>CM016623.1:8280996-9480996 GCA_005393395.2 Gossypium australe
TTTCTTTACCGGCAAATCTGAAAATGACTTAAGCACCTCTTTTGAATGACTCTTTACTTTTTCGATCCCGCTGCATTTTTCTGTTATATACTTTTCGAGCTTTTGAGCACGATCTGACAGAACACGAACTCCCGTATTTCATTACCCCAATCATTATTCTAATCTCATCATTTAACCCTTCTTCAAATCTGATACACATTTCTTCTTCAGTAGGTACAATGTCTCGGGCATATTTGCTGAGGTAGACAAATTCTCTTTCGTATTCAGCCACTGATTTATTTCCCTGCCGTAAATCAAGGAATTCCTTTTCTTTTTATCCAAATATCGTCTGCCCACATATTTCTTCTTAAATTCACTTTGGAAAAATTCCCAAGATATTTTCTCTGCTGGTACCACAGCCTCAATCGTTTCCCCCAACTATAAGCCTCTTCTTTCAGTAGTGACACAGCACATCTCAAATAATCATCTGGTGAGCAAGCCATTTCTTTAAAAATTCTTATCAAACTCTGTAACCAGTATTCAGCTTTGACGGGGTCATCATCAGTCCTTCCCCGAAATTCTTCGGCCCCAAGTTTTCTAAGCCTTTCCAATGGAGAACGCTTACTGAATTCAGTCGTTGTAGGAGGTGGAGGAGCAACCGAGGGTACCACTGATGGAGCAGTGGTGGGAGGAGGTGGCTGAGCCTGATTTCTTTCTTGCATCGTTTCAGTATACCACTGATTCATAATCCCATAAATCATATTCTTTAATTCTTGCTCTCGCATTAAAGAAATCGGAACATCACTGCTTGTTGCTCGTTCGGAAATCTGTATTCTACTGTTAACTTCTTCCTGCTCAGTACGTTCAGGTCTATCTGACATCTATAATCGGAAAATATCTAAAATAACAAATATTAGATCGGATCATGCACGTCACACTATCACAGATTTATATGGCATGTATTTCTACACTTTATACATCACAATTGTTCCGAGAACCGGCTAAACCGGGCTCTGATACCAATAAATGTAACACCCCTTACCCGAGACTGTTGCCGGAGTCGAGCACGAGGCATTACTAAACTTAATTACTAATTCGGCATAAAATTTAAAACTGTCCATCTGCGTCATAGTCACCAAAATTTTATATCTGGAGCTACAGAACTCCAAATTAATATTTGTTAATTTTCCCTGAAACTAGACTCATATATTTTTACCATAATTTTTCCAGAATTTTGGTATGGCCAATCAATACCAGATTTTCTTAAAGTTTCCCCTGTTTTACTGTTTGACTATTCTGACCTCTCTTCACTACAAATCAAATTACTCTTTGTACAGAATTCATATGACCTTATTATTTATTTCATTTGAAAATAGACTCATTCAGGATTTCATACATATAAACTTTGCTCCACAATTATTTTTGTGCAATTTCTAATGATTTTTAAAAGATAGAACAGGGGATCACGAATTCATTCAGAACCAGTTTCACTAAAATTTAAATATCTCATTATTTCCATTTCTTTTGCTTACCATATTTCTTTTATATGAAATTAGACTCAAAGAGATTCAATTCATATCTCTTTCACTTTCTAATTCCATTTCTTCTATTTTTGGTGATTTTTCAAAATCACGTTACTGCAGTAATTCAAAAACTGGTTCATTATAAAATATTATTAACTAGTTTAAAACATCCTTACTTCATCTCATTTAAACTCTATACATGCCATAAATCTTTAAACATAAACAAAAGCTACCGGAGATAATCTTGATAGTGTGATCCTCAGTGTTGATCCGATCCTCCGTATATTTACACGTCAATCTACATGAGACATTGAAAACACTCAAGTAAGTTTATAGAAACTTAGTAAGTTTATAGGCATAAAATATAAATCTTACCAAACATTCATACTCTATACATTATGTACAATTACTAATTCACCTGTCAACCACAATTTGGTGAGTGCTTTCGTATAATCTCACTACCATTTATCCATTTACTTTAACTCTTTTGGGCCCTTTTTGTCACTTACCATCCTTAATCAAATTAGGGAACGGTTACGGAAAATTGAGTACTTCACTTCCACTTTTCGCTGATCAGGTAGCCGAAACTACCACTTTTCACTGATTAGGTAGCCGAAGCTACCACTTTTCACTGATCAGGCAGCCGAAGCTACCACTTTTCACTGATCAGGCAGCCGAAGCTACCACTTTTCACTGATTCACTGATCAGGCAGCCGAAGCTACCACTTTTCACTGATCAGGTAGCTGAAGCTACCACTTTTCACTGATCAGGCAGCCGAAGCTACCACTTTTCACTTTCACTTGTCACTGATCAGAAGTACTCAAATCCGATGTTCCGCTCAATTTGATTATTTAATCACTTTCGCATTGTCATTTTATCCTTAACTCATCAACAAATATATCTCATCATTCATGATATAATTCATAAAATTTACATTTAATCACTAAATTTCAGCCATATGAACTTACCTGAGTCAATTTGCAGAATTTGAGAAAATTCAGGGACTATTCAGTTACTTTTCTTTTCCTCGACTTGCTTCGGGTTCTCGATCTATAATTGTAAAATATTTTCACTCATTAGCATATATTTCATTTCCATTCCACTTCACAAATTATGCTCTTCAAATTTCGAAATTGCACTTTTACCCCAAAATTTACAGTTTTTACAATTTAGTCCCTGCTCAATTCAGCCATCAATTGAACTAATTTTTCTCAATCAAAACTTTATTCTATCATTACAAACTATTTCACAACCTTTGATATCTAAATTTCAACAGAAACCTCTAATTCACAACTTTTTCACAATTAGGTCCTAAATATCATTTCCTATCAAAATCACTTATAAAACCACCTTAATATGAAATTAAAATTAATTTTCATAATAATTCATCATAAACTTCCATTTCTCAGCAAGGGTAACTTTTAATTTTACCCACCAAATCAAAAACTAATGAATTCTATAAGTGGATCTAATTGTAAAAGTCATAAAAGCATAAAAATTATCAAGAAAAAGCATGAATTAAACTCACAGGATGTATTAGTATGAAAATCAGCTTTCTCCAGAACTCTTCTGACGTTTTTGGCTGAGAAAATGTGAAGATTTTGTCTAGATTATTTTCAATCTTATCTTAATACATATGTTAAAATTACAAAATTCCAATTTTGCCCTTATTTCCCTTATCTCCAGCTGATTCCCTTGCCTTTACCGTCCAACCTTCTCACTTTTAGGTTTAATTGCTCTTTAAATCCTTTTTCTTTTAATACTTGAGCTATTTAATTCTTCTAGCAATTTTGCATTTGTTACAATTTAGTCCTTTTTATTAAATTGACTACCAAACATTTAAATTCTCAACCAAACTTTAATACTAACTTAATAATACTCCATAAATATTTCTAAAATATTTATGGCTCGATTGTCAAATTCGAGGTCTCGATACCTCGTTTTTGACCCATTTGACCTAATAAATTCTTTTAATTCACTAAATTCACCAATCCCAAAAATTCTTCTAAATTCTCACTTGACTCATAAATATTAAATTACTACCTATTTCAATCTTACTTGTCAGATTTAGTGATCTCATATCACCATTTCCGACACCACTGAAAATTAGGTCGTTACAGAATATGTGGAAAATGGATTTAGCCCGGACGGGTAATCCGAATTGGGGTCTGAATTTAGCCTGGACTGGTAATTCAGATCCAAGCTCATTAGAGTAATTGTCGTTGCAGGGGATTTAGCCTGGACTGGTATCCCGACAATACTCTATGAGTTATTACAGGGGATTTAGCCTGGACTGGTAATCCCGCTGTAAGGATGGTTCGCGGGAGTGTGCTCTCTTACAGGGGATTTAGCCTGGACTAGTAATCTCGCTGTAAGGATGAGGTTCGCGGGAGTGTGCTCTCTGAAATGGAAATGTGCGCACATGAACATGAATTGACGGACCTGGATTTGTACACTATAAGTGTACTACTAGAAAATCCATCGAAATTCTGAGAAATTCAACGGGATAAATATAGAAAATGACAAGTACTTGAAATCATGAAATTAAACTTGAAAGACATAGAAATGATAATTATTTGATACATTGAAATATGGCATGGAAAATACATGTATGTGAAATTGCCTGATAATTATGCATATTCAAGATTATGAACTGCTACTGGAATAAATATACACTAAACTCATGAAAATGATGGTACTTGAAATATTGTCATAATAAATTGAACAATTTAATTTATGAAGAAACATAAGAGAATGATATGTATCATGACATGTAAATATAATACTATCTTTGATACGTTGATACAGGAAAATTATGTGTATTAGGACAAGTAATAAATTGAAGCGAGACATGTCGAGAAAATAAGTTTGTTAATATTAAAGTACGTTAACCAATGTAGGAAAGTTTTAGGATTTTGCGAAAAATTCCCTATGATCCCGATTTAATTCCGGTTGGCTCCTAATGTATGTTTTGGGCTTCGAGGGCCCAATAGAGGGACGTTATGATTATTTTCAGAATATGAACAATAAATGACTCAGAATTATTCGAAAATGTTCAGTAAACTCTGGTAATACCTCCTACTCTATTCCGACAATAGATACGGGTAATAAAATAATGATAAATAATAAAATATCTTATCAAAATAAAATAATATTTATCTAATTAAATAATTATAAAATATCATCACTATCATCATTACTTCTAGATTTCTCTCTTCCAATTGACCATTTTGCCCTTTGTGATCTTTTAAAATTCCATCCTTGAATCATCACATAATTTGGTAAAATTATGATTTAGTCCCTCATAATTCTTTACCTATTCAATTTGGTCCTAATTCATCCATTTCCCTTAGTTTCTAGATTATTCCACCCCTAAAATATTTGCACTATTGGTCCTTTAACTTTTTCATACTTACACTTTAACCCCTCAAATTTTGAGTTTACACTTGGGCAACAATACTTTTCTCACTTTACAATTTAGTCCTTTCTTGAATTAATAATGTAATATCATAATATACTTCCGAATATTGACATAATCCAAATTTTCTTCTTTTTTTTTCGCTTTATTTCCATGCCATGTAAATATAATGTAAATATCATAATAATTAGATATAATAATAATAAAATATATTATTATTTATCTAATTATTTAATTGACCTGGATTTGTACACTATAAGTGTACACTATAAGTATATTATGATGGTACTTGAAATATTGTCATAATAAATTGAACAATTTATATTTATGAAGAAACAATAAGAGAATGATATGTATCATGACATGTAAATATAATACTATCTTTGATACGTTGATACAGGAAAATTATGTGTATTAGGACAAGTAATAAATTGAAGCGAGACATGTCGAGAAAATAAGTTTGTTAATATTAAAGTACGTTAACCAATGTAGGAAAGTTTTAGGATTTTGCGAAAAATTCCCTATGATCCCGATTTAATTCCGGTTGGCTCCTAATGTATGTTTTGGGCTTCGAGGGCCCAATAGAGGGACGTTATGATTATTTTCAGAATATGAACAATAAATGACTCAGAATTATTCGAAAATGTTCAGTAAACTCTGGTAATACCTCCTACTCTATTCCGACAATAGATACGGGTAGGGGGTGTTACACGCTTCATATAATGAAGTGTGGCAGTGGTGTCAGGTGCTGGAGAGGTATGTCCCAGGCAGCACAACAGACCTTGAAACGGAACCGGCGTACTACAACGATCGTCTGCTCCGTGGATGCGCAGTGTTCAAGCGTCTGTTCTGGACATTTAAGCAATGCCGAGATGCTTTTACATACTGCAAGTCATTGGTACAAATTGACGGTACCTTCATGTATGGTAGATATACGCATCGGCAATTGCTAGCTGTGGCACAAGACGGTTGTGGGAGAATCCTTCCGATTGCGTTCGCAATAACACCGGGGGAGTCAGCTGATGATTGGGACTTCTTCCTATCTAGGTTAAGGAGGCATGTTTGCCCCCAACCTGACATATGCGTTATATCGGATCGGGGCCCTAGAATACTTGCGGCAATAGAACGCCAGGGAAGCATGTGGCATCGCACACACCATCGATATTGCCTGAGGCATGTCGTATCCAACTACTATGGGCAACATCGATCTAAAAGACAGAGACGGCAAGTGATCGATATGGGTATGAAATATCTATTAATACAATTTCTTTTGAAAAATTCAATTTATTCGCAATTGAAGTGTGGTATGTAATATTCGCTATCAACGTATATTAGCAGGGTATGAATAAAGACCGTTTTCACGAGATGCTGGCCAGTTTGCGCTCAGATAACGCCGAAGGCACAAGCTACCTGTGCAATATTCCTTTCGAACAGTGGACACAAGCATATGACGGCGGTCTACGATATGGGCATATGACCACAAACCTTGCCGAATGCATAAATTCTGTTCTGAAAGGAACCCGTCATCTGCCGATTACAGCAGTTGTGCGAGAGACATATTTTCGATTAGCGGCACTATTTCCGAAGAGAGCAGCGAGTTATAGAGGGCAAATGGAAGGAGGCCATGTATGGAGGCCGAAAGTCTTGCAAGAAATTAACCGTGGGAAGGCACGGGCGAACACCATGCACGCAGTGTGTCACGACCGCGACATCCTATGGTTTCGTGTCAAGGAGTTTGACAGACCGAACCAAGGTATTCTTGACGGGCATTATCGTGTGCACTTGACAAATAGGATATGCGACTGTGGGATATTTGATGCACTTCGTTACCCATGTGCTCATGTACTTGCGGCTTGTCAGAATCTCCGTATTGATCCCATGAGCTATGTCGACGAAGTGTACAAATTAGAAAACATGTACAACGTGTGGAGACACGTATTCCCACCAGTCCCAGATGAACGTAAGTGGCCATCGGTATCGCTTGCACCATATAGCTGTTGCCGGATAGAGAATTGAGGCGCAAACCAAAAGGTCGACCTTCCGCGACTAGATACGCAACAATATGGATATTCGAGAATCGACCAACCAAAGTCGGCGGTGCGGGTGGTGTAGGAACCCGGGCCATACATCTGGCTCGTGTCCAAATCGGAATAGTGACCGTGGCGGAGCTTGGTTTCTTGGCGGGGTAAGTGCGGGGTTCGGCGAAGTAAATCGGGAGCAAAGATAGTAAAACGAAAGAAAAACGAAAGACAAAAGAAAATAACATTAAACTCAAATTAAAGAGAAAAAAAATATTGAAAAAAACTAAATTACAACTTCTTATTAAATAAAAAAAAAACAACTTCTTAAAGAAAAAGAAAAGGAAAAAAAAAAGGAAACAACTATAAAGATAAAACTAAAAAAAAAATTAAATTACAAAAGAAAGGAGATGCCCAAAAAAAAAAAAATAGATTGCAAAAACTAAAGACAACTTATTAAATAAAAATAAAAACAATTCTAAAAAAAAGAAAAGTAAAAAATAAAAAGTAAACAACGAGTGATTAATATATTAAAACTAAATTAAAAAAAATTAAATTACAAAAGAAATGATAGTTTCCCCCAATTTTATTAAATATAAAAAAATATATTGCAAAAAACTAAATTACAACTTCTTATAAATAAAAATAAAAACAACTTCGGATTAAAAAAAAGAAAAGTAAAAATAAAAATAAACAACTATTAGGTTATTAAATAAAAACTAAATAAAAAAATTAAATTACAAAAGAAATGATATTGCCCAATTTATTAATATAAAAAAATATATTGCAAAAAACTAAATTACAACTTCTTATTAAATAAAAAAAAAACAACTTCTTATTAAATAAAAGAAAGTAAAAAATAAAAAAAAACAACAAATGTTATTAAATATATTAAAACAAATTAAAAAAAATAAATTACAAAAGAAAGGATATTTGCCCCAATTTTAATAAATATAAAAAAAATTATATGGCAAAAACTAATTACAACTTCTTATTAAATAAAAATAAAAACAACTTCTGAAATAAAAAGAAAAGTAAAAAAAAAATTAAACAACTATTATGTTTAAATATAAAACTAAATACAAAAATAAATTACAAAAGAAATGATATTTGCCCCAATTTTTATTAATATAAAAAAAATTATATTGCAAAAAACTAAATTACAACTTCTTATTAAATAAAAATAAAAACAAACTTCTTATTAAATAAAAATAAAATAAAAAAAAAATTAAACAACTATTTTAGTGAGAAGACTAAATTAAAAAATATAAAATAAAAAAAATTTTTTATTTTATTAAAAATTCAAATTAAATTACAAACCAAAAGGTCATACACAACTTTTATTTAGTAAGATATTAAAATTAAATTACAAACACAAATAAAAAAACAACTTTTTTTATTCAAAATAAAAAAATTATTACAATTTAAGAAATAAAAAAGCCCATCCTAATCAATGTTGATGCCGGTGGGAACCAGTGCCATAGTCGGGCGGTCGGCGGTTACGCGCTGGATTCCTCCTTCTTCTAGCTTCCGGCGGGGGTCGTGGAACCTCAGGCGGGGAATCGGGTTCCTCCGCAGTGGGTCTGGTTCTGGGTGTTGCGATGATGACCCACCTTGATAAAATAATGACCCCGGAGGTGTTTGCATAAACCACGGCGGGGGTGACTGCATCCCGTACGGTGAAGGAGCCTGGTAGAAACTACTGCCCCCGACGGCGCCTCCTGTAATCCCACACCCGAAGTCGGCCTCACGATCGGCTGGCCAACGGGAGTTGTCAGGAACGGACTCGAACCCGGCCATGCATTCCAACCTGGGGTGGGACTAGGAAAAGGAAACATATATGGGTTAGGAGGATACATATAAGGGGCAGGGTACGCACCTGGCATAAACTGTGGATGCTGTGATGTCGGTGTTGTCAGCTGAAGATGGGCCCGGTGATTGTGTAGGCGCTGTTGATGGGCTCGGTGATTGTGTAGGCACTGTTGATGGGCCCGGTGACTGTGTAGGCGCTGTTGCTGGGCCCGTTTCATCACCCATTCTCCTTGGATGTAAAGGGGCCCGACGTTCCCTTCGCTCGCGAATTAGCCATCGCCTCTCTCATCCGACAACAGATACGGCTTGCCATGGATTCTAAACCATGGCATGTACTCCGGCACGCACGCTAACTCAGGAACTATGATCGGTTCCCGGTTAGGTAAAAAGTCATACCGGTTCTCCCACGTCTCGATATGTTCTGACCAAAATCTTGGCCAATCCGTGTGCTGCTGCCGTAAGTCCACTTTGTGCTCATCATCGAGCACCTCAGGAGGCACGGGAATCGGTTGCCGGCATCCAATTGCCGCAGAACCCGATCTGACTGGTGCATCTCCACGGTTGAGTAGGTGATTAGCGGGACCTCAACGTGCCAACTGTTCGGATTTTGGGGAACTCTTCCGGAATTACTGCCTGAATTTCGGGATCCTCGTACGGTGTCCATTGAAACTATATTAACATTACCAAATTATTAGTTATATACATAATACTAGACACTACTACGAAATACTATATTATAATAACGAAATTCGACACTTACTTGTGATTCCGACCGTTGTTCTAATAGGAGCCGTATATCCTCAAGCGAGTTAGGTATTCCAACATGACTCCTCCTCGGATGGTTCCACCTAATTAAATAACTTTTAGCATGCAATTATACTATAAATCTACGACATAATTGTAAAATATAATATTAAATTTACTTCGTTATCAGTGGGAATGAATATGGCTGGTCGAGTCGAGGACGTAAAATGGAAATCGAAACCATGCCCATGACTGCAGTAGTGATAGGCAACCTCCGATTTTTGCTTTACTCGGCAGCGTCGCCCCCGCACATCTCCCGGTATAACCTCGATAGCACGGCAGACCCCCAACTCAATTCACCGGCTGCTCTGAAATCAACAAGTTTCAAGAGCCATCTCAGGTGGACGAGGTTTCTAGAGAGGTCCGGCATCAGATAGCCTCCAATTATCTGAAGTATGTATGCCCGCGCATACCGTATTCTTTCTTCTTCGGTCGAATCTTCATTCGGCTCCTGGAATGCATCTTGTAACCAAGCCATATCGATCCGAGCTCCTAGAATTTTATCCGGAATGGCACCCAGAAGCTCGTAGCATACGGCCATCCAATCGAGAGATGTTACGGACCCGGTGACTACCGACCCGTCCACCGGTAATCCCAATTGTAACTGCACATCTTCTAAGGTGATGGTACACTCTCCGCATGGCAAATGGAAAGTGTGCGTCTCGGGTCTCCACCTCTCTATCAACGAGCTGATCAAAGGCGGGTCCAACTTGAACCCCCGGCCTATTGTGGCCACGTGCCAAAAACCCGCTTCCCGCAGGTAATTCTCGATCAATGGCGATGGGGGACCAGGCATGTTGCGAATATAACATTGCAACACCCGATCTACAGACTGTTTAAAAAATTATAAAATTCTAAATTAATTAAAATTGCATAATTAAAAAATTTAATAATATTGAAAAATTAACATTCAAACTTACCATTTTCTTTTGCTCGACGGCAATGTGGTTGTTGTCTAGGCGACGTAATTCCCCGGCCATTGTACTCTGATAAAGAATTTAAAAATTTTCCAAAAAATAGATATATTAAAAAAATTATAAAGGGCTTTTTGTAAATAGTAAATGACTATTTTGAAATTTGAGCGTAAATTTCAAGGGCTTTGAGAGAAACTTGAGAGAAAATTGAGAGCAAATTGATAGAAATTTGAGAGAAAAATGAGAAAGGATTGAAGTGTGAAAAAAATGAAGGGTTGGGGGGGTATTTATAGTTTTTTTTTCTGACCGTTGGGGGGCCAACGGTCAAAAAATTTTGACCGTTGCGGCCTAAAGCGCGTCCCCGGGGGAGCGCTTTCGGCCAGGTCAGCAAAAGCGCTCCCCGGGGACGCGCTTTAGGCCGTTTTCCCCTAAAAACGCGTCCACGGGGCGCGATTTTGGGGAAAATTGCCCTTTCCGATCAATATTTTTGAACCCTGTCCTTTCCGGTAAATTTGACTTTTTTGGTATTTTTTGGATATTTACCCTATATATATATATCACTCATCCTGCGAAATTATGCACTTCTTTCTCCTATAAATAGTGTTAGTCAACTTCTCACCCATCACAGTCCCACCTTTTCAAAGCATAAAATGGCTAACTCTAATCTTGGCCTCTTTTTTGTCTTTGCTCTCTTGGGTATTGTGGAGCTTGAAGCTTCACACCGTGTTTACAAACACCTTCAAACTTTTCAATCTTCTTCATCTGCAAATCAACCTTATAGAACTGGCTATCATTTTCAACCTCCCAAAAATTGGATTAATGGTAATATATATCTTCACATAATAAATTCTCTCAATTCCCCCTTTTTTTTTTTTTGTTTTTCTTTGTATCTAACCATGTTTCTTTTTTTAATTGTTTTATTGTCATTTGGTATGCTTTGGTTAATGGCTACCTCTGGATGAACAGACCCTAATGGTTAGTACTTCCTACTATTACTTATCTTTCTTTTGCTTCCTGATTTTCTGTATATCTAATGTATTCTATACAAATTATAGGAGTTATGATTTACAAGGGACTTTATCACTTCTTCTATCAATACAATCCAAAAGGAGCAGTGTGGGGCAACATTGTATGGGCTCACTCTACATCGGAAGATCTTATGAATTGGACCCCTCACGAGCCAGCCATTTATCCATCCCAGCCATCTGATATCAATGGTTGTTGGTCCGGTTCAGCCACTATCCTCTCTAGTGGCAAACCAGCTATGCTTTACACTGGAATTGACTCCCAAAACAGACAAGTTCAGAATCTAGCCATCCCCAAGAATTTATCGGACCCTTACCTTACAGAATGGGTTAAATCTGCTAAAAACCCTTTGATGCAACTCACCGCTCAGAATCATATCAATGCAAGTTCATTTAGAGATCCAACGACTGCCTGGTTAGGCCCTAACAAGGAATGGAGGGTCATCATTGGAAGCAAAGTGAATCGCCAAGGCTTAGCCATCCTTTACAAAAGCAAAAATTTTGTAAACTGGTATCAATCCAAAACCCCGTTGCATTCTGCTGACAACACTGGAATGTGGGAATGCCCTGATTTTTTTCCTGTACTACTTCATGGCCAAAATGGTGTCGACACCTCTCTTAATGGCCCTAATGTCAAGCATGTGCTCAAGGTTAGCTTTGATGATACCAAGCATGACTGCTACACTATTGGCTCGTATGACAATGTCGAGGACATTTATACACCGGACGAGGGATCTGTGGAGGGTGATTCGGGGTTGAGATACGATTATGGAAAATATTATGCTTCCAAGACTTTCTTTGACAATGTCCAGAATCGGAGAATCTTAACGAGTTGGATCAATGAATCATCAAGTGTGGCAGATGATATCAAGAAAGGATGGTCTGGAGTCCACGTAAGTTTTGGTTTAGTTATTGATTGTTTATTAACTTAAGTTGAAAGTCTACAATCAAATCTCCATTATGGTGTCTCATTCTGCAGGCAATTCCTAGGAAAATTTGGCTGGATGAATCTGGGAAACAATTGGTGCAATGGCCAGTAGTTGAAATAGAAAAGCTACGTGTAAACAACGTTAGCTTGGCGAACAAGTTATTCAAGGGAGGATCTGTAATTGAAATTTCTGGTGTCACTGCTGCACAGGTGAGTTTGTTTTGCTTCTACTTTCTTTATTCATTGTTGCTGGTCATAAAAACCAGACAATGGGTTTTCACCACGTGCCTCGTATTCATTCATCTTCCTTTTCGTTCGTATTTGTACAGGCAGATGTTGAGGTCTGGTTTGAGATAAAAGACTTTGAGAAAGCTGAGGTGCTAGAACCAAGCTGGACTAACCCACAGCTCCTATGTAGCCGAATGGGTGCATCGGTTAAAGGGAGTCTCGGTCCATTTGGGTTGCTAGTTCTTGCGTCGGATGGCCTGAAAGAGAGGACCGCAGTGTTCTTCAGAATATTCAAAGGCCATAACAAATATGTGGTTTTAATGTGCAGTGACCAATCCAGGTCTGAAATTTTTTTCTCAAACCCCTTTTCAATTTTCTCCCAAACTAAACAAGTTAAAATCATTAACTCTTGGCTTTGTTCATCTATCTGACAGATCTTCCCTAAATCAAGATAACGACATGACAACATATGGAGCTTTCCTAGATGTAGACATTCGACAGCACAAGTTGTCATTGAGGAGCTTGGTAAGTTTTAGTTGACTCTTCATCTGAGCTTTGAAGTAACCATTTCATCATTTTGAGACCATTTGTTTTTTAAACAGATAGATCATTCCATAGTGGAGAGCTTTGGTGGAGGTGGGAAAGTTTGCATCACATCTAGAGTCTATCCCACGTTAGCAATTAACGAGGCTGCCCACTTGTATGCTTTCAACAATGGAAACCAATCCATAAAGATTTTGGAGTTGAATGCTTGGAGCATGAAGACAGCTAAAATCAGTTGAAACTATATTATAGTTTCAAAAATGGCATCAAAGTATGGCAAATGATGACATTTAAATGGACTAAGTTAACGTTGCAATGAAAAAGAAATGGATAGAGAGAAACAATTTCATGTGATTACAGACCATTTCTACCTTTTTATTTCACTTGTAATTTAAACTAGTACCCTTAATAAGAATAAAAAAGGGTGAATTTGATATGTTCCTTATTATTCTATGGGTGCTTTTGATTTCATTTCCCCCAAATTAACAACAAAAAGATATGATTAATGGTTGTATTAAAAAAATAATGCTAAATGGAACATATAATTAAATTAAGTATTTTCAGTAACCAAAATCTAAAATTGGATAACTTATTCCAAAAAAAATATGATGGATTAATTGATTGTTGCAATAAAATAGAAATAAATTCCGAATCATTTTTAGATTCAAACCACCTGGCACCTCCATCTGACTAAGTCATGGATTTTCTTCTCCAAGTTTATGTTAACAACAAAAATGATAGGGTGGTTAATGGTACTTATCACAAAATCTGTGGACCAAGTTGGCGTCACTCGCTGTTTATTTTTATTTTATTTGAAAAGCCTGTTTTTTATTTGTTGCACATTCCAAACTTTAGACTATTAAATTATCAGTCACATCATTTCCTTGTTTACTCGTAAATTGATATAATTCTGTTCTTACTTGGTTTAAGTTTAAGATTTTTAGTATTTTCAAATTAATAATATTGCTAATTGTTTTTGTCTGTACGAATTTTTATTACTATTCGATATCACATTATAATCTTACAGGTTAGCTAAACACTTGAAATTATGTTAAGAAAATTTACATTAGACACCAACTAAAATACTATCCGTTTAGAAGATTGAGTTTACATTTTGAAATCATCATTATCGAGACGACTTTATTTGAATTACAATTTTGTCGTAATATGATTATGTTCACACTATAAAACGGACAAGAATACCTTTAATTAAATAAAAAAATTATAAAAATTGAGCTTTTAACTCTATTGACATCAATAATATAAAAGTATATAGATTCTAGCGCAATTAAGCTTATATTATTTTTATTTGATTTAAGAGTTTGAAGGGGTATAGATAAAATTAAGCATTGTATTTATGCTAATTTAAAAAATTTTAAAATTTTAAAATTCAATAGGGTAGATAGAGGGGACTAATTTGGCAAAAAAAAGAAAGACGTAGGGGGACTAGAATCTGAATTAGACCGTTGGATTTTTGAGCAGGCCATGAACTGAACGTAATAAATTGCATCGGCTCTTCAGGAAAAACCCCAAAAGAAGCATGTAACTGGTAGATGCACTATGGTGTAGTTTAGTTGTATGATACGCCATTTTTCAAAGCTCCATTCCATCCCGACATTTTTCAATTCTATCTCCTGTAAGTAGTGAAACCAAAAAGAGTAGCAAAAATGGGTACGAAATGGAAGAATGTCTTCTTCGTTTTTTGGCTGTTGTCATCAACTGCACAATCCTTCTATCTCCCTGGGGTCGCCCCTCGTGATTTTCAAAGGGTACCCCTCTTTCTCTCTTCCCCTCCCTGAGTTTATCATTAATGTTGTGTGTTAATTTTCCATTGATTTTTTTTTTCATTTTGTTAATGGAGATTGGTGTTGGATCTTTGGGTTTTTATGCTTTGATCTTAATGTGTTGGCGTCTCATTTTTTCTTTTCAGATCTGTGTTGTGCTCTTTATTCTTTTGGGTTTTCATTTCTTTCTTTCTTTCTTTTTTTTCTTCCTTTTGGAAGTAGATTTGATTTTCCTTTCGCTGTAATAGCCTTGCTTGTTTTGGCTACTATATCATTTTTTTCATAAACAATGTGCAACTTATTTTGCCTTAAGTGCAAGGCCAGTATTGCTTTCTTGCAAGGATCTCATGTTTTAATCATTGCTTGAATTCTTAAAAGTGATCTAGTTTTAAATTCGTAGTGTAATTAATTTTGATGCTATGATTAGTTTTTAACATGGCTTATAGCTTATAATTTTATCATGCCTTAACACTGTAATTCACTTTTAGCTTATTAATTGTATCATGCCTTAAATTGTCCTTTTTTCTGATTCTGAACAGGGTGATCCCCTGTATGTTAAGGTGAACAAATTGTCATCTACAAAGACACAACTACCATATGATCATTACTACTTAGACTACTGTAAACCAGCCAAGATTGTGAACAGTGCTGAAAATTTGGGGGAGGTACTACGTGGTGACCGCATAGAGAATTCAGTCTACACCGTGAGCCTCTGTTACCTTTTTTGGTGTTATGTACTTGCTGCTGGTGACAATTGGTATAAAATGAAAAGCTTAATAGATTATATCCGTAATTCTTATTTTGTTGTTCATCGTGCATTTTCCTTTAGTTTGAAATGAGGGAGGATCAGCCTTGCAAAGTAGTCTGTCGAAAAAAACTTGATGCTGAATCTGCGAAGAATTTCAAGGAAAAAATTGATGATGAATATCGAGTTAATATGTAAGTAACAAAGATGATGACTATGATTCAGTTTCCTTGCTCCTTTCTCTTCATGGAGATTCTTTATGGTGTTTTTTTAACCTCTATTACCTTTGTTGTTTGTTGCTCTGCGACGCTCCTCCCTCTCCTTTCGCTGCTAACAAGTTTGTGCTGCCTGTTTATACTGAACTATCTGAACTTGATGCATAGGATTCTTGACAATCTTCCAGTCGCTGTTCTTAGACAAAGGAGAGATGGAAGTCAGTCAACAACATATGAACATGGTTTCCGTGTTGGATTCAAAGGGAATTATGCTGGGGTATGGTCAGGGGCCGTAGCATTATTCCAAAGTTTTATGTTTTCTTTACCTTAATCTTAACCATTTTGCCTTTACAGAGCAAGGAGGAGAAGTATTTTATCAACAACCACTTGAGCTTCAGAGTCATGTTTCATAGGGATACTGAGACCGATGCTGCTCGAATTGTTGGGTTTGAGGTTACCCCTAACAGGTTTTCTACCAATTTCTTGAGTCTATTTTTGTTCATTTTGCATTTGTTTTGACATTTAGTCAAACTTTGTTAATTAGTAGCTTTTGTGGATTTGGATTTTGAACTAGCCATAAGCATTGTTCTATGTAGGTTTTCTGTTTAATATTGCTCGAAATATAATGTTCTTTCGAGATATTTTGGTTGTATGCTGTACTTGGATATTCTCGATGAAGATCAATTGAATCATATCTCAAGATTTAATAAATATACAACATATGCCAAACCATGTAATTTATGTGTTCTTCTACGTCCATTATTTCTTTGTTTCATAATTTCAAAACTCATCATAGTAGGTATTCTGAATACTTGTACTCACTGAAAGTTCTTAACTACTTGAGAGTTTTTTATGTGCTTAAAGATAGATTATTCTTGAATTTCTTTAAAATATAGTTAAAGTAGTAATTTGCATTTTTCATTTGAAATATGCTATTGAAAAAGAGGTATTGGAACTATGTTACATTTGTGTAACGGAATATAAGAAACTAGTTAGTATCATAGTCATTTTCTGTTGGTTGTCAAATAACTGGCTTACGTATGCCACTATTTGTTCATTGTGTGGCTCTTATTTACAGCATTAACCATGAATACAAAGAATGGGATGAGAAGAATCCCCAGATAGCAACATGCAATAAGGACACCAAAAATCTAATTCCAGGTAGTACTGTTCCACAAGAAGTTGACGCAGGCAAGGAGGTTGTGTTTACATATGATATAACTTTCAAGGTATTTGCATTTCCTTTATCTTTCTTTCATTGTTTTCTTTCCACTGTATTTCTTATCAAATGAAATGAAAAGCCAGACCTCATATCAAACCGGTGTGACATCCAGCTAGTCCGACTGGATTATTCAATTAAAATGTAAAATAAATATTGAATATGTCATTTATACATTAAGTGTTGAACATAATAACTGGTTAACATAAATGCTTATTTGGCTTAATAATATTGTCATTAATATGTTATTAAGATGTTAAAAATTCAAATCCTATTATTTTCAAAAATAATTTTAATAGAAAGCAAAAAATTAACAAAAACCAGTTTTACAGGTTTAATTCAGTTTTTTGTCCTCTGTTACCAATTGAACTGTTTTCTAGCGGTTCATTAGATCCTGGTTTCTGGGGATGTGCTGGACTGGATGGACCCTGTTTTTCAGTTGAACAAGTTACCGGCCTATCCAGTCTGTATTTTCTCAGTTCTGGTCTTAGTGTATAGGTTAACTTGTGGCTTTTTGTAGGAGAGTGATATCAAATGGGCTTCTCGCTGGGACACATACCTTCTGATGAATGATGATCAGATTCACTGGTTCTCCATCGTAAACTCTCTGATGATTGTTCTCTTCCTCTCTGGCATGGTAGCTATGATCATGATGAGAACATTGTATAAAGATATTTCAAACTATAATCAGTTGGAAACCCAAGATGAGGCGCAGGAAGAAACAGGATGGAAACTTGTCCATGGGGATGTCTTTAGGGCTCCAATCAATTATGGTTTACTCTGTGTTTATGTTGGTACAGGTGTCCAGATCTTCTCAATGACGCTTGTGACAATGATATTTGCATTGCTGGGTTTCTTATCTCCTTCCAATCGTGGAGGACTTATGACTGCTATGGTTCTCTTGTGGGTTTTCATGGGAATATTTGCTGGTTACTCTTCAGCACGTCTATACAAAATGTTTAAGGGCACAGAGTGGAAGAGAAATACTCTGAAATCTGCATTTATGTTTCCCGGTATCCTCTTTGTTGTATTCTTTGTACTGAATGCACTAATTTGGGGAGAGCAATCCTCTGGGGCAGTGCCATTTGGGACAATGTTTGCTCTTGTTTGCTTATGGTTTGGTATATCAGTTCCATTAGTCTTTGTTGGCAGTTACTTGGGTTTCAAAAGGCCAGCCATCGAAGACCCTGTGAAGACCAACAAAATTCCCAAGCAGGTACCAGAGCAGACATGGTATATGAAGCCAGTCTTTGCTATACTCATTGGAGGCATTCTTCCATTTGGGGCCGTTTTTATTGAGCTCTTCTTCATCTTAACGTCAATTTGGCTGAACCAGTTCTATTACATCTTTGGCTTCCTTTTCATAGTATTTGTTATTCTAATAATCACTTGCGCCGAGATAACAATTGTGCTATGCTACTTCCAGTTGTGCAGTGAAGATTACCATTGGTGGTGGAGATCTTACTTGACAGCTGGCTCCTCTGCTGTCTACCTTTTCCTATACTCTATTTTCTACTTCTTTACCAAGTTGGAGATCACAAAGCTTGTCTCAGGCCTCCTTTATTTTGGCTACATGGTAATAATTTCATATGCCTTCTTCGTCCTGACTGGGACAATTGGCTTCTATGCGTGCTTTTGGTTTGTTAGGAGGATCTACTCATCTGTCAAAATCGACTAAGATGAGTATATAGATAGAACACAAGACCTATGCGAATTACCGACTGGATGAGGGGAAAGCCTTGATGTGGACTATGTCAAGTCGAAGATACTTGCTACTGAAACTTTTATTTCCCGCCTACAATCACTTTATTGTTTGTCATTGAAGGTAGGCTAGGCTTGTTAGTTTCCCTACACTGTTAGAAGTCCAGTACTGTTAACTCTTTAAGTAGTCTCTGCAAGGAGTAAAATTGGTGATCTAGCCTGTAGATATTTCGATACTCCAGATATCTACTCGCCAAAAAACCATTAGCGTTGCAATGCATCTTCATGACACCATCAGAGAACCTGATGTAGAAATGCCCTGGTACAACAATAAGTACTGTTACCTTTATTTACTATTTTTGCAGTAAATAACAAAGAGCCTTATGGAGACAAGTTCCTTTCTCCATTTTAGCTTCTACTTTCCATTTTTCTCAACTATGTGAAATTGAGAGCCTTGGATGGTTATTTTCCCTTGTTTATTAGTCTCTGTAGTTAATGCTTTATGTTCATTGGCTTTGTCTTGGCAAAGTGGGGGTTATTGCTGGTTTTGGAATGTAATATTGTGACTTACTTTGGATGGTTGAATTCCAACAAATGCAAAAAAGTTTTATTCTAAAATTAACTATATAGGGTAAGAATCTTGGATAAGAGTTCATCGATAGGTTGATACATGAAAAAACATGTCTAAATCAGCTTTGTACCCCAAGAATGACAAACAAAAAACATACGGTCAGGCAGTGTCCTGAGATTTAGCTTTTAATGCTTCAATAACTGCTGAAAAATCTTCATCACTGAGGCCATATGATTTTGCAACCTTGTACAGTTCATTTGCAGCAGCTGCAATTGGAGTGGACTGAGAAACAGATTCTGCCAATCCCAATGCAAGTCTAAGGTCCTGTGTCAACATTAGCTTCTGTTATAACATGAATATTAACAGCATGTCTTTTGAAATATGTTGGATTATTTGGGTAACTTACATACCTTCTGTTGATGCTTTAAGGGAAAGGCTGTGGGATATTGGGATTTAACCATTGATGGACCTTTAAGCGAGTACATTGGTGCACTAATTGCACCCTGCGAAACCACCTGCAATACCACCACAAGATAATGTAACCCCCAAAAAAACACAACAGAGATCATTCAATCATCCAATTATGCATTTGGATCTCAGGAATACCTTAACTAGAACACTTGGGTCGAGTCCTACTTTCTTGCTAAGAAGTATTCCTTCGGAAAACGATGCCATCATACTACAAAGTTGCAAAAGAAAAGCATTGTCATCATACTAGCTATCCCAATCATCAAAACAAAGGACTTTAAAGGTTAAAGAACTACACATAACCTTCCCATGATCATGTTAACAACAAGTTTCATAGCAGCTCCATTTCCGACCTCCCCAAGGTAAAATCTTGACTGGGGAAGAAACAAATATATCAAGAATTACTTGCAATGACTAGTTCAATTACAGGTTTCAAGATGCCACCTATGAATATTTGTGTGTTGTGAGAGACGAGACAAAATACCTTGCCCAATATATCCAACAGTGGAGAAACTAACTCATATAAAGATCTGTCACCTGAAAGAGGAAGCTATTGCCTCAGTTTTAAGAGGAATACATTTGAAGCTAAGCTAACCTATGATATAACAATCAAACATCAAATGTTGCAAATAATTTAGCATCTTGCTACATTGTTGGAATTTATTTCATATCGGATTCAACATCATACTTAGCATACTAAAAGATAATGCAAGACTTTTTACCTGCAGTAAGGAATATCAGTTGTCCATCTTCCGCTGGCTTTTTTGAACCTGAAACTGGAGCCTGTAAAGGAAGCAAATGAAGCTTAGTTAATACAAAATTTTAACATTATCAAACTGCCGAAGCATACTCAATTTATTTGTGTTTAGGATGAGTTGCAAGAAATATAGAAAGCAGAAAACCTGATTGTAACTTTTACCTCCAGAAATAATGCCCCCCTTGCTTTGATATGTTCATTGATTAATTTAGAAGTGGCAACATCAACCGTTGAAACGTCTACATAGCTGTCAATGCCAATGCCATTCCATATGTCATCAATTCAATTCTGGAAACCTTTCAACTAACTAAAGGAAGAAGACGGTTTTACACTAAAATGCTTTCATATGAAAATATGGGAGAAAGGTTACCCTTTTCCTGGACCAATTCCGCTCACAGCTCCGTTCTTTCCACAGGCAACATCAATCTGGTACAAAGCAACAATGAGTTGCCAGATCTTAATAATAGGTCAAGCAAAACAAATGTAGCAATGAAATTTATAACAGAAACATACGCACTGCACTTTCAGGATCGGCAAGCATGGCAAAAGTGACATCACAGTTTGCAGCTACTTCCTCAGGAGAGGAACTATACCTGCACCCCAAGAAAAAAAAAAAAAAAAAAAACCTTTTATTCTATAACTTTTAAGATTAAATCTGGTTATCTTGAAAAGCTCTAGTCAGAAACACCAATAACAACACAAAGCTGCTTCTGCAGATGAAGCACAAAGGCTGAAAGATTCAGACAAGAATTATAGAATGCATTTGTTTCTTTTGTAGAGGATATATAAAGTCAGGTATCCTCTTTAGCCTCTTTTCATTCAGCTTGCAAATGCATTGAGAAAAGAGACAGAAAAAGAAAACATAGAGCGCAGTCATATCCACTAAAGAATATACAGTGGTTGTCTTGTAAGGGAAGTGACTGACCCTATAAGCACGTCTACCAACAGTCAACAGAATGACCAATCCACCTAATTAACTTAGTATTAGCTCATGTTATATAAGAATGCATGTCAATATGTCGTGAAGAAGAGGGAAAATGTTAAGGATAACAACATGGTAATGCTATGAAAACCTAATTTCAGAGCAAGGATATTCAAAACTCACTTTGCACCAAGGCTGATGAGAGGATCACATTTGCTCTTCGTTCTATTCCATACTATCACATCACATCTGCAACATGTTAGAGGATCGATTTTAGAGTCGAATCATCTCTGGTGCTTAAGAACTGAAAATTACATAGTCTGCTGTTGTGAATGAAAACAGCATCTTTTAAGACAATTTCATTTCAGTTCGATGGATCTAGTAGTAGTAATTAGGAAGATGAACCAGTTCATACCCAGCTTTTATGAGATTCTGTGCCATTGGCGATCCCATAATTCCAAGACCCAGAAAACCAACTCTGCCTGAAAATTTATCTGTTACATTCAACATAATCATTGTAAGAGTTAGATAACACCTAGTGGCAATTGTACCATACACAGATATGAAACAAGTTAAGCCAGTATTACTTTCCGACTTTAGCATCAATATCAAAGGAGCTGCCATGAGAATACTCATGGAAACATACAATTCAAAATTTAGTGAGAATCCTTAGCACCCAATACCTTTTAATGCATTTTGTATAATAATCTATGAACTCAACCATTACCAAATCCATGTATTTCAAATTCCAAATAATTCCTCAAGTTGTTCTTTTTCCTTGTTGGAAAGACACAAAATACCCTTTAATGCATTTTGTATAATAATCTACGAGTCTAGGTACCTACGGAGGACAATTCAAAGAAGAAAGGAAACAAACTGTACAAAAACACACAATACAACATGAAAAGAAGTAAAGGAAGAGGTAACCCCCAAAAGGAATACCTTGGGATGAAGCATCAGTGGCCTGAGAAGAAAAAACCTTGAAAGAAAGAGAAAGCAGAGGCTTTGAAGGAAAAGAAGAAAAGGGTTTGGGTCTGAAGTTGGTGGAAATACGAGGGCAGAAAGCTGAGCACAATGCCATGGCTGTTGAAGATAACAAGTTGTTGATGTTGGGCTTAGCTAACAAAGTGGAAGGCATTCAGCCCCTTTTTTATCTTTGGGAAAATTTAAAATTAATCCAAAGTCCGAGTGAGAAGTTCGCATTTCAATGCCATGCTTTGCTTTTTGTCTGCAAGTGTTGGGATAAACAGATAAAGAATCAGAGCTCAGCTGACCCTTGCTTTTTCAAAACTAGTTACAAATATTCCTTTTTTAAATTATGGTAATATTGGTTGTATTTCAATGTAGTAGAACTGGCAGAGCAGAAATAAAAATTTCCACTGCAAAATTTTCTCATTGGTAAAATTTTTCATTTCTTGTTTTTTAAAGCGTTGTACTGAAAATTGATAGGGTAAATTTAAAGTTTAACCAATTAACAATACATGTGATAAAAATTAATTTTTTGAAATAATAATTTGTTGGATGCAATAGTAAGATATATTACATTTTTAATTGGGAGAATGCGGATTTGAATCTTAGACACAATATTGTTAAGAAGTATAGTCATAAACTCTGAACATGAACCGTAAATAATGAATTTATATTTGATACACTTACCATGCATAATTATACACCAGAATCATGTGGTAGTCAACATATTGTGGTATCATAATTTGTATTTTCGTAACGAATTGATTTCTTGAACAGTTATATTTTTTTCATGTTATCTTTCATTCTTATTTATTCCGTCACGTCCCAAGTAAATTAAGTTGCACATCTTCCTACTTAGCATAAACTCTCCCTCAACTTACTATTTTTTGTAGAATAGTATCTTCAATATGTATTTATGTGTGGAAGTTGAGGGAGTAATTCAAAATCTATGTATACATATTAATAACATTTGATTATATCTTGTCCAGTAGTGCAAATTTTTAGTTCATCATCTCACATTCACCCTTTCTGTAACTGCATCAATCTAATTTTTCAATTCTAAATTCAAATAAAGTTGCTATTATTGTTTTATGTAATTGTAAATTATTATTTTATTTTATTTTCATTTTAAATGTAATTGTCTATGTCATCTCTATAAATAGAGATTTGTGTTAAGAAAAGATTATTAAAAGCTTCTACACTCTTTTGTTGTTGCAAACTAGTTGGTACCTTTAATTTCTAGGTGTTACTTTTTAATTGATTTTTGTTACTCCATTATCTTCACTGTCCTCTTGATTTAGTAAAAAAAAACTTAAAAGAGAATAATGAATTATATTTGATATCAATAAATCACACGATGACACGTCATTTTTTTTCGAGTTGCAAGTACAAATATAATTATAAATTAAATAATATCCATATGAATAATTATGATAAGATCTTATTTTGAAGTAAGCGGTCAAAAGATTTATTAAATTGAGGTCAAAAGCATCTCGACAAGTCACTAAAAATAAAAGGAAACATGTCGCAACAAACCAAGATACTTTGCCTTACCAAAACCAGATATTAGAAAACCAAAACTATCCATCGTTTTGCCCTGGCAAAACCAAATATTAGGAAACCAAAACTAGCCTCTCCAAAACCAGAAGAAAATAAATGAAAAGTCTTTCAACCTCAAAAATGGTGTTTCTTCCTCAACCAAGAGGATCGTTTCAAGCAATTTTCAAGAAACACTCAATACCAGAAGCATTTATAGTGCATAATTATATAAAGAATGAATTTATATTTGATGTTATACATTGTCGATAAATCACATGATTATACATCAATTTTTTTAAATTACAAATACAAATATAATCATAATTACAATTCAAATCATAACTATGACAAATGTTAGTCGTTACATAGCATAATCAAAATAATATCCAAAGTTTCTATAGCCTCAACCTTAGCATCAAACTAAAGTCTCGTTGACATCCAAATTAAAGGGAAAAAAAAAAAAAGGAGGGGAATCATGTGGTGGCCAACATGTATAATTTGTATTCTCATAATTAATTGATTTCTTAAATTTTTTTTTTTTTTTTTTGTGTTAGCCGTTCTTGTTTGTTCTGCCATATTCGTAGAGAAGTAAATTAGGTTGCGAATCTTCTTACTCAACACTCTCTCCTAACCAATCATTTTTTAGTGCAAAAATGCCATGCATGCATTGCTTAATGTATTAAAGAGAATAGTAGAAGAATGAGAGAATTTATAGGATAGCCTTTTCTTTTCTTTTTTCTTTTCACATTGTCATTTAGATTAGGGTAAACTATTCAAATGATCACCCAACTATATCCACATTCCTGTTTTGATCACTCAACTTTAATTTTTTTCAATTTAAGCATTAACATCTGAATTTATTCCTGTTTTGGCCACTTACCGTTAAATTGATAACGTATAGCCTTTTTCTAATTGGTATAATGACACATTTAGTCCTCAATACTTACCTATTCTTTCAATTTAGAATGCTATCTAAAATTTTTATCACTTAACCCAATAAGTATATGATTTGTAAGCAATGCAAGGGACATCCTAAGAAAACAAAGACACCCCTTTAATCCCATGCAATAAAATATACTTGTACAATGCATAGGCTAGATGTGTGTATATATTATTAAACTATATTTAATCATTTTGTAATTTATAGATGTGAGTTTCTAGTTGGTAACCATCCAACTACTAATAAACTAAAAATAATTTAATTTTTTAGCTAGCACACTTAGATTTTTTTTGCCAAAAGTAGCATACTTAAATTTAAAATTTAAACTTTTATAAACTTTTAAAAAATTGAAAACAGGTTTCTTAGAAAATTAAACAAATTTTAGAAACACTTTTTTTTTAAATAAAATATTTTTTACAAATAGATTTTATAAACACCTTTCCATATATGTTTAATCTAGGAAATTATATATACCATATACATATAATAATGATTTAAGACATTAATTTTATCAAATAATATATCGAAACACAAATTATATAAAATGATTTAAACTTAATTATAATATTGATTATACAATTTATACAAAATCATAAAATATATTTTTAATATATTTTAATTGATATATACAATCAAATTTGTGCATCAATTAATTAATATATCCAACTATTAGGATAAATTGCACTAGCTAGATGTGTGTATCAATTAAATTTGTTCTTTTTTTCCTATTTTTGGGTTTTACAAATTTATAGATGTGGAATGCTAATGTTTTAAAAGCCGAAAACTTTGGTCAGAAAGTTTGAGGATTAAACTGTTAGAACTTGTAAATATGAAGGGTTAAATTTATTGAATTATTTAGAATTAAGATCAGTTTTAAATTGATAGAATATGTAAGTATTAAGGAGTAAATGTGTTATTATACCAATTAGAAAAAGATTTTCTGTTATCAATTTAATAACGAGTGACGAAATATGGAACGTTAATACTTAAATTATTATTTTTTTTTAAAATTGAATGACCAAAATAGTAACACATTTTTAGATTATTAAAAGTCTGTAAAATCTCTATATGTTACTGTTGTGAATGGAATGCACAAATTCATTCAGATTGATGGTTCTAGCAGTACTAAATAGGAAGATGATCTAAGATATACCCAGCTTTAATGAGACTTTATGCCACACCAACTCCGCCTCAAAATTTATCAATTACATTCAATATCATCTTTGTAAGAACTTGTTGCCAGTTGTACTATTCACACATTACATTCCCACGTTAGCATCAATATCAAAGCCCTGCCGTGTGAGCAGAGGCAGATCCTTTTCGGGCCTAAAGGCAAATTTTGGGAAATTTTGATTTTTTTTCTTAAAAGTTTTAGAAAATTTTAATTAGACCTCTCAATTTTTTTTTAGAAAATTTCATTTTCCTTTGAAGTTTTAAGATAATTTTAGTTAGGCTCTTTCAAATTTTTGAAAATTCTCATTATTCTCACAAAAACTTCAATTAAACCCCCCAATTTTTTTTAAATTCTCATTGAACTCTTAAATTTTTTTAATATTTTATTAGGCTCCCTAAAACTTAATCTCATAATCCGCCACTGTATAAGAGTATTCATGGAATGAAAACATGCAATTCGAAATTTAGTGAGAATCCGTAGGACCTTAATTCAACACAAACTCAACCATTACCAAATCCATGAAATTCAATTTCCAAATAATTCCTCTAGTTGTTCTTTTTCCTTGTTGGAAAGACACCCAATACTTCTTAATGCATTTTGTATGACCCTAGGCACTTATGGAGATGACAATTCAAAGAAGAAACACCAATCAAAGACGAAAGGAAACAAACTGTACAAAAACACACAATACAACAAAAAAACAAGTAAAGGAAGAAGTAACCGGAAAGGGAATACCTTGGGGTGAGGCATCAATGGTCTGGGAAGAAAAAACTTTGAAAGAAAGAGAAACAGAGGCTTTAAAAGAAAAGAAGAAAGGGGTTTGGGTCTGAAGTTGGTGGAAATATGAGGGCAAAAGGCTGAGCACAATGCCATGGCTTGTCAAGATAACTAGTTATTAATGTTGGGCTTAGCTAACAAACCCTTTTTTCTTTTTTCGTAATTAGGATATCAACCACCAGCAACATTATTCAATCCCCTCATTGCAGGTGTTCTCCAAAGAATTAAATGGCAGGCCATGAAATGTGTAGTCATTTCATAAACTTCTATTTACTGCAATAGAAACTAATGCTTACGAGGGAAGGATTCCATGAATTCTCATAAAGAACCAACCACAAGATTACTATATAGTTCGAGGGCAGTCTTAAGTAACCGTTACAAAAAACCCTTATTTGCAAGTTGTGTCCAACCGTGGCCTTGTAACAGCCAAATTTTCAATGGTGTTGGAAACAGTGGTTTGAGACTACTAACTCCAACAAGTGAGTTTGAAAATTTTATTATTTATTATTTACGAGTTAAGTGTGATTTTAGAAAGATTTCTGATTTGGTGGTTTGTGTTTTAGAAGAAATTATTTGGAAAAGTGGTTTTGAAAACGAGGTATCGAGACCTCGATTTCATAAACTAAGCCGTAAATATTATTATAAATATTTACGGAGTGTCAATAGGTTACTATTAAAATTTCATTAGAAAATTTTTAACGTTTTGATAGTTAATTAATTAAAGAGAACTAAATTGAAAAATGTGCAAAATTTGCTAATGTGATTAAATAGCTTAAGTGATTAATAAGGGAGGATTAAAAGGGAAAATCAACCCAAAGTGGAAGGCTTGGGCGGCATAAGCAGAGAAAAACCAAAGAATTAGTGTGAACAAGGGGTAAAATTGGAAAAGAAATAAAATTAAATAGTTAAAATTGGACTAAATTGAATCTCTAGACATTCCTTCACATTTCTTCAGCCAAAAACACCATAGAAGGTCTCTAAAAGCTGGTTTTTCATATTTTTCTACAAATGATTTCAATTCTTGCTCTTTTCTTGAAATTTTTATGTTTTTAAGACTTTTACAATTAGGTCCAACTATCCATTTCATTAGTTTTTGATTTCATGGGTAATTTTGAAAGTTTCCATTGATGAGTGCTGGATGTTTATGATTATTTAACATGGAATTGAAGCTTTAATTTTGGTATGTGATGATTTTATCAAGTAATTTCAATAGAAATTGAATTTAGGACCAAATTATCAAAAGATTAAATCTTGGGGTTTGGTATTAAATTATATTTATCAAAGGCTGTGTAATAGCTTAGACTATTTAGATAAAGTGTTAATTGAGAAAAATTAGCTCATTTGATGGGCTAATTAGTGAGGGACTAAATTGTAAAAATTGTAAAAGTTGGGGTAATTGTACAATTTTGAAAATTAAGAGGTATAAATTGTGAAGTGAATTAGAATTGAAATATGTGCTAATGAAGGAATAATTTTATATTTTAGATCAAGAGCCCGTAGATCAACGAGAAAAAGAGAAATTAGCAGAATAGTCCCTAAATACTAAAAACTTACAATTCAACTCAGGTAAGTTCGTATGGTTAAATTTTTAATGTTATTTGTTAAATTGATGAATGGTAATATGCATTTATTCATATTATTTGTTGAAAATAAAATTATTGTAAAAATTATGAAATTAAATCAAATATTCAAAGTGAACGGCACGCGGGATTGAGTACAATCGTTCAGTGCAAAAGAGGAATTGACGGAAAATTACCCAAGTAAACCAGGTTCAACATTTGTTGTGAACTTTCGTGTTTGCTTTTCGTTTAGCTCTCATGAACTTCAGTCAACTCATGAGTTTCAGTTCAACCCTTCTGGGTTTCAGTTTAGCTCTTTTGAGCTTCAGATTAACCCTTATGGGTTTCCGTTCAGCTCCTATGAGCTTCCGTTTAACCCTTACATGTTTCCGATTAGCACTTATGTGCTTCTGTGCAGCCTTTGGGCTTCTTTTTACAATGTACTCAAATTCGTAAGACATTTTCTGGTTTGATAAGGATTGGTAAGTGCCACATGGAATTATGTGGAAGATTTTAAGTTATTATTGTTATTGATCTCAAATAAGTGAATTCATCAATTGAGTTGTGACTGACAGGAAATGTTTATGAAATGATTTACCTAAATGAATTGTTATAGTATGTTCGATAAGATTTATGTTAAAGCCAACGAACTTACTAAGCTTCATTAAGCTTACTTGTGTCTTCTAATGTTCTTTGTAGATTTTCAAGAAGTTCAAAGGATTGGATCGACATGTCGGGTCACACTATCCAGTTGCTTCGGTAGATTTTGTTATACACTTTATGGTTTATATGGCATGTATAGGGATGAATTGAAAAAGAGCTAAATTGAAGTATGGTTATGTATGATATATATATATATATATATATGTATGTTTGTGTGCATGTATTTAGTAGTAGATTTTGGTAAATCAATGAAGGGAGTTATTCTAGTAAGTTTAGCCGAATTTTCATAAAGAACCAACTACATGGTTACCATAGAGTTCAAGGTCTATACAATAGAGTTCAAGATCTATCTTAAGTAACTGTTACGGTAAACTCTTGTTTGCAACTTGTGTCCAACTGAGTCTTAGATTTTCTCACTCGATTCAAGCAAAAGTTTTCAGATTGAAGAGAAAGGCAGACCACTGAGAAAGTTTGTATGATAGTCTCTTCTCTTTCTTTCTTTTGTTGTTGCAAATTTGTTGATCTATTTAATTTCTAGGCGTTACTTTTTAACTGACTTTTACTACTTACTACATTATATTGATTGTACTATTATCCTTACGAGGTAATGAAAATTTATTTTAGTAAAAAAATATGTTAGTCGTTTATTAATGTTAATTTTTTTATTATATAAATAATAAAATTATATTTGATGCATTTATTGTGTAAAATTATACACTATGGATAAATCACATGATGACAGTTCATTTTTTTAAGTCACAAATATCAATATAATCACAATTTTAAGTCGATTAATACACATCTAAATAACTATGGTAAGAATTAATTATTCCAGAGCATTATTAGAATAATATCCAAAATAATAATGTCCAAAGTTTCTATGAATTTATTTGCATCCAAAAATTTTCAAAAAAGAGGGGAAATCATATGGTGGTAACATGTATGTTCATAATTTGCATTCTCATAATTAATTGGTTTCTTAAATAGTTATGGTTTTTCTTTGTTATCCTCCATTCTTGTCTGTTCGCCATATTTGTAGAGAAGCAAATCAGGTCATGCATCTTGTTACTCAACATGTTACCTCCCTTGACGATGATTAATTTTGGGTGGAAGAAAGCCCTACATGTGTTGCACTGCAGATTGAAGAAAAGAGAGTGTGTGGATAGCTTCTCTATTCTCATTTTGTCATTTAGATTATTAAAAGTCTTTAGACTCTTCTAACGTTGGGAGCTAGCCAATCCCTTTTTGAGTGGAAAAAAACCATGCATGTGTGGCTCAATAGATTAAAGAGAACAACAAAAGACTCAGAGATGTAGAATGTGATTTAAATTAATAAAAGTCTCTAAAGTCTTCTATTGCCGAGTATCGGTCCCTTTAATTTCTAGGTGTTTATTACTTGCTCCATTATCGGTCCTCTTATTTTTTATCTCAAGGTTGTAAATTATATAATACCTTGAACATAATATGACATGAGAACACACTATATATACATGAGTCTGCAGTTAAACATAATAGCTACTGAAGGCATTTATCAACTACGTTAAAACAGTAAACTTGATATTAAAGAGTAGGATACATTTTTCAAGTTCTGTATAATCTACAATAACACCAACCCCCCTATTCATAGCTGATGCAGATGTTTAAGCTATACATATAATTAGCTTTACTCACAGCTCAACTCCTCAACCATATTAACTAAAGCCCCCGCAACATTGATGCTATATAAAGTTTTAAGCTATAGAATAAGCCAATGTCTTGATCTCGAAAGATTGTGTTGGCTGCTAAACATGGTGGAGAATGATGAGAGCTTTGTCATTTAATAGCTTCCATGAGCGAGCCTGTTAAAAACAAAAGTCATGACAATGATTTGCTACAAAAAATTATGGAAAAATAAAGTGTTAGGTATTTGAAGGTACATACTACAAAAAGTGGTGTGGTTTAAAGTCAAGTTAGCTAAACAAATGAAGTCATCAGTTCGAGCTTAATTTTGATTTCCCATTTTTCTGCCTGCACGGAACATTTGAAGAAAGGTCAAATCGTAAGTGGTGAAAACAAAATTTACAAACCAGGAGTTAAAAAGATGAGAAATCAACCAAAACGAATCCTTCTTTTCCTGAGCTAGTAACTCCTCAAAAGAAATGTCAGCAAATTCAGGATCCGGGTCTTCCATTGGCTCACTGGACTTGCCCTTTGACTCCATGCAAGTACAAACTTCTAGCATCTGGAAGACAGGGAGAGAGATTAGAACCATGATAATGTCTGTTCTGATTGCAATAAGAGACTGAATTAACATAATAGGGGAGCAGAAAAAGATTTCAATAATCCTTTTTGCTCATCTAGCTGCAGAAGCGGTACGAAGCTATGACAGAACAAATAAAGCTCTGAATTGTACCCTCTTATAAGCCGGAGATAGTTTAAGTTGCTGTTGGAGCCAGTTATAGACAAATGCATCCTCTTCTAATCTCTTCTGTTCCATTTCTAGCTTGTATATCTAAACATGCAAATCTTTATTAGAGGGAATCAAGATTAATGATATCAACCAGCTCACACCAAAAGCATAAGTTAATCTCCATATGGTTGCTCACTTGCTGTCTCAGGCGATCAAATGATGATCGATCTGCTTTGAATAGTAGAGCCTTTGTTATTGTGAACCTACGTTTGACCACCTCAGACCTGCAGTAAGTTCGTAGCAGTAAATTAAATAGGATAGCCAACACTAAAAGAACAGATTAATGGTAGAAATTTGAGTCAAGGAATAGGAACAGGTGCCGAGGGTAAAACATTAAGAAAATGTTCGAGCTTAAAGGAGTGAAGAAAGAAATAGAAAGCATTTCAATATTCTGAGAACAAACAGAACGGACTTGGAAGAAAGAAAAAAAAATGTGGGCAAGCTAATTACATTAGATTAAATTCGAGCAGCATGTTTTCCAGAAACAATAACAATAAAACTAAAAGGAAACACTCAAAAAGCCAAAATAAAGATGTAGCTTAGTAAAACATGACAATAACTATGAACTTACTTGTGCTGCAACTCATTCCTAGCCTCCATCAAGCAATTAGCAAATTCTCCAACCTACATAAAGGGTGGATGCATGTTACAATTGTGGGTATTAGAACTACAATAAATTCCATAGAAGGTATCAGAATTCAGAATTTTACTTTCCTTATAAAAAAAGGGCAGGGGAGATTAAATAGAGTGAGTCTAAGAATTTGCCTTGGAGAAGTTATTTACAATCAACTTTCATTTGTAAGGTATACTCATAGGATTAACTATGATCACAATGTACAAGCAACTTTCTTTGATACCATAACTTTTAAAGTATACTCATAGGATTAACTCATGCATAATCTAGAAGTTTCGGGACGAATTCAGAATCTATCTTCTAAACTTCTGTAATCAAAATGAGAACATATGTCTGTCTGCCTGTCTCAAATGCCAGCAAGAAAGAAAGCCGGCGATCTAGTTCTTTTCCGGAACTAGAAAATTTTAGTTACTCCAACTTGCAATTTAGTTACTCCAACTTGCAATTTAATTAAGAACAACATCTCACATTCGATGTATCTGTAACAGCATCAAAGCTATTTTCATGTGTAAATGAAAAGAACTTGAAACCAGCGCATCAAAGCTATGTAAATGAAAAGAACTTGCAAAAAAGGGTTTACTGTAATGGTTAGTTAAGACCGCCCTTGAACTATGCAGTTGGTTCTTTATGGGAATTCACCAATTCCTTCCCTACGTAAGCATTGGTTTCAAGTTCATTTCATTTAGAACCAACCACATAGTTTGAGGACTGTCTTAAGTAACGGTTACAATAAACCCTTGTTTGCATGTTATGTCCAAATGTGACCTAGATTTCAATTGACTGATTCCTTCCCTACGTAAGCATCGGTTTCAAGTTCATTTCATTTAGAAGCAACCACATAATTCGAGGGCTGTCTTAAGTAACGGTTACAATAAAACCTTGTTTGCAAGTTATGTCCAAGTATGGCCTAGATTTCAATTCACTGATTCCTTCCCTATGTAAGCATCGGTTTCAAGTTCATTTCACTTAGAACCGACAATATAGTTCGAGGACCGTCTTAAGTAACGGTTACAATAAGCCCTTGTTTGCAAGTTATGTCCAAGTGTGGCCTAGATTTCAATTCACTGATTCCTTCCCTACGTAAGCATCGGTTTCAAGTTCATTTCACTTAGAACCGACAATATAGTTCGAGGACCGTCTTAAGTAACGGTTACAATAAGCCCTTGTTTGCAAGTAATGCCCAAATGTGGCCTAGATTTCCTCACTTAATTCAAGCAAAAGTTTTCAGATTCTGCTCCCTCTCTTCTCTTTCTTTATTAACATTTTATTGCAGAAAAGATATAACACAAGTTCATAAAGTTACAAATGGAATAGTCTTACCTCCTAAGCAAAGAAAACAAATATTTAAACTTTAAAATATTGATTGAAATGAGAAAAGACCTGACCAAATTATTCTCCAGATAGCTTAATGATAGTTAGAGAACTAAAAAAGCATTAATTAAAATATGAAGCAACAATGAGACTTGCTTTAGTATCAAGATAAGCCATATATTTAAGCAACAAACTACACAAGATTTGATTACTAGCTAAAAAAAACAGATAAATGAAAAACATCAAAACTTTAAAAAAATTTAACGTGATAATAAGAAGGCAAAAAAAGAAGATACCTGAGCTAATGTTAATCCTTTGTTTTGATGACACTTAACAAGCTGGTCATAATGTTGCTTAATCTTCCTCTGCGTAGCACTACCTGTTGATGTAAATGGGTACAAGCAAACCAGCTCCGGTTTGATCCGACAACCCGGATCCCCCCGACCCGATTCTTCCTTTTTCTTCTTCTCTTGCGCTGAACAACTACACCTTCCGTCACCATTTTCTTCTTCACTTTTGGAATCCAATCTCTTCTTCTTCCCTCTTCTCTTCTTCTTCTTCGTCCTCTGATCCCCACCACCTGATTCACACCGCTCCCCATCTCGATCCGACCCGACCCGACTGGCATCCCCTTTTTGTTGGTTTTCCCCGGTAAACAAACCAGCCCATTTTGCAGAATCGGAAGGCATAATCTGTAGAAGAAGAGTATGGGGCAAATGAGTAGAGTCGTTTCCCCGGGTTTGTGCCCTCGTATCAACAATATCGGGAAAACAGCAGTTCAAAAGGGCAGATTCATTCTGGGGGTTGCCTTCTTCTTGTAGTTGTTGTTGTTTATGGAGTTTTTTATAGTGAAAAGAAAAGAATAAGAATAAGAAAGAGAGGACGAAAGAAAGGAGAAAGAAGAAGAAAAACATTGGGAAAGGATAGGAGCAAAGCAAAGTAAAAATATGGAAGGAAAAGAAGGGAAAAGGAATGTTATATATAAACTTTTTTTTTTGTCTGTTTAAAAGATAAAAAGGAAAACTATGGCAGAAGATGAAGATTTGAAGGTTTAGCCGCCATTAAAACGCGTCATCACGACAAAACAATGTACAGAGCGAGCGAGAGATAAAATGTTTTGATGTTTGGTTACGAAGAGGTTTATGTTCCTTCCTAGTACTAATGCACAAATGAAAATTGTTTCTCAATTCTGATTTCTTATCATATCTATATAATCATGCTTTTTCTAAACATTCACCACTTTTCTTTTCATTTTATAATAACATTTAATTCAATGTTTGTCTCAATATAAATATTTGTTTTTTTCACTTACACACTTCGTTATGCCTCTCTTCCCCTCTTGTGAAATTATTAAAATATTATTTTCTATATTTTATAATTTTATATGAGTTTCAAATCTAAAATATTATAATTTTTAATATCTTAATTTTATCCTTTAAACCAATTTTAAAGTATGTAAATTTGAACTTAACGCACCATAATAATATCTAAGCTTTACTATAGTTTTTTTATTCATTTTGTGAGTGTATCATAATCTAGTATTTGGTTGCGTTAATGTCACCTATTAACTAGGTCTTAGCTTAATTATGAAATCACCAACAACTCATTTCTTTTACAAAGTAAGAAATATTACGATAAAAGTATTTTTATTTTTTTATATTTTATATAATATGTAGAAAAAATAAACATGTAATAAGATTTCAACTTAAACATCTTAGCATGTGCCATAAATTGATATATATATATGTGTGTGATATATTTGTTTATTTATTTTTATTTTAATGTTTAATTATTTTCTTGGCGAAAATAATCATATTTTTTACTTGCATCAAGGGATTATTGGCAATGGGAATTAAAGCATTGATCAAAGGGCGAAATAATGTAGTTGTCAACATGTGATACCATAATTTGTATTCTCGTAATTAATTATTTTTTAAATAGTTATGCTTTTTTTTGTGTTATCTTTCGTTCTTGTTTATTCTACAAAATTCATAATAAAGTAAAATAAGTTACGTATCTTCTTACTTAACATAAAAACCCTGCATGCATTGTTCAACAAATTAAAGAGAAAAATAGAAAATTGTAAAAGTTCATGGAATAGTATTTACCAATGTCTTATTAGCAAAGAGAGTCCAAAATGAGGTACGTAGGGGCCTAGCCCCTAGATATTATTTTGATTTTTTTTTTTTAAATTTTGGATACCAAAGGGCAAGGGTGAATCCAAAAAGGGCAAGCAAGGCCCTGCCCCCCTTGGATATTATTTTGAATTTGTATTTTTTTCTTTATGCCAATGTACAAAAGGCAAATCTAAAATAGGCAAGTAAGGGCTACCCTTGGATAAAGTGGATTTATTGTAATTTTATGTTTTTATATTTTTAATCCATTTTTCATGAAATTTTCAAGTCCCTCCATTTATATTCTTATTCCACCCTCACACCAAGTTTACATTGCTTTGTCCCTACTCATTGACATCTAAAGTTTAAAAAAAAAATCAAAAAATCTTTTTTTTTTTACTTGAGTAAAACAATCACATTATGGGGATTGTTGGCAATGGGAATTAAATCGGTTGATCTCGGGGTAGAATCATGCGGTGGTCAACATATGAGGTCATAATTTGTATTCTCGTAATTAATTGCTTTCTTAAATAGTTATGTTTTTTTGTGTTATTTTCCATTCTTTTTTTCCGTCATGTTCACAGAGAAGTAAATTAAGTTGCGCATCTTCTTAATCAACATGAACTCTCCTTTAAAAATGATCATTTTTGGGTGGAAGAAAGCCGTGCATGCGTTGCTCAACAGGTTGAAGAGAAAGGCAGGAGACTGAGCGAGTTTGTGGGATAGTCTTTTCTTTTCTCACGTTTTCATTTAGATTACTAAAAGTCTATAGTATTATTTAAGTCATTGACTGAGTTAGTGTTACAAGTTAAGCATGTACCAACTCAGTTGGGAAAAGACTAATTTATCATGTCTATTAAATTTTTTCTATTATTATTTTGATTACGTTTTTATCTTTTTCATAATTTTATATTTTTTATATAAAACTTATTGTTATTCACGAATGAAACCCTGTTCGTATAATAGAAAAGTAACTAGAAAACCGGCGAAAAAAGCCCACTAAAAAAACAAAATGTAACACCCCAAACCCGACCTAGAAGTTAAGCCCGAATTTGACGTGTCACATGGAAGTTTTTTTTTTTTAAACCATCTTTGAGATTGTTAAAAACTTGTTCGAGAATTACGGCCTCTTTGTTAAAACCCAAAACACTTAAGCAATTGTTATCTACTTGAAAACGTAATTATCTTTAAGGACCTTTTGGTTGTGAAAACATATTTGAAATAAACAATTTACGAAAATGGGATGTTTGGGAATAGAGTTGCAGAAGCATTTTGAAAGAAAATCCTAGACCTTATTACAACATTTAATCCCAAATAGTAGAGTAATAAAATAAACAAGAAATAAGTCTGAAGTCCAAATAAACCATTTCTGAAGTATGGTCTCCACCGAGTCATCCAAGGCCCAAGTCCACGTCACTGAGCATTACCTGAAAAGGTTGAGAGAAAGGGGGGGTGAGTTACAAGAACTCAGTGTGTAATCCCCTTACCATCATCCACTGGGTCAGAACACACATAGCAATATTTTGGGCCTAAGCCCATAACAATTAGAACATAATAACATGAACATAATATGCATGTGATATGCAATTCCCAACCAAACCTAATTTCCATCCGCTACACATCACCCGTACCAACCATCACACCTGTGGGGATCAAGTCAACCCACCCCGCCAACACACCAATAGCAGGCATTAAGCCAATTAAAATATTTGTGGCAGAGCCACCGAACTAGATTGTGACAGAGTCACCGAACTAGAGGCATTAAACCATTTACAATATTCGTGGCAGAGCCACCGAACTAGATTGTGACAGAGTCACCGAACTAGATTGTGGCAGAGCCACTAGCACTTCTCTTCAATTTTATCCCAACCCAAGCAATCATGTATGCATATACAAAGCATAACAATATTCATAGAATAATTTCATTATAAGGCCCATAATACAAGTTGGCCCATTAAGCAATCTAGCAAATTTTGGCCCATTAATCGATCTAGCAAATTTTGGTCCGTTAATCAATCTAGCAAATTTGGCCCATTAAACGATCTAGCAAGTTTGGCCCATAAATCAATATAGCAAATTTGGCACATTAAACACGTGAGGCCCAAACTATCACTTTTAACACTTGGCACATATATCAAATATTACACGGCCCACATAGCAAAATATCACTCGGCCCATATAGTAACATATTTCAATTTGGCCCATAAATGGTATTTTCGGTAATTTACCCTCTAAGGGTATTTCGGTAATTTTTGCAACCCAGGGGTATTTCGGTAATTTACCCTCTAAGGGTATTTCGATAACTTTTGAAATCGAGGGGTATTTCGGTAATTTACCCTCTAAAGGTATTTCGGTAATTTCGCAACCCAGGGGTACTTCGGTAATTTACCCTCTAAGGGTATTTCGGTAATTTTTTTACAACCGAGGGGTATTTCAGTAATTTACCCTCTAAGGGTATTTCGGTAATTTTTGCAACCCAGGGGTATTTCAGTAATTTACCCTCTAAGGTTATTTCGGTAACTTTTGCAATCGAAAGGTATTTCGATAACTTACCCTCCAAGGGTATTTCGGTAATTTCACAACCTAGGGGTATTTTAGTAATTTCCCCTCCAAGGGCATTTAGGTAATTTTTGCAACCCAGGGGTATTTCAGTAATTTACCCTCTAAGGGTATTTCGATAATTTTGTAACCCAAGGGTATTTTAGTAATTTACCTTTTAAGGGTATTTTGGTAATTTCACAACCCAAGGGTATTTCGATAATTTACCCTCTAAGGGTAATTCGGTAATATACCCTCCAAGGGTAATTCAGTAGTTTTAACCACCAAGGGAAATCCGGTAATTTTACCCTCTAAGGGTAATTTGGTAATTTGCCCACCAAGGGTAATTCGGTAATTTCATATTTAACGGTGTTTCCGAAGATTCACTATCGCCTCGAGTGATACAAAACTCTATTTGGGTCTCTACGGAACTATTGGGTCAAAATCTATTTTAGGCCCAAACGGGGTAATTTCGCAATTAAAACTTAACTAGTAATTTGGGGCATACAAATTTAAACTGTCCATTTGCGTCATACTGACTAAATTGGCTATAACTCGAGTTAGAAAACTCAAAATATAGATCCGTAAAATTTCCTTGAAACTAGACTCATGTATCTTCTTACTTTAATTTTTCCAGAATTTTTGGCCTAGCCATTTAGTACAGTTTATTCCTTAAATTTTCCCTTGTTTCACTGTCCAACAATTCTGACCTCTCTTAACTTAATTTCAATTATCTCACTGTACAGTTTTCATATACTACTCCAACTTGTTTCTCTTGAAAATAGACTCAATAAGGAATCCATACATATAAATTATAACCCATAATTCACTTTGTGCAATTTTATATGATTTTTCCAAAACAGATCAGTGAACCCCGAAGTTAATCAGAACCAGTCTCACTAAAATCAAGATATCTCAGAATATAAAATTCCTTTTCCTTCTCCGTTTCTTCCATATTAAAATAGACACAGTAAGCTTTAATTTGATATCTTATTCAATTTCTAATTCCTTTTCTCCTATTTTTAGTGATTTTTCAAAAACACGTCACTGCTTCTAACTGAAACTGGTTTATTACGAAATACGATTACCACTACGATCATATGCACACCCGAGTGATTACGGATGCCGGTTTTTAGTTTTCTTCGGTATTTCCACCGATTAACAGCATATTTCATACAAACTTTTAGAGAAGTGTGAGATTACACACCATTTCAGATATGTATATGGAAGGGTATGAGATTACACACCTTATTCGGAATCCGTAACGCGATGCTCTCCGCGGCACCAAAAATTCGAGTCACCTATTACGAGGGATAGGTTTTCGATTGAACCTTTGATAAAGTACTTCGAGACCTTGCAACCAGCATAAAATCTCTCATGGCAAGTCCCTAGACTCTCAACCATGTTACAACTTAATCCCCTCATTAGCTAGCTTAAGCTTTGAGGACTCCAAAAATACAAAAATTATCAACTAAAGCCATCAAAATCACTTACTTGAAGAGAAAATGTGTAACATCCCCAAACCCGGCCCACAAGTCCTGACCGGATCTGGTATGTCACTGCGGAAAACGTTTAAAAATATTCTTACTTGTGGTGGAACTTGAAAATTTTGTTCTTAATCAAAAACCATGTCCATTTTAAAGTCTATTAAATAATATAAGCTTGATATAAAACGTCCGAATTAAAACCTTAATTTATATTTTAAGATATAGTTTGCCGAAGATAAGCTGATTTCAAAATAATAATTTAATCGTTATTTTGCTTTAGCATAATATAAATACTCAAGTAATTTTAATTGGGCCTTATTACAATAAAAACTGTAACATCCCCAAACCCGGCCCACAAGTCCTGACCGGATCCGGTATGTCACTGCGGAAAACGTTTAAAAATATTCTTACTTGTGGTGGAACTTGAAAATTTTGTTCTTAATCAAAAACCATGTCCATTTTAAAGTCTACTAAATAATATAAGCTTGATATAAAACGTCCGAATTAAAACCTTAATTTATATTTTAAGATATAGTTTGCCGAAGATAAGCTGATTTCAAAATAATAATTTAATCGTTATTTTGCTTTAGCATAATATAAATACTCAAGTAATTTTAATTGGGCCTTATTACAATAAAAACTTATTCAAATACTTAAAATACTGAAAATGACAAATTCTATTAAATAAGGAAAAACAACTTCTGCATGAAAAGCTTCTTCTGCATGGCCACCTTTGTATCCACTCCAACCCGGTCCAAAATCACGAATCACCTGCGATGTTTAAAAAGTTGGGTGAGTCACACAGACTCAGTGTGTAATTAACCACTGAATTCCACCCACATGCTAACCACATAATAACCCATGCATTAGATATCATATATCATATTCAGACCATATCACATTCTGGGCTTGGCCCATACTCATAACATTTATCAAGTAACCGGGTAATTAACCACATACCCTCCACATACTGGGCTTAGCCCATTTCTCATTTTTAAGTCCACAATCACATGTATTCACATACCACAATTATGCAATAATGAATCCCGACCCAAGCCTAAGGTCCATCCTCTACACACCCCCTTATCCAGCCTACCACACACCAGGGGATTATTAAATCGCCCTCTCCTTTTTACTCCACAAAGGCATTCAAGCCATCCACGTGCAATTAAGCACAAAATCCACAACGCGACCTCAGTCAGCGCCAATCCACGATGTAGCCGTAACTAACACCAAAATCACGATGGGACACATAGTCACTCATCAATCCACGATATGGCACATAGCCGATATCAATCACGATGAGGCACATAGATACTCATCAACCACGTACTCGAAGTACACCCATACCTTCTTTCATAGCCCACCCATGCACATGCAACATAAAATATAGTCATGATAATGCATGCACATGTTTATGCATAATCAAGGCATACTCACATATACAAATCAATGAACATATTTTAACAGCTTTGGTACTAACCTGATCATCCTCATACCCTTGAAGGGTATCAATATTACACTTATCACTGCATTTGTTAGTAAACACATCACACATGCAAATATAAATCCCGGAAACAGTAGGCTAGTTACACACCTTATAACCTGAAGCTCTAGACCCTCGATCCCGACGCTATCGCTAAGCGAGACTACGACTATCTGCCTAACCTGCTGCTCAGACGCTGGCCCACACCCCGGTGGCCAATCTCGAACCGCTGAGACAGCTCTTTTCTTAAACTTCGGGATAGGGGCCTTCCCTTGCCCTCCTTGACTGATATTGGCCTCCATCAAAATGCTTAATCAGAACACTTCGTTAATTGACAAGTACGAGATCTTAAATGAAAAAGAACCATAACTTAACATCCTTACCGAAAGATCTTAAATCCCGAAGGCTTGTTTACTTCTGTCGACTAGCCCCTAAACCTTACTTATCGAAATCCCGAAAAACTGCACTTGCCCTTGAACTGTCGTAATCCCTGCTACACAACTATTAGAATTGGCTACTACTAAAAATATATGAGTATAGCCCCCTTGGCCGAATACTTACCACCACCTTACCTTGATGAGTAGTCGAATTCAAACAGCCTCAAGTGCTCCCTCACGCTGGCTACCACAGAAAAACACATCACTTAAAGCCTTAAGGACATTCAGCCAACCAAAGAAATCAAGGCCTAGACTCTTGTTTCGGCAACATTATGGAAGAGAATCCAAAACATATACAAAAGAGATCACTTACCCTTATCGATAAACCTCCCGAAGTCACCCTCCTAGATTCGGCCACTGGAGAAGGATCACTTGGCTTAAGGATTTGCGACTTAGTAGAGAGGATGCAAGGCTGAAAGGTTCGGCTATGGCTTCCTATTAGGGGTGAAATATTCGGCTATACAAGGAGAAGGTATAGAATTGGAGTTGGAAGGAAAAATAAATGAATAGGGGAAAAAGTAGAAGAATTCGGCTACTTGCAAAAATGACTAAAAGAAAATCAAGATGGTAGATAGGTGCTTATAAAGGAATTCGGCACTAATGCCCCTATACTTGCCGTCCACTCTTCCTTTGAAGAGTTTAAAATTCCACCACTTCTTCAATTTCTAGGCCACAAGTTAGAATTAATCCAAAATAATATGAATTAATCACAAGGCTATTTTTCCTCTGCCGACTACAATGATTTAATCCCATAATAATCTAATAATAATGCTAATATTATCCCTTTTTACCTTATCAAATAAATAATAAAATAAAGAAACCATGTGCTTAACAAACTCTTCCAGCCGAATTCAAAAAGGACTAAACAATCATCAATTTAATCTTATCTATTGAAGTTCCCATGTGCCGTCCACTGCCTCTCCAAACTGCTGCAAAATAAAACCAAAATAAAACACCCAGACTGCTGCCCATAGGTCTCGAACATGGGACCTGCTAGAACCCATGCTGCAGGTAGCGCCCTAGGCCATTCGGCCAAAGCGCTTTTTGTGATATAAATTCGCCCCGTTTTCTTTTAAGCCCTCTCCATCTCCAACGCCAGCTTGCAAAATAAATATCAAAATTCTGCCTCCCTTGTGCCTTGAACTCACGACCTGCACCAAGCCCTCCTTACAACGCCCAGACCAACTCTCCCAATTGACTTTCATGTCAATCAACCCTTACCTTTTAATTATAAGCCCTCTTCTTGGCTCTCTTGCCTTTGACGCAAAAAGCCCAAAAATAACACTCTTTGCGTCCTTCATGTGTAATTCATGAGATAGTGGGCTCAGTGGGTGTGTTGGATGTGTTCTGAGGAGTTCTAGGAACCCTAAGGTGTATGGAAATGTATGGAAATGTATGGAAATGTATGAAAAAGTATGGAAATGTAAGGAAATGTATGTAAATGTATGGAAATGTAAGGCAATGTATGGAAATGTAAAGAAATGTAAGGAAATGCTTTGGAAACGTTAAGTTTAAAAGAGGAAAGTGAACATTTTTGGAAACTAGGGGATGTAAGGAAAAGATTTAGAAATGATTCAAAAGAGGAAAGTAAACATTTCTGGAAACTTGGAAATGTAAGGAAATGTCAAGTTTAAAGAGCCAAACAAAAATTTTTGGAAACTTGGAAATGTAAAGAAATGTCAAGTTTTAAGGCTTAAAAAGAGAAAACTAAGGCAATGTGGCCTTAAGAAAAATAATAGGAGGAATTTGACACACAAACAGGCTTGGAAAAGTGGCCTGGAAATGCCACTTAAGGCCCAGGTAAGTGACGCCACCTACATGAGCAAGTGGGCCTGAGTTCGAGTCACATGGGAAGCAAATAAAAGAAATTTTATTTTGCTTCCAGAAGAAGTGAGGTGGACGGCACATGGCTATAAATTAGGAGCTTTTATTCTTTTATTTTTAAGAGATAAAGGGTGGATAAATAAGGGATAAATAATGGATTTATTTTAGATTATTTTCAAGAGATAAATGATGGATAATTATTGTTATTTTTATTAGGAGATAAGAGATAAATATTGGATTAAGTTTTGTTGATAATTAAAGTGATAAATCAAGGGATAAAGTTATCAAAATAGAAGAGTGGTGGCCAAGTAAGGGACTTTAGCCTAGTAAATTCGGCTATAAAAGGAAAGGAGAGGCCATTCTGCATTATTTTCTGTTCTTTGAAAGCCTCTGCCGAATTCTCTTCACCAAATCCTCTTCTTCTTTTATTTTTACCAAGCCAAAATACCTTGTGTTCTAGCCGAATCCTCCATCTTTATTCTTCCTTCTCTTTTCTTTCTAATCCCTCCAAAAGCTGAAAGTTGTGAGAGCATCATTTAGCCATAGCCGAATCTCTGAAGGTTGAAGTGAAGGTGCAATCGATTTCTTCAAATAAGGGTAAGATCCAAGTTTGGTTTCCATTCTTTTCTTTTAGATTAGCCGAGAGATAATCTAACCCCATACATATTTTGGTTGCCGAATATGGAAGGATCTTTCGGGATTTACTAAGTGTAGACTACAAGGAAGGAGAAGTTCTTTTCCCGAAGGTACACCATAAGCTGCGTGTTCCCTAGTTATTCGGTGAATTTCGGGATTTAAAATCCACAAGGTAAGTCATATTTAACATTCGACTAAGGGTTATTTGTTATGAATAAATGTTAGAAATTGATCTAACATGAAGTTATAGGGATTTCGACAGACATATAAGGCAAGGAATACTTTCAGGATTTGGAAATTGCAAGGTAAGTTTTAGTGTACTAATCCTACTAGGATTTGGATTTATGGCCGAATGATTCTTTACTAAGTATTGAATGATTGATTAAATGTAGAGATCTAAGATCTAAGGCATTAGATCAAGCTTCTCGGGATTTGGATTGGAAACCCTAAGCAAATCAGGTGTGTACCCCACACTACTTTATAATATGTATTATGGCTATGTTTATTAAAACATGTGTTAATAAGAATATGAAAGTGGCTAAGGTACCATGTTATGGTACTAAGTACTCAGGTACGTTTCCTACTCCTACTAGGATTATGAAATATGTTAATTATAACATGAGAATAAGAATAAGAATGTGAACTCTGGCATATCCATTCATATTGTTATTATATGGGGCATATGGGTTTGTTTGAAAGGGGAAGTGAATGTGGTGACCTAAGACCACGAACACGGTGACCTAAGACCGTGATATCTAAAAAGTGGTGACTTAAGACCACAGTAATCTGAAAGTGGTGACCTAAGACCACAGTATGCGGTGACCTAAGACCGCAAATTTGGAGTGTAGCGGAAGGAGGGTCGACTTAGTAGTCCCCACGGTGTGACTGGCAGGTACGGGGGTGTGTAGCGGATGGACAAATAGGTTTGGGTTTGGGAATGCATCATAACTTTTATTTTATGTTTTGAATGTGTAACTATTGTATGCCTGATTCTATTATGATTTAGTGTCGTGTACACATTGAGTCTGTTTGACTCACCCCGTTGTAGGACTATTTTCAGGTGACGATCAGTAATGGACCGGGCTCGGCAGAAGCTTAGGGATGGCCATGCACAACAAGGAATTTAATTAATTTGGATTTTTATTTTATTTTAAGTACTTTAAGTTTATTTTGGGAATTATTTGATGTAATAAGGCCATAAGGCCATAGTTGAATTTCTTTATTTCTTTTTACTTTTTATTATGTTTACAAATTATTATTTAAGGATCAAGTAAATTTATTTTAAAAAAAAAAAAACTCCAAGTGTTTTGTCATCTTAAATAAAAAGGGAGTTTTAAGATAATATTAATTCATTTTCAATTCAAGCCCAACCCAAAAACAAACTTTCTTTCAAAACGCACAAGTTTTTCCTAAGTAACAAAAGAGTTTTGAATCAGTTTTCTTCGAAGAACATACCAGATCCGGTCAGGGCTCGTGGGCCGGGTTTGGGGTGTTTCAAAATGAGTTGCTGAAAATTTCAAGCTTTCAAAGCCCTCCCATGGCTGATATTTTTGGTTGGTGAAGGAGAATAAAAGAAAAGATGATAACTTTTGCTTATATCATCTTATTTTATTCATTTTACCTACCAATACAACCAATTTTGACCAAAATAAATGCCCTTGTCCCTATATTTTTTTTATGGCCGGCCTACTCATTTAGACAAGGACAAATTGTACATTTGGGACCTTCTAATCCATAGCTATTTGGCACTTCTAGCAAATAAAATTAAACTTTAGCACTTTATGCGATTTAGTCCTTTTTCGAAATTAAGCCCTCAATCGCTAAAATTGAGACACCAAAAATTTCATGCATGTTTATAAACATGTTATAACACATAGAATAACATAAAAATAATTTTCTCTATTCTCGGTTTAGTGATTCCGAGATCACTGTTCCGACTATCCCCTAAATCGGGCTATTACACCCTCCATGCATTTTTTTTCTCACCTACCCCATTCTTTTCAAATCTCATCATTATATTTTTTTTTTTCTTTTTCAACAAATCACTCTCCATCATTCCTTTTTCTCCCATTTCTTTTTTTTATTCTTTTTCTTTTATTTCTTTTCTTTAATAATGTCATGGTTGACACTTGGAAGAGTACACAAAAATAAATCCAAAATTTTGCAAAAGATGGGATTTGAACCCCTTCCCTCCATGCTCTCCACTTGATGTCATAACCTCCTTGCCATATGCTCATTTATGCTAGCAATTTACTCTTTTATTTCCCTAAGCCTTAATGCCACTTACTATCTCTCCTTAATAGGCTTAAACACAAAATTTTACTAAGGCCCAACTTGAACTCGAAACTTCATAGAACCCCGTAACTTTCTAAAATCATCTTCTTAATAAGTCCAACTTGAAATAATGTCATTCTCTTGTTCTCAAAAATTTTAGACACTCCTATGCCCAAGGCCCAATGGGCCCAATCCTACTAGGCCCAATTTCGGGATGTTACACAAAACAGGGGCAAAAAATAAAACTGTTAACAAAGCAAAACAACTAGCTGAAAAAAATCAAGGGGCCCTCTCAGCTCCCACAGACTCACTCAAATTTCCACACCGTTCGATGGAGGCCATCGTGACCCAAAAGCAAATACACCATGTCACCCCTCAATTCATCAAGCGTACAGTTGTCGATCAGTCTGGTGGGTCTACCCACCACCATTCCTCAAAAGGCAACCGACATCAAAACCCCAAGTAAGTCCTCGACCTAATGTTTATCTCCTTCAAGTCGTCTTCTTACTTTTGCTAATTGGTGCATCAAATTGTTTCCTTCTCGAAAGGCAAACGCAAATTCACATTGATGAAATCTCTATCATGTGCCTCGTGTCTTGAATAAACTAACCCAGATTAACATATTTAACTTATGAATACGTGTTTAAAAAATATATAAGCAAATTCTTTACCACCACACCAATAATAATTATTGAGTAAATATTTAAAAAATAATTTTTTTACGTAAAATGTTTTCTCTCACCTACATTGTGTATCTATACTATTATTTAATTCCTGAGTTGGTGTCACAAGATTCAAGGGTACTTTAGTTTTTATAAAAACCGATAAAAAATTACATAGTGTGATTTAAACCCATGCCATTTACATCAATAAATCTTTAACTTCACCACTAAATTAAAGTTTTATTTTAACCTAATATTTATATTTTAATTATATTATGAATACTTTATTGATTCCATCAATTGTATATATATATTCATAATGTTATTGATTGAGTTGGTGTCACAAGTTAACTCGATATTAACTTAAGATTAATTACAATGTCATGATAAACAATTGTAATGTATTTAATGTTCTTAATTTGATTTATTTACGTGGTTAAATTTATTTTTACTCATAATTTAATCTAATCCTTTTCATTTTAATGCTATACATATTGCATGTGTTATTATTAATTAGTTTTAAACATTACGTTTAATTATTTATTGCATGTTATATTCAAACGCACACTTGTATTTTAAATATATGATTTCTACATGCATACATATGTGGTAGGTATACTAATATAAATAATGAAATTATATTTAATGTACTTGCAATACATCATAATTATTCACTGTCAATAAATTATATTACGACACATCTTCTTTTTTGAAGTTAAGAGTACAAATATAATCAGAATTACAAATCAAATAATATGCATTCAAATAACTATAATAAGAATTAACCATAGCATATCATAATCATAATTATAACCAAAATAATATCCAAAGTTTTTAGAATCTCAATTTTAACATTAAACTAATGTCTCATTGGTAGGGACAAATCCGAAGGGACAAACAAGAGCTTTGGTACCATGAATATTATTTTGAATTTATTTATTTTTCATTTTCGTTTTGGATGCAAATGAGCATGGGTGAATCTAATAGTAGTAAGCAGGGTCCTCTCCATCCTCTAATTCAAAGGGAGGCAAGTAAATTATATGTCCTATTGGATAAAGTGGGTTTATTGTAATTTTAGATTCTTATATTATTGTTGTTGTTATAAAATAAAGAGAGATGGAGAGAATAAAGAACAAAGAAAATATGAAAGTAATAGATAATATACTTTATTGATCAAGGGGATGATTACAATGCTTCATCAGAGTCTCTATTTATAGGCATAAGAATTATAAAAGAAGTAGAGATCTAATTCTAATAATTATTAGAATTTAACGTACATTAAAACTTTATCTTGATCATGATGGACATCCACTTAATAAGATATTTATAACACTCCCCCTTGGATGTCCATTGGTAGATAATGTGCCTCGTTAAAACCTTATTAGGAAAAACCCTGTGGGATAAAAACCTAATGAAGGAAAAAGAGTACACGATCTATAATACGCATAATATGCTGCCTCATTAAAAACCTTACCAGGAAAACCCAATTGGACAAAACCTCGGTTAAGGGAAAAAGAGTACAACGTGTATTTACTTCCTTTCATGAAAACATCACATACTTTCTCATATTCTACATATTCAATCTTAAATACTAGCTTTTCAAATGACTATTTGAATGTATTACTAACCATTTATATCACCATTCTTTTAAAAGTCATGAGTGAGGGAAATTTGGGAAAATATATTTTGATCTTTTCAGGAGATTCAACAATAACTATAACAAACTTTAATCGTGATTCTTTTATAAAAACACAAATTGGTATTTTGGATCATTTTATAATCCTCCTTCAACTACTATTCACTAAGTCAAATTTACCACATATATTCAAATTATTTCAATTCATATATATGAACAATTTCTCAAAAATTTCAATATGCTTCTAGCATCCTAAATCCTTCCAGGATTCTAATATAAACTTTACTATATAGTGATTCATAAAAGGTTGTAACAATAACCATTAGATGCAAGTTAAATCTTTTATGAATTGTCAATTTAATAATATATCTAAAGGTTATTGCATCTACCACAAAAGAATATTATATCTTTTCATAATCAATGCCAGGACTTAGCGAAATACTTCATATTTTTATTCCGCTTTTGCAAAACTACTTCAGTTGCACCATTATTGGTTTTATACTTTTAGATATTTGGACTACTGGTCCAAAAACTCAACAAATTTAATTGTACTTGAGTTGCGTCTTTCTACTTTGATCAATTTATTCTATATCTATATTTATCAATAGATTTATTCAGGATTCTCCTTTTATTTCATTATTTCAATAATAATATTGCATGCAAAATCATTGTCAACCACTTTTATTATTCGGTTCCACATTTTCTCGAATTGACATAACTTATCGAGATCTCTTATTTTCATTATTTTAAAATTCAGTTTTAGGTACTTGAATCTCTTCAGGAGTTTTACTTATTAGTTATGTCTTGGGTCTCTTCTGGAGCACCCGCCTCCACTATATGACCATCTAGAATAATTTTTCATCTTTGAAACCGATCAATCTATATAACATTTGGTTATTCTCATTAAGTTTGTAAATACATCTAATAGTTAACTTGTAATGAGTTATCCTTATTGAACTTTTGGTTCAAATTACTCTCCCCCTAACTCATTACAAGTTATTATTTCTCTTCCCCTAATGTCGGGAAAACTTTCGAATCAAAATTGTAATCACAAATAATGTCATAATTGAATATCCAATGCATTCAAAACATCTAACAATACAAAGAAACTTGTAATTAATATATATTCCCAACTTTGTTTAAATATTCACTCATCTTTGTTCATTGTGGTGGATCAATTGGAATATATACACACATAAAAAAATTCAAAGATGAGAAATATTTAGCTCTTGGTCAAAAACCAATTATAATAGGAGTATTTATAACTTATTGGCTTGATGCGTACAACATATAAATCAACATAATCTCATGTTGAAATAGAAAGTTTAGTTCTCATAAGTAATGATTTAACTATTAGTTGGAGGCATTTGATAAACAATTCAGCTGAATTATTTTGTATGTGAACATGAGCTATAGGATGTTCAACTTTTATTCCAATTGACATGCAATAATCATTGAAATCTTGGGATGTAAACTCACCAACATTAGCAAGATGAATTGTTTTAATTGCATAATATAAAATTAATTATTTAAACAAGCAATCTTGCAAACAACAGGTTGCAAATTAATAACACATATGTGATTATTTTGTAAATGCACCTACCAAAATCATATAATATCAAAATCATCCACATGGTGGATGAATGGGCCCATATTCATTTCAAAAATGCAAGACATTAAATCTCAACTTTAGCTAGTGAGTTTCTAAGAATTAATTTTCATTGAGAACAAACAACAAATGAGAATTCTTTAAATTAAACAATCTTTTAGTTTTTTTAGCGAATGTCCATATGAATTCTCAATTAATTTTCTCATCATATATGATCCAGGATGGTCTAACTGGTCATGCCAAGTAGTAAATGCATTTGTATCTCAATAAACTTCTGGTTTACTTTAACATGCATTTCAATTGTACTAACAATGTCTGTAATATCCTAAAATAGGGGCTGTGTGTTTGAAGCTTATAGTAGGTGTTAATAGGCCTTAAGAATTGTTTTCATGTGTTTTAGGGGTTATTTAAGCTCAAGGATGAAAAGGGGCTATTTTGGAAATTTTGAAAAAATTTGGGTCAAAAGTGAAAATTTAGGGGAAGGAGGCCTTAAGAATAAATTTTGTAAAATATTGGACATGAAAGTCTAGTAGCAAAGTGGCTTCTGTGTGCCACTTAAGTTTCGGCGCCAGAATAGGTCAGGGGTTCGAGTGGCTTGGGGCGCATAGCATTTTATTTTTTTTCAAGTATGCGCTATATTAAGGAAGGCTTTAAAAGAAAATCGAGATGGGTCTTCTCACATAACGGCGCCTGGGCGAGGTGGCAAGGACGTTAGCAGCGCGCGGGAGGCCTTCGCAAGGACTCGAGTTCGAGTCCTGAAGGCTGCACTTTTATTTTGTTTTCGCGTCAGGCAAGGGGCGCATGCAAGTAAGGGTTAACAGGATTTTTAATGCAGCTGTTAGCATAAAATGCATAGTGGCCGAGTGGTTAAGGACGCGGCTTGAGAGTAGCGACTAAGGAGACTCACGTTCGAGTCCAGGAGTTCGCCCTGAAACCTTCTATTTTGCTTCTAGCGCTTAAGCATAGGAGCCAAGGAAAATAAGGTTTAAAAGAAATTTTATGCGGTTATTGTCACGAAATACACAAAGGAACGAATGGCAGGAAGCATAAGGACTCTTCTCCAGGTCTCGGGTTCGAGACCTGGGGACTACATTTGGGGTTTTTGTTTTTTTTGTGGCAGCGTGGGGAAGGGTGCATGGCCCATGCACGCATGCCAGCATAGAGTTGCTGTTGTTGTTTTATTTTATTTTAAGAACATAAAGCAGTATACTTTTATTTTTATATAGTATTATTATTTTATTAAAGGATGTGTTATAATTTTTTAGTTTATTTATTAATGATGAATAGTGGAATAATAATAATAATAATTATTATTATTATTATTATTTTAGTATGCAAGGATGGTTTTGCTTTGGGGAAGGAAATCGTGCAGCATTGTAGATGCAAAAGTATGGCAGTCCTTGGTCTTGGAAGCATAGCCGTTTGAAAGCATGAGCATTTACCTTTTTATTGCTTTATTTTTTATGAAAATATGGGTAAGATGATAGATTTATTAATAAACAATATTGAACTTACAAAGAAAAGAGAGCATGTGCAGCTTTGGAAATTGCAAGTTATGGCCGGCCTTGGTCTTGTGATAAGCATGGCCAAATTCCATGCTTGGAATTTGTCTTTCCATTCCTTGCTTGTTGACCGAAAGAAAAAGGAAAGAAAAGGAAGGAAAATATTGATGCATGCTTGGAGAGTAGCATGGACAGCTTTGAGAGTGTCAAAGTATAGCCGAGTGCTTGATTGGTTTTGCCCTTCATTTCTAAAATCCTCTTGACCAAAGCTCCTTGTTTCGGGGTCTTGCCATTTTTGCTTCTTGAAACCGAAACCTCAAACACCTTTACTTGCCGAAATTGCTTTGTTCTTCTTGATTGTCTGCTTGTGGTCGAATGCTCCTTTCCATGTGTTTTTCTTTTTCATTCAAGTAAGCCGAACTACTACTCTTTCCCCTCCATACTCTTTCCTTATCTGAAAACCTTGGTAGCCGAATCTTTTGGTAAGTAAATCCTCCCTTAAAACAATATATTCGGTTGAGCTCTTATTCTCTAGCACGCCAAAATCAGTTTTTGACCTTGGTTTTAGGCATGGCCGAATGTGCATATGGCCATAACAAGCGTATTCTTTTGTGTGTAGTAGTTGAAGGAATGAAGCATTAAAGGAGCCATTGGATTTGTTTACTCAAGGGATTTTGACAGTTCAAGAGCAAGGAGTAGTCTTTCAAGATTTGGTAAGCAAGGTAAGGAAGTATTGATACTCGGCCATAGGCCATATTGGGTATTTAAGTGATGACCGAATGTGTAATATGGATCTTAGGGACAAGTCAACATAAGTAAGTAAATGTAGATTCGGCCAAGGGCCACTTTATCTAGATATTTGATTAAACTGTTTTAACATATGTTATATGTAGGGTTTTCGACTGCTCAAAGATCTAGTATCAGTTCTCGGGTTTTAGTGAGGTAAGTGGCAAATAGCGTTCGGCCTTAGGCCATTTTGGGTACAAATGGTTGACCGATTCTATCTATGGCTTTTAGGGGCAAAATCGTCAAGTATAAAGGAAGCTTCCGAGATTTCGGCTCGTGGGTAAGAATATTTAGTGAGTATAATCTAGATTTGATGTTTTTTTTTAAATTTTGATGTTATCGGTTGATCGTTTGGTTCTGATTAAGATATCATTAATGGACATGGATGCCGGTCAAGAAGGAAAAGAGAAGGTCCCTATTCCGAAGTTCAAGAAACGATCTGTCTTGGCGGTGCGAGATTGGCCACCGGGGTGTGGGCCAGCATCCGAGCAACAGTGTAGGCAAATAGCCGTAGTATCGCTTAAAGATAGCTTCGGGATTGAGGGCATAACATTGCTAGTAATTAGGTGCGTAGTTATCGCACTGTTCTCTTGCTGGTTTATGTATGTTATCGTAAATATACATGTTGTGCATGTTAGCCGAAATAAGGGCTAAGATGTTGGATACCCAAGGTGGGTGATCGTTCGATAAGGTGTGTAAGTTCTTACACACTTTATTAGTATAAATTGTTGTTATAATGATACTTTATCACCTATCATGTAGTATCTTTGCCTTGTGGGCATAAGCTTGGTTTTCGGGTAAGTCCCCTAATACTCGACCTATGATATATGTTGTGTATGCCATCATATGCTGTTAAATATTATGCTATATACAAATGCATGATATATGGGATCATGATACTTGTTATGTGAGCATGATGATGTGGGATAAATGAGTGGAGGGGGCAGTGATATTCGTGTCGACGGACACCAGTGTTTTGGTAACACATTGTGACTACGGTCACCAGAGGTTTGGTACCTCCAGAGGTTTGGCACCTCATAGCGTCTAGTCCCTGTGGCTTAGTACCACCGTGGGTTGGCCCCACATTTGAGATACGGGATCGACGCCAGTGATTTGGTATCACACGATGGGTTGGCCCCATCATTTGATTGTGACTTCGGGTCACCAGTGGTTTGGCACCACCAGTGGTTTGGCACCACACGTATTGACGGATATTGTGACTTCGAGTCACCAGTGGTTTGGCACCACACGTATTGACGGATATTGTGACTTCGAGTCACCAGTGGTTTGGCACCACACGTATTGACGGATATTGTGACTTCGAGTCACCAGTGGTTTGGCACCACCAGTGGTTTGGTACCACACAGGGTAGAAAAAGGAGTATGGATGGCTAGGTTGGGCTGCATAATTGCATATTCATGTGTATGAACTGTGTGGATATGGGCTAAGCCCTATATGGGGACATGTGTATTAACTATGTACTGAGTCTTGGTGACTCACCCCCCCTTTTCCTATCTTTTCAGGTAAGTCGATCGCGGAGACGGAGCCGGAAAGGACTCGAGGTGGCCATGCTTGTTCCTCGGTTTAGAAGTCTTATTTCGTACCATTAAAGTTTACTATTTGCTAAATTCGATTGGGTTGTAATATGGCCGCTTATTATTTTATTACTATTCGTATGATTAAGTAGTTTTTACCTTATTTCTAACGAACTTATGAACTGTTAAGCGAATCGGTAAAAGCAACGTTTTCAAAACTTGTACTCGTACGCGTTTTCAAGGACGTTACCATCGGGTAGCAAATTTTACCAAGTTATTAATAACCCCGACATTTCTAAAAATCTAAATGATCAAATGGTTTCAAAGGAAAAGAAAAAGTTTTCAACCCCATCGTGGTTATCAAACCAAACCATCTTAGTTTTAGCAAACGTTGTTTTACAAATTCAGCAATATTTTCAGATTTCCACTGTGAACACGAAATTTTCAAAACGTTTCAAAAAGTTTTTACTCCGTGACATACCAGATCCGGTCAAGGCTTGTGGGCCGGGTTTGGGGTGTTACAATGTCAATGTAAATTGTGACAAATTGATATTTTTACAGTTATTCTTTTTTCTTTGTATCAACATATAAGTAATATTGTGACATTTACTACTGAAAATGTCTAAATCAATGTGAAGTCTATAATGCCACTAAGTCAATAAATATAATTTTCAAATAATTATATGCAGTATTCTCTTTAGGGAATATGCCAAAATCTTCAAATGCCCAAAAATCTATTAATATCAAACTTTGAGAGTACATAACCAATGACTTTTCATACATAAGTTTCTCTTGCAAGTTCTCATCAGTAATATTTTTCCACGTAATTTTAATTGAGAACTTATTCTGAATACTGTAGAGTTATACTCAATTTTTAAAAAAACTTGCAACTTCAGGTGCACCCAACCATAACGAGCTTTAGATAGAATTATCATATTTTATTACTCATAAGTAGATCTTTCACAATCAAATATTTTGTTTTCAACCCCTTTAATAGGGATGATGACAAAAGAATATCACAAAGATTATAAATTAATAACCCAATCCCCTTTTTATTCATATGAAATGTAATATTTTCCTCATTCACAATCTCAATATGAGATCCATTATGAATATCTTTTAAAACCAATGGATTAACCATCACAAGGTATTAATATATTAGCTTTTCTGGAGCTTTCGACTAATTTTGTACTACTAAATATTGGAACAATATTGGTTTGTTTCAGTACCAAATAAGATAAATATTTTCTATCTGTAATGATAGAATTCATTACTACATTTTCTCATCATTCCTCAAAGAATATTAACAGAAACAAAATATTTGGGCATACGCCACATATGTGGCTAATAATATTTCATATCACATTGATAGCATAAATTATCTTTACCCTTTGAAAAGTTATTTTAAGAACTCTCATTGTTCTCTTATTTATTACTATGTTCTCACTTTTAGTGGTCAATTAGTATATATTTTATTTTATTTATGTTTACATTCACTTTGGGGAATGCAACAAATCTAGTAGGACGAACTTATAAACATCCCAATAAATTCTTTATTTCATAACCACCATCGCAAACATGCGTGGATTTTAAATTAAAATCTATCTATTCATGTTGTCATGATTAGTCTCCAATTATAATAAATATGATATAATAAATAAATCATAGTAAAATATACCTGGAGATCTTTAACATCATCGTCATCACCTTGACTATTATCACAAGCACTATTACAAGTAGTAAAACAACTTTGTTTTCGTAATAACATTTATAATTTAATAGTAAAATTTATTTAATAAATAATAAAAAAATTCATGTACGATGCTTGAAAATTATCCGATACACATTGTATCAAATTTCAATACCACATATATATTATAAAATCTTATATTGCTATAATAAAATATTTATAAGTTCAATTTAAAAGATATCATACAATCATTCAACATTAGCAAGTTAATAAGACTCAATAGATCCTATCAAATTTCCCTTTAATCAGTAATGGTAGGTTAATAACACTTTCCACCATAATTAAAATTTCAAGAATATTTAATAACAAGAATTTAATAATCAAAACATCTAAATATTATGCATAATATAACTTAATTAAAAAAAACTTCAAAAAGAATGATTTACCAAAAAAAACATAATATAGAAAACATACTATATTAATAGCAAACATATCTAATCAACAATTATGTATTTTACATAAAAAAAAATTAACCTAGGAAGGCAAAATCAAATACCATCAGAACGTGAAATTTATGTCAAATAAAAATTAATAGTAGTCATACCTTAATTGAAAAAGAAAATATGGTCGAAATATAAAAGTTTCTTACCAAATCTATACTTTACCCATGCTTGTACAATAAAGCAAAGATCGGGAATAAGAACCATAATCCATTTTGAGATTGAATCTTACTTCTCGATTTCATATAGATAACGCTATCAAATATTTCACCATCCTTAAGAATAAAAAGTAAAATAAGTTAACCAAAACAATGATAACGTATAATGGAAGAAGAATGAAAAATAATAATCAAATATAAAACATTAAATAAAAGAAACTTCCTGTAAAAACTTTACATCTTGTTGTCAAAGATATTGAAAATCATGAAGGATAAATTTGATTGTTGCTAAAAATAACTATCACTTTGAATAAGATCGTGCCGATAACGTGTTATAAAAAAAAAAGATTGGAGAGAATAAATAACAAAAAAAATATGAAAGTAATAGAAAATGTACTTTATTGATCAATGGGATGGTTACAATGCTTCATCAGAGTTTCTATTTATGGGCATAAGAAATATAAAAGAATTAGAGATCTAATTCTAATAACTATTAGAATTTAAAGTACATTAAAACTTTATCTTGATCATGTAAGATATTCATAACAGTTGTAATACATGTTGACCCTTTTAGCATGAAATTTTTAAGTTTTCCCACAATTTATATTCTTAACTTGCCTTTCTTTCCATTAAACCAAATTTTTATCACTTCGCTCCTACTCATTGGTATCCAAAATTAAAAAATAAAAATAATATTTTTAAAGTTTTTAAACTGTCAACTTTATCATTAAACCAAAACCTCTATTTTTTTAAAAAAAAAATATAAATTCAACTAACTTTACTTTAAATGAGGTATCATTATTTGGTTCATTAGTAAGGTATAGAATTATACAAAGTCAAATGCTAGATTTCTCATCAAGTGCATTCAACATGAATATATACATTTAATTTTTTATTTTGTGCAATTAATATAGTTAGTTATATAATATTCTAGAAGTAAATAATTTTCAAATGATAATTTAAGTAATTATGTAATATTTAAAAAATTATGTATTTATAGTGTATAACAGTTAGAGACGTTGCACATACATAATTTTTATCCTTCGATCTTTATTCTAACGTATAAGTGATTTCCTTTTGAAAAAGGTCTTTGAGTTTTGCCATAACATCATTAGATTTCCTTGCTTAAATTTTGCTTTCTTCAAATTTTAAAAATAAAATAATTTAAATATAAATAAATTTTAATAAAAATGTTTAGTATATTATCCTATAAGTGTATAGTAAGATATTTAAAAAAAGAAATACTTTTAAAAAAGAAATACATGATAATTTTTTGATATTACTTCTGAAATAAAAAAATTATATTATTAATGTACTAAATACTAATCTAATTTTAAAATATAAATATAGTATTATTACCTCATCACGGACCCTAAGAATAGCGAATGAACAAAAAAAAAAAAAAACTAATTTCTTTAATACTCAATTTTTTGACATACTTTTAATTTATTAATGTTGAAAATGACCATCGAAATCTAACAAAGAATACTAAAATTAAAGATACTACTTCAAAATTGTAGTGCTAAATTAAGTTTTAATTGTTATATAATTGTAATATTGGTTTAATGATAATTATTAATTTAATAATATAGAGATATTATTAGCTAATCCTTCTGACAAGAAAATCAGAACATAAGTCTAAGCATAAATTCTACACGCAACTATTACTAATATTAGCATTATCCATTTATATAAGATTATTTTAAGGTAAACTATAAAAAGTCACTTTTGTTTACTTTAAATTATATTTTAGTTATTTATGTTTAAAATGTTATATTTTAGTCACTTACGTTATTGTTTTATTACGAAGTGGTCACTCAACCATTAAGCTCTGTTAACTTTCTAACGTTGGTTCTACGTGGTAGTCCAAATTAAATTTATTTAATTAAAAACCTATTTTCATCCCAACAACTGGACATCAAAGTTGGCATTTAAAACTTATTTCAACTGCTACGTAGGACTGCCGTTAGGGAGGTAATAGAGTTTAACAGTAGAGTGATCACTTTGTAACAAAACGATAACGTAAGTGACTAAAACGTTACATTTCAAATATAAGTGACTAAAATTTAATCTGAGACAAACAAAAGTAACTAATTTTATAGTTTACCCGCTTATTTTAATATTATCTATATGGTTTTGTAAATATTACTTAGATTTAACAAGTTTAGACATTAACATTAAAAAAAAGAATAATATGAACTAATTCTTATATATATATATATATATATGTGCATCAAATATTTATATAACTACGAATATTATAATTAAATTATTGTCACACATATAATGTTAATGTAAACAGGGGCGAAGTTAGAAATTTTTTTTAGAGGGAACAAAAATTTTAATCGTTTAAATCTTTATAATTTTTAAAGGATTAAATCAAAATTTTATAATTTTAAAGGGTAAAGTACAATTTTACCTTTATTAAATTAAAAGTTAAAAATTTTTTTTAAAAAAAAAAACCTAAATAGCAATTTTTCATTTTAGGGCGACCCTTGCCAACCCCTAAATTCTCCCATGAATATAAAATAAAATTATGTTACAAATATATAAAAAAGTAAAATAATAAAAGCACTTTCAATATATATAAAATTTATTTTATAATTTTTTGTTATGTATTGTTTTTCTTAAATATGTTTTACTTTATTTTTAGTGTATTAATCTAATAGGTATACATACATATAAATGTCCAATAAAAATTAATAAACAATCTAACATGGTGTAAAATAAGAACATCAAGGCAAGAGCCCATAAAGGAAAAAAAATAAGTGGGTTTATGTGACTATTTTAAACTATACTTGTTTTTTTTTTTTTTTTTAACTTTGATTTAAATTATTTTTAATCTTATTTTAATTTTTTATATCTGTTTTACTCTTTATATTTAAGTTTGTGATATACTTAATTTATGAAAACACATCACATGTCATTCTTTTATATATGATCTCGCATCCATTAAAAAAATAAAAATAAAACTTATAATATTTAAATATATATAAATTATAAAATTTTATTAAGTTCATTTTTATAATATACAAATTATAGATTATAAAACATTATATAAAATATAAATAATTCAACAAAGAATAGAAGGTAAAATTATAAAAGTAAGAGATATACTAAAAGTGACAAAATTAATTAAAATTTTAAAATATAAAAAAGTCAAAAAATAACTAAAAAAATGAAATACATTTAATTTCTAAAAAATCTTTAAAATTAAAAGAAATTAGATAAATAGATTAAGAATTGACGGTTCATTGGTCGGTCAATAACTGGACAACAAAACCAAAATGTAAACTCTTAGTGCGTTCTCCTTAACTGGGTATGTCACCATTTTCTTCAACGCTATTAACTTTTTAGACTAAAATCTACAACGAATGTATAGTTTAAATATTAAAATTGCTAAATACCAAAATGGAGAAAGGGATGTAATATAAAAGTAAAATCATTGTATAAACCCAAAACAGTATAAAACTTAATATACATATATAATATTTGAAATACACTATAAGACATCAAAAGGATAGGCATATAAGTAGAGGCGGCAGGCAGGCTGGATTTTGAATTTTTGAATTCTAAGTTATTTCGATTTTAGTGAATTTAGGGTTTTACAAGTTGGGGTTTTGAAATTTTTTCCAACAAATGTTGGGATTGAAGTCGTAAATAAATCCCATTTTTGCTGAGTTGAGCATTGACATCATGTGAGCAGTAATTAAAAGTAGTCACCCCAACTGGTCCAGCATAAAACATCAATGCTACTTCTTGGATTTCAAAGAGAAGCAAAATAACTTATGCTTCTTCTTACTTAGTGTCTACTCTCCTTCAACCTTCATTTTTGGGTGGGATAAAGCTTTATATACATCGTTCAAGAGATTGAAGAGAAAGACTTGAAACTCTTTTCTTTTCTCCTTTGGTTGTTTAGATTATTAAAATCTTTAAAGTCGTCTATTTTTGGATACTAGTCTCTTTAATTTCGAGTCATTACTTTTTAACTAGTTTTTATTACTTGTTCAATTTTCTTGATTGTCCTCTTATCTTCCCGAGATGATAAAAAATTATTTTTAGTTAAAAAACTTTAGTAATCAATGAGTGTTAACCCTTTTAAGTTATATGAAATTATATTTAATACACTTACAGTGCATATTTATACACTATCCGTAAATCATATGATGAAATATCATTTTTTTTAAAGCTAAAAGTACAAATATAATCACAATTTCAAGTCAAATAATATACATTCGAATAACTATTACAAGGATCAATCATTGCAAAGTATGATCAAAATGATAGCTAGAATAAGATCCAAATTTTCTAGAGCTTCAGCCTTACCATTAAACCAATGCCTCGTTGGCATCCAACTCTTTTTTTTTAGAAGGGAGAAATCATGCGGTGGTATAAGTAACATGTGTGATCTCTCAAGATAATTTGTTTCACTGAATGTGACTTGTAGAAAATGTTTTTCGCATTTTAGTGTTTGTTTCACAAAGAAATGGCTTAATCAACAGAAAATAATTTAAAAGTCAACGAAAAATAAATCTTTTTCTTACTATAGTGGAGGGTAATGATGTTAGATGATTAATTTAGAAAAGTATAGTTAATTAAGAAAATCCAACATGCACTGTTTAACAGATTGAAGAGAAAAGCAAAAGACGGAGAGAATTTATAGGATAAACTTTTTTTTTCTCACTTTTTCGTTTAGATTACTAAAATTGGTCCCCTTACTTTCTAACTAGCTTTTATTACTTGCTCCATTGTCTTGGTTGTCTTTCAATAAAAAGACTTAATAAACCATTAGTATTAACCCTTTTCAGTTATATTACAGTGCATAATTATACACTATTAGTAAATCACATGATAAAATATCATTTTTCTAAGTTATAAATACAAATATGATCTCAAATAATACACATCTCAATAACTATGACAAGAATTAACCATTACAAAGTAACTACAATAATATCCAAATTTTCTAAAGCCTCAATAGTAAACCAAGGCTTCGTTGGCATCCAAAATTAAAAAAGATGGGAAAGGGGGGAATCGTGTAGTGGTCACATGTGTAGTCACATTTTGTATTCTCATCAGTAATTGATTTATTACTGATTTACTAAATAGCTATGTTTTTTCTTTATAACCTTCCTTTCTTTTTCACTTGATCTTGTTTGTAAAGAAGCAAATTAGATCATGCATCGTCTTACTCAGGATGGATCCTCCTTCAACGATTATCATTCTTAGGTGAAAGAAAGCTCTATATGTAACACCCCACACCCGACCCAATCATCTGATTTGAATGCGTAATGTCGCATTACGTTTCTGAAGTAACTCAAGCTACTATAACACAAATACATTCAATTTAATCATCGTATAATCCATATACATGTTTTTATAAACTCAATGACTTCATTTCATCAATTTACGAAATTATATGGGTTAATATCAGAGTTAGGACTTAAATCCAAACTCAAATACCAAATTTCAACTTCATGCTTCATTAGTCAAAAAATTTCAAAAGTTCTTCATTTAAATTTTATTTAAAACCAAATAATCTGCAAGAAAAGAGATACATTGAATTATCCAAAATTTCGAGTGATATTTTCCCTACATAATTTTCAAACTATTTTTGGTGATAGACGAAGGCAAGGCTACTTGTAATGGCCCAAATCTGTCCAACCCAAAATAACCCAACCAAAAATAAAATAAAAAAAAAACACAAATAAATTCATTAAAGAGTCCAGTCCATTACAAGCCTAAATTACCTAAACCCTAAAGTCCAAAACCTTAAAAAATTCAAAAACCTTAGCCACCCTAAAGCCTCCAACCGCCGCTCCTTGCCAAATCAGCGGGCACTTATCCCGAAGACACCCACGCCCCAAGGTCTGCCCCTCTGCCATCGTTTCACCAAAATGGCTAAGGGGCACACCTTCCCTCATCGTTGACCTCCACCATGGATACCTGTAGAGAAGAAAGAATAGAGAATAGAAGACAGAAACGATAGAAATAGCGAAAAAGAAAAGGAACAATATGTAATATACTTGGCTATAAAAGCCATAACAACGAGATGTATTACATAAGCAACCGAATAGATTCAGAAAAAAAAGATACAAAAAAGAACAAGTTTCAAAAGAAAAAGGTAGCATTTTTATTTCTTTTACTTCGAAGCAAAAAGAAAGAAAGAAAGAAAGAAAGAAAGAAAGAAATCTTACTTGCAAAACGTCGTCGTCGTCGTCGCCGTTGCTGTCGCGAGTCCCTTTCCTTCGACTTGTGAAGCCTCGGAGCCCCTTAGGGTTCCGTCGAGGGCCTCATCAGAAAAGGGAGAAACCTTTAGGTTTCTTTTCCTTTAGCTGAGCATCGATTAAATTTCTGGGGATTTAAACCCCAGATCTATATAATACTCGAAGAGAGGGTCCAAAAAGGGATTTTTTTTTATTTTTCGACCACCGGAGGCGACGGTCGCCGTCGTCGATGACCGGTGGCCACGGTAGACATGCGACGGCCTTGTGGCCGGAGTGGGAGAGAATTTTGAGAGAAAAAAAATTAAGAGAAGAGAGTTTTTTTTTTAAACAGGGTTTAAAGTGTTTTTTTCTTCTGATTTTTTTTATTTATATAGGGCCCTATACGACGTCGTTTTGGGCTTGACTTTCAAACGCCCAAAATGGAGTCATTTTGATACTTAGCCCGACAACCCGACCCGAACAGCACAAGATCCGCGTGTTTTTGATATCGCGGTCTATTTATTTCCTTGGTCCTTCCACTTTTGTGGCTTTTTTCAATTTTGTCCTATTCCCTTTTAGTTATTTTATTTCTTGCCCCATAATTTTAATCTATTTACAAATCAATCCCTTGACCCAACGTTGACCTGCCAAGGGAATGACACACATGTTGGGCTTAGGAAAATAACCCTCTAGATCCCCGTGCTTTTTATTTTGTCCTGATTTAGTCCTTTGTCTGTTGTTCTTTTTTTTTTTAAATTTATACTTCGAATTTCACTTAGGTTTCAGTTTAGTCTTTTGCCTATTTATTATTATTATCATTATTTTTTTTTTATTTTTATTATTTCTTTTATTATTCTCGGCACTTTCATGTCATTCATATTTACTTCTTTTAATTATGCATCTTTCATTTTTATTTTCATTTTATCATATTTATTTTATTATCAAATATGGTATTATGATTATTATTGTTATTCTTATTACTGTTGATCAATGTTATTATCATTATTATTATAATTATATTATTAATGATGCACTATTATTGCTATTGCTACTATTATTTTGTTTCTTATATTTTATTTATAATATTATTTGTACTTGTACAGCGATTCCATTTTTGCTAAGTATTCTATTACGCTTGCAAATAATCATATATTGCTTAAATAAATTAATGGCACATCACATTAAATATTATATTCATTTTTACCCAACGTATAGAAAATAATCAAAATCGAGGCAATGTTCATTATTTTTGGAATTTGAGGAGTCGTACTCCTAACTTACGGAGTATGGTCTCTTTCTAAAACTGAAGTAATTGAATATCCTATTTAAAAATAAAAAAGGAGATTTAAGTAATGATCAAATGGTGATTATCCTTGTTTTCGAGGATTTAAAGAATCGCGTCCTAACTTACGGGGCATTATCTTTTCTTTTCGACTAACTCAAAGTAAGGCCTTTTCATAAAATTTAATTTAGTTAAGTGATATTTTAATCGAAAATAACATTATGCAAAGAGGGATCATATTTTAAATTCTTTTCAAATTTTTAATTCTCGACACTAAGACATCAAGTAATCAATTAGGTACTAATTTTGGGCGCTATGAGGGTGTTAATCCTTCCGTAATCGACTCCCGAACCCATTTCTTGGATTTTTGTAGATCGAAAATAATTTTAATAAATCTAACATTTTGTTAAAATAACAAAGTTTTGAGGTGATCCGATCACACCTAATTAAAAAGGATTGGTGACGACTCAGCTTTCGTTTTTTTTCAAAATAAAAAGTCGATTTCCAAAAAGGTTTCGACACTACTGTTTGTTGATCACTACAGCCATGCTACTGTCGTGCTCATCTTGTTGTTTTATCCTGAGAGACAGTTGACCAACGTTTCTCCAACACTAAATGAGCGGCCAAATCTGTCTTAGGGATACTGTGAAAACAGGTCTCAACTACCAGTTCGTTTTTCTTGCCTACCTACGAGAATAATATTTCGATCCAGTCTTTATTTCTATTCTTTTCTGATTATATATATATATATATATATATGCATAGTTTTGTTCTCGTTCGATCGTGTGATTTAAATAAATATTTTATATTACTATTTATTTTACTAACATGACTGCAATAGTCTTGAGACACTACACATTGTGTCTCAAGTTAAGGTCTTTTATGTCTCGAGACTAACCTATCATGTTTTTCTATTTTTGCTTCGATGTTTGATTGTCTCAAGACAAGGGGTTTCTATCTCGAGACTTGAAGCATGACAAAATCTACATAGCTTTGATGTTCATCTGTCTCGAGACAAAGGCCACTTGTCTCAAGACCTAAAATCAAATGCCTCGAAACTATACAAATATATCTCGAGACCTCAAGTTCTTGAATGCAAAATTTAAATGAAATTTGTTTCATCGATCTTAAGACATGTTCTTTTTGTCTCGAGACTTAATGGTCAAATGGACAAAAAAGCACATTTTTAAATATTCAAACCTCACCAATTTGTACCTAAAACATACCCCGAATATTATACCAATACAAAATCATCAATTTAACACATGTGAATACAATTAAACATCATCAAATCATAGTATCCAAAGCATTAAGACTTAGACTACTAATTAATACATTCAAACTTATTTAAACAAGCATAGATAATCACAATTCAAGTGAAAAAAACTTAACCTTAAAAATTTTATATGTCATAATGCCAAAAGTACCAAATATAAACTTAAAACATACCAACTAAACTAGGTATATGCCATAAGACCCAAAACACTTGCATACATATAAAATAACATGAGATGATTTCTAAGTTGAGTGGGAGAAATTGGATACTTGACCCTAGATCTACTAAGCTCTCATATAATACCTACACACAAAAACAAATAAAATCATATGCTAAGCAACAAGGCTCGTATACATTTCATATGAAATTCAACCATAAATTATATCATGTATACATTTCGTGTCTCATGCTTTTAATATCATGTTTTTATGCTTATTATTATGATATATATCAATATTTGAATTCAACTATAATTACATCTCAATTGCATGTAAATTAAAGAATATCATTAACAATTTCACTTTCTCATTTCATACTCAAATCCAGTGATTCGTTTTATATCTATATCGGTGCTCAAGGCTTGTAATAATCATATCGCATGGTTTTTTATATGATATTACCAATACTACAATGTTCATTTACAAATTCAACATCATCATTCAATAGTCATTATCATTTATCAATTTTCATATTTTATAATCCCTATTAACCAAACACGAACTCAAGATGGATACACAAATCATCCAACCATCAAACCAATATATTTGGCACTCAGTCCCTCATCGGTACATCTGAAGTATAATGCGCTCCGCGCCTCATCTGTATAAACTGAAGTAATATATAAATGTGCCTAGCACATTATTGGTATGTCTGAAGTAAAATGTGTGCTCCGCACTTCATCGATATAAGCCGAAGTAAAACCCATACACTAAATCATATGACATGCCAACTATACCTGACTCTATCTAAGACCGTTAATAGGGTATTCAATGTTTCAAAGCATATACAATTCTCATGTTAAAAGACATTATATAACAATTTCAAATCACACTCAAATCATTATATGCCATTGCATAAAATCACTTAATATTTCCTACTCAAATCTTTGCACCAAAACATCTTAATCATATCATCATACATACATATATTCATCAATTAGCCATAATGCCTATACTTACCAAATCATGAGACAAGCATCTAAATATTACTTTGCTCAATTTAACACCTATCAAGTTATATATATTAGAATCAAATCATGAAAGCATAAATCGGAATAGACTACTTGTCTACAACATTCACCTTTCTTTTATCTTCAAACAGTCCGACGTCATCTTTAGTTACATATGATAATTTCGATAATAGAAATAATATTAGTTTCGTACAAACACATGAAAACACAACAGTTTAGCATAATTTGTATTTTATTCATTTTAGTTCCTATATCCAAAATGCTCATATATTTTGATATTTCGCATCAAATCAAAATTGATTTTATATTTATACACTAGGGACCTCGTACTTTTAATCTATAGCATAATGTCTTAACAAATTTTAATTTATTCAATTTAGTTCCTAATATAAAAAATGAATTATAGGGCCCATTAAAAAAACCAATACAAAATATAAAAAGCCAAAAACAAAACAAAACAAACCCAATAAAATATAGCAGTCCAAATGTCCAATTACAAACCCACATCTAAACCCGTTTACCTATACAGACTCGGAACCCATTAAACCAACCCACTAAACCTAAACCCCCAGTTCAAGCCCAAAATGAACCAGCCCATTACAGAAAAAAGCAGCAACTATCAAACCCTAGTCTCAAGCCATGCGCTGCCTCGGTCAACACCCACATGCTTTTGACAACCCCCACTAGCGGCCTCCACGCTTCTGACCATCGCCATGCCCTCCTCCACGCCTCTCGACGTAACCTGCAAGGAATAGCACGCACAATAAGACAAAGGGGAGAACGATAACAAATAAAAAAGATGAGCAAAAACAGAAACAGGAAATCTTTTGTAAAATTGGTTATAAAAACCGAAGCAAAAACCATTGTATGTTCTCCCCTTTTTTACGAATACTGAAAAGAAATCAAAAAGAAATCAGAAAACCAAAGGTTGATCTCGTTTTTTCATCTACTGCTCTTTTTATTTCATTACTTCTTATTATTTTTAAAACCTCATAAGTGATTGAATAAAAAAGAAGGAAAAGCATACCTCTCCGCCGTCGGAACCTCATTTTCCTCTGCCGAAATTGGGCTATAGGGGTAGAGGGGTTCGTGGTTTCGGTGTTGATGAGGGGAAGCCCTCTGCCTTTTCGTCTATTTTGAGAGAATAAAAGGGGGGCTATGGCTGCTGCGTTAAAAAACTAGGGCTGAAATGTATCAAAGCAGATTTTAGGGTCTTTAAAATGAGATGAAACGGCGCCGTTTTCTGAGGGGAGACTGCACATATCCCTTAAATGGGATAATTTCAAAATTGGTCCCCTATCTTTGCGGCGCTAATTGATCGAGTCCCATCCGCATTCTTTTTTATTTTTAAAATCTTACCCCCATTATTTTCATCGCATTTCAATCGGGTCCTTGTCCGCCCTTTTTTTTTATATTTGTGATTTTGGTCCTTGGTATTTTATTTTAGTTTTAAATAAGTTTTCGGCCTGTATTAAGGAGTCTTTTTTTTATTTTATTTTTTTTATTATTCAAAACTTTGTTATTATTGTTATTTATTTTATGGTTTTTGTATATTATTTTCATTAAGCTTTATGTTTTATTTCAAATTTTTGGCATCATTTTAAAAGTATTTCATATATCATTTATTTTTTTACTATGTATTCTTTACTTAAAATCATTTTGCAAATTGTTTTAAATTGTTTCATGTAATATTTCTTTTAAAATTGTTTAACTCATTGACCTTTGACCATTAATATTAATGTTTAAATCGTATAAGCCATGTGATTATTATTCCTGCATGTATTATGATTTGTTTATTCGTATTTCCATATCTTTGATATTATCATTTTCATCATTACTGTTTATGTTATTGTTCCACCGTCTTTAGTATTATCCATGCATGTTAATATTTTAGAATAATGATACTAATGTTATGTATTATGTGTATTATTATCGTTACGCCAAATTTATGTTATATTATCATAATTCGTCGAGCACAACCCCATTCACGATTTAAACAAGGTTTCTTTAAAATCTAAATTACCAAACATGTATAATTTTCAAATATGTTTATCAATTTTACCCAAAAGCAAAACTTTTTTTCAAAATAAGGCAATATTCTATGTTTGGAAACTCGAGAAGTCGTGCCCTATGTGTTGGGTTTCGGTTCTTTCGTTTGGCTAAATATTTGAATATCCTTTTGATATTTTTAACGCGCGAGACTCGGGAATTATGAGATGATCTTGAATTCGAAGATTCAAACTATCGTGTCCTAACGTACTGGATGTGATATTTTATTCCTTCGGAGTGAGAAAATCTTAATATTCAATTCGAGAAAATTCAAATGTTTCCAAAAGAGATCAAAATTTTGAATTCTTTTAAAATTTTCAAACTTTCGACATTGGGACATTAATTAATCAATTTGGTACCAATCTTTGGCGTGACGAGGGTGCTAACCCTTCCTCGCACGTAACCGACTCCCGAACCCGTTTTCTCAGATTTCATAGACCAAAACATTGTTTTAGTAAATCAAAACCTTTTATTAAAACAAAGGTGATCCGATCACACCTAATAAAGATCGGTGGCGACTCCAGTTTTATTTTCGTTTACAAAACCAAGTTGATTCCCGTTTTACAAAAAAATAGTTACAACAATATGGTTAGACTTTTAATTCCAATCTAATTTCACTATCTTCAAATACAATCTTAACAAAATCTAAGATTGACAATTAAACAACCATCATCTTCAAGCTTTAATCCTAACAACTCTTTAATGACAACTTGATAAACATTAATCAATTCAAAATTCTAACTCATAGGCATGTTAAACCAAGCTTATATGATTAAGATTTTGTAAAACTCATGAAGAGAAAATTCGTTTACCTTAATTAATTTGGTGAACGAATGGACAATGAAAGACTTTTCTTTATCTTTTAAATTTGCTACGGTTTGGAGAGAAAGAGCATGTCTCTTTCCTACTAACATTTGATATTTATACTTAGATTAGTAAATTAAGCTTAATTAATCACCATTAACTAATTATTAATGTAAAGTTAACTTTAATAATAACAAGTTAGTGATAATAGATGAATATAATCATTTCAACCCACTAACATTATTTATTAATGGTCAAATAACCATTATTAAGTCTCTTGCATAATTGTTAAATAAGCCACATGCATTGATTTAGCTTAAAATTTAATAGCAATTGTACTTTTTCAATTTAGTCTCTATATCAAAATTATCTGCTTTTTGTAATATCCTCGATTAGGGGTTATGCATAATTCAAATGCTAGTAGGTTATGGGTATGCTTGGAGATATTTTAGGGGTTACTAAAATTCTAGGATGGAAGGGAAAGCTTTGGGAAAATTTTTAGAATTTAAGTCTAAAGAGGGGAAGCTTGGTAAAGGAGGCTTTAAAGGAAATTCCGTATGAAGCATGACACAAGGAACCATGTGGTAAAGTGGCATGAAGGCGCAAGGGTGCAAGGGGAGAAGGTTGCGTCAAAGGGAGTGCTAAGGGGGAGGAGGTTCGAGCAACGTGGGAAACATTGGAGACTTTTATTTTTGGCGTTAAAAAGGGAATTGGGCTAAAGAGGCCTTAAGGGAAGTTTTAGGCGTTTTTGGACATAAGAACCCGCCTGGGTAAAGTGGCTTGGACGCTTGCGGGAAAGGGAGCTTCAGGAGGACTCAAGTTCAAGTCTTGTGGGCAGCGTAAGCGTGTTTTTTTTTTTTATTTTTGCAAGTTGGCGCTAAGGGAGAAGAAGGCCTTAAAAAGAATTGTTGGGGGTTTATGTCACAAAGAAGCTAGCAGTGAAGTGGCTGGTAGCGTGTGGTGTTTCTAGCAGGTCCCATGTTCGAAACTTAGGGGTAGCAAATGGGTGGCTTTTATTTTGCACATTGACGTCAACAGCAGGGTGAGTAGTTGGACGGCTTTGGACTTTTAAAATGGATGGGATAAGGCTTGTTTTTATTTTAAAATTGGCTAAAGAGTGGGTTAGGTGTGGATTTATTTTATTTATTTTAAGTGGGTAGATAATTGGGGATTTTGTTTTATTTGTTTTAAATATTGAGATAGTGGATGAATGGGGGTTATTTAATTTATTTTGAATAAGTGGGGATTTATTTTATTTATTTTAAGTGGGTAGATAATTGAGGATTTTGTTTTATTTGTTTTAAATATTGAGATAGTGGATGAATGGGGGTTATTTAATTTATTTTGAATAAGTGGGGATTTATTTTATTTATTTTAAGTGGGTAGATAATTGGAGATTTTGTTTTATTTGTTTTAAATATTGAGATAGTGGATGAATGGGGGTTATTTAATTTATTTTGAATAAGTGGAGATTTATTTTATTTAGTATAGATAGAAGATAATGGTGACTTTAGTTTATTTAATTTTAAATGGGAAGATAATGGATAATGTGATAGATTATTTTTTTTTTATGTTGGGTTTATTTAATTTATTTTTGAATGAGAGGTATGGAGAGATTATAGGAAAGAAATAAGGGGATATGAATGGAGGGTGAACTAGTGGCCGAATTTGAGTAGTATATATAAGGGGGATCATCCTTTGGAAATTCTTTTCTTCACTTATTTCTCCTTTTGCCGAATTCTCCTAGGCCTCTTCCATTCCTTTATTCTTCTTTTCTTCAACACCATCTTAATCTTGGTTTCCAAAGTCGATTCTCTAAGGAAAGGGGCTGCTGACTACACTCTTTTCTCCTCTTGATCTTTCCAACGCATGTGGTGGTAAGTAGGTTCTTTCTTAGCATTCGGTTATGAGTTTTTCTTCAAGGGGTGTCCGAAACCAAATGTCGGCTTTGGTATTTGGGTTGGCCGAATGTTTATAGGGCCTTTACCTTGTGTTTCTTGTATATGTAGTTAGCGTTAAGGAGCAATAGGGAGTTTTTCGGGATTTGAAAGCATCAAGGTAAGCCTATGTAGTTTCGGCCAAGGCCGTGTTTGGTATTCAGATTTGTTATCTTCCAAAAGCCGAAAACTAACCTATGAAGTAATTTGATGCTAGCCAATGGCAAGAAAGAGAGTTTGTGGAATTTCGGGATTTGAATAGTCATCAAATCGGCACCAAAGGTAAGAAGTTGACTACATAAATCCTTCGGGATTTGGGTTATAGCCGATTAGGCTTTAAAAGAAAACACTAAGTTTGGCCGAATAGGCCTTTGCTAAATATTACCATGTTGGCCGAATGTAGGCATTAAAGATCTAAGGCTTTAGATCGGATTTTTCGGGATTTGGACTGGAAGCATTAAACGAATCAGGTGTGTACCCCACACTATCTTTTAATAAGATTTATGGCAATATTTAATATGAACATATTTATAAGAATGTGAATATGGCTAAAGTACCATGCTATGGTACAAAGTACTCAGGTACGTTTTCCTACTCCTACTAGGACTACGATGATCTGTTATGACACACATATGAACCTATAGGAATGTGAATAAAGAATTTGGCATGTTAATGCATGTTTTGTATGACATGGGCATGTGGGTTATCGTAAAAGGGGAAGTGAATGTGGTGACCTAAGACCACGATATCTGAATGTGGTGTCTCATGACACAAAATATGTATCTGGTGGCTATGCCACGAATTTTATAAGGGCGATGAGCACGTCGACTGCAGTGACTGCCTTCGATGGTGTGTAGCGGATGGAGGGTTGACTTAGTAGTCCCCACGGTGTACAGGTTGGTACTGGTGATATGTAGCGGATGGCATCTAGGCTTGGGTTCGGGTTGCATCATATTGTTTAAATGCTATATGTACCTGTATGATTTGAAATGCCTGAATTTTCTAAGACTTAGTGTTTGTGTACACATTGAGTCTGTTTGACTCACCCCGTTGTGGGAACATTTTTCAGGTGATGATCAGTAATGGACCGGGTCGGCAGGAGCTTAATGGTGGCCATGCTCAGCAAGGAATTACTTTATTTGGGCATTTTATTTTTATTTAAGTACTTTAAACTATTTGGGTTTGTTTTGATGTAATAAGGCCTTAGTATGAACTTTATTTCTGCATGCACGTTAAATTTTTTTTTTACTTAAATAAACCCTAAATGTTTTGACACATAAATTCACATGATTTTAATTAAAGATAAAATCTATCGTTCGACATATATTTTAACTTAAAAGTTTTGAACTTAACAATGGCATCTTTATAAAAACTCCTATTTCAAAACAAATTGGTTTCCAACTCGAGCCCAACCCAAATCGATTTTTTTGAAATCACTTAAAGATTTTCAAAGAACTTAAACAGTTTTTACTCGAGGAACATACCAGATCTGGTCGAGGCTCGTGGGCCGGGTTTGGGGTGTTTCAGTTTGGTATCAGAGCCCAGTTTTTAAACTCTCGGCCTTGGGTTTAAGGCCCAAAACGTTAAGCCCAAAAAGAAATTTTGTGAAAATTTTTGTGAAATAAGCAGGTTTTTCAGGCATGGCACCTAAAGTCTCCGACCCGAAGTCCACCAGGTAAGTACCCTATCTTCTGTGTGATTTATATTATGAATTGTAGAAGGGTAGAAATGGAATGGAACGTAGAATAGTATGATAAGTACTTGAACCCTAGGACTAGGTTACCCCAACAAATTACATAAGACTCTAAATGCCTAATTAAACAAACCTGTGTCTAAGTCGCCGAGTTAGGGTGTGGCAACCATTGTGCGCATGTCTAGGACTGGTATTCAGTGGGAGCTTGGTACTTAAGCAGTCCGCGTGACTCACCTCCTCTCCACTCGAATCCTACCTGGTGCGTAGCTTCGGTTCACCCTAACCAAGAGGACTTATTCACGGGCTAAACCCCTAACTAAAACCCGAAAGGGACTAGCCGTATTTTCATGGACACCCTAGTTTTAAAAAAATTACAAAATATCCCTTTTGATTTATAAAAGCTATTCCATAAAAGTTTTCCGAAATAATTTTTTTTTATTTATGAAAATTTCTAAAATACCCCTATTTGCAAAATTACTAAAATGCCCTTGGGTTTTAAAAAAAAATTTACCATATTACCCCGATTTCAATAAAATTTTCTTATTTTGTAAAAGTATCCAAAAACCCTATTTTTTGAACATTCAAAATACCCTAATTTGAAAATTTTACGAAATTACCCCTGGTTTACCAAAATTACCAAAATGACCCTGCTTTCCGAAATTTTGACCACACATTGATTTGGAAAATTTTTCTTTCCTAAAATACCCATAAGTTTGGAAAATTTTGAAATGATACTTGTAATTTTCAAATTGACCCCGATTTATTACCAAAATACCCTTGTAGGACAAATGACGAAAATACCCCTGGGATAGGAACGGACAGAAATGTCCGAAGAGTGAATGTGTATAGGAGGTACTATGGAATGGATGTACTTTTCTGTGAATTAGGATAAAAAAACTTGAACTTTGAATGATCGAAAGAATCCCTATTAAGCTTTCTTCATAAAATTTTTTCGGGAATAATCAGTGAAACAAGGACTAATTCATAAAACTTTCTTAATCAGATTCAAGCACAATCGTTAGATATGAGTTCTAGAGGACGCGGTCGTCGTGGACGCGGTAGAGGAAGAATGATTGTGTCGGAACCCGTTAGATCGGGTCAAGGGTCTGACAATGAGATACCACCGCCACCACCACCCCCAGTTGTTGGTGTCGAGCAGCAAGCTCAGACGGGGGATGATGTTGTATCGCAGGCTGTGCTGCGAGTTCTTGAAATGGTGGCTGGAGCAGGTGGAAATATGGGAGCTCGGAAATCTGTACCCGAGCGACTCCGAGCCAATGGGGGTGAAATGTTTCGAGGAGTATCTGGTGTGGCACCCAGTACAGCTGAATATTGGTTGGAAGCAACGGAACGTATTATGGACGAGTTGGATCTGACCCCTGAGGAGAAGCTGAAAGGAATGGTGGCAGTGCTACGCGATGAAGCGTATCAATGGTGGTTAACAGTCCGGGATGGTACCACAGCTGAGGATCTGACCTGGGAGTATGTTAAGGCGGCATATCAGAAAAAGTATGTCGGCACACGGTATACTGATAAGCAAAGGAAGGCTTTTCTGGGGCTGGTTCAAGGGAATAAGTCCGTGGCAGAATATGAGGCTGAATTTCTGAGATTGAGCTGGTATGCTCAAGGAGTAGTGGCTACTGAACATGAAAGATGTGTCCGGTTTGAGGACGGACTAAAGGATGACCTGAGGTTATTAGTCGCTCCACATCAAGAGCGGGAGTTTTCTGCGTTGGTAGAGAAAGCTAAGATAGCTGAGGGGATTAAGGACTCTGCGAGGCAGAACATGGACCGGAATAAGCAGAAAAGAGGATTTGGGCCGTCAGGATCGTCGGGGAATGCTCAGAAAAGGCCTAGAGTTGATGGGCCGCGAGGTCAACAAGCTGGTACTGGAGGGCAATATCGTACTTGTGATCAGTGCGGGAAGAAACACTTGGGGGAATGTTGGAAAAAGACTGGAGGATGCTTTAGGTGTGGGTCCAAGGACCATATGATTAGGGATTGTCCTAAGAGGCCGGATGGGAATCGACCAGTAGCTCAGAATGTTAATCAGGCTGGTAGAGGTGGACAGCAGCCTCAGCGAGGTCGTGGTCCAAATGGCTGAGGTAATGGCGCTGGTAGAGGACGTGGAACACCTGACAGAGGTGCTAATAATAATAATACTGAGGCAAGGCAACCGGGTTTGGTATATGCAGTTCGCCGTAGGGAAGATGGAGACGCGCCGGACGTCATAACCGGTACGTTCCTTATTTTTGGCAAGCCCTATTTTGCTCTGATTGATGTGGGCTCGACCCATTCGTATGTTGCATGTAGAGTAGTTGAGACTCTAGACATAGCCTCTGAACTTTCTGATAGGGAGATGACTGTAGTAAGCCCACTAGGTCAAACTGTAGTGGTGAATAAGATCTTCCGAAGTGTACCCCTAGAAATCCAAGGCATAGTATTTTCTGCCGACTTGATGGAACTTCCCTTCGGAGAGTTCGATCTCATACTTGGAATGGACTGGCTAGTAGACCATCGGGCTATTTTGGATTGTGCAGCTAAGAGAATGGAGTTAAGGACGCCAGAGGATGAGACGGTAGTTATGATAGGGGAAAGAAGAAACTACTTATCTAACGTAGTTTCAGCATTAAAAGCTGATAAGATGGTTCGGAAAGGATGTAAGGCGTTCTTGGCCTTTGTTAGTGTGTTGGATCAGAAAGAAGAAGGTGTTAGTGGAGTTAGAACTGTAAGGGAGTTTGAAGATGTCTTTCCGGAGGAATTACCTGGAATACCCCCGAATAGGGAGGTAGAGTTTGGAATTGACTTGCTGCCTGGTACAGCTCCTGTGTCAATTGCTCGTACAGAATGGCACCCAAGGAGTTGGTTGAGCTCAAGGCTCAAATTCAAGAATTGCTGGATCGTGGGTTTATTCGACCCAGTGTGTCTCCATGGGGAGCGCCGGTCTTGTTTGTAAAGAAGAAGGACGGAACTATGCGTATGTGCATAGATTATCGTCAGCTGAATAAGTTGACCATCAAGAACAAGTATCCCTTGCCAAGGATTGACGACCTGTTCGATCAGCTTAAGAGAGCAGCGGTTTTCTCCAAGATAGATCTAAGGTCTGGATATCATCAGCTTAAGGTGAAGGAGGTGGATATCCATAAGACAGCTTTCCGGACAAGGTATGGGCATTTTGAGTTCGTTGTAATGCCGTTTGGTTTGACGAACGCCCCAGCTACGTTCATGGATATGATGAACCGGGTTTTTCAACCATACTTGGATAGGTTCGTCGTTGTGTTCATCGACGACATTCTGGTGTATTCCAAGTCGGAAGAGGAGCATGATGAGTATCTCCGAGTTGTGCTGCAAGTGTTAAGGGAGAAGAAGTTATATGCCAAATTCAGCAAGTGTGAATTTTGGCTTAAGGAGGTTGCGTTTTTAGGACATGTGGTGTCTGCAGAAGGAATAGGGGTGGATCCTAGAAAGATTGAAGCAGTGTTAGATTGGAAACCACCTAGGTCGGTGGCTGAAATTCGTAGTTTCTTGGGATTGGCAGGCTACTACAGAAGGTCTGTGGAAGGGTTCTCGTCGATTGCTGCACCTTTGACAAAGTTATTAAGGAAGGAAGTACCTTTCGTATGGACGGATAAACAACAGGAGAGCTTTGAGAAACTTAAGAGGGTCTTGACTGAAGCTCCGGTATTGATACAGCCGGAGTCAGGAAAGGATTTCGTGGTGTACTGTGACGCTTCTCATACAGGATTGGGATGCGTACTGATGCAAGATGGGAAAGTGGTCGCTTATGCGTCTCGACAATTAAGGCCACACGAGGTTAACTACCCAACTCATGATTTGGAATTGGCAGCAGTGGTCTTTGCTCTTAAGGTGTGGAGGCACTATCTTTATGGAGAAAAGTCGGTAATTTACACCGACCACAAAAGTCTTAAGTACTTGTTGACTCAGAAGAAGTTGAATTTGAGGCAGCGAAGGTGGGTGGAATTGCTAAAGGATTACGATTGTTCGATAGAGTATCATCCGGGCAAGGCGAATGTAGTGGCGGATGCCCTAAGCCGGAAGGCCGTGTCGGATCTGAGGGCGATGTTCGCACATCTGAGCTTGTATGATGATGGAAGCCTTTTGGCAGAGTTACAAGTAAAGCCGACGTGGTTGGATGAAGTAAAAGAGGGACAGTTGGTTGATGAGGATCTAAGTGTTAAGCTACAGCAAGTACAGAATGGAGAGTTGGAAGACTATGGCATCAATGGCGAAGGAGTGTTGTGTTTCAAGAGCAAAGTCTGTATGCCTAAGGATCCGGAGCTAAGACGGAAGATTCTTCAGGAGTCGCATGGTAGCCCCTATGCTATGCATCCTGGAGGCACTAAGTTGTACAGAGACTTAAGAGAACAGTTTTGGTGGCCTGGTCTGAAGAAAGAAGTTACTGAATTCGTTGGCCAGTGTTTGACGTGTCAGCAAGTTAAGGCTGAACACCAAGTTCCGTCAGGATTGCTTCAGCCAATCATGATTCCACAGTGGAAGTGAGAGAGAATTACAATGGACTTCGTTAGTGGGTTTCCCATTACGCCTACTAAGAAGGACTCGGTATGGGTAATAGTGGACCGATTGACCAAGTCCGCGCACTTTATTCCGGTGAGAGTTGACTATTCTTTGCAGAGGTTGGCAAAGTTGTATGTGGCGGAAGTCGTAAGGTTGCATGGAGTGCCGGTGTCGATTATCTCAGATAGGGACCCAAGGTTTACTTCTCGGTTCTGGAAAGCGTTACATCAGGCTTTAGGCACCAAGTTGGATTTTACTACGGCTTTTCATCCACAGTCTGATGGGCAGTCTGAATGGGTAATCCAAGTGTTGGAAGATATGTTGAGGGGCTGTGTGATGGACTTCAGAGGAAGTTGGGAGGAATATTTGCCTTTAGCGGAATTTGCCTACAACAACAACTATCAAGCTAGTATTCGGATGGCACCGTATGAAGCGTTGTATGGACGGAAGTGTCGCACTCCGACTTGTTGGACGGAATTAGGGGAACGTCAAGTTTTGGGTCCAGAATTAGTGGCAGAATCTGAAGAGAAGGTTGAAATAATTCGGGCACGGTTGAAGGAAGCATCTGATAGGCAGAGGTCATATGCAGATCTCAAACGGAAGGAGATAGAATTTGATGTGGGAGATCAAGTGTTTCTTAAAGTGTCGCCCTGGAAGAAGGTGATGCGGTTTGGTCGAAAAGGGAAGTTAAGTCCAAGGTTTATAGGCCCCTATAAGGTTTTGAAGCGAGTAGGACCACTGGCTTATCAGTTGGAGTTGCCACCGGAACTGAAGCAGATGCACGACGTATTCCATGTTTCCATGCTGCGTCGATATCGATCGGATCCATCTCACGTAGTACCTCGATTGAAGAAGTGGAGCTAAGGCCAGATCTATCCTACGAGGAAGAGCCGATTCAGATTTTAGAACGTGATGTGAAAGTATTGCGGAGGAAATTAGTTCCTCTAGTCAAAGTGTTATGGCGCAATCATGGATCGGAAGAAGCTTCGTGGGAACCAGAATAAGCAATGCGACAGCAATACCCTCACCTATTTCAGTCAGGTAATTTCGAGGACGAAATTATTTTTAAGGAGGGTAGAACTATAATATCCTCGATTAGGGGTTATGCATAATTCAAATGCTAGTAGGTTATGGGTATGCTTGGAGATATTTTAGGGGTTCCTAAAATTCTAGGATGGAAGGGAAAGCTTTAGGAAAATTTTTAGAATTTAAGTCTAAAGAGGGGAAGCTTGATAAAGGAGGCTTTAAAGGAAATTCCGTGTGAAGCATGACACAAGGAACCATGTGGTAAAGTGGCATGAAGGCGCAAGGGTGCAAGGGGAGAAGGTTGCGTCAAAGGGAGTGCTAAGGGGGAGGAGGTTCGAGCAACGTGGGAAGCATTGGAGACTTTTATTTTTGGCGTTAAAAAGGGAATTGGGCTAAAGAGGCCTTAAGGGAAGTTTTAGGCATTTTTGGACATAAGAACCCGCCTGGGTAAAGTGGCTTGGACGCTTACGGGAAAGAGAGCTTCAGGAGGACTCAAGTTCGAGTCTTGTGGGCAGCGTAAGCGTGTTTTTTTTTTTATTTTTGCAAGTTGGCGCTAAGGGAGAAGAAGGCCTCAAAAAGAATTGTTGGGGGTTTATGTCACAAAGAAGCTAGCAGCGAAGTGGCTGGTAGCGTGTGGTGTTTCTAGCAGGTCCCATGTTCGAAACTTAGGGGCAGCAAATGGGTGGCTTTTATTTTGCACATTGACGTCAACAGCAGGGTGAGTAGTTGGACGGCTTTGGACTTTTAAAATGGATGGGATAAGGCTTGTTTTTATTTTAAAATTGACTAAAGAGTGGGTTAGGTGTGGATTTATTTTATTTATTTTAAGTGGGTAGATAATTGGGGATTTTGTTTTATTTGTTTTAAATATTGAGATAGTGGATGAATGGGGGTTATTTAATTTATTTTGAATAAGTGGGGATTTATTTTATTTAGTGTAGATAGAAGATAATGGTGACTTTAGTTTATTTAATTTTAAATGGGAAGATAATGGATAATGTGATAGATTATTTTTTTTTATGTTGGGTTTATTTAATTTATTTTTGAATGAGAGGTATGGAGAGAATATAGGAAAGAAATAAGGGGATATGAATGGAGGGTGAACTAGTGGCCGAATTTGAGTAGTATATATAAGGGGGATCATCATTTGGAAATTCTTTTCTTCACTTATTTCTCCTTTTGCCGAATTCTCCTAGGCCTCTTCCATTCCTTTATTCTTCTTTTCTTCAACACCATCTTAATCTTGGTTTCCAAAGTCGATTCTCTAAGGAAAGGGGCTGCTGACTACACTCTTTTCTCCTCTTGATCTTTCCAACGCATGTGGTGGTAAGTAGGTTCTTTCTTAGCATTCGGTTATGAGTTTTTCTTCAAGGGGTGGCCGAAACCAAATGTTGGCTTTGGTATTTGGGTTGGCCGAATGTTTATAGGGCCTTTACCCTGTGTTTCTTGTATATGTAGTTAGCGTTAAGGAGCAGTAGGGAGTTCTTCGGGATTTGAAAGCATCAAGGTAAGCCTATGTAGTTTCGACCAAGGCCATGTTTGGTATTTAGATTTTTATCTTCCAAAAGCCAAAAACTAACCTATGAAGTAATTTGATGCTAGCCGATGGCAAGAAAGAGAGATTGTGGAATTTCGGGATTTGAATAGTCATCAAATCGGCACCAAAGGTAAGAAGTTGACTACATAAATCCTTCGGGGTTTGGGTTATAGCCGATTAGGCTTTAAAAGAAAACACTAAGTTTGGCCGAATAGGCCTTTGCTAAATATTACCATGTTGGCCAAATGTAGGCATTAAAGATCTACGGCTTTAGATCGGATTTTTCGGGATTTGGATTGGAAGCATTAAACGAATCAGGTGTGTACCCCACACTATCTTTTAATAAGATTTATGGCAATATTTAATATGAACATATTTATAAGAATGTGAATATGGCTAAAGTACCATGCTATGGTACAAAGTACTCAGGTACGTTTTCCTACTCCTACTAGGACTACGATGATCTGTTATGACACACATATGAACCTATAGGAATGTGAATAAAGAATTTGGCATGTTAATGCATGTTTTGTATGACATGGGCATGTGGGTTATCGTAAAAGGGGAAGTGAATGTGGTGACCTAAGACCACGATATCTGAATGTGGTGTCTCATGACACAAAATATGTATCTGGTGGCTATGCCACGAATTTTATAAGGGCGATGAGCACGTCGACTGCAGTGACTGCCTTCGATGGTGTGTAGCGGATGGAGGGTTGACTTAGTAGTCCCCACGGTGTACAGGTTGGTACAGGTGATATGTAGCGGATGGCATCTAGGCTTGGGTTCGGGTTGCATCATATTGTTTAAATGCTATATGTACCTGTATGATTTGAAATGCCTGAATTTTCTAAGACTTAGTGTTTGTGTACACATTGAGTCTGTTTGACTCACCCCGTTGTGGGAACATTTTTCAGGTGATGATCAGTAATGGACCGGGTCGGCAGGAGCTTAATGGTGGCCATGCTCAGCAAGGAATTACTTTATTTGGACATTTTATTTTTATTTAAGTACTTTAAACTATTTGGGTTTGTTTTTTTGTAATAAGGCCTTAGTATGAACTTTATTTCTGCATGCACGTTAATTTTTTTTTTTTACTTAAATAAACCCTAAATGTTTTGACACATAAATTCACATGATTTTAATTAAAGATAAAATCTGTCGTTCGACATATATTTTAACTTAAAAGTTTTGAACTTAACAATGGCATCTTTATAAAAACTCCTATTTCAAAACAAATGGTTTCCAACTCGAGCCCAACCCAAATCGATTTTTTTGAAATCACTTAAAGATTTTCAAAGAACTTAAACAGTTTTTACTCGAGGAACATACCAGATCTGGTCGAGGCTCGTGGGCCGGGTTTGGGGTGTTTCACTTTTTCTTTTAACAATTCGACTGTACACAAATATATATTTTTGCAAATTAAATACACAAATTATTCTATTCATAATTTCACTGACTCGATTTTACTAAATTTGATTCTGAAAATACATTTTGCAACACCTATTAAAATTAGGTTGTTACGCTACATGCATTGCTCAACAAATTGAAGAAAAAAGGTTGAAGATGAGAGAGTTTATGGTGTACTATTTTCCATTTTCACTTAGCCGCTTAGATTATCTTCCAAGTCCATTTAATTTCTAAACCTTATTTTCTAACTAACTTTTGTTACTTACTCCATCTTATATTTTTTAGATAATGAAAAAAATATTTTAGTAAAAAAAAAGGAACTTCATTAATCTGAGTGTTTAACCATAGATAATGAATTTATATTTGTTAGGATTTGGTAACCACCAGCCTAAATGACCCAATAGGGCCCTGCTCGTGACCAGCAGGTACGAGGCTCGCTGGAGGTGTCAGTCCCAGGATCAAAACGAACCGCGTGCTCCGCATACATGTGGCCAATAAGGCAAGGGATGCCCAGAGAATGTCAACACCAGAGACAGGGAATGCCAGTGTCATCAACCCCAATACTAAGACAAAATAGTGGGACCTATTGTGAGTTGTAACAGTAGCAGTAGGAACATGTATAAATACCTCTTACGTTTCCCTTAATACGACACGAGAAAAATATTACTCAACAATTGATGTGGTGAATGTTGACTATTTCTGACCGATAGATTTTCTCCAGTTTGATTCAGCTCTCTTCAACCCTAAAAAACCAAATGACTCACCCAAATGAGACTTTTCCTTTTATCCCCTCCTCTGGTCAAGTAGGAGCGTCGGGTTCTAGCCACGGCACGACGAGGCAGACTTGTTCGCTGCTTGTTTCACTGACAGACCCGAAAACCTCGACAATGCAGTCTACCGAGGGCCTTCTCCTTCGCTAGACCATAATCTCTCCTTGGGTTAGGGAATGCCCTCTTCTGTTAACCAAGAACCACCCAGACTGTAGTTTTTGACCCTCTAGGGGATGATGAAGTTCATGAGAGATTAGATGGCCGCACAAGAAGCACGGTTTGTGGAACAGCAAACCTTCTAGCAGGAGTTATTAAGGCAGAAAAAGAAACTGCGCAGAAAAATATATACTGACAATTCGGGGTCTCAAGGAAACACTAACACCAAGATGAAGCCCTAATTACCTAGGTGAAAGAGTGGCTGAATGAAATGGACAAGTTTCGTCGCGACGTACGAGCATTGCACCTTGAGTCATGAGATATGGATTGATTATTCTGCTCCAACAACCCACTCGCTCCAAAAATCGCAGCAATGGGTTTGCCCCGAGATTTCAAGGTACCTAAAGGTATGTTTGAAGGAAAAAAGGACCTACGAGCCCACCTGATGCAATAAAATGACTATATGAACGTGTTAGGAGCGTCGAACGTAGCCAAATGCAAGGCCTTCTCTACAACGCTGAAAGCAAGCGCCAAGGACTAGTATATCTCCCTCTCATAAGGCTCGGTTCACAATTGGGGTAAATGTTCTTTGATAGGTTCAGGGCCCATCGAACTATCATGAACACACCCATGGGGCTGATATTAGTAAAGTAGTGGGAGGGTGAGTCCTTTCAAGACTACGTAAAGAGGTCCCATGTGGCTACACTTGACACAAAAAACTTGGAAGACTAGTGGGCAATAGACACCTTTATTATAGGAGTGCAAAACGACCACGTACAGTACTCATTCATAGACAACGAGTCGCAGAGCCCAGCCGACCTGTATGAGTGGGCCCATAAGTTCGTAGAGGTAGAAGAAATTAAGAGAGCGTCATGAGCCAGTTTTCAAAGGGAGGACCGACAACCCAAGAGTAGAGAGAGACCACGCGGTAGGCAATCTCCCATCAAACAGTCATTACATGTCAAGATTGATAGGCCACACCGGACCTTAGCCCAAGGTTACACACTTAGAAACCCGTAGAGGCCCTAACAAGAACACGTGAGGCTTTACCCTCCCCAGGGCAATTTGAGGCTTACACCTCATTGAATGCCACGTGAGCCTGCATCCTCAACTAAGTAAAGAGCCTGGGCATCCTTCCTAAACCACCCCGATAAAGAGTACCAGTAGAAGGATGAACTCTAAGGACCGATGTGCTTTCCACGATAAAATAGGGCATAAGACAGAAGACTGTTTCACGGTAAAGGACACCATAGGAAAAGCAGTCTGAAATGGCGAACTTGTTGAGTTTGTAAATCAGGGAAGTCCGCAGCAAAGGCCAAAACTTACGATGACCTGATCCCAAGGGTATAAGCAAAGGGTGCGAGGCACCATTCATGTAATCTTAGGCACCAATGACGATAGGATGCAGTCAAACGCAAAACGGTGAGCACAATGAGAGGTGCGATGTCACTTAGTGCTCCAAAGAGGCTGTGACACCAAGAAAAATAGAGTGTGGTGTTTGGGAATAATAACGAGGAGCTAATCTGTGACGAGGAGAGAAACGACCCAATGGTAGTTTCAAATATGGTCCCAGGCTTCGAAGTTAAAAGGATACTTATTGATAGCGGTAGTAAGGTAGAAGTCATATCTTGAGAAGCGTATAAGAAAATGAGTTTAAAATAATAGTCATTTTTCGAGGCTAGGCCCTTGTATGACTTTGCGAACCACCTTATCGAGGTAAAAGGCGCAATCACCCTATCGGTCACCTTAGGTGACAATGAGCATACGACCACAAAGTGTGTCCAATTCTATGTGGTTGACTATCTGATAGCATACAACGCCATCTTTGGAAGACCAATCATGAGGATGACGAAGATGGTGATGACGACCTTTTGCATAAAGATCAAATTCCCAACAAGTACCGACATCAGCTTTGTAACACCCTTATACCCAGTTTGACCCAGAGAACCTATAGGAATATTACATTTGGTGCCAAAGTGATTTTGGCTAATCACTAATATATTTGAACATTAAAAAAATTATATAATTTATATTTTAGTCCCTACTACTTGGAACACACTTCATCTTTCTAAGTACATGCCATTCTATTCAAAATTTTGAAACACACCTTCTTAGCACTTGGAGATGTGATAAGATGGATGCTCACAACCTCAATTACGGCTCTTCAAAATCACTGTACCTAATCTGTGCATGAAAAACAAAGCTGTACTCAGAGTAAAAACTCAATGGTATTTCTATAATCCGAATATTTAAAGACAATAAATTACAAATACACAATTGAAATATAAACACATATTAATATTTAATTTTTACAACAACCAAATCATATTTCATTTGTTTCACAAATATCTCAATTCTCATACTTGCTATATAAAATAGCTTTTCACAATTTATTCCACATTTCTTTATACAATTGCATTATCCATTCCATATTCATTTCATGAGTATATAACTCATATATTCCATATATTTGCAACATATTTCATATTCTATTTTCAATTCACTATTTCACTCCATTTCTCATACCATACCATTTCAATATCAATTATAAAACTTTATTATTCATTTTCCCCTATTAACACGACTCGGACGGATACACGGATCCAACCAAAACACATCAGTTTGGCACTCAGCACCTCATCGGAAATTTGAAGTAATAATTTAACACCCAATGTCTCATCGGCTAAACCGAAGTAAATTGACACCTAGTGCCTCATTGAATTTTTCCGAAGTAGTAAATTGACACCCAATGTCTCATCAACTCGAAGTCGAAGAAATCCCTAAACTCTTTCAATTCTATGGCATGCCATCTATACATGACTCAGCCCGATACAGTTAATAGCATTTAATTTCGCATTTCAGAAACAACCAATTTCAATATCAATTTTTCATATAATCACATATACATATGAATTCAATTCGATTCAAATAATCAATACCTTCATAATATATATATATATATGATAAACCGTAAAAGTAACATATCTTAATCCCACATTTAGCATACTTTTGGATGATTTATCATTTGATTTATCTAAAAAGGTACTCTTAATCCTTTCTTTTCATATTTTATACTCAGGAAAGCACCCAAGGATAAAAAGAACGAGAAACGGGCTTAAAACAGACCAAATTGGGCCAAGAGAGAAATCGACACGGCCTGGCCCAAAGACCACACGGCTGTGCCTCATTAAAAGTCCGAACACAGCCTAGCCACGATTCACACGGGCGTGTGCCATGGCCGTGTCTCTGTCACTGGAAAGAGCAATTTCATTCGGGAAAGGATACTTGGAGGTAAAGAAACACATTACAAAGCCTATTCAAACACCCTAATAGGAGTTCTACTTAAATTAGGATACTTAAGGGCCAAGTAAGGCATCATAAAGTCTATATAAACACCCAATGGGGCAACTTGAAGGGGGAGTTCGACAGAAGTCGAAGAGCGAAAGCGAGACCAAGAAGCCAAGCCGAGAAGGTCAGAGTTAGGGAATAACGCGAGGATAGCCAGTTGATCCATCCCAAGAAGCCTTAGTTATACTCAAGACGACGGAATTCTCTTCGATTCCTTCAGGAGGTTTTAGGGTTTTCCTATGTTTTGTTTTATCCTTTCTCTTGCGATGTTTTCTTTATTCATTATGAACTAAACCCCTCAGATAACTGAAGGGGATGAAACCTAGATGAATTTTATTATTTGATTTTTAAGTTATATGATAAATTACTTAGTTTGTTCTTAATTATGTTGCTTAATCCAAATCTAATGTGCTTAGGTGGAGGAGGAATAGACCCTGCCTAAGAGAAAATCTAACATAATTAAGCGGAGTTGATCGAACGCCTAGAGATAGGGTTATGAGATTTTGCCGGATTAGGGTGAAACCTAATATGGGAGTCCATTGATCGATTTACTGCTGTCCTAGGGGGTTATTATAAGCGAACGAGAGTTCCACTAATTAACCTAGGGTTAGACGTTATTCGCATCGAGAGAGGGTTTAATATATGTTAGGGAGTCTCACGGATCAAGCTAAGTAAAAGAAATCATATAATTAAAAGGTTAGATAATAAGAGAAGTCTAGGTGGATTCTTCCCGAGGGTATCATCTAAATCAACTGAGTTCTTCCTCAAGGTTATTTTCCAATTCGTCTTTTTATCTTTGTGTCCTTAGTTTAGCTGTCGTCAATTTAGTTAAAAAGTAATCTTCATCTAACTTTAAGGCTAAATAATAAAAAGAAAGTGAATATTAATACTTTTAGTTCCTTTGGGTTCGATAACCGGTCTTGCCTAAGCTATACTACTGTTCGATAGGTACACTTGCCTTAATATCGTTGTCAGAGTTAGCCTCCAGGTATGATCATTATTTTATAAATATTTAAAGCTCTGATTTGCAGCGATCAAGTTTTTGGCGCCGTTGCCGGGGAACTAAAATATTAAGAAAGCTTAATTTTTATTATTTTAGCCATATTTTTTTATTGCAATTTTTTTATTTTTTATTTTAATTTTTTTCTTGCTAAGTTTTCTTTTATTTTGGCGGATAAGTATAGTGTATAGAGGATATGGCACTAAATAACTATCAGTAGCAAGTTATGAGGACAACACCAACAAAAGCCCCCAGTGATTTCAACCTCGAAGTGGTCACCAGGTTATCTACCCAGCTAGAGATGATGAATAAAAAGATTGATGGTTTGCATAGTCTCTCGCAGGTACACCCAATAATGCAATATGACTCGAATCCAAGAGGTGTGGCGAATCCTGAGTACCCACCCTACGGATATGGCATGGAAAACGAGCAAGCTCATTATACGGGTAACTATTCTAGACCTCAAAATAATTTTTATAGTGACACTTATAATACAGGTTGGAGGTACCATCCCAATTTCTCATGGATGATCAAAGTAGCCAAAGACCGGAACTTTTTCTAGATCTTCAACAACCACCTCACCAACAGGAAAAGGAGTCGGACACTGAAGAAATGCCGAAAAAATTCATGGCAGCCACAGAAAACTGTTTCAAAGACACTGAAACAAACCAACGAACATCGATTGAAGAGATCCAGAGCCAAGTAAGGGAAGCCACTAAGGCAGTCGAACAACTTGCAAAATTAATGTCCGAACGATCGCAAGGGCGTCTACCAAGCAATACTGAAACTAACCCGAGAGAGCAAATTCAAGCCGTCACAGCTCATGATAGCACAGGGGTAGACAAACCTAATCCGATAAAAGGAAACAAGGTAAACGAAGGTAAAACAGAGGTAACACAAGAAAAGCCAAAACCGGTAATCAAAGAGTACCAACCTCGCATACCTTATCCCGAAGCAATGAAAAGAGACGATTCATAAGAACAATTTGTAAGTTTCTTAAACTTTTAAAGAAATTACATATTAACTTACCTCTTCTTGAAGCTCTTTTTCAGACGCCAGATTTGAGGAAATTTTTAAGACAGCTCTTGACAAACAAACGCAAATTAGACGAGGAGCACCACGTGGAATTAAATGCAGCATGTTCGGCAATGTTACAGAACAAACTACTGTAGAAGCAAAAAGACCCAGGGAGTTCTACAATTCCATGCTTAATTGGTAGTTTAACCATTAGCATCAATGTTATGCCTTATAAAATGTTTAAACAACTAGGTCTGGGGAAACCCAGACAAACTAGGATGAGCATTCAGTTAACTGATAAAACTATCAGAATTCCTACGGGTATAATAGAAAATGTTCTAATCAAAATTGATAAATTCATATTCCAGTAGATTTTGTTGTCTTAGACATGAATGAGGACAATTCGATTCCTTTAATTTTAGGAAAACCCTTTCTAGCAACTGCCAGGACTAAAATTGATGTTGGTATAGGAGAACTCATTCTTCGTGTAGGTGACGAATCAATCAGTCTACAAGGTTTTGACTCGACCAGGACATCAAGTGATGAAGGTGAGAAAGTAAATTCAATTGATAATCAAATTGTTCAACTTTCACCACAGGAAACACCACAAGGCTACAAACCTGAGCTGAATCATGGGCCCCAAGCTGTACAAGCTCATAATAGTGAATTGTTAGTGGAATCTGACCCAAGGCAAGAACCTGTGGTAAGTGAAGGTAAGGTTGAGGTAAACCATGATTTACCAAACCCGGTAAATACAGAGTACCAAGCTCGTGTGCCATATCCCAATGCAATAAAGAAAGACCACACAGTGGAAGAATTCGGTGAACTCAAACTTCTTGTAGACGAAAAAACAATCACTCTTCAAGCTCTTAACTCAGCTAGGACATCGAGTAATAAAGGTACGAGCGTTAATTCTATTGATAATCATTTGGTTCAACCTTCTTTACAGGAAGCATCACGAAATCACTTAGCTGAGCTAGATCTTAGACCTAGTGCCGACAAAGAAGAAACACATAAGGAACAAAGCCTTAGGGTTGACAAACTAAAAGAGCAGGAAACACAAATCAGAGAGGAACAGGAGCCGCACGAAGTGAAACTAAATGAGACCCTAGACAAGCTGATAGGAACAACAAATCACATCAAAATAGAGGATCAGGTATTGTTGAATAAGGAAGACCCTCGAATCACCAATTCAGACCTCAAGAAAAACGAAGAAATCACTTTTGAGGTACTTAATGTCTTCCTATACGGCACAGTCGAGGTAAGCAATCCTAAATTTGACACTTTTGAGGTAAACATTACTCGACTTAAACTATATGTTTATAACCGAAGTGATCGCATGAGAAAGGATTTTCACCTCCTCAAACCACCATGACCATACGAATGAGAGGTAAAGTCTAGCTTAAGACTATAAACGAGCCCTTCTCGGGAGGCAACCCGAGCACTAACATACTAACATAGTTTTTATTTTTCTAACATAGAACTAAAATAGTCTAACAGGAAAATGCAAAAACTTCAACACGGCCTTGACACGGGCGTGTACATAGCCGTGCATAGCCAGGAAATAGACCATGGGCGTGCCAAGCACCGTGCTTAAACAAGGTAAATTTTTTTCGATGACACGGGCTGCAACAACAGGCCACGCCCGTGCTAGATAACCGTGTGAAATTACTGAGGCTACTGACTTATAATACACGGGCACAACACGGCCGTGCCTCACAACCGTGTGAAATTACTAAGGTTACTGACTTGTTATACATGGGCTAGACACGCCCGTGTTACCCCACCGTGCTAACGTTTTTCCTTATCGAACACGGGCATGCGAATTGACACACGGTCGTGCCCGAGCATCCTGAACGCGCCCAAAAAAAAACCAGAAATCGCGAAAAGCACGTGCTATTTAAAACTTCACACGGGCGTGTCGATTGACCGTGCCCGAGCACCCTGAACGCGCCCAAAATTCAAAATCCCAAAACATGAGCTACATCTCTATTTAAACCTTATTCTCCCTTTTTCTAATTGTCTTTCATTTTTCATTATTTATTTTTATTCTCATTATTTTTTTTTCCTTTATTTTATTTTATTCTCTTTATTATTTTCTTCTTATTCTTTATGATATTTAGATTTAGCTTAGGATTCAATAAAATTAGGGCAACTACTTCGAGGATTCAATTTCAAACGGTTCGAGACGCTTCCCCACGCTCACCTCCAATCCTATCTGGTTTCTTTAACGTCATCCAAAATTCAGGAAGTTTCACTTCTCTCCCTATCTTATGACTTTTATGATTATTTTGCTATTATCCATCTTTGTACATTGAGGGCAATGTACATCTTAAGTGTGGGGGGTTAACTATAGTATTATTTGAAAATCCTTTAATTATGCCTTGTTCAAAAGTAAAGTCTCTCATATTATGATTAGAATGAAATTTCCTATGATTTATGATCTTTGTTGATATGTTTTGGAGTAAGTCATTGATAATTGTGCATTGATGATTAAATTTGAAGGATACTAGAGAATCAAGCATGATAAGTCTATTTTTCAGAATTAAAATTTTAGGTTGTCTACCTGAATCTGAATATTACTTTGAAGTTTGAAATTTACGAGGTTGACATCAAAATACCCATAATTTTTGAGAGATTTTGAGCCTTTTAGAGCATACATTCTTTCATGCTCACTTTCTATTATGAGTGTGTCAACATTGATTTGTTATTCTAGAACTTGCCTCGATTATACATGTTGAGACCACACCTTTGATTTGATATACAGAGATGATAATGGCACCTAGGTTTTAACCCACTCACTCCACTAAAAAGCCTACCTCCATAGTTAACCTCTAGTGAACCCCGTTTAAGTCTAACAACCCTTTTCATTGACTTACCTACTAACACTAACCCAAAACCCTTTGTATTTGTTATCACCGTTCTTTTTAACTACCCTTTTTGTCGAGATTTGATTTTGAGCAGTTACCTAACTATGTTCTCTATTTCAGTTGTTAAAGTTTGTTATTATGGAAAAAAAAGAAAAAGAAAAAAGAAAAAAAGAAGAAGCTCGTATTATTAGTTTTCAATTGATGAAATTATTTAGGATTAGTTCATTTTTCTAGTTAGGTAATTTTTCAGGTCAGTCTCGATTCTAACCTTCTAATTCAGCCTTTATCCATACCCTTAACCTAAGCCCCGTTACAACCCTGCTAAAGACCTTTTGATTTGTGTATCATCTCATTTTACAGTGGTGGAGATTTGATTTTCATGCAAGCTTATGGGATTCACTTTTCATGTTCGACTTATTGAGTGCTTAATTTTGAACCTTAAACACTTTGAGTGATTTGAGTGAATCTTTAGTGAGGATGTCAACTCTTGTTAATTTTGAATCAGAGGTAACTATTCAGGTAAAGGGAAAACGCCTATGTTTTCATGCTATAAATGTATGACTTTGATTGTTTGAATCTTTAGGACTCTTTGAGTTGAATTATCCATGTATGAATTATCTTTGAATTATGATAAAGCATGATTGATGAATTTTATGAATCAAGGAAGTTCATTTTAATTATGAGTTGAGAATTTTGCTTGAGGACAAGCAAAAGCTTAAGTGTGGGGGTATTTGATAAACCGTAATAGTAACATATTTTAATCCCACATTTAGCATACTTTTGGATGATTTATCCTTTGATTTATGTAAAAAGGTACTCTTAATCCTTTCTTTTCATATTTTATACTCAGGAAAGCACCTAAGGATAAAAAGAACGAGAAACAGGCTTAAAACGGACCAAATTGGGCCAAGAGAGAAATCGACACGGCCTGGCCCAAAGACCACACGGCTGTGCCTCATTAAAAGTCCGAACATGGCCTAGCCACGATTCACACGGGCATGTGCCATGGCCGTGTCTCTGTCGCTAGAAAGAGCAATTTCATTCGGGAAAGGATACTTGGAGGCAAAGAAACACATTCCAAAGCCTATTCAAACACCCTAGTAGGAATTCTACTTAAATTAGGATACTTAAGGGCCAAGTAAGGCATCATAAAGTCTATATAAACACCCAATGGGGCAACTTGAAGGGGGAGTTCGGCAGAAGCCGAAGAGCGAAAGCGAGGCCAAGGAGCCAAGCCGAGAAGGTCAGAGTTAGGGAATAACGCGAGGATAGCCAGTTGATTCATCCCAAGAAGCCGAAGTTATACTCAAGACGGCGGAATTCTCCTTCGATTCCTTCAGGGGGTTTTAGGGTTTTCCTATGTTTTGTTTTATCTTTTCTCTTGCGATGTTTTCTTTATTCATTATGAACTAAACCCCTCAGATACCTGAAGGGGATGAAACCTAGATGAATTTTATTATTTGATTTTTAAGTTATATGATAAATTACTTAGTTTGTTCTTAATTATGTTGCTTAATCCAAATCTAATGTGCTTAGGTGGAGGAGGAATAGACCCTGCCTAAGAGAAGATCTAACATAATTAAGCGGAGTTGATCGAACGCCTAGAGATAGGGTTATGAGATTTTGCCGGATTAGGGTGAAACCTAATATGGGAGTCCATTGATCGATTTACTGCTGTCCTAGGGGGTTATTATAAGCGAACGAGAGTTCCACTAATTAACCTAGGGTTAGACGTTATTCGCCTCGAGAGAGAGTTTAATATAGGTTAGGGAGTCTCACGGATCAAGCTAAGTAAAAGAAATCATCTAATTAAAAAGTTAGATAATAAGAGAAGTCTAGGTGGATTCTTTTCGAGGGTATCATCTAAATCAACTGAGTCCTTCCTCAAGGTTATTTTCCAATTCGTCTTTTTGTCTTTGTGTCCTTAGTTTAGCTGTCGTCAATTTAGTTAAAAAGTAATCTTCACTCTAACTTTAAGGCTAAATAATAAAAAGAAAGTGAGTATTAATACTTTTAGTTCCTTTGGGTTCGAAAACCGGTCTTGCCTAAGCCATACTACTGTTCGATAGGTACACTTGCCTTAATATCGTTGTCAGAGTTAGTCTCCAGGTTTGATCATTCTTTTATAAATATTTAAAGCTCTGATTTGCAACAATCAATATATATCAATTCAATCAATTCCCATCAATTTAAAATCAATTCAATATCAAAATGTCAAAAACTCACCTCAACTACATAACATAAGCATTAAATCAAAATTTAATAATTAATAACTAGATTCAGATCATAGAAATACAAACCAGAAATTCTGAGCTATTCGATGTCGACTTTATCTTTCCCCATTTTAGTCAAGGATTCTAGTTCGACGTTAGCTGCGGAATTAAAACAATTAAAATTCATCAATACAACATAATTCAATCTCATAATTAAAATTTCAATTTTTATTACATATTTGCCTAAATTTCAATTTAGTCCCTAAACCGAGACTAATTTTTATTCTTCGCAATTAATCGTATATTTTCATACAAATTCCACTTTAAACTAAATTTAACTCTCTATTTTCACTTAAATTCCTAAATTTTGATTTTTTCACAATTTAGTCCCTATTACTCAAAATTTACAATTTATTCTACAATTTAATCCTTTTTCATTTCTAAATTAAAAATCTATCAATTTAATCCCTAATACTAAAATTATTCAACATTAACAACGCTTAAAAACTCAATAATTTTTAAAATCTTGACATTGGTCCGGTAGTATTTAACACCGGGATTCCAAAAATATAAAAATTACAAGAAAAAGGGACTAAATTTTTTAAGCCCTTAAGGCCCTTCGTCTCCTTCTTTCTCCTTTTTTCCCTTTTTGTTTTCTTTCTTTCCTTTCTGTTTCGTTTTACTTGTCTTTCTTTTTTTCTTTTATTTATTTGTTTTATTATATTATAATATATAATATATATATTTAATAATTAAGTAAGTATAATTTAATATAATATATTTATATATTAAATTTACATACTTTTAACTCATGCCGCCTCATTAATAAAAATGGCATAATTGCTTCTTTAGTCCTTTTAATTATTTTCAATCTATAATTCAAGTTTCACCATTTATGCAATTTAGTCCTTATACCTAATTACTCTTAATTTATGCAAATTCAATTAACCAAAACCTAATTAATTACACAACTAACTTCATAAACATTTATGAGTCTGATTTACGAAAACAGAGTCCCGAAAATACACTTTCTGACACCCCTAAATATCGGGTCGTTACATCTTCTTGCAATCCGACCAGTGCATGGCAAGGTGACGTCACATGTTGTCTGTCAGGCAAGAAAATGAGCCTCTAACCGAGAGGCAAAGTTCACAAGAGGAAAAATTAACGAGCCAAGTCATCAACTTAGACGATCTAGATGTAAGAGAAGAGCATCGAGATAAGAAAGCCGAAGCAACGAAGCACACCGAAACCCTATAGCTATTCTGCAACACTAAAGAAAAAATAATTAAGATCTCGTTAGCACTAAATAAAGAAGAAAAAATTATGTTGGTCAAATGTCTGAGGGGGAATTTAGACGTCTTCGCATGGTGCGCGATGGATATGCCAGGTGTAGATTGGCGGGTAATTGTGCATAGGTTGAATGTGCTCCTAGAGGCGAAGCCTGTAAAGTAGAAAAAAAAGAATTCACACCATAAGTAATAGAAGCAGTGAGGCAAGAAGTCTCAAAATTTTTGGCCGTCGAATTTATCAAGGAGGTGGAGTACCCGGATTGGATCTCAAATGTGGTAATGGTTAAAAAGACGATAGGCAAGTAAAGGATATGCATCGACTTGACCAACCTGAACAAGGCATTCCTCAAGGATAGCTTCCCCCTACCGTCAATAGATCGTCTAGTTGACACCTCCACTAGGCACAAATTTATAAGCTTCATGACACCTTTTTGGGCTACAATCAAATCCTACTAGACTACAGCCACTAAGAAAAAAAGTTTCATCACTAAAGGTCTCTTTTTGTTACCAACCATTTGGGCTTAAGAAGGCGAGTGTAACTTACCAAAGGTTGATAAACAAGATATTCAATGAGCAAATAGGCCAAGGCCTGAAGATGGACGTAAATGATATGCTGGTAAGAGTGAATCCATGAAGAAACATGTGCGAAACATTTTCTAAGCATTTGCAACATTGAGGGCCCACAACATGAAGCTTAATTCAGAGAAATGTACTTTCGGTGTGCAAGTCGGTAAGTTCATGGGTTTCATGATGATGGACTCGAAACTAACTATATTTCGACAAAGCCAAGCGCATCTATCGAACAGTAGTATAGCTATGATAAGTTCGGAATATCGTATCCACAAAGACTAAAATTACTAGTAATAATTATTTTTTTATTATTTAGCCTAATAATTAAGGGGATTTGTTCTAATCTGAAATTTAACTAACTAATTTACTATAAACGCGACAGAGAGTGAAGAAAATAATCGAATAAACCAATGAATAAAGACAATACCCAAGGAAGAATCCACCTAGACTTCACTTATTATTCTAACTCTGAATTAAACGATTTATTCACCTATCTTGATCCTTAAAAATCCCTAAATTATGTTAATATCTCTTTCGAGACTAAAAACAACTGACTCTAAGTTGATTAACTGAAATCTCTTTCTAATTAAAACTCATATTGTCGCATTAACTTGATCTATGGATTCCCTTATTAAATTTGACTCTAATCCGGCATATTTATGTCGCCCTATTTCTAGGGTTGCAATCAACTCCGCTTAATTATGCGAGATCTTCTCTTAAACAGGGACTTTTGCTCCACTGAATAAGCACATTAAACTTGAATTAATATCCTAAAAATATTAAAGCAAGGGTTAATAACACATAATTAAGAACAAGAACAAGTATTTATCATGTAATTCAGATAATTAAATAATAAGATTCATCTAGGTTTCATCCTCCCTATGAATTTAGGGAGTTTAGTTCATAATATAGAAAGAAAACAGAAAACAACAAGACATAAAAAACCCAAAAACTTCTAAAGAACTTGATAGAGATATTCAATCTTGGAGTGGATCTGCTTCCGAGATGAATCCGACGGCTTCTTTCGAGTAATTTTTTCGTTCTACACTGCGTGCTCCCTTAAGTCTTCTTCTAGTGTGTATTTATAGCCATTAGAATGCGCAGAAACACTAAAAATTGGGTTTTTCTGAGTAATAGGGAAGCAGGGTGCGAACACGAGCTGGAACATGGGCATGTGGCCAGCCCGTGTGGCTTACATGGGCGTGTGCCCAGCCCGTGTGGATCCTAAAAACTCCTATTTTGGCTCTTTTTTTACTTCTTTTGCTCCCAAATTGCCCTCTTAAGTATAGAAACATGAATTTAAGGGATTAGGAGCATCAAATTCACTAATTCTCATCATAAATCATCCAAAAATATGCCAAGTATGAAATTAAAATATGTTACATTTATGGTTTATCACATGATCTTAGAAAGATGAATAGAGGTGAATCTGGGAAAAATCCAGGCGATCGCGCAGATGCCCCCTAAAGAATACAATGACAACCAGTAAAACCCTTCCAGATCATCACAGGACCTTGGCCTTTTACAACTTGATGAGTCGATATCCTCAGAACATTCCCCATAGCCACGATGAAGAAAAAAATTCATTATAGTAGCTATAGACTACTTCACCAAGTAGATCAAGGTAGAAACCTTGGCAACTATCATAGAAAAACAAATGGAGTCGTTCATGTGGAAGTCGGTTATGTGTAGATTTAGAACTCTTCACACTATTATCACAGACAATGATACGCAGTTTCAGGTGAAATTTAAAAAGTTTTGCACAGACCTTTAAAAATCCTTGGCCCAAAGGTTGGTGAAGACCTTACAAACAAATGGCCAAATAGAAGCTATAAACAAGAAAATTCTAATAGCTCTCAAGAAAATTCTAACCAATTGCCAATGGCGAACTAAAAGGGGCTTGGTTGGAAGAGTTGTCAAGAATCTTGTGAGCATTGCAAACCACGCCCACATTGCGATGGGAGAAACGACCTTCTCACTTGTTTATCGCACAAAAATCGTAATCCTTGTTGAGATAGGCTTAAGATCAAATAGAATGCAACACTTCAACAAAGAAGCTAACCATGAGGCATTGAAACTCAACCTGGACCTAATTGATGAAGAAATAACTGAAATTAGAAATGCAACTTACGTTGAACAAGTAGCTCACTACTATAACTTCAAGGTCAGAAGAAAAGAGTTTCAAGTAGGTGACTTTGTGCTAAGAAACATTGAAGTTAGCCTACCTGCTTTCCAACACAGGAAATGGCTTAGAATTGGGAGAGACCGTATAAAGTGGTAAAGAAAATAGGCTATTGAGCATATAGGTTGGCAAGAATGGAAGGCATGATGATACTGCGAACTTGGAATGCCCGACACCTCAAAAAGTATTATGTATAAATTCCTATCCCATGAATAAAATCCATTCCAACAAAATTATCGTCGGTAAAAATAAGGTTTGCAAGCGAAAAGCCGTAACATCTAAAATAGTTAGCAAGAGCAAAGCTCCTAGCTATAAAAACAAGGTTTATAGGCAAAGAGTCGCATCCTCTAAAACAGTTAGCGAAAGCTAAGTTCCCAACTGTAAAAACAAAGTTCGCAAGTAAAGAGTCGTAGCCTCTAAAACAGTTAGCGAGAGCAAAGCTCCCAGCTGTGAAAACAAAGTTCGCAGGTGAAGAGCCACAACCTCTAAAACAGTTAGCGATAACAAATCTCCCAGCTATAAAAACAAGGTTCGTAGGCAAAGAGCCGTAGCCTCTAAAACAGTTAGCGAGAGCAAAGCTCCCAACTGTAAAAACAAAGTTCACATACGAAGAGCCGCAGCTTCTAAAACAGTTAGCAAAAGCAAAGCTCCCAGTTGTAAAAACAAGGTTCGCAGGCAAAGAATTTTATAACCACTTAAGTATGAAACAGCTCACAAGTTCATACTCCCAGCTGAAAAAAAAAAACCCTTACATACAAAACAGCTCACGAATTCGCATTATTCTTAAGTAAAGAACAGTTCACAAATCCACATCCCCAACGCATTATTCTTGGAGCATACTACATAATACGAAGCTCGCAAATAGAGAAAGAAAACCAACAAGAAATATAAAAATATTTGTTCATTAAAGAAAAACAAAAATACAAAATCATTGCTTGATTACTTATCAACCTCCAACACCCTGGTTCGCATTAACAAGAGCGATACCTTCACTAGCTTAGGAAACAACACAAGGACCCCTAGTCACCGAAGGAGGAACCAAGTTCACAGCGTCACCGATAATAGGAGCCATGTCCATAGTGGTAGAACCTCCCCCCTCCTCTAGATAAAGCTCGCCCTTCCAAGTAGCCATAAAGGAGTCCCAAGCAAGCCCAAAATGATTGAAAACATCAAAACCTAGGCTACTCATGTCCATATCAGCAAGCGCATCAAAATCCAATTTTCAAACACCAAAAGGACTATAAGCAACCTGGCAATGAAGAAGTAGATTCTCTTTGAACTTAAGGAGGGAGCCCAAGATGTTATGGGATGTCTATTGCTTGAATGCTGTCATAGCCTCTTCTTGCTTCCGAATGGTGCTATCCACCTACTCTTGGTGACCTTTTTCAGTTCTGCCTCCGCAGTTATATACCTCTCTCTTTCTGAAGTAAGCTCAGCCTCGCACTCCTCTACCTTCATCTCCATGATTGCAAGGCACTCTGTGAGGACCCACTATTTCTCATTTATTATCTCATTCTCCTCCCTCATCTTGTGATAAAGCTCGCGCACCCTATTCAGCTCAGCCTTGGTGTTCGCGAACTCCTTATTGCGGGCTCCATGTACATTAGTCCGAGAGCATTGACTTTAGATAGCAAGCGGTGTAGAGGGGAAGAGAAGTCCTCCATAGCCTCAACAGGTATTCTTTCAACAGCAGGAGTAGGAGAAGAGGGGTATCCTTATTGATGGTAATCGGTGAGTTCGCTTAGGAAACAGTTGGCAAGCTCGCCATAGGGGAAGAATGGATTGGGGTGACCACAGCAACAAGGCCACCACGATCGACTTTCCATTTTTGGCGTTGCTCCAATGAAGCACCACTCTCCTCCTCCTCGTTGGAAGGGTTAGTACGTATGGCCCCAGCAGAAGCCTTACGCTTCTTGCGACCACTCCTATCAAAGCATCAATATCCATAGCTTCATTAAGCTCATGCAAAATGCTGTCAGTCTCATTGGAATTATCATCGCAGCCCTGATTGCCCCTTGCACCATCAACAACCCTAGGATCAGTAGAAGCAATTAATAAGTCAATACCTCCTATAGCCCTCTCCTCTTGCTCGAACTCAGGAAGAGTGAAGGGACGGAGCGTCATCCCATAGTAATGGTAGAAGAAGTTCGCAGGATCCTCTAGACGCCTCATTAATATCATGCTCAGCTGATCGAGGGAATCATGATGTTAAGTACTCCTCGTTAGTCGCCCACCAACTGATTGTGCGACCTCTTGGTTGTCGCCAGCCCTACAACTGTTCGGGCTGATATTCTCTAGGCAAAACATGAAGACTTTCCTCGCAGTCAAGACTGCCTCCAGGGCCAGTACGCGACCAACGCCCAACCTTTGAAATTGCGCAATAATTTCATCAATGGTAAGACTCTTTTGTAAGGCGCACATGTCTTCACTGGGGGAAGACCACATGGCAGGGAACCCAAAGTCCTTGCCAAGGATGTTACGGGCTTGGATATACTTCCTCTGTTTCAGCCGAAGGTTCTTGCGCTGATTTCGTATGATCGTCTGCCCCCCACATCACTCCCCTTCAACTGGTACAGATGCTGAAAGACTGAGAGCATCGGCATTTCGCCACACTAATAGCTATCAAGAAAGTACACCATAGCTAGCCACCAAGAAACACAGGAGAGTTGGCCAGGAGTAAAGCGGTAGTCTTTAAGGAGGTTACACAAGAAAGGATGTAGAAAGAGGTGAAATCCCGCTTCTAGGACATGCAACGGGAGAAGGAAACTATCTTCCATTGCCTCGCACACACAGTGCGACCCCGGAAGGATGAAAAATTCATAGGCAAAGTGGGGGAGCTTTATTCCTCGCACTGCTAGAGTCCGTTCCATTTCCTCCGGTGTGGTGGTGCAAATATAGTGCTTCTCAATTACAATGACTAGAACTAGACGGGCCTCGACGATGTCGTTTTGGGCTCCTCTCATCCTCACCATGATTTTAATAAAAGGAAAACAAAAATGGAAACTAAGTAGAAAAGATTCGTGAGAATTACCTCGATTCTAACTTGCATAAAATACCAAACAGTGAAAAAACCTAAACCCTCGAAGATCCTCTTTTAAAGAAAGGTTTCTTAAACTGTTTGGATGGCCAAAAATGAACTAACGACCTAGATGCAAGTAAGAAGAAATGATTCGTCTCTCAACAGTCAGATGCATGCACCCAATACCCAGGAACACACGTGGCAAGGCAACTGTTATGCACCACAGCTCGCGGCGTACCCAATAAGCTGTGTTCGAAATAGACCTAAGGCCTGCCACTTTATAACGTCCTTTAGGCCCACTAAGGGAAGGATTGGATTGTTAGGATTTGGTAACCGTTAGCCCAAATGATCCAATAGGGCCTGGGTCTTCGACCCAGAAGAAAAATGTTCGCTGTAAAGATAGTTCACTGGGGACTCCGTTGGGATGTTGGATGTTCGCAAAGATAGCTCGTGGAGAGAGCTCGCATAAGCCTCGCAGAAACAGGGTCACGAGCTATGTCCGTAGAGAGGATCGCGAGACCTACAAAGGACCCCCCGCTCGTGACCAGTAAGTACGGGGCTAGCTGGAGGTATCAATCCCAAGATCAGAAAAGACCGCGTGCTCCACAGACACGCGTCCAATAAGACAGGGGATGCCTAGGGAATGTCAACACCAAAGACAGGAAATGTCAGTGTCATTGGCCCCAAGACCGAGACAGAATAATGGGCCCTATTGTGAGTTGTAATAGTAGCAATAGGAACATGTATAAATATCCCATGTGTTTCTCTTAATATTACACAAGAAAAATATTACTCAACAATATTTATATTTAATGTACTTACAGTATGGTAAATTAGATTTGAACATATCATTTTTTTTTTACCTCTTTCACATCAAGAATTAAAAAAAATCAAAAGAATATCCTTTCCAGGTTTATACACATTATTTTTTATCATTTAATATACGCAGTATGAATAAAATAATCAGATCAGAGATGATGAAAGACATGATTTTATTATCTTCCAGAACAAAGCAATGATAAGATTGCTTCCCAGATTGTTCAAATATATAAGATTACAAGACAATCCACTCTTTTACTACCAGAAACCAGAGGCTTCCCTGCTTATCCTAAACAACATAACAGTTTGCACATGGGCTCGGTACATTGTCTCAAAGCGCAGCTTCTACGGATTTCCATTGCTTCTTCGGTTTTCTGTATCATGCAGGAATACGTATTTGTGTATATACATAGAGCTTATTCTGCAATCACTTCACAATCTAATAAGCTTTTTGCCAAGGGGCGTGTTGTATAATTGTACAACTTCACCCTGTAAAAGCCGAAATAAATGGTTGCGATCTTAATTTACTTGAAAGACAAGAATAGTGATGGGTTGGATTTAGAGAAAATGATTTGTTTCTTTCATATGTTTCTGATGTGTTCATCAGCTGCAAATGACCTCCACAGAGAGTTTCTTCATCACATTAGGACACGGGTCTCCTCCAAACATTTCGGGTGCTACAGTCACTGTGCAGAAGTTCTGTCCAACACAAAGCTGAAAGCACAAAAACATATGTCAATGTTCATGTAGCAATGAACTGAAAAGCAAAGAGTTAACGTAAGAAAGTATCATACCCTATTAAAAGCATCATAAGAGTGGTGAGCGTGACAGCTTCCTTCGCGGTAGCTTCCACAGACCCCTTCCGGTGTTCCGAAACTGGCAAACTTAACTGCTGAGATTTTTTGCCCAGCATCACACTCTAAATGCACTTTTGGCCTTAGGGGTTTGTTGACTTTACCAGAGGCTTTCATCAGGTAATTCATTAGGTTCGGTTGCCACTCGTAGATATCAGCACAGACGCTGTCAGTTTCTCGGCGTACCAAAGTAATTCCATTTGGATCTCCACCCCATTCCTCAAACACAACCAACAAATTCCCTGTTGGGTTGAGCCATGAACGAGGAACGTGGTACCTATATTAAGTTAGTAACCACAAGTCAGTCTATCGAAAACTCCTAGATTGTCGGAGAAACAGCAAAGCAGATTGGTTTTGTTCTAGCTTACCATCTTTGAGAGGCCTCTCCACAATTAGTTCTACATTTCTTCTCGTTAAATGTTCCGGCATAACTACAGACACCACAATTTCCAGATGCTTTATATGCAGGCCAGTGGCGTCCAATGCTCTTTCCATTTATCCAAATCTGGCCTTTGCCCATACTACCCATATCTAAAGCCAATGGAGAATTTCCAGCTGGAGCATTGAAAGTTGTCTGCAAAGTTAAAAAAAGTATCAGAAAAAGCAGACTAAAGGAGACATTCAGGTGCATTTTGAGTTCTACAATTCATATTAACATATGGTTGTTTCATTTTGAGATACGTACTTTGTACCATGTAAGTGGTTGTCTTTGTGAGACAAAAGACCTCTGTGCCCACTCCACGGATGAACTACCACTTAGCGAAAGCAGATTCAAGGCTTCTCCCTTAAGGCCAATCTGCAAGTGGATAAATAACCAGATGATTATCTAGCACACCAGGATAACCACGGAACAAAATTTAATACACAAGAAAAAGACCTTGTAAGACCATTTCTGCCATGAGAGATCTCTCCTTCCCTCATTGAGACCATTCAGTGTAACTGGGCCAAGAACACCGGCATTCCATGTCTCAAAGTGTGGACCAACATTCTGCATTTAAAACCACAAAATTAATAATTCATAAACAAAAATCCATTGGCATGAATCTGTCAGCTGAGAGAGAGAAAAAGAACATACCGGGAGACCAACAGCAATGCTCAGAAGTGAAATTTTATTGATACCAGCTCTCAAATTAACACCTTGGCTGAATGTTAGTTTGGGGAATTCTAGACTTCCATAGGAACTTCCTGAAAAATAAAATGAATGGAAAGAGAAAATATCAGGGGACAAGATACCAACCATCCTTAACAAGTAGGCACTGCAAACCACAATAGTACTATTGACCTACATTAAGTAATCTAAAATAAACCGAAGACACCTAAAATTCTGTATGTATATGGTCTTTGTCAACTTAGTTTACTGATTATTGAAATTTAAGGTTATGCAGTAATTTGCATGGCCAAGCATTATGATTTGGAAACTGCTTTTCCATTTTTCCCAAGGATAACATTCCAAAACATTGACCTAAGTGGAAAGCCTAAGTTATAAGCATGTAACACTATAGTTACAGCTTCAAGATATTGCTGACATCTAAAGTAGTCAAAAAGCAACCTAAAACCAACAAGAAGTCAGCCCACCTGATAGTTGACCATTGACAAAAACATGCAAAGCATGGCCAGCTGATAAGACAGTAAGAACAGGAGATTTTCCATTCCTCAAGAATCCTTCACGGGAGTCAATCCTAATGCTGGGGATGGAAATATAACACAAAGAACATTAGAAAGAAATAATGCCGGTAATAAAAAGACAGATGACGAAGTACTGCTATGTACTACGTACTCTGTTGTGTACCACAAATAGTCAGTTGCATCTCTGGTTGTATTTATCTGCTCCAACAACCCGACCATTGTGAATGAACTGTCAGCATCTGAAGCAGTCTCTTCATTGTATGCCTGCCAAGAGAGTCCTCCATGCATGGGAACAGGAACCATTTTCTTCCGAGCAATTTGGGCTCCAATCTATTAGGAAGAGTTTCTCAAAAATTTTAAAATTACGTTTGCTGGGTGTCTTATTGTTTTAGTTTTACACAAAGGCTTCAACATTAAGCAAGAGGATATACTGCAAAAATAGCATGTTATGATATCGAATTTGATCAACCTAATTAGAAATTAATCTTGACACATAGCATTGCTGAAAATAGGGAAAAAACTGATTTCAAATTCATCAAAATCTTTATTCTCACCCTTGCAGTGTTATACACAGTATTCTTGCAGTCGGGAAGAATGCTGATAGACCAAGGAGGTAGGTTGTAGTGATTGTTCCTGAAGGAAACTGTTGCATAATCTCTCGGGTTGTAATTTGCAAGGAAGGCAGCACAACCTCCAGCCTTATATTTGAATACATGAGCCTGTATGTTTAGAATGGAGAATGGCATTTATATGTGAGTTCTACGTACAAACCAATTTGCCATAGGATTAAGGTTCATAGAAATAGGAATCATATTAACCTCCTGATAATTTCCAAGTCGAATCACGGTCGGGTCTCCATATACTAAAGCTGGTTCACAAAGCTTTATTGCTCTATGCAAATCTTTCAAATGACCCCACTTGGGTTGCCTCTTCAGTCCTGCATGAGAAGAAATGTTTCTCCTTCAAGACAATCTCAAAGAACTAATCCTTAAGATATTCTTACAGTCTTAAACCACCCTATTATAATTCTAAAAAGCATAGAATGGATAATAGGAAAGAGAAGATGGATAGCTGACTTTAAAAAGCCATCATTTACAGTTTTTGCATACCGTATTCATCAAGAGGAGCATCATAATCATAGCTAGTAGCAATGAAAGGCCCCCCAGCAGTTCGGCCAAAATTTGTTCCTCCATGATACTGATAACACGAAAGCCACATATAAGATTCACTCTTCCAGTGATTGATCTTGGTAAACACACACACAAAATTTGATTACCATATAATAATTAACAAACGATCCTCCCTTTTGTATAAACCTCGCAACTGAAAATGCCAAGTCTTCAGCAGGTCTGTAAGGAACTGCCCCTCCAAACTCAGTATACCTACACCATAAAATAAAAAGAACCATCAGCTAGGAGTTAACTTTTAATTGAACTTGAATGGAAGAGCCACAAAACATCATCTCTCGGAAAGGGCAAAAACTTGAGCTTACCAGCCTGTCCAGGCTTCAGTCCACATCTTTGGTTTGTTGGCCTTGTTAGGAGAAAAGTAGTCACAGTAGAACCCATTGCAGGTGTTGATCTGTAGGAAGAAAACAAAAAGTTGAGAAGGCTAAAAACGAAGAATTCAAATGCATACCTCACCATGCGCGTAATACATGGTAAGACTAGCTTATTCCAATAAGTCAAAATGTTCAATCAAACATCTATCCTTGTGCTTCTACACAATTGGATATCAGCTTAGAAATACCCTACAGCTTTGACATCTCGAAGCATTAAAAAAGCAAAGGTATTATTCACCAACACCACAAACTATGTAAGTTCAAATGGGTGAAGTAATAATTGATGAAAGGAACATGGTCATTAATAGATGACTATGAAAACCAAAAGTCTAAAAGGAATAAAATAAAGACACTTTATCAGACAGGATTATGAAAGAGAAAATCTGAGCCATGTGCAATGAAAAATAAATAATTCATTTCTACCATGACCAACAAGTAGACAACACACTGTTCACTAGCAACCCCCACTGAAGATGATTGAACATAATATAAGGTAAATTAGGACTGAATATGAAACATGCCAAGGAAAAGGTTAAAGAAATGGTTTAAAAAATAAAATGTATAGCATACGTACAATAGGGTCTGGTGCATCATCTTGCTTGCACATGACCCAGGGAACACCAGTGGCTAGTCCCAAAGCCATTTTGGCTGACCAGTAACTATAAGCTTTACCAGGTGCACCGAGTTCATATTCCATGGGCCCGTATTCGTTTTCAATCTGTCAAAACCAAACATTATAAAAGACACTATTCTTCAGTCCATCATCGTATTCCAATGAATTGACATTTAAACTAAGAACGGGTGGCTAATGTCCCATATCTTGAGCTGAGAAAATTTACAACAGTTTCCAGATAGGGACCAATTTGCCTACCTGAGATAGAATAATAGGACCCCCTTGAGACTCATACAACCTTTCAGCTTTCATCATATCCACAATCTTTTTTGTAAATCGTTGCATTTGAGCCTTCATTGTAGTAATTTAATGAGTAAGTTAGTTCCTCCCCAAAAATCAATATTGTGTTACTAAATAAATACAATGAACTTCAGATTGATGGGTGGAAATAAGCTAACCTTAAAAGGTCCATTGTTTGTTCTGAAAATGATACCTGGAATGTACTTCAGCCAAACAGGAAAACCCCTGAGAAATTTTAAATAAAAGTCATTGCTTGAACTGCACTTTATCCTGAATTTCTTTATATTTATTAGAAAATAATATATTTTTAGTATTACCCAAAGTTCCATTCAGCACAGACATAAGGACCAATCCTGAGATGAACATAGAGGCCTGCTTGCTGCACCAGCTTAATAAATTTGACCAAATCATAGTTTCCTTGGAAGTAATACTACAATAACCAAAATTAGAAAGAAAATTCAGAATTTCTTATGCCATTACCAAAAACACAATCTCTGTAAAGAAAAAAAATGCTTTCTTTTCAAGAACATGTTTTTTTTTCTTTAATTACTTTGCCAGGTGCAGGTTCATGTCCATTCCAGAAAACATACGTCTGAATCACATCCAGCCCTCCTTCTTTAGCCTTCTGTATAAGGTCTGGCCACATCTACAGAAAAAAAAAATAGGGGAAAAATTAAAATAGCAGACTTGAACATAATAGATTAACAGAATGATATACAGCCATGCAACTATGCATACAGAAAGAAGGAAACTTTAAAGGCACCCAAAAGATGAAATGCGTGGGAAAAAAAATGTCGTAATAAAAATTTGACTTTTGGGGAATTAAAAGAGACCCCAAGAAGTACATTTTAGAGAAAAAGAAAAATGAAACAAAGAAATTACCTCAGGAGAGCTTCTTGGGTAGTGAATGGATCCAGAAAGTAGAATCCTTCTTTGCCCATTAATGGTGATAGCTTTATGGTCATAGGAAACAGAACCAGAAACTAAACAAACCCCGGATATTGATAACAGAACAACCAACAAAGCATTCAACACCACAGGAAGCTTGGAGTTTAAGACCATTGCCATGGCCAAAAAAAACAAATGACACTCTTTCTTTACACACACACACACACAAAAAAAAAAAAAAAGCAATGCCCTTTTTGCCTAATGCTTTTCTCTTCTACACTTTATTCTTGAGAATAAAAGAAGGGGGAGAGAAAGACAAGAAAAACCAAACAGGCTTTGCTTATGTGCTTGTTTGTCCAATTGAGTCCTCCATTACCTTTGACCTTTATATAAGAGGAAAACAAGCTAAAAAAGCCTAACACATTACAATGTATGTGTTCCTATTAACTTTTTCTTCTTTTAGGGTTACAGAAATGTAAAAGGTTTGATTTTTGCAAAGAGTGAAGGTGGTTTGCAGCTGCATTTAAACAGGGAAGAACTGAGGAACTGAAAGTGAAATGTGGGGACCCTTTCGTGTAGGCCTTTTGACACACCACCCTTCGGCGCCTCTCACTGCCTCTATTTTTATTTTTATATTTGCAAACTTAACGCCGGATGCTTGAATCCATTGAAGGCAAAAAAGCAAGACCATCAATTTTTTCTTTTGAATAATTTAACTTGATTATTATTTTAAAAATGTAATAAAGTTAAATGGATGCTTGGCTTTACTTATAAATTAAAAACCTCATATCCTCTCTTTCTACACCCTTTTTTCAATTTGTAAAACACAGATTCTCTACGCAATCCCTATAAGAGTCGGTTCCTAATCAATGGAAGCCTTCATAGCCTATCTTCTTCTTTTTCCACTCGCTATTATCGCGCGTGAGAAATTAAAAGTAGTTTGAAATACATGAAAAAGGGAAAAGGGGCAGCAGGCACAAGGAGTAAATACGATATAAACATATTATAATATCATATGAGGTAAAAAATTAAATTTATATTATGATTATAGTAAGTTTGAATATATGGGTAAATTATAAAAATAATCATTTAGATTATATTTTAGTCATTTATATTTAAAATATTATAGTTACTTATGTTATAATTTTGTTACAAAGTAGTCACTCTGTTAGCACTGTTACCTCCCTAACAACGGTCTTACATGACCGTCTAAATGAGTTTTAAATGTAAATTTGATTGTCTTAAGTGACAATCCAAATTAAATTTGTTTAATTAAAACCATATTTTCATCTCAGCAACTTGACATTTAAGTTGGCATTTAAAACGCATTTAGATTGTCACGTAGGACTGTTGTTAGAAAAGTAGCAGAGTTTATCGGTAGAATAACTGCTATAATCTAAGGTAAATGAAATAACTACTTTTGTAGTTTATACCCTTATAATAATACATAAATTATTTAGTTTATATGATGGGATTAATAGCGAGAAAACGATATGAAAGTTGATAGAAATATTATACAACACTAAAAATGTTAAGGTCGTTTATGATGGTGAAGACAACTACTCCTCGAGGTGGATGAATTAAATTTGAGGCTTCCATGTTGATACACACCAAACCCGCTCTCTAAAACCGTCACTGTGTGTGATTTAAGGCACAATGATGTTTAAGCCAATCAAAAGCATAGTTAAAAAGAGATTAGGTTAATAGTAAAGCTGAAAGTGTAGACTGTGAGAAAAATAAATGTAATACCCAATTTCTGCCCAGGCCCATTTAGCCCAAACAAAACCAAATTAAAAAACCGAAATATTAATAAAAATGTTGAATGTCCATTTACAAATAAACGAAACCCAATTGCAACAGACCCAAAACAAGCATTACAAGAGCCCAGACCCGAGTAGCCCACTAAACCCCCATCAGACTGGCCCAAAAGATCCAAGGGAGCCCATCTTAACCTAAAAACCAGCCCAAACCCGGTTGACCCATTTACAGCAATCAGCCCAGTTTACAACCGGCCCAAAATCAGAAAACTTGTGGAACCCTAGGGTTCCTCCCATCCCAACGCCGCCGCGCGTTCCCCCACGCGCCCTGACATCGCTTCGGCTCCCCCACGCACATCGTGCTCCACGCCCCTGACGCTTCGAGCACCCCCAGGCACCACAGTCTCGCACGCCTCCGTCTCCACCAACGCGCACCCATACCCTGCAGAACAGAGAGCAGAACGAGCGGCAGAAGAACATGGAATAAATAATAAAAGATTGTGTATTTGGGCTATAAATCGATGAAAAATTAATGTAACAGGGGTCGAAAAAAAAGATATTATCAAAAATACAAAACCAGAAATCAAATCGACAATCAAAGGAGCAAAATTCTAAGGTTGGTAGGAGTCTGTCCATTTTTACCCCCGTTCATCGGCTGTTGTTACTGCTTATTTTTGTTTTAGTCCCCTTAAAAAGAGACAAACAAAGAAAAACAAACAAAGATCGAAAGGAAAAGGGGAGGGAACTTACCTGAAACGTCTCCAGCCGCGGAGTCGGGGCCTTCTTCAGGACCGGGTCTGGATGGGGGTGTCGGGAGCCACCTTTCCTCCATTTTCGGGGCCCTAAAGGTCTGGTTTCAGAGAGGGGTAGTGAAGGCCACCGCTCTCAAAACTTTTAGGGTTGGAACCCTTTATTTTTTCAGCAAAGTTGGGTTTAAATACCCTGAGAAACGGCGCCGTTTCAGCCCAAGGGTGCTGCGCCTTTTCCCCTAAGGGGGATATTTGCGCTTTAGTCCCTCCCCATTTATTTTGTTCGCAAATCCCGTGTCACTCAATTCTAATTCGGCTATTAAACTTCGTCCCGTTTCCACTTTAGTCCAGAGCAAAACGCAGCGTGTAGAGGAGGGGAAAAATTGCGTTCGTGGCCCCGCTCCTTCCACGCGCGTTTCAAATAGACCCCTCCCCTTTTTACTTTGTTTCGAATTAATCCCCAAATTCTCGTTTCGAATGCAACCTGATCCCTTTAGTCTTTTACTATATTATTGTTATACTCGTATTATCATTGCATAGTACATATTTATTATCATACTATTTTTATTATATTTTTATTTCCATTATATTTATATTAGCATATTATATATATATTTCTAACCCCTATTATTGTCATCATTACATTCACTATTATTACTATCATTCTGGCATTATCGCTATAGCTATATTATTCGTCCTGTCTATATTTCGCATTATTATTATTATTACTAATATTATTATCAGTTTTATTGCATCTACTATATTTGTTTCTGTTCTTCATTTTCTTAACTTAGCATCATTATTATTTATTAAGCTTCCATGTTTATATTTATACTTACATTATTTCGCATATACTTCTATTTTTACCCATATTATCATATTTTACGTATTCCTATTCATACATTTCAATGTCATTTTTGTTATCATTATCATTGTTGCCACTATCTTTTCCGTCTCCTCGTAAAGATTTTATCCCGCTTATCATTCTCCTGCTTTCTGTTTATTACCCTTCAGCATATGGGTTTTACTCATTCCATCTTCATTTTCGCCTTGTCGTTATCGTTGGAATTTAACATATTTGTTCCGTATGTTTGCTAGCATTGTATTTCCTTTTTTGCACTTGGTTACAAATTCATGCTACTTTTTACCCCAATACAAAGTTGATTTCTTTCCTAGAAATAATATTTCGTGTTTAGAAATTCGAGAAAACCGTACCTTAACTTACTAGGTCTCGATTTTTCTCGTTCAACCTAAATAACGAAATATCTTTTAAAACAAAAAAAAAACTTTTTGAATAAAGATAAAAGCCTATTTTCGAGATTTTGATATGTTGTGTCCTAACTCACTGGATGTAACATTCCGTATTTCGAAATAAGATTTTCTAAACAAGGCAATCCTCATCTTGGATCCGAGGATTTGAATTACTACGTCCTAAAATACCGAATGTGATATTTTATTTCTTCGGAACGCGAAAAGTTTAATATTTAATGCGAGGAAAACTCAAATATTTTAAGGAATCACACTCTTAAAATCTATTTTCAACTTTCGGCATAAGGACATTAATTGATCAATTCGGTACCAATTTTGGGCATGACGAGGGTGCTAATCCTTCCTCGCACGTAACCGACTCCCGAGCCCATTCTCTCGAAACTCGTAGACCAAAATATTTTATAGGTGGCCCGATCGCACCTAATAAAAGATCGGTGGCGACTCCCGTTTTTACTTTCAAAACCCATAGTCGATTCCCGTTTTTTTAAAAAAAATGGTTACGACAGCATGGCGACTCCAGTTTTTACTTTCAAAACCCATAGTCGATTCCCGTTTTTTTAAAAAAAATGGTTACGACAGCATGGCGACTCCACTGGGGACTGTTCGAGAGTCAGGCCATAAAATTGATTACTTTTGTCCTTTTGTCAAAATTTGGAAAATCATTTTCAAAAATCATTCTTCTCTCAATTTAAAGTAAAAAAAAACTTATCCTCGAGGGTACGAAGTGTTGCACCCTAACTTACTGGGTGTGATATTTTGTTACTTCGAGGTAGAAATTTTCAGAATAGCAAAATCCGAATCATATCCTATCTTACTCTCAAGAATTTGGCGTGCTGTGTCCTAACTTACTGGATATGGCATCCCGATACTTCGGGATGAGAAGGCTTTTTGTTCCAATTCACTTGAGTTTTTTTTAATCAAGAAAAATGACCGTTTTTCTCCATTTTCAATTCTATGAGTGCTAGGGTTGCGATAATGTTGATATTTCTGCATTCATATTTGCATGACCGTTGCGGTCACACCTTTAAGTGGGAGCGAGAAGCTATGCTTTCGTGAGGTTTTCACCTCCGCATGGGCTAGTGGACTGCTTTCGGGATACATCCGTACCTATGTCTTCGTGAAGTTTTCACTTCCGCATGGCCATAGGGAAATGTATTCCCCTGAATCGAACTCGGTCTGTATGAGCCTATAATGGGTGAGGATCGAGGAATCTGCTGATTCGGGTACCTTGAACTTTAGAACTCAACCACATGTAAAGAGCCTAAGAATACACCCCGAGCTAAACTATGTAGCCACCCGCATAGGCGTTTGTTTATTTTACTCGCTTTGTATTCCATGGTACTAACTTCTTGCTTTTTATTCTCTTTATGCATATCATTTCATATTTTAAAAGGCATTGATTCACGGTCAGTTTCTGAGTTAGAAAGCTGGTTATGGAAAGCAAATTCCTTGATAAAGTGGAAGACAATGCGGTCATCCGCACGTGGTCAGAGCAAAGCCAAATAGAAAAAGGGGATGGCCTGGCTGAGGGGTATGAGTCAGAACTACGAGCTTTCACCAATATCAGTGTCACCCAGAACGAGCTCCAAGAGATGAAAGAAATTTGGACTCAATGGGATAACGAGACGAAGCAACTGTTTTATGGCACTTACGGTGACCTGCCCTACTTGATTGACATCAAGGTAGATAAGCATTTGTTCCGAGCAATGACCCAATTTTGGAATGCTGCTTATAGTTGTTTCTCCTTCGGGAAGGCGGATCTAGTTCCCACGGTAGAAGAATATACGGCCTTGCTACGCTGCCCAAGAATTCAAGTTGACAAAGCCTATTCCAAAGCAGTTAACGGCCCAACCTTGGTGAAGAAATTAATGAACATCACCGGAATGAGTGAACAATGGGTCTCAGCCAGAATGCAAAAGAAAGGCGTGGGAAAATGTATACCCTGGATATGTTTGAGAGACTTGATCTTGGCGCATCCCGATGCAAAGAAAAGGATTGACGTCTTTGCCCTGTGTGTTTACGGTCTGATAATCTTCCCAAAAGCCTTGAGGCACATCGACGAAGCAGTTATCGATCTATTCAGCCGATTAGATAAAGGGGTCACACCTGTTCCCGCCATCTTAGCCGAAACGTTCAGATCCTTGAGCGCATGTAGGAGAATGGGTGAAGGCAGGTTTATTGGATGCGCGCAGCTACTATTGGCTTGGTTCCACAGTCACTTCTGGAAAGTAGAGAGAGTGTCCTATCGATTTATAACAGAGGGTTACTCCCCGTTAGAAGAAATGGCAGCTACACCTAGAAGAGAGGATGTGTCCGAAGAAAGCTGGATTGCGCTATTCCAAAACCTTCAAGAAGATGACATCGGGTGGAAAGCTCCATGGTTGGTTACTGACCAAATCCTCTATCGTTGTGGGAGCTTCGATTGGGTTCCTCTACTGGGAATTTGGGGTGCTACTGCATATGCCCCTCTGCTGGCCCTGAGACAATATAATTCAAGACAGTTCGTACCAACGACATATGGGTTGGCTCAATGTGAGTTCTCATACGAAGGGGGGAGCTATAAGAAAAGGGTTAAAGAGATCTCTAGTGCCTGGAATCAGATTCATAGAATGAGGAGACTATCCATAGGCCCGATGACGACCTCGGAGTATAGAGAATGGAGGACTAGGAGGATCAATGACAATATCCCTGAACCAAATCCCGAGGGTGCCCGGTCAAGAGAGGAGTGTTTGCGAGTAGCCCCATTAGAATTGGAGATTGTGAAACGGGATTTCGAAAGGATGAGTGCGGAACTTAAAAGAAAAATAGAGAGGCTAGAAGAAGAGAAGATGCTCCTCAAGTTAGACGTAGATGGACAAAAGTCGGAAGCCGAGAGGATAGGAAAAGAAAAAGAGAAAATAGAGGAAGACCGAGACGATCTGAAGAGGGAGTATAAGAAGATGCGTCTGACAATAAGAAACGCGGGATTGGGAAAAACTCCGGAGCAATGGCGACGCGAGATTCAAGAAGAAAAAACCAAAGCTAGCAGTTGGGAGAAAAAGTTTCAGGAAATACAAACACAGAATAAGATCCTAAAAAAGGATGTTGCAGAGAGCCGCAAAGAAAAGAAAGAGTTGAAAGCCAAGGTGGCTGAACTTGGATGGGCCCTACATCACTACCAAGGTTGCAATTCAGAAACCGAGCTGAGGTTGAGTCTAAACAAAATCGAAGAAATGAAAGGAAAAATCGAAGGATTAGAGACGACATTACGTAACTGCGAGCTCCGAATTAATCTTTTAGAAGCACGAGAAGGGCAATGGAAGGAGGAACTTGACCATTCCCATAGACAAGTTAGAGATCGAGACTACCTCATGGGCGAAGCAATAGTTCAGATTCGGGAAGTGGCTGATCACCTGCAGACCCTGGCGTCCCAAGCTGAGATTGTGAGCATAAAATACGAGCTACCGGCAGATCGTAACCAAGAGCTGACTTCTTTACTTAGAAAAATCAAAACTTTGGGCTTACGGGCCAAAGCGTATTTGTAATCCGTTTTATGTAAAGGATCTTGCCTTCTAATAAAGTCTTCTAAAATGAAGTTGATCAGAATCGATGCCTTCTCTTCGCATTCACGCATTTGCATTGCATCATACACGTTGAATCGTACAAAAGGTCTCCTAAAGAAGTTTCCTATATGGAGTTGAATCATAATTGACGTCTTTTTACATCCATACATTTGCATTACATTGCATCGTACACATCGAATCTCACAGAAGGACCCTAAAATTATGGCAGTTACCCTGGAACATCACTACGGTACGAGGGGAAAAACAAGAATAATGGATCAAAAAATGGAAAAACTAGAACAAATGCAGAAAGAAATCCAGGATCAAATAAAAGAACAAGCGCAACTACAAGAGCAGTTGGCCAAAACCCAGAAGGACATGATGGAGCAAATGCAAAAATCCCAGGACAAAATGGTGGACCAGATAATGCAATTGCTATCTAAAGAACGAGGAGTTGCCTCTAGCTCAGGGAACGACAGCGATAATCTCGCCCTTCCCCCACCAGAGACCCAAATGCCCCAAGATGCGCTTCCCCAAAGGGCGTCTGTCACTATCAGGCCACAATATCATGCTGAAATCGCAACACCGACACATCTCCCGACGGGTTTGGGCACTAACCCAGGAGAAAATCTGGTCAGTCTCGGTGTCCCGGATCTAGATGAGATGGCTGAAAAGGCAAAACAAGAATTGCCAAAATGGGTGGAGGAGAGATTCAAGGCCCTGGAAAACGCCGGTAAGCGTCGAGGAATAAAGGCCAATGACCTAAGCTTAGTCCCCGATTTGGTGCTCCCATATAATTTCAAGATGCCGGAGTTCGAGAAGTACAAAGGGACAAGCTGCCCAGAGGCCCACATCACTATGTTCTGTAGAAGGATGGCGGGTTACACTAACAATGACCCACTGCTGATCCACTGTTTCCAAGACAGCCTGATAGGAGCTGCGGCCAGATGGTACAATCAGTTGAGTCGTGCCAAAATTGGGTCATGGGACGATTTGGCTCAAGCGTTCTTGGAGCAATACAGTCACGTAACGGACATGACCCCCGATAGGATCACTCTGCAAAACATGGAAAAGAAAGGGAATGAAAGCTTTAGGCAGTACGCACAGAGATGGAGGGAAGTTGCCATCCAGGTCCAGCCACCGCTTATGGAGAAAGAGACCACCATGCTTTTCATCCGCACATTGAAAGCCCCATTCCTCATGCACATGATAGGAAGTGCAACCCGGAGCTTCTCGGATATCATAACCACTGGAGAGATGATCGAGAATATTATAAAAAGTGGAGGGATCGAGACCGCAGAGAATACCAAAAGAATGCCCCCAAGAAGGAAAGAAAGTGAGGTGAATAACACGAGCATAGGGCTCCCGAGGTCAATTACCATAAACCAACCAAAAGCAACAATCGCGGGGCAGCAAGGGCTACCCAAGAAAGAGCCCGGCGCCTCAAGACAAGATAATGAGAAGCCCCAATTCACACCAATTCCGATGACATATAAGGAAATGTATCAAACCCTGTTCGATGCACATATTGTGTCCCCTTTTCATCTCAAACCGATGCAACCTCCGTACCCCAAGTGGTACGACACGAACGCCCAGTGTGAATACCATGCAGGAATCACGGGGCACTCAATAGAGAACTGCCTGGCTTTCAAGAAATTGGTAGAGAAATTTATCGGCATGGGTGTGGTCGAGTTGGATGACATGCCAAGTGCAACAAGTCCTTTGCCTAATCACGCCAAGGGCGGAATCAACGCGATCAGTGAAAGTGCAGAAAAAAGGATCAAAACAAGCATTGCAGAGGTCAAGACCCCCCTGAGATGGGTCTGGAAAGAAATGGTCAAGCATGGGTTGATTGTTGCGGAAGAAAATCAAGAGAAACTCGCAAACTATTGCGAGCACCACCAAGAGCTGGGACATGAGATTCAGACCTGCGGAGAATTCAGAACTCTAGTACAGAACCTAATGAACAATAAAGAAGTCGAATTTTATGAGGAAGGCGCAGAAGATAGGAGCATATGCGCATCAGAGTCAACAAGCTCAAGAGTTAACCTTCCAATGATCACTATTTCACGTCCCAAAAGTGATGAAACAGGGGCACAGGTAGCACCAAGAGTGGTCATACGGAGGCCCGCTGACGTTAAGGATAATAGGGAGGTTCCTCAGAATCATGGGTGCGAGGTAGTAGTCTCCGTTAGCAATGAGATAGGAACACGGGTGACGCCGAAGGTGATAATACGGAAGCCCGCTGCATTCGCCTACAAAGATAGCAGGGAAGTCCCCTGGAACTACGAGTGTAATGTAGAAGTTGCAAAAAGTTCGACCAATGTGACAAAAGAGGATTCAAACGAAGGCTTCCATACTCGAAGCAGGAGACGCTACGACTTAGTAAAGGGGAAAGCTCCAATGGTGGAACAAGAGAAGAGAAAGCCAGCTGAACACGAGCCGAGTATCAAGGAGCCTGTGACTGAGGAAGAGGCTAAAGAGTTCCTGAAATTTCTAAAACATAGTGAGTATTGCGTGGTAGAACAGCTACACAAACAGCCGGCACGCATATCTGTATTGACTTTGCTCCAATGCTCAGAAGTGCACAGGAGCGCACTAATGAAAGTTTTAAACGAAACCTACGTCACTAGTGACATCTCGGTTAATAAGTTGGATCGATTAATTGGCCATATAAGCGCAGACAACTTCATTCATTTTAATGATGATGAAATACCCCCAGGTGGGAGAGGATCCACCAAGGCATTACACGTTACCGCTAAATGTAAGGGGTGCACATTGCCAGGGGTCCTGATAGACAACGGGTCTGCGCTAAACGTACTACCCTTATCCACCCTCAACAGGTTACCGGTGGATAGTTCATACATGAAGGAATGCCAAAGCGTGGTAAGAGCCTTCGACGGGACTCAAAGAAGGGTTATGGGGAGAATCGAGGTGCCCTTACTGATTGGCCCAACTATTTATGAAATAGATTTTTTGGTCATGGACATCGAACCTTCCTACAACTGCCTATTAGGGAGACCGTGGATACATTCAGCCGGGGCAGTACCTTCATCACTACATCAAAAGGTGAAGTTGATAGCGGATGGCCGACTAATAACGATAAAAGCTGAGGAGGACATCATCGCCACCGTGACTAGTGACATGCCTTACGTGGAGACAAACGATGAGGCAACGGAATGCTCGTTCCGATCTCTCGAGTTCGTGAACGCAACCTTTGTCATGGAAGGAAACAAGATCCTGGAGCCAAAAATCTCAAAGACCACAAGGATGGGTCTGAAAATGACCGTGGGAAAGGGCGCTTTACCGGGAAGAGGGCTTGGAAAATACCTTCAGGGGAGAATAGCGGCCCCAATACTGAGAGAAAAACAGGATCACTTTGGCCTGGGATTCAGACCAGATGCAAGGCAAAAGAAGGAGGAGTCAGAAAAGAGACGGGAAAGAAGACTCACCCGTTTGAGCGGGAAGGAAACCAAGGGAGCACTCATGATAATCCCACACATATCCGAGACCTTCGTGTCGGGAGGAGTAATCCACTCTGAGCAAGGGACACCGAAGGGAGAGGACATCGCGGCAATGTTAGGCAATGTCTATATTAGCACCGTATCTGAGGAGGCAGTTGGCGGAGGAGTCTGGCCGAATGTCCAGCCTTATGAATCGGAAGACATCTTGAACAATTGGACTGCGGAAGAAATCCCTGTAGTGTTTAGGGTCCCTTCAGAGTAATGTTCAGGACACACTTGTTGCTCCAAGCCTAAGGGCAGCAGGATTTCTTTTGTGAAATAGGCACATGTTTACGTATCGTTATATCAATAAAATGCATTTTTCAAAGCAAATATTTCCTTTCTTTGTTTTCCGGTCATTTTTTAGCATTACCATACATACAACTGTTCATCCACAAATTCATTCATTCCACCCGTATTCTATCAAACTGCAACAGGTCCCCGGACGTCAATGACTTGAGCAACGCTGCCTCAGACTCGAAATATCCTTTTGAGCAAGACATGTGCCTAGGAGATCTACAGGATCTCGAAGATGACCCGAACAATGATCTGTCTCCTGATTGGTTAAGAATGGAAGAGCGGGAGGAGAGACAGATTCGGCCCCATAAGGAGGCAGTAGAGACTGTGGTGCTAGAAGAAGGGAAAGCGGTAAACATTGGGACATGTATAGCCGGGGAAACGAGGCAGAATCTCATCAAACTATTACAAGAATTCAAGGATGTCTTCGCGTGGTCTTATGAAGATATGCCCGGTTTAAGCACCGATATCGCGGTACATCGCTTACCCATAAGAAGGGATTGCAGGCCAGTTCAGCAGAAGCTCCGAAGGATGAGACCTGACATTATGCTGAAAATAAAGGAAGAGGTCCAAAAGCAGTTCGACGCCGGATTCCTGCAAGAAATCAAATATTCAGAATGGGTAGCCAATATCGTGCCCGTCCCTAAAAAAGACGGAAAGGTGCGAATGTGCGTAGATTATAGAGATTTAAACAAAGCTAGCCCAAAGGATAACTTTCCTTTGCCTCATATTGACACGCTAGTCGACAATACAGCAGGTTTTTCACTTTTTTCCTTCATGGATGGCTTTTCCGGATACAATCAGATAAAAATGCACCCTGAAGATATGGGAAAGACCACCTTCATAACACTGTGGGGCACCTTCTGCTATAAAGTAATGCCTTTGGATTGAAAAATGCAGGAGCTACTTATCAAAGGGCCATGGTGACCTTGTTCCACGATATGATGCATACAGAGATTGAGGTTTATGTGGATGACATGATCGCGAAATCTAGAACGGAGGAAGAACACATACAAGTTTTGCAGAAACTATTTCTGAGACTGAGGAAGTTCCAATTGAAACTCAATCCTACGAAATGTACCTTTGGAGCTAGATCCGGCAAGTTGTTGGGCTTCATAGTCAGCAAGAAGGGGATCGAAATTGACTCAGACAAAATCCGGGCCATACAAGAATCGCCTCCGCCACACACTCAAAAAGAAGTTCGAGGTTTCCTCGGTAGACTAAACTACATTGCTCGATTTATCTCACAGTTAACTGAGAAATGCGATCCCATATTCCGTCTTTTGAAAAAACATAACCCCGGCGTATGGAATGATGAATGTCAGGAAGCCTTCGACAGGGTCAAACAGTACTTGTCAAACCCTCCAGTACTGTCACCTCCACGCCCGGATAAGCCATTAATCCTATATCTAACAGTACTTGGCCACTCTATGGGATGCGTGCTAGGTCAACATGATGATACCGGAAGAAAAGAGAAGGCGATATACTATCTTAGTAAAAAATTCACCGAGTGTGAAATGAGGTACTCACCAATTGAAAAGCTGTGTTGTGCGTTAATTTGGACAACTAGAAGATTGAGACAATACATGCTGTATCACACGACCTGGTTAATCTCGAAGTTAGACCCCCTGAAGTACATGATGGAGGCGACCGCTTTGAATGGGAGGATGGCTAGATGGCAAATCCTACTGTCCGAATTTGATATTGTATATGTGAGCCAGAAAGCTATAAAAGGGAGCGCGATAGCCGACTTCCTAGCTAGCAGAGCTTTAGAAGACTACGAGCCATTGAACTTTGATTTCCCCAATGAGGATTTAATGTACGTGGCAGCTACGGAAGAGGACACGGGAAAGGATGACCTTTGGAAACTGAATTTCGATGGAGCATCAAATGCTATTGGAAATGGGATTGGGGCAGTCTTGGTATCCCCAAAAGGTGCTCACTATCCGTTCACAGTCAGGTTGGATTTCGATTGCACAAACAATATGGCAGAATACGAAGCTTGTATCATGGGACTCCACGCTGCTATAGAACGTAGAATTAAAACACTGGAAGTATATGGGGATTCCGCATTAGTGATCTACCAACTAAGGGGCGAATGGGAAACAAGGGACCCCAAATTAATCAACTATCGAAGGATAATCATGGGACTAATTGAGGAGTTTGACGATATCACCTTTAGTTATCTCCCACGAGAAGAAAACCAAATGGCAGATGCTCTGGCTACTTTAGCCTCCATGATTAAGGCGAGTAAACAAGAAGATGTAAAGCCTATCCAGATGAGTGTTTACGAGGCCCCAGCTTATTGCTGCAACGTAGAAGAAAAGGAAAGCGACAATCACCCCTGGTACCGAGATATATTGCAATATGCGAAAAACCACGAGTACCCAGCTCACGCAACTGAGAATGAAAAAAGGACGCTCAGGAGATTGGCCCTCGAATATATGGTAGATGGAGACATCTTGTACAAAAAAGGAAAGGACCAAGTGTTGTTGAGATGCGTCGATGCTTTAGAAGCCAAGATGATCCTAGAGGAGGTCCACGAGGGCATTTGTGGAACTCATGCTAACGGATTCACAATGGCCAGGCAAATAATGAGATTTGGATATTACTGGTCCACCATGGAAGGAGACTGTATCGACTATGCCAAGAGATGTCATAAGTGCCAGATCTATGGAGATAAGATTCATGTGCCTCCGTCTCCCCTACACGTCATGACTTCCCCATGGCCCTTTTCCATGTGGGGCATGGATGTAATAGGACCCATCTCACCAAAAGCTTCAAACGGACACCGATTTATCTTCGTGGTCATTGATTACTTCACGAAGTGGGTAGAAGCTGCTTCATACGCTAACGTCACTAAATCAGCAGTTAGTCGATTTTTGAAGAAGGAAATTATTTGCCGATATGGGATGCCCGAAAGGATCATATCAGATAATGCTTTGAATCTGAACAACGGGACAATAGCAGACGTTTGTCGTCAATTCAACATTAAACATCATAACTCATCTCCATACCGTCCGAAAATGAATGGGGCAGTGGAAGCAGCAAATAAGAACATCAAAAAGATAGTGGGAAAGATGACAGAGACTTATAAGGACTGGCATGAGAAGCTACCATTTGCTCTTTATGCTTATCGAACATCCGTCAGAACTTCTACTGGAGCAACGCCCTTCTCACTGGTCTACGGGATGGAGGCAGTCCTACCCATTGAGGTGGAAATACCTTCCCTTCGGGTTTTAACAGAAGTAAAACTGGAAGAAGCTGAGTGGATTCAGGCTCGATACGATCAATTGAACCTAATCGAAGAAAAGAGGCTGAAGGCTATTCGTCACGGTCAGATGTATCAAAAACGCATGATGCGAGCCTACAACAAAAAGGTTCGCCCAAGAGAGTTTCACGAGGGAGACTTGGTGCTGAAGAAGATCCTCCCCATACAAAAAGATTTCAGAGGAAAATGGACGCCGAATTGGGAAGGGCCGTACGTGGTAAAGAAGGCTTTCTCTGGAGGCGCACTAATTTTAATGGAAATGGATGGGAAAAGCTTGCCCAACCCCGTGAACTCGGATTCAGTCAAAAGATACTTCGCTTGAACAGGCTGAGACAAGAAACCACCAAGGACACCTTGATTCAAAAAAAAAAAAAAAAAAAAAAAAAAAAAAAAGGGAGGCCAAGGCGAAAACCCGCAAAGGGCGCTTTGAGACCAAAGGGATTTGAGTCAAAAGCCTGAAAAGGCGGCATCGAATACAAATAAAAATCTCGCTGCACTGAAATAGACAAGGAGGGGGTATGCTGCGTCTTGAGGCATCAACAAAGTACTCAAAGATCTCCTAAAGCACATATCAAACTCAAAACGATCTTCCAAGTGCTAAGGCGGAGAAGCCTAAGTTGTAACGTCTGGGGCACCTAATTTCTATTCTGCCCATCTTTGTAATTCGTGATTATTTTATGAACTACTTTCTTGATTACATTTGCCAGTTTGATTTGACCTGTTTTATTTCGGGTCGTACTCCCGATCCCTCCTAGGCATTTTATAATAACGATTTCAAAACTAATAATACTTTCATAAAAGGCGTCCTACATATTGTTCTGAAAGTCTCCAAACAATATAGGGTCTTGAAGCATGACTTTTGTTCGAAATTCATTTCACCTAAGGTTTAGAAAGGTTGGAAGAAGACGAAGGCTACTCCCCTGAGGTGGTAATGAAATGTATGAACCTCATGTCGCAGAGAGTACAATAGAGGGGACAATGAAATCACAGCGGGGCAAGCTCGTTTTTCTCTCCCTACGTCCGCCACAAATCATAATACACTAGTGATAGGATCTTGCTATGAGCAACGAAAACCTAAACCATAAATGGGGTCCTTCTCACGCATTCATACGTATCCAATTAAGAGCATTCGATTTATTGCAATCATTACATCCTAGTCATTCTGCTTAAAAAAAAAAAAAAAAAAAAAAAAAAAAAAAAAAGGGGTCATCATTGGCATAATATTCAAGCATTCATGTAAATGGCACATATAGTTAGGAGCATTTGAATCACCTCTATCATAACACCCTTTATCATTTGCATAAGCATAAGCACGTTCTGCAGGACAGGTTCCCCGGAGAACAGCATCACAGCCTCGAAGGTCAGACACTGCTCCCATGGAGTAGACCGAATGTAACGAGGAGGTGAAGTGAAAATCCAGAGTTATCACCATTCGTTTTCAAGAAGTTTTCAGCAAGAAGACCCGAGTTGTAGGTCTCTTCTGGATCACTATTCGTTTTCAAGAAGTCTTCAGCAAGAGGACCCGAGTTGTAGGTCTCTTCTGGATCACCATTCGTTCTCGAGAAGTTTCAGCAAGAAGACCCGAGTTGTAGGTCTCTCCTGGATTCCTATCATCGTTCGTTTTCGAGAAATTTCAGCAAGAGGACCCGAGTTGTAGGTCTCTTCTGGATCACCATTCGTTTTCGAGAAGTTTCAGCAAGAAGACCCGAGTTGTAGGTCTCTTCTGGATTCTTATCATCGTTCGTTTTCGAGAAGTTTCAGCAAGAAGACCCGAGTTGTAGGTCTCTTCTGGATTCTTATCATCGTTCGTTTTCGAGAAGTTTCAGCAAGAAGACCCGAGTTACGGATCTCTTCTGGATTCCTATCACTGTTCATTTTCGAGAAATTTCAGCGAGGAGGTCAAAGTTGCGGATCTCCTCTTTTCGAATCCCAACCCCCAACAAAATGAATCGAAGCAAAGAGTTACAGTGAAATTTGAAGATGGCGTGGATCAAGAAGTCAAGGCGCGGCCCGGGCAAAATTGGTCCTTTCATTGTCTTTGCTCTATTCTCGTTCCACGACAACGAGCAAAGAGGGGCAGCTGTAATACCCAATTTCTGCCCAGGCCCATTTAGCCCAAACAAAACCAAATTAAAAAACCGAAATATTAATAAAAATGTTGAATGTCCATTTACAAATAAACGAAACCCAATTGCAACAGACCCAAAACAAGCATTACAAGAGCCCAGACCCGAGTAGCCCACTAAACCCCCATCAGACTGGCCCAAAAGATCCAAGGGAGCCCATCTTAACCTAAAAACCAGCCCAAACCCGGTTGACCCATTTACAGCAATCAGCCCAGTTTACAACCGGCCCAAAATCAGAAAACTTGTGGAACCCTAGGGTTCCTCCCATCCCAACGCCGCCGCGCGTTCCCCCACGCGCCCTGACATCGCTTCGGCTCCCCCACGCACATCGTGCTCCACGCCCCTGACGCTTCGAGCACCCCCAGGCACCACAGTCTCGCACGCCTCCGTCTCCACCAACGCGCACCCATACCCTGCAGAACAGAGAGCAGAACGAGCGGCAGAAGAACATGGAATAAATAATAAAAGATTGTGTATTTGGGCTATAAATCGATGAAAAATTAATGTAACAGGGGTCGAAAAAAAAGATATTATCAAAAATACAAAACCAGAAATCAAATCGACAATCAAAGGAGCAAAATTCTAAGGTTGGTAGGAGTCTGTCCATTTTTACCCCCGTTCATCGGCTGTTGTTACTGCTTATTTTTGTTTTAGTCCCCTTAAAAAGAGACAAACAAAGAAAAACAAACAAAGATCGAAAGGAAAAGGGGAGGGAACTTACCTGAAACGTCTCCAGCCGCGGAGTCGGGGCCTTCTTCAGGACCGGGTCTGGATGGGGGTGTCGGGAGCCACCTTTCCTCCATTTTCGGGGCCCTAAAGGTCTGGTTTCAGAGAGGGGTAGTGAAGGCCACCGCTCTCAAAACTTTTAGGGTTGGAACCCTTTATTTTTTCAGCAAAGTTGGGTTTAAATACCCTGAGAAACGGCGCCGTTTCAGCCCAAGGGTGCTGCGCCTTTTCCCCTAAGGGGGATATTTGCGCTTTAGTCCCTCCCCATTTATTTTGTTCGCAAATCCCGTGTCACTCAATTCTAATTCGGCTATTAAACTTCGTCCCGTTTCCACTTTAGTCCAGAGCAAAACGCAGCGTGTAGAGGAGGGGAAAAATTGCGTTCGTGGCCCCGCTCCTTCCACGCGCGTTTCAAATAGACCCCTCCCCTTTTTACTTTGTTTCGAATTAATCCCCAAATTCTCGTTTCGAATGCAACCTGATCCCTTTAGTCTTTTACTATATTATTGTTATACTCGTATTATCATTGCATAGTACATATTTATTATCATACTATTTTATTATATTTTTATTTCCATTATATTTATATTAGCATATTATATATATATATTCTAACCCCTATTATTGTCATCATTACATTCACTATTATTACTATCATTCTGGCATTATCGCTATAGCTATATTATTCGTCCTGTCTATATTTCGCATTATTATTATTATTATTACTAATATTATTATCAGTTTTATTGCATCTACTATATTTGTTTCTGTTCTTCATTTTCTTAACTTAGCATCATTATTATTTATTAAGCTTCCATGTTTATATTTATACTTACATTATTTCGCATATACTTCTATTTTTACCCATATTATCATATTTTACGTATTCCTATTCATACATTTCAATGTCATTTTTGTTATCATTATCATTGTTGCCACTATCTTTTCCGTCTCCTCGTAAAGATTTTATCCCGCTTATCATTCTCCTGCTTTCTGTTTATTACCCTTCAGCATATGGGTTTTACTCATTCCATCTTCATTTTCGCCTTGTCGTTATCGTTGGAATTTAACATATTTGTTCCGTATGTTTGCTAGCATTGTATTTCCTTTTTTGCACTTGGTTACAAATTCATGCTACTTTTTACCCCAATACAAAGTTGATTTCTTTCCTAGAAATAATATTTCGTGTTTAGAAATTCGAGAAAACCGTACCTTAACTTACTAGGTCTCGATTTTTCTCGTTCAACCTAAATAACGAAATATCTTTTAAAACAAAAAAAAACTTTTTGAATAAAGATAAAAGCCTATTTTCGAGATTTTGATATGTTGTGTCCTAACTCACTGGATGTAACATTCCGTATTTCGAAATAAGATTTTCTAAACAAGGCAATCCTCATCTTGGATCCGAGGATTTGAATTACTACGTCCTAAAATACCGAATGTGATATTTTATTTCTTCGGAACGCGAAAAGTTTAATATTTAATGCGAGGAAAACTCAAATATTTTAAGGAATCACACTCTTAAAATCTATTTTCAACTTTCGGCATAAGGACATTAATTGATCAATTCGGTACCAATTTTGGGCATGACGAGGGTGCTAATCCTTCCTCGCACGTAACCGACTCCCGAGCCCATTCTCTCGAAACTCGTAGACCAAAATATTTTATAGGTGGCCCGATCGCACCTAATAAAAGATCGGTGGCGACTCCCGTTTTTACTTTCAAAACCCATAGTCGATTCCCGTTTTTTTAAAAAAAATGGTTACGACAGCATGGCGACTCCAGTTTTTACTTTCAAAACCCATAGTCGATTCCCGTTTTTTTAAAAAAAATGGTTACGACAATAAAAGCATTAAAGTTGATTTTTGTGCTGCTCAAGAAGAGACAAGTAGATTAATTATGATTGGTTATTTATTTAAATTTGAAGGTTGAATTGAAAAGTGAGAGAGTTTAGATAAAATATAGTTTCGAAAATAAAATAATTTGTTTTTTAAATAGGTCAAGCTTTGGGTAAGATTTTTTTCTCGGGTCTAGCTTAACTTAAATCAGCTATTTTGTTGTTGTTTTACTACCGTTTCTTTATTATATTGTTGTTATTATTTATATATTATATAAATATTGTTTTATTGTTAAATTTACTACTATTTTAAAGATATTTAATTGTTAAGTTACAATTATATTAGTGTTATCTAAGTATAAGAATTTTTTATTGTATTTTTAAATTGTCAAGAAATATTTATTTAAATATTTTTAATGTATTTAATATATTACATTTTTAATTTATATTTATATAAAAAATTTAATATCGACGGACCAAATCGAATTTGAATTTAATATATATTTTTTATTTAACTCCAACTTGTGCATGAATTTAAATAAAGGACCTAAAATATTTCCAACAAGAATGTGGATCCTAAGCTGTTGGTTAGCTTTCTAAGTAAGTAGCAGCTGGATAAACTCAAGACTCATGTTTACCGCAAATAACCTGGTTCTGCATGTAACTTTATTTAAATATGACCCCAAAAAAGGGAACTTTATTTATAAAGTGGCATAACGAAATACGAGTAGTGACTACTCGCTGTCCTCTTAAGGATCATTAATTATTTAGTTGGCAAACCACTGTAATAAATTATTATAACCACTTCACTGCACGTGTATCGTAAGCGCGTGCAGATACATCTTTTCGTCTCCGATTTCAGTAATAAATAATTTGGTTGCCTTACCATACCATGATAACAAACGAAGGGCTTGGTCCTAATATCCCTCACGCTATTTATTTGAATTAGGTTCATTGGACTCGACCTCCTAACCTTTTTATTTATATTAATCTGCTAATGATGCATTATTACATGTGGAGATTCGAGAAAGGTTCGAGTTAGAGTTTTATCTTGTATAAGTTATGTGTGGATGTTAATTAAATTTATTTTAACTTGAATTTTATTATATTTTATATGATATTAACATCTTTTCTTACAAATATTATTTGTTCTACGCACTAAAGATTTATCAATTACGTTCCTTTTATTTACGTGTCACAAAGTTTGCTTTTTTTGAAATCCCGCTTCCATGATAGAATTGTACAGTTTTCTTATTATAATTAAAGTTCTTAATGGATTACGTTTCGATTCTTTGTTTGTTTATTTTTTTAAAATTCCTCACAAATTAACCATGAATAATGTATAAAAATTCGCTTTTTAAGTTATATTGTCCTAATCATCGATTAATCCATTTCAATACTGAGCTTAGGTTGAAGTTTTGTATTCATAAAAAGAATACCTCCAACCAAATGGTTGTAGCAAAATCACACTTGACAAATAAATGTTGAAGGAACTTTGATTCAATATTATAGACATTCCGATACTACATCCAAAGATCTTTTTGGCCAATATGCTTTGCTGACATACTTAGAGAAATAGAATTAATTTGAATAGAAGTTTGAGTACTCTAGTGATTAATCCAAATATTATTGTACAATTCTTTTTTTAATTTTGAATTCAATGTTTAAACATAGTATAAGATGATTTAACGAAGAATTTACCATTTGTATTTATCTTTCAGTACTCCCCTTCCAAACAATGAAAATGAATGGCTAGTAAGATTTTGCCAAGCATCCTCCCCTAAACTAGTTCCTAATTAGATTTTGTATTAGCCATATCAAGGATCATGGCACCATTTTGACCTTCGAATCCTCTGCACATGTCTCCCAAATTGCACATTTAGCCATATTAAGGATCATGGCTTCAATTTTTTTTTTTATAATTTATCCTATCTCGAATTTGGTGTATTTTTAACCTTATGTAATATAAATCTGATTTTCAACGTATAATTTTTTATTAAACTTGTTTAGGGATTTATGAGGAGGGCAAGCTAAGTACAAAAGCCAAACCTTCATAATAATATTACTTAATTAAGATATAAGGATTTTGTGGTGTAAAACAGGTCAAGTATAGAAATAGGAAGCAAAGGTGCCAAACAAATTAAATTGCTTCTACAATTATTGCCTTTTATTTTATTTGCATGAACCAACCACTTCGAAGACCATCTATTCTTCACTACATGAATCATATTCAATTATATGAAGGTTAGCCACAAAAAAAAAAAAAAATGAAGTTTCTGAAATATGGGTATTTAATTTTGGTTTAAGAATCAGAGATAATTGATTTAACAGATCAAAATCTATTTTTAAATATATAAGTAAGTTTCATTTTTCAACAAGAATATATGGAACTTCTCTAACCAATCCAATAATTTGGGTGCAAAGTCAATACAATAATTGATTTAGGAAATAAAGAAAGGGCACCTAATTTATGTTTGGTGTCTAACCAAATAACCAATTATGTATGGTCATATTCAACTATTTACCGTCATTACTTTTATTTTATTTTTGTTTAGGTAAAACTTATAATTAGAATTAATTGAAATAAACACTAAAATTAAACAACAATCTCACCTTACCCTGATTCAACAAAATAATTTGAATTAAACTCGAAATTTGAATCAAATATCTTAAAATTAGATAAGAATAATCACTTTATTAACCCTGTTATGTTAGGTAAGAAGTCATGCAAATACATATATATTATTTAATACTCACTTCTATCCATAATTTCTTCTTAATTCTTAAATTGGAAGTAAAATAAATTGAAGTGCGCTCGAATCTACGTCCACCTTGTTATTGTAATAACAAATTTGTTAATTGAGTTAAGACTCAATCGACAATAAATCATATTTTTAAGTTTGACAAAGTACTTAATGAATAAATAATTAAAATATGATACAACATTATATATATATATATATATATATATATATATAAAGCAGCAAATATAGAGCAAACACAAGAATGTACCAAATAGTATTTAAGGTAAACTACACATAAGGTCACTAAATTATTAATAAGTTTACATCCTTAAAAAGTTAGAAAATGGTCACTAACTATTCAAAAGTTTTTATTTAAGTCATTAGGTTGTAAAGGTTTTTTTTATTTATTTATAAAAAAAATCAAACTGGTGAGCTTCAAGCGACGATTCAACAAGTGGTACAATGGATCAGTACTCATCGATAAGTAGAAAAACATGCTTTAGGTCCAAGATGATTTGACGGTCAATGTTTGAAATTGGAGAAAAAAAACTATTTGGATTTTGATTTACATATTCATGACATTCAAAGTTGTTTAATGGAAAAAAAAAAAAACTAGACTGTAGAAGAGAAGGAAATTAAGAGCTGATGTGTCGCGAAACTAACTAAAAATTTGACCGAGGCTAGAGAACAAAACATGAAAATAACCGATAAACAACCAAGAAGCAAAACAATACACATAAAAGAATTCACCTAGATTTTATCTGTCATTGTCAATCTAAATTATGCAATTTCTTTTCTTAGTAACTTGATCCGTAGAAATCCCTAAATTATACTAATATCTCTTTCGAGAGTAAAAGCAGCTGACTCTAGGTTGATTAATTGGAATTTCTTTTTAATTAAAATATTTATTATTACATTAACTCGTGCTATGGATTCCCCTATTAGATTTGACTCTAACCTGGTAGATTTATATCGTCCTATTTCTAGGATTGCATACAACTCCACTCAATTATGCAAGATTTACTTTTAAATAAGATCTATTTATTCTCTGATTTAAACGCATCAAACATGGATCAATAATCTAGAAATATCAAAACAAGAATTAAGCACATATAATTGAGAACAAGATCTAAGTATTTATTGCGGAAAATAAAAATCAAACGATAGAATCCATCATATGGTTCATCTCCCTAGGTATTTAGACAATTAGTTTATGCTTGAAAATAAAAACATCCGAGAGACAGTATAACCAAAAAAAAATAATAAAGAAACTCATTATAATCTCTTAAGAAATCAATTGGGAATCTTTAATATTGATAGAAATCTGCTTCAGAATCGGCTTCAATGGTGTTTTTCGAGTTGTTTTCTTGAATATTCTATAACAGCTCACTTCTATCTTCTTATGTTTGTCATATATATGTCTTAGAATGCCCGAAAAACCTAATAATCGTGTTGTTCCGCAGTTTAGAGTGCAGATTCACAAAATCGACACAACCTGCCACATGGTCGTGTGGAAGGGGTCAACTCGTGTGGCTCCTATAGCATACTCCGATTTTCACTCGTTTTTCACTCTCAAATGCTCTTCTAAGTATAAAAACATGAATTTGAAGGATTAGGAACATAAAATTCACCATTAATATCGAATAATCACCCAAAAACGCATTAAGAATGAGATTAAATCATGTTACTTTTAGCACTTATCAAGAGCTTTCAATTGATGTAGGTTTTGTGAATAGAGAGAAGAGATATAATAACAATTTTAATAGCATGATAACTTAAATGAAAACTTTTGAATAATTCAATAATCATTTTATTAATTTTTAAAATTTACTTACTAATAATTTAGACTAACTTGGTTATAATTTATCCTATTAGATACATTCATATATTTATATATGCTTTTTATATTGTATTGTGGCAAAGAAAGAGGATACAAGTTTTAATTATTGATAGATTCTGCAGCTTCTTGCATGACATTATCTATTTTGTTTTAACTAGCAATTGTCGGGGCCTTATCTTATCCAAACAAAGACAAAAAAAGAGATGAAACCCATATGGTGTATTGTATCGTCCACTCCATCTTCATGAATTCCTAAATGCTTTTAGAAGAAATTTAAAGGAAAGTTTGGCAGATTTGTTTGAATATTTGGAACAAAATGGGGCATGCCTATTCACACATTTTATATGTGGGTATTCATCAATAACCATGTACGCCTTTGCTATGGCAAAATCATGATTAATTAGGTCCTACTTGAGGTTTTATTTTTTAAGAAAAGAAACATCAATATAAACTAGATTATTAGAGAGAGATTCGAATTCTACTTTTTTTAATAATTAAGTAAATGTTCGGATGCCATTTTATTTTAGGATACATACAAACCTTTCCACGTATATCTACCTTCATATTGTGTTTCTTCATCCACCAAAACTAAAAGATGGAAAGCAAATAAATTTATCAAGTTTTAAATGAGGATTAAACCCACATGCTTAAATTTTTATCTATGAAATTCTTCTACTAAGAGTTACATTATATTTTACTTCACTACTTAAAAATAGACTAATTCATCTATGTACTTTAGGTTAAAGAATAAACTGGTTCTTTTTATTAAAAATTTTAATAAAATGGACTAGTTTGCTCTTTGATTAAACGTATAAGGACTAAAATGCCCATTCTTTTAGTAGAATGGACAACGCGTATCTCATGCTAACATACATTAACTATTTTTTAATAGTAAAAATGGATGAATTTTTAACAAAATAACTAGTTTGCTCTTTGATCTAACGTATAAGAACTAAGCTGTTCATTTTTTTTTAGTAGAATGAATTAAATGCAATCTAACTCTTAGTACAAGTGCCTCCATGATACTTTAATCGTCTTTATTAATATCATGTTTCGAGTTCAAATTTAAACAATCTCTTCTCTGTATCAATTGATTAAAAAGGTTATATAAAAAAAATGAAATTATGTGATTTAAAAAGAGGTATATATATATTTATTATGATCATAAATTTTTTATTTAATTCTATTTGATTTGATTGTTCACATTTCTTTGCAGGAGAAGATGGTTGTACTTCATGTATTGATTTGCTTTTCTACTCCCATGAATCCACCTCTATTGCCTACCAATATAAAGAAGTATGCAAAATTTTATTTTGCTCAGTTGCATCATATAATCATTCCTGAGAAAATTGATATTAAGTTTGAATTCTGAGAGCAAAACTAGATGGGTTCATGTGAAAACATGAACATTTATCCCATCGAAACATCTTGATGTTTCAGGAAAAGATGGAAAAATTGTGGCTATCTTTTAATTATATGCCAAAGAAGAAGATAGTTGGTAGCCATAAAAACTTAAAAACGTTGTCTCTCTGAGAATATGGATGAGTATGCCACATAAACACAAATTTTAGCTAACCATTGAAGTCTACATCTTTACACTTTGGTAGCCACGGTGGGTCAATTTCAATCCATTTAAAACATCGATTTGATCTTTGTGTAGGCCAAAAAAGTGTGAATTTGTGGGCCTAAAAAGGGGTTATTAATGATATTTTGTGTACTTACTCTGTTATGTTAAAATGAATTTTCCAAAATAACGACTGTATACTCTTCTTATACCATTCTCATCTTTTGATTTTCTATTTATTTTTAATCATATTAGATAAAATATATTTACTTTAACAGTATAAATATTAATGGTATAAAAGATTTATTAGAAATAATCCAATGGTTAAATAAATTGGTAAAGCAATCCCAACATGAATATTAATATAAAATTATTCCTCTGTACATGGTGTTTGTTTTCAGCATTATTTGTAATTTTAATCCTTGCTTTGGAAAAAGAAGATATTTTATTGGTGGTATTATCATGAAAGGGGGTCATTTGGGATTTTTCTGTCTAAATCAGTGTGTGTCTTTTTCTAATGTATCTTATATTTTTAAATTATCATATATTAAGTTGATTATTATATATATATATATATATATATCTACTTTGCTTAGCACTGTCGGTTCTTATCATCTATGAGAAATTTAAGATATGATAATTAGGTTGAAATTAAGATATTTAGTACCAAGAGGTTGTTCAATATAAAATGATTGGTGAGTTTTTGTCATAAAGCAAGAGGTTGTTAGTAAACTTGAAAACTATAAGTTGTTAGCTTAAATAATTGTTTATTTAAATTAAAAATAAAAATAAAACTAAAAATATCAAATAATTTTAATGTTTCTAACCTCAATTTATTTTTATCTTATTAATTTAATGAATGCCAACTTCTTTTATTTTGATGCAATATGGACTCACGGGCATCAAAATCTTGATGTATACACATAAAAATGTCATGATCTCATGGTAATGACATCCCACCAAATTTCATGCAAAATATAAGTTTGATCCAATCCCCTTATGACATTGACATGTAACAAATTTTGATTAATTAAGTGATTAGGGTTCATACGTATCACCATCTTTTAATGTACTACTAACCATTGAATTTTGACCATGCCATTCTCTGTTTATCATTATCCTTCAATTATTAGTTTTGTTTGTATGAAAACAGACATTAAATTTGACCCCTGAGTCCAAAGTAAGTTAATATTTTTTTCCAACCCCTCTTTTCTACTTAATCATTTATAAATTATTTAACTAAAATCAGATTGGTTGGTTGAGTTTATCCAACCAAAAACTGATACAAGTCTGCAGGGGTGTAGAAAACGGGCAGGTAGTGGGCTTCAACTTTCTAAAATGGTAATATTATATTTTAGTCCTTTTGAAATATATGAAATTACAAGTTAGTATAATGGTAATATTGCACTTTGGTCTTCTTAACAATTTATGATTCATCTCTAACCCCAAAAGTAATTTTTGGCTTCGCCCCCCTGCAAGTTTGATTTACTAACACCTTGTTGGACACCAAAAAGATATTGTTAGGACCAAGATTGGCCAAGCACTAAAGACTAGATGTCTTATCAATCAAGATGTTGAAACAACTGGGTGTTTAATTGGTTTATTTGACTTGAGTTTTTTCATGTGATGTTTCCGTAAACAAATGGATATCTAGAGTGTGATTTATGGATGGGATTTATTGTACTTATTCTTTGCATCTATCTTGGAAAACTTACGGGCTGATTTTTAAGGAGATTAATTCTAATTTATTTTGGATAATTATCGGAGATAATTCAGAATTATCTTCAGATTACAATTGAAAGTTTTAGTTTACCAAGATTACATGGAGAAGTTGTCGATTTTAGCTTATAAATAGACTGTTATGCTACACATTTGGAGTGATTTTGATTGGTTATTTGTGTCTTTTATTTGGTATTTTTGCACTCTTATGGTAGGTTTTTATTGGAGTGGTTGATAAAAATATGTAAGTGAGGTCTTTTAGGCGAGTAATTTGTAACAATTGGGGTCGATGTTGAGCTGCAATTACATAATTGGATAAGGGTAAATTGAGCTTAAACCAATAGATAAGATTGAAAATTGTTAAATAAGAATAATTCATTGAGCGATGCTTTATAGAGTAAAATTATTTTTAAATTGCGTTAACAAACGACTGTGTAAAATTTCTTTTACTTTCTCTATTTTTTTTATTTCTATTTTGTTGTCTAATCAATTTTGTGATTAACTTAGATAATGAGATTAAATTTATAGCCAACTATTATGTTTTTAAGTAATAATATTTTATGTTGATTGGGGTGAAATCAAATCAAATGCATGTGCACTTGCGTAATTCTAATGTTAATTGTGTCCATGCAGAAACCCCACAAGAAATGTGTCCATTCCTAGTGCTGTAAGCGGTTGTGGCTGGTGGGGTTAAAAGCTTTTTATTCAGATTGGCAATGGCTGGTTGAGCCCCAAAGGTGATGAGTGACCCTTTGGAAACAAAGAGTGTCCAGCACACTTCCCTTTTACGTCTCGAACCACTCCCCACCAAATGGGTCCATTCCTCCCACGTTTGATATGCGACCTAATATGTACCTTTAAATCTTGAAACAGACGTGAACTAATGAGAAAAAAAAATGATTAAAAAAGTCTAATCTAAATGGCTTTTCGTTATGCATAGCCAGATGGGTTTCCTTGATCTTCACCTATTGAAAGATTGAAACAAGCTGAAGTAATTGTTACGTAGGTGGAACAATAAGTTGGGTCTAATTGGGAAGATGATGAGAATGACAACTCAATATCTTATCCATACTGTAAACACCAATTGCACCATTTCTAAACACATCACCACTTTAGTAGTTATCTTTTCTACGACAAAAAAGTAGTTAAAATTAATTTAAGAAATATATCCAAAACAAAACAGACCCTCCTTTGAAATTGGATAGCCGCAAAGTGAAGAGGAGCCTCTCTTTGTGATTGTGCTATCTCATTGGGCTAAGGTTTGTTTGAGGATCAGTTTTGAGCTGCTGTTAACCAGAAATCTCCTCATCAACATATCCCTTCCCTTATCTCTCTCTTTCATATTCAGTTTTTACTTATATCTACTAGTGAGTGAGCCTAGTGATTAATCACTTACGTTTTATAGGTTCATTAAGGGATAGATGTTGGCTACGAGTTTTAAAATTGCTTTATATCCAAGGCGGGAATTCAACTCTCGACCACTGATTAGAAGATACCATTATCATCTCATCTAACCCTTGATTAAATTAATTAATTAGGTATGACTGTGATAGTTTTAAATACAATAAATAATTTAATTTTTTATTTAAAAAATTGAATTGAGAACCTCTATTTTTCAATTGGGTTTAGAAAGGAAAAATAAAAAATAGAGGAAACAAAACATAGGCTATGGTTTTTAAGTGTTGGATTAGTGTCATTATAGGAGTTAGGCATTGAGTGGTAGGCTTCATTGGTGGGTTCGGGAGCTTTCAATTGTGAGGCTGGTAAGCCCAGGAATGGTATTTTTATTTTTCTTATCAAACATTAAAAGTACCCAACACCCATTTTTTATCCATTATTTTTGTTTGATTGCATGACTTAACAAAAAACCAAAAACAAGAAAGAAACAAATGCATCTTAATCAACATATAGCTTTGTTTCTTCATTCATATTTTTCATTGTATATAGGATAAGAGACCTTTTCATTCTCCTAAAATTCTAATTAATGAAGCAAATCACATTATTTTTATCTTTAAGAATTTCATAAGTACATTTCTACTAAATTAATATATTTTTATTTATTTATTTATTTATTTATATGTTCTACATGCTATTGATGTTACACCTTTTCACGGGTCAAATTATCTATCTAAATTTGAAGACTGAATTTGAGTTTTGATATTCAAAACTGCCATTTAAGATATTTATTTTAATTTTTCATATGTAATCTATATTTAATATTCTAAATCTAAATATGGGATAATATGTTATATAAGTTGTTTCTATTTAAAAATTTAATAAAATAAAAATATATAATGTTAGTAAAAGAAATGTATATATATAATTAATAAATATTGAAGAAAAATAATATATTTTTAATTATTTTTTAAAATTATATGGGACTAAACATTTATAAATACAAATAGGATTGAACAAAATTTCAATTTATACTTTTAAATCGGATGAAGATAATTATAAATAATATTGATATCATAAATAAATTTAAGCCCGAATTCCTTTCCAATTGATCCCACTAATAAAACCTTTTGTTGATATTAATGGTTTCATAAAAGTAGTGTTGAAGCTATAATTGTCAAATCTTATAGCCATGCAAAATTGTTCTACGATATCCTGCTTTCAACCTTGATAACAATGTCAATTTCTGGAAACAATTGAAGTGTCAAACATTACAACTGGATTTGAATGTGTTTTACTTTTGATAGTCCTCAAAGTTTTCAACCATATCTAGAACTTTTAATGTAATATGTATGATTCAATCTTTTCAATTATTATTTGATGTCTTTTTTAATTTTGGGTTAAAAACTTTCTTATATCTTTTTTATTTTTTTAATTATTAATGAAACATGTAGCTTTTTCTTAATTTCATTTGTGAGTGTATCAAATAATTTTTTATAAATATATATTATACATCTTAAGCATATTAAAATATGTTATTTGTTTTTTCTTTTCATTTTTTCTCTGATTTGTTTTTCTTGTGTTCATTAATTTAAGATTAATTTTTTTAATACTTTGATCTTGTGTTGAATTATGATTCAACAGCTCTAAGTTAAAATTCGGGCTACAAGCGACACATGTGTCTGTTGCTTGATTGCCAACCTGCAAATATAGGCCTCTGACCCCCCAAGGGCATGTATTGTAGGTGCAATGACCACCACGAACAAGTCGTGAGCATCTTTTTGAAACGAAATTTTTATGGTAAATCAATTACAATTTATATAGAACTAGGGGTGAGTATTCGATTGAGTCGAGTCAAATCGAGTAAAAAAATTTCGAGTTAGTCGAGTTGACGAATCCTATTTTAGCAACCGAACTCAATTTGAATTTTTTTCGAATCGGATCAAATCGAGTCAAAAAATTTCGAGTCAAGTCGAGTCGAGTTAACGAATCCTATTATTTATACTTAATGTTGCATTTACATGAACCAATTATTTAACTAGTAAACGAAGTATAAAATTATTTAACTACATAAATAATATAATGGTTTTACCTTTTAACTTAATGAGTAAACATTTATCAAAACAACGTAGTTTTGACTTTTAACTTAATGATTTTGACTTTTAACTTTAGAAAATGTAAACATTTATCAAAATGGCGTAGTTTTGTCTTTTATTATTTGGATTTTCGGATAACTCGAATTGTGTAATTCACATTCGAGTTAAACCGAAAAACTTAATTTTTTATTCGAGTTGATCCAAAAAACTTGATTAACTCAAATAACTCGAACTATTTAATTCAAAATTTGAAAATTTTATTGAGTTTTTCGAGTCGAATCGAATTTTGCTCACCCCTATATAGAACTGAGTAGGTTTAATGGGAGAAAGAGAAAATATACTCCGAACAGTGCGTTTTTTGAATAGTCGCCCCCCTTGAATACAAGCTTCATACACTCACAGATTGAAGTATCAACTATATCCCATTAACTCTAAGAACTGAGCATAAACCCCTAGCGCCTTAAGAAGTGCCATTTCAAATACAGCATGCATATTTAATCTCCTTATTATGAACATTAGCATTGAGGTACTGCAAGTCCGCATAAGGTATTCTAGGAAAATACCCTGAAAAACCCCCTTCGTTTGTATATATATCTTTGAAATATGAGATAGCTTTAACCTTTTAACTTCTCTTCATCAAAAAACCAAGTACTCATCACTTACTTAGGGGGCTTCAATCTTGTTTCTTTTCTTGTGAGCAATCATTTGTTTATGAAAATATTTAGTATTCTGGTCCCCTAAGTTAACCACTCCATTCCCAATTTTTGTTCCCATGGTAATTCCTCTTGCTCCAGTATTTCTAATTGCTCACCTAATTTCTTCTCCAGCTTTAAAAGATTCTTGGAGTTATGAACTTCCAAAGCCCGTTGAATGCACTTAATATTTTACGATATTAAGTAGGATCATATTTTTACTTCCAATTCAAATGGATTTGTCATGGTTGGAAAAGGATGGGCACTAACCAGGCGTTGGTATCCACACGCATGTTTGTAGATATAGACAACATCATTTTGTTTTGTGGTTTGATTCTTGAGTCATCTTGGAAAAATGCCTTGTACAGATACACTAGAGTTACTTAACCTTAGTTGAATGTAGAGGTGTATAAATTTCAGGTAAAACCGAATTAATTCGGTTAATTGACCGAATTCGATTATTCGGTCAGTTCGGTTAATTTTTTGGAAATATAAATTAATCGATCGGTTAATTTTTTATAAGTTTTATACTTGTTTTGACCAAAAATATATAAATTTTGGTTAACCGACCGAAGTAACCGAAAAAGTTTGGTTCGGTTATTTTTTTTAAAATTTCGGTTCGATTAAAGGTTAAGAATTTAAAAGGGTCAGTTAATTCGGTTAATGATAGTTCGAGTCAATTAACCGGTCGGTTAACCGATTGAACACCCCTAATTGAATGTATTGAACGTGTGAAAGCACTCTAATAAATGATAATGCAATGGACCTTGTTACCAACTTTGTTTGACATATCAATTCATCTCTTCCATAATTGCATGTAATGGAGGGTTCCATTTGACAAGTCTCTACTTTAAGACCTTGATAACAAAGCCAATTTCTAGAAACAATTGAAGAGTCAAACATTACAATTGTATTTGTATGTGCTTAAGTTTTTATTATGGGAAATGTTTTGAAACAATATCTAGAATTTTTGTGATCTAATAATTAAAAATTAATACATAATAGAAACTTGTAAAAGAGAATTGATTTATACATATTATTATCTAATTTATTACCGTTACATACCACCAGTATGATACATATATTATTAATTTGACTTGAAGTTTCGAAAGTTGATGAGGAATATTTATAATAGTTATAATCATATTTTAAATGATTTGTCCGACTTGAATTGCTAAAGACTCTATTGGTATAGATTTGAATTGTATTATCTCCATTTCTATTTTCTTTTTTATAAGTGTCTAAAATTACCTATTACTCCTCTCAATTTTTAAATAGATTTTAAATGACTTTTGCTCCCAACTTTTTTCTACATTGATAATAATATCGATACCAACTAAGAGACTCAAATGGAAAGAAAATATATTTTTTAAATGACCTTTTGTCCCATCTATTTTCTTCTTAATTCATATGAACAAGGATATTATAAATACCCAATTCCAAAAACACCTTTTTTTTTTTTTTTTTGCTAAGGCCATTTCTATTAAAAGGAGCAAAATGCTCTAAAGGCATTACATAAGTAGATTGGCCAGGCCAATAACTTCCAGGCAACTTTAAGGCTAATCTCCTGTGCTTTCCAGACATAACTAGTGAATCAGCCAAAGAATTGGCTTCCCTAAATATATATATATGATTAGATTAACTTTATTTATTGCAGGGCATATATAGTTTTTTTTTTTTTTTTTGAACGATCACAAAGGTTTAATTAAGCATTAACAAAAGGGTAAATTTCATATCTAAAGTTACAACTGCCACCAACGACTCTTCCGCCTTCTTTTCCATCACAGCAGGTCGGAAGCTCCTCGATTATGCCGTCAAGACACTTCTTACACTCGGTGCTGGAAAGGTCCCTGGTGCACTGAGTCAACCCGTAAAGTTTGTTCGATCCGTACAGCTCCGTTTCTCCAACGGCATACATTTTGGGATTTGAATAAGCTTGGTTAGCCAACTCGCTCAGCAGTTCCTTGGTCTTGGCATTGAACGACTGGGGTTCACTCACATTGTTCAAGTTCCACATGTAGAACCTGTTTCGATTATCAATCTGGCCAAAGAACTCCATGCTTGAATACTTGAAAAGACAGTTATCGTACCAAATAATTGCACCTTTGTTGTAGGGGCAGCGTTTTCGTATTTCACTGCCTGCTTCCACAACACAGGTTTTACAATCCGGGGTCGACACATCGCCTCTGCAAAGTGCGAGGCCATAAGCTTGGTTAGGCTTTTGACCTATGGAACCGAGGCCGAACCCTTTGGGAGGGGCTTGAATGGAGAGGTAGCCAGTGAGCTCCTTTAAGTTGGCTTCATAAGGATCATAGGCAGAGAAATTCCCAGAGTTGGAACAAAAATGGAAAAGAGGGTCAGCTCCAAAAGCTGTTTGGACAAGGAAAGCAAGGGCTAATAGGTAGACAAAGGAGGCAACTCTTGAAGAAGACATTGCAGAGATTGTATGTAATGTAGCTTATTTGTTTAAACCTTAGGGCCATGCAAAACTGTTATTTATAGGGAAAAATTATCCGGGTTTGACGGAGGAGGTTGATAGGCTAAGAGTTGAAGAGGCTGACATTTTCAGTTTTTTTTACTGATGAATTAATTAAGGTAATGAGAAATTTTCAAACGCCGGCTGAGAGGCGGCTCTAAGATAATGCTGTAACTAATGGGTTAGGCTGAAAACGCACTTAAACTATCATGGGGGATGTGAGAATTACAATATAGATCCTTTTTAAGTGTATTCTGCATCATTGTTAGGTTCTAAAGTCATGCAAATTGCAATGGTTTATGTAAGGAATTAATTACTTAATTATAATAATTAGTGATTGGTTAAACGTGCATGATGCATGGATAATTATTAAATATTGAGTGTTAAAATTTATAATTTTTAAAAAATACTGAGTGTTTGATACATGATGCTGGTTAAGTTCAAAGGAAATACATTTAACATTTGGCAAAAGGTTGTAACTATGTAGTGTATTAAATGGAATAAAGTTTTTGTTTGAAAGGAATTGGAAGCTTACAAGTTCAATGTGTAATGAGGTTACAGGATATGAATAAGAAGGAAACAATAATAATCGTTGTTATATATTCATTATATCTAAACTTTATATAACTTGGCATCTATTATGCTTATATATGTTTTGCAGTTCGATGTTTTCGTAGAGTGTAACTTGTATTCTTTTCTTACTTAAATTTTACTATTTTTTTCAGTTAAATTTTAATTTAACTATTTTAGGGGTATTTTATTATGATTAGAACTCTAGTCTTAACTTATTTAAAGGGGTCTTGTATCTTTGTTTTGAGATGCCAATCAATAAAAGTTTTTTTTTGAGGGCAACAAGATGTAGTCGTATATCAATTTTGATGAGAGTTTCGTGATAATTATGAAAGAGTACTTTGTACCCCTTTTGTGAGTACCTTATGAGGTTTAGGGTTTTGTTTATTGATTTGCTTTTTGAGATACTGAACTTTGTATTTGGGATTTTGAGAAATGTACAGATTATACTAAGTTTATTTTTTCCATATTGTACTATCATTTGTTTACTCATTTAGTAAAAAACAAATACTTGATTTGCCTGTGGTTTTTTCCTCTTTGAGGGTTTTCCACGTAAAATATATTTATGTTCATTTTTTTAATTTTTTCTTTACTTTTCTTGTTAGTTGTTTATACGGGTCGATCCCCAATAATTTTTGTAAAAAAGAAATATATGTTTTTAACCATCTTATTCTCTCTCAAAAATAATTATAAACGTTGAATTATTATTATTATTATTATTATTATTATTATTATTATTATTATTATTATTATTATTATGTTAAATGTTACTCTTTTATCAGATTGAATGAATTTTCAAATATGTTACAAGTTCTAGAATTTGCTTTTTCTTATTTAAATGAATTGAATTGATGAATATAAAAGGAATGTTGCTCTTGTTTTTATCTTTCATAAGTTAGGTTAGATTTTAAGCAGCAATTTATGGTTAATTCAACTTTTGAAGAATTAATATAATAAGTGAACCAATCATGTAAAAAGTTGACTCGGTATCCTCAACCTTATATTTGTCAGCCTCATCAATGTTTCTCCACACATATTTGTCAACCATTTGTTTTTGCTAAATACAATTGCCCATAACCTGCACTAGTCACAGTTAATTTTTCTTATTGCCTACAAACTCGATTCATCATTTATTAAAAATATTTTCATATTAATATTACATTTTGAAAGTAAATTAAATTTAAATAAAAAAATTATTTTTTAAAATTATTAAATAATGAATTGAGTTGAATCAAATCGATCTAAATTTACCTCTCATTCTTCGGATCGTCACCAGTTGCTCAGCCTCCCGTGAAGACCATTTGTTGGAAATGAGAACGCATCCAACATTAAGCCACCCGCTTTTTAGAGTGAATACTCACTCAAGTGTGAAAACTCCTTTTAGGGGCCACTAGAGTCCACCTGAACATAATAATCTCGTACTACCTCAAAAGAAATAATAGAGGGCCCCACCATGTATGTCCCCAACGCAGGCTATGATGACAACCCGTTGGTAATGACCTGCCATGTCACCATTAATAGACAATAAGGTCTTCCCTATAAATACCCTACATAATGATGAGAATGGGTTGTCCCCCATTAGCAACCTTATGCACTAACTCTTTGCACTCAATCTCCTTAACCTCACAACAACCATCCTCCTCTTCTTGTCTTTCTTCGACTCTCCTCCTGCTTAAGTGAATGGATCTCCTTTGCACCACCACCTTCTCCTCTTTGATGATTCACCTCTACAGCACAACATGAACCACATGTGTCCTCTACACGCAAACACTTGACGATTTAGATTTTAAATGACATTCAATTCACACTCTAAGTTAGGTAAGATTTCATCTCGCTAAGGTCTAAGGAGGACCAGTTGGAAATAGACATGTTTAGATCACATTGCATGTAATTTTCATGTTACACATCCACACTTGGTCTATGTCATTTGGTTATATTAATATACATGATCAGGGATGAATTTAGTTATGATATATGTAACAAAAGTAAACTTGATTCTATGTTAATAAAATTAATGGACGAGATTGTTCAGAATATCTTTAGATCATGATAGTAAAGTTTTGAACTCATATGGTTACATAATGACATGCAATTATATGGTAATACATCTATGTGGTCGAAGTGGGAGATTGTTGGATAATATGGACATTACATATATAATAAGAATAATCACTTATTATTTACTATCATAAAAAAGTTAGCCCAAATTAAAAGTAATCTAATATGACTAAGGCTTGTTGAGCTTTGGTTAGTAAATAAAGTATGGGCCAAATATGTAGAGATATTCTAGTAATTAATTTCGAATTGATGATAGGTGGATTAGAAATTAAAGTTAATATGAAGAAGTTATATATATTACGTTATGGTCCCTAAATTACACACACATAATTTTTTTGACATCTCATCTTCAGAAAATAGAATCACCTTCTCTAAAATACTTTTGGAAGACCAAAACCATAATATTTCAATATCTTAAGATATTGGTGGATTTCCTTTTCCCTTTTTCCTTACCCCTTTATGTGCACCTTAAATTTCATTGGTCCATGTGTAAGATAACCTTTTATTGTTTGATAGAGTTTTAGTTCAGTCTAACACCATTAACATTTTCTTTTTTGTAATTTTAGTTTCTCTTTGTTAAAAAACCTCTGATAAGTGTCAAAAGTAATAGATTTTAACCTCATTCTTAGTGCATTTTTAGGGGATTATGTGACACTAATTGTGAATTATATACTCCTAATCCTTTTATATTCATGTTTTGATGCTTAATAGGGCACTTGAGAGCAATAAGAGTGAAAAACGAATGGAAATTAGAACATTTGAGCATTTCAAAAGCTGTACATATGCAGCAGACTTCCACACGAGCAATCCACATAGGCATGTCAATCTCAAGAACTATAATAGCCCGATTTTCAGTGGTGTCGGAAATAGTGGTTTGAGGCCACCAAATTCGGCAAGTAAGCTCGTAAATTTTATTATTTAATATTTACAAGTCAAATATGGTTTTAAAAAGATTTTTGAATGGGTAATTTATGTTTTATAATGAATTATTAGGTTTGAGTGATAAAACCCTAAGTTAAGTGGTTTTAGAAAGTGAGGTATCGGGACCTCGTTCCTATAAACTGAGCCATAAATATTTTTATAAATATTTACGGAGTGGCATTAAGGTGGTATTAAATTTTCTTTGAAAAATTTTAACGTTTCGATAGTTAATTAATTAAAAAGGACTAAATTGTAAAAAGATGTAAAATTTAATAACTATTTGATTAAATGGGTAATTGATAAAGGAAAAGGGACTTAAATGGTAATTAAACCATGGTCAAAGTTTCCAAGCGGTGGTGTTATGATTGATTCCACTAGCTTTTAGATTAATTGTTCTTTTAGTCTTAATAAATTTAGGATTAAATTGTAAATAAGTTTATTTAGTTAGAATTTAATTAAATTGAAGGACCAATTGTAAAATTAAACCTTCATTTGATGGTAATTGTGCCATATATTTATCTGCTGGAAAAATATGGGCATAGATTTGGAGTTTTAAATTAATTATTAACTAAGAGTAATATGGTAATTTGATGGATTAAAATAAAATAAAATAAAAACATAAGAAAAAAAAAGTGTGGTTATCATCTTCTTTCCCAATTACAACCAAAATCTTCCATGAAAATAAAGCCAGGATTTGACCAAGCTTTAAAATTTAATCGATCAAGATCGGGTGGAAAATCAAGGAAAATGGAAAATTACCAAATGCCCTCGAATCTTGGTATTTCTACAATTTATCCAGGTAAGTTTGTATGGTTAAAAATTAATATTTGTATTAATTTGATGAATGGTATTATGCAGTTATTTTATTGTTGAAAATGAATTTTTGTTGGAATTATAATCTTGAATTGAATATTCGGATTGAATGAAATGCGAGATTTGAGTACATTCGTTATTTGGCGTATGACACTATTGAAGGAGTATATCGAAAAATTACCCAAGTAAACTGAGGTTCATCATTTGTTGTGAACTCTCGTGTTTTACTTTCTGTTTAGCTCTTTCGAGCTTCTGTTCAACTCTTATAAGTTTTTGTTCAGCTCTTGCGAGCTTTTTTTCAACTTTTATGAGTTTTTGTTCAGCTCTTACGAGTTTCTGTTCAACTCTTATGAGTTTCTGTTAAGCTCTTATGAGCTTTTGTTAAGCTTTCGAGCTTTTGTTGGCGTATCTGGAAGGCCCAGATCTTATGAGCTTCTGTAAACGATGTACTCTTATCCGTAAGTCGTTCTTCGAAATGGTTCAACAAGCAATGTTCTGTTACGAGACGATATGAGTTTGATACGAACTAATACAGGTATATACATGAAATACATGGAAATGATGGCACATAATATATTGATATATTGATATATTGAAATGAATGATATATGTATATGAAGAACTGGTAAGAGAATGATATGTATCATGACATGAACATATATGAATATCTTTGATATGTTGATACATGGAAATTATGTAACCTGAGACGAGTAATAAACTCAAGTGTGACATGTTGAGATAATAAGGTTATCGATGTTGAATTTATATGAAATATGTTCAAGTATGCTAACAATTGTTGTTTGGTTTGATGCTTAGGAAAATGCCAAGCTGTTGGTTGAATGGTAATATGATTAATTATAAGTTGTATTAAAATGGTAAGTGTTCAAATGAAAATATGCTTGAGCTCATGAAGGAGTGGTAAGGTCTAAAGTTATTTAAAATCTTACTATGCTAGGAATGATATGTATAAGTGATGCTGCGGATTTATTCACCTTGTGAGTTTTTGAATATAGCTTCATGAATCTTGCAGTATCGATATTGGATTATTCTTGATACGTATAAATTTCATATTTGAAATGAATTGATATAATCAAAGTTTATACGAGCTTACTAAGCATTCATTGCTTACGTGTTTGTTTTTCTCTACTTTTCAGATTATCAGAAGCTGGATTGGGTTAGAAGCTTATCAGAGTTATATCACACTATCCATAGGATTTATCAGTACTTTTGGGTGTTTTGATTTTGGTTATAATGGCACGGATAGGTTATTTTGGCTAAATGTTGGCCTATATGTATTTTATGGAGATTAGCGACTTATTTCACTTATGTTTTGGCATATTTTGGTTTGTTTTAGTGCCTAATTTTGGCTTGTTGATATGCACAATGTTAATTGAAGGTACATGCCTTGTTGGGTGAGAAAAATGGCTTATAAAATAGCCTATTTTCGTCCACAGGGCGTGTGTCTCAGTCGTGTGTGACGCATGGCCAGATGACACGGCTGTGTGTCCCCTGTATCTTTTGAAAAGAATGTAAGTTAGTGAGTTACACAGCCTTAGATGCGGGCGTGTCTCTTGACTGTATGAGTCTTATGGCCTGGTCATACGGCCGTGTGACCCTTGCAATGTTGAACATATTAAATGTTTCTGAAAAATTTTCTGAGGTTCCGATTTAGTCCCGATTTGTTTCTAATATGTATTTTGGGCCTCGAGGGCTCGTATAAGGGACAAAATGTTTAATTTTGATTGGTTTCTGACATGCATATTATGTGATGTGAAATGTTTGAAATTTCTGTCTATTTGTTCTATAAACTCAGGTAATGCTCCTAATCTTATTCCAGCCACAGACTCGAGTTAGGGGTGTTACATTTATTGGTATCAGAGCTACAATTTAGTCGGTTCTCGGGCTAAACGTAGCATATGTGAAGTCTAGAAATACATGCCATTATATAACTAGTGATAGTGTGATATCTCTCGACTCTGATGAGATTTGTTTTACTTAAAGACAGAGATGCTTTCCAACTGAGCTAATTCTGGTAATGCTAAAAGCGATACTCAAGTATCTGATTAAAAAGTTTCTTATGATGAGTAAAGACGAATCTTATAAAGGTATGAATAAATATTTATAATGATTATCTTAATGATAAATGTTATGTTATACTTGTGTATATATAAATGAGTATCAATTTTGAGGCTTTACGACCTTTACCCCCTTACCTGTATGTCTTATATAATGGAATTCAAAAGATTTATATTGATTAAGTTCACAAGTGTGAAACTGAAGAGTTCAGTGGCTGAATGATTAATAATGTGGTCAGAGCTGATGATAAACCGTAATTTGAACATATTTTAATCCCACATTTAGCATACTTTTGGATGATTTAAACCTTGAATTGTAGAATTTGGTGCTCTTAATCCTTTGTTTTCATGTTTTATACTTAGGAAAGCACCGGAGGATGAAAAGAACGAGAAACAGGCCTAAAACTAAGTAAATGGGCCAATTCACGAAATCGACACGGCTTGGGCCGAAGACCACACGACCGTGCCTCTTTAACGGACCTGAACACGGCCTGGCCTCGATTCACACGGGCGTGTGCCATGGGCGTGTCCCTGTCATGACAAAGAAGAGTTTCATTCGGATTAGGGTACTTAGAGGCAAAGAAATCCATTCCAAAAGCCTATATAAACACCCTAGAGGCCAACCTTGAGGGGGAGTCTAGTTAGGGGTCCAGTTAGGCCGAAGAGCCGAGCCAGAGAGGCCAGAATTGTGGAATTTACTTGAAGAAAGCCAGTTGATTCATCTCAAGAAGCCGGAGTTATACTCAAAACGAAAGATCTTCTCTTCAATTCCTTCAGGGGGTTTTAGGGTTTTTCTTATGTTTTATTTTATATTTTCTTTTGAGGTGTATTTTTTTATCATTATGAACTAAACCCTTAAATACCTAAGGGGGATGAAACCTAAGACGGATCTTGTTATTGTTTTGTGAACTATATGATAAATACTTGATTTGTTCTTAACTATGTGTTCTTAATTCTTGTTTTGATATTTCAGGATATTGATTCAAGTAATGATGTGCTTAGGCAGTGGAGCAAAAGTCCCTGTTTGAGTGTAGATCTAGCATAATTAAGCGGAGTTGATTGCAACCCTAGAAATAGGATGATGAAAATCTGCCGGATTAGGGTCAAACCTAATATGGGAGTCCATAGATCGAGTTAATGCAATTCTAGGGGTTTTAATTAGAAAGAGATTTCAATTAATTAACCTAGGGTTAGACGTTAGTAGCCTCGAAAGAGGTATTAATATAAATTAGGGAATCCTACGGATCAAGTCAAGTGAATAAATCGTCTGGTTCAGAGTTAAATAACAAGTGAAGTCTAGGTGGATTCTTCCTCAGGTATTGTCTTAATCAATTGGTTTTTCCCACAAGTATTTCTCCAATTCATTCTTTTTTTCTTAGTATCTTTAGCTTAATAGTTAGTTAATTTCAGATTAATTAATAATTCACTTTTATTCTTAGGCTAAATAATAAAAACAAAGTTAGTGTTAGTACTTTTGGTTCCTTTGGGTTCAACAATCCGGTCTTGCCATTAAACTATACTACTGTTCGATAGGTGCACTTGCCTCAAGTCGTTGTCACAGTTAGTTTCTAGGCTCGATCATTCTTTATATAAATTTTTAGGACTCTGACATACACGATCAAGTTTTTGACACCGTTTCCGGGGACTTAAAATATTAAGAACACTTAATTTTTATTACTTTGGCCATATTTTATTTTATTTTTGCAATTTTCTTTTTATTTTTATCTTTAACTTTGCTAATTTTCCTTCTTTTTGTTCCTAACAGATACCTCTAGTTTATAACTAGAAGGAACTTGACAGGACCCCTGATTTACGACAGTGAAATAGAACGCACCGCTTGCAAAAATCGAAGAGATGTCACTGAGTAATTATCAGTGGCAAGTCATGAGAACAAAGCCTACTAAAGCATCCAATGTTTTCAACCTCGACGCAGTAATCATGCTATCAAATCAGGTAGAGATGTTAAATAAAAATGTTGATGGTTTATGTGGTTCTTTGCAGGTACATCCAGTTATGCAGTGCGACACGAATGGAGGAGGGATGAACAACACAGACTATCCACCTTACAACCGGAGCACTGAAAATGAGCAAGTTCACTATATGGGTGACAATTTCAAATCTCAAAATAACCCTTATAGTAATTTTTATAATCCAGGTTGGAGGAGCCACCCCAATTTTTCATGGGGTGGTCAAGGAAATCAGAGACAAAAACCCCCTCCAAACTTCCAACAATAGCCCTACCCACAGGAAAAGAAGCCGAACCTTGAAGAGATGCTGACAAAATTCATAGCGGTGTCAGAAACACGTTTCCAAAACACTGAGACAACACTTAAAAATCAACAAGCATCAATTCAAGGGATCGAGAACCAATTAGGGCAACTCACTAAGTTGATCTCAGAACGACCACAAGGCAGCTTGCCAAGCAACACTAAGACTAACCCAAAGGAGCAACTTCAAGCCATAACAGCTCAGGATAGTGTAGGGTTAGATGAACCTAAATTAAGCCAAGAGAAGTCGGTAGAGAACGCTAAGTTTGAGGTAAGTCACGAAAAGCCAAAACCGGTAATTAAAGAGCACCAACCTTGTATACCTTATCCTGATGCGATGAAGAAGGACAACACAAATGAACAATTTGGTAAATTTCTTAAACTTTTAAAGAAATTACATATTAACTTGTCGTTTCTTGAAGCTCTTTCGCAGATGCCAGATTCAAGGAAATTTTTAAAAGGGTTTTTGACAAACAAACGGAAGTTAGACGATATGTCGCATGTGGAGCTAAACACAGTGTGCCCAGCAATTCTACGAAATAAACTACCACGTGAGCTCACATTTCGTGAAAGTGACAAAGCGATCACTCTTCAGGTTCTTGACACGGCTAGGACATCAAATATTAAAAGTGGAACCAATTACTTCAAAGTTGGGGACTAGGTACTATCAGATGCAACCAACCTTCGAATAGCCGCTTCAGAGCTTAATACAAATGGTGAGACTCTTTTTTTGGCACGTAAGGTCTTTCCATATAGAACGGTCGAGGTAACACATTCTAATTTCAACACTTTTGAGGTAAATATTACCCGACTCAAACCATATGTTGATAGAATTGATAGTAAGAAAAAGGAGTTTCGACTCTGTAAACCACCATGGCCATACGAATAACAGGTAAGTCTAGCTCAAGACTTTAAACGAGCACTTCTTGGGAGGCAACCTGAGCACTAACCCCACTAACGTCCATATTTTTGAATTTTAGCATCTAACCAAAAACTAACCAAAATTTTTAGGCGTATGTTTCCTTACCACACGGCCTTGCACATGGGTATGGCTGTGGCCGTGTGGACACCACGAATTTGCACACCAGCTGGCAGAGACCGTGCGAATCAAGGACGAAAATTTCCCAAAACACGGGCTGCGATAAAACGCCATGGTCGTGCGATGCGGCCGTGGTCAAAACTGACTAAAGAGCACGGGCGTGCGATACGCTCGTGCTTATAAGCCGTGGACGACACTGATTAAGCAACACGGGTGTGCGAACCCTTTATACGGGCATGGGATAATTGCATAAAGGTTAACACGGCCGTGCGATTCGACCGTGTGACATAACATGCCCAGGGCATGGGCATGGACCGTTCCTTTATTTGAAATCCCCTTCTTTTGTTCACTTCCCCCCCCAAAGTCTTCGTCCCCTTTACCTTTTCTTTTTAAACGCATATCCGTTTTCCATTTTTTAATTTTATTCTTATTTTTATTTTCTTTTTACTTTATTTATTATTTTCTTCTTATTCTTCATGCCATTTAGATTTAGCTTAGGATACAATAAAATCAAGCCGGCTGCTTCGAGGATTCAATTTCAAACGGTTCGAGTTGCTCCCCCAAGTTTACCTCTGCCAATTCCTATTCAGTTCCTTTTTATTGACTCCATCCAAAATTCAGGAAGTTTCACTTCTCTCCTTATCTTATGATTTTATTACTATTTTGCTATTATCTATCTTTGTACGTTGATGACAATGAGTGTAGGGGGTTAACTATAGTATTATTTGAAAATCCTTGAATCATGTCTTGTTCGTAAGAAATTTTCTCATATTACAATTAGAACGAAATTTCTTCTGATTTATGATTTTTATTGATATGTTTTGGATTAAGTCATTGATAATTGTGCAGTGATGATTTAAATTTTAAGAGACTAGAAAATCAAGCATGATGAGTCTATTTTAAAATTAAAATTTGTTAGGTTGTCTACCTGAATCTTTATTACCTTGAAGTTTGAAATTTACAAGGTTGATATCAAAAACCCATAATTTTTGTGAGATTTTGAGCCTTTAAGAGCATACATTCTTTCGTGCTCACTTTTTGATTATAAGAATGTCAACATTGATTTGTTATTCCAGAACTTGCTTCGATTATACATATCAAGACCACATTATTGATTTGATATATAGAGATGATAAAGACACTTAGGATTTAACCCACTCACTCCACTAAAAAGTGTACCCTCACAATTAACCCCTAGTGAACCCCTTTGATCTTAACAACCCTTTTTTTTGACTCACCCACTAATATTAACCTAAAACTCATTCTGTATTTGTTACCACCATTCCTTGACTCCTTTTTTGTCGAGATTTGATTTTGAACAGTTTCCTAACTATGTTCTATATTTTAGTTATTAAGGTTTTTCCTTATTATTGTTGTGATTTGTTCTTAAAAAAAAAGCATATTCAATATCAGCTCTATGTAATTGAGCTTATACGTTTAAATTCCACATCTTGAGAAGAAGCTCATGTTATTACTATTTCATGTTTTCAATTGATGTAATTATTCAGGATTAGTTCATTTTTCTAGTTAGGTAAATTGTCAATTCAATCTCAATTCTAACCCTTTAATTCAGCCTTTATCCACACCTTTAACCCAAGCCCCATTACAACCCGTTAATTACCTTTTGATCTATGTATCATTTCATTTTATAGTGGTGAAGATTTGATTTTCATGCAAGCCTATGGGATTAACTTTTCATGTTCGACTTTTGAGTGCTTAATTTTGAACCTTAAACACTTTGAGTGATTTGAGTGAATGTTTAGCGAGGATGTCATCTCTTGTTGATTTTGAATTAAGGGTAATTATTTAGGTAAGGGGAAACACCTAACATTTTTCGGGCTATAAATGTATGACTTTGATTGTTTGAATCTTTAGGACCCTTCTACTTAAATTATCAATGTATGAATTGCCTTTGAATTATGATGAAACATTATTAATGAATATTATGAATCGAGGAAGTTCATTTTAATTGTGAGTTGAGAATTTTGCTTGAGGACAAGCAAATGCTTAAGTGTGGGGGTATTTGATAAACCGTAATTTGAACATATTTTAATCCCACATTTAGCATACTTTTGGATGATTTAAACCTTGAATTGTGGAATTTGGTGCTCTTAATCCTTTGTTTTTATGTTTTATACTTAGGAAAGCACCGGAGGATGAAAAGAATGAGAAACGGGCCTAAAACGGAGTAAATGGGCCAATTCACGAAATCGACACGGCCTGGGCCCAAGACCACACGGCCGTGCCTCATTAACGGACCCGAACACGGCCTGGCCATGATTCACACGGACGTGTGCCATGGGCGTGTCCCTATCTTGACAAAGAAGAGTTTCATTCGGATTAGGGTACTTAGAGGCAAAGAAATCCATTCCAAAAGCCTATATAAACACCCTAGAGGCCAACCTTGAGGGGGAGTCCAGTTAGGGGTCCAGTTAGGCCGAAGAGCCGAGCTAGAGAGGCCAGAATTGTGGAATTTACTCGAAGAAAGCCAGTCGATTCATCTTAAGAAGCCGGATTTATACTCAAAACGGAAGATCTTCTCTTCAATTCCTTCAGGGGGTTTTAGGGTTTTTTCTTATGTTTTATTTTATATTTTCTTTTGAGATGTATTCTTTTATCATTATGAACTAAACCCTCAAATACCTGAGAGGGATGAAGCCTAAGACGGATCTTGTTATTGTTTTCTGAACTATATGATAAATACTTGATTTGTTCCTAACTATGTGTTCTTAATTCTTGTTTTGATATTCCTGGATATTGATTCAAGTATTGATGTGCTTAGGCGGTGGAGAAAAAGTCCCTGTTTGAGAGTAGATCTAGCATAATTAAGCGGAGTTGATCGTAGCCCTAGAAATAGGATGACGAAAATCTGCCGGATTAGGGTCAAACCTAATATGGGAGTCCATAGATCGAGTTAATGCAATTCTAGGGGTTTTAATTAGAAAGAGATTTCAATTAATTAACCTAGGGTTAGACGTTAGTAGCCTCGAAAGAGGTATTAATATAAATTAGGGAATCCTACGGATCAAGTCAAGTGAATAAATCGTCTGGTTCAGAGTTAAATAACAAGTGAAGTCTAGGTGGATTCTTCCTCGGGTATTGTCTTAATCAATTGGTTTTTCCCACATGTGTTTCCCCAATTCATTCTCTTTTTCTTAGTATCTTTAGCTTAATAGTTAGTTAATTTCAGATTAATTAATAATTCACTTTTATTCTTAGGCTAAATAATAAAAAGAAAGTTAGTGTTAGTACTTTTGGTTCCTTTGGGTTCAACAATCCGGTCTTGCCATTAAACTATACTACTGTTCGATAGGTGCACTTGCCTCAAGTCGTTGTCACAGTTAGTTTCTAGGCTCGATCATTCTTTATATAAATTTTTAGGACTCTGACATACACGATCAGCTTAGAATGGGTTAGTAAGTAAAGACGGTTTCAAAAGAGATATCAAATTTTTCTGAAGATCATTCGTATTACGCAATGTCTATAACACCCCTAATCTCTATCAGTCGTCGGAACAGGGTCACGGAGCATTACCGGAGTTCACAGAGCAATTACAGAAAAATTCATATCATTTACTATTCTTATAAATCAATCATATTGTCCCTTAAATAGGCCTTCGAGGCCCAAAATATGCATTTAGATCAAATCGGGACTAAACCGGGAACTCAGAGAATTTTTCGCAAAATTTAAAAATTTTTCTTAGGTGCAAGGGACATACGCATGTGTGGCCAGACCGTCTGGCTCACACGGCTAAGTGACACACCCGTGTCCCAGACTGTGTTCAAATTAGGGGAGCTATTGACTTGGGTCACATGGCCAAACCACACGCCTGTGTGCTAGGCGGTAAATAATTTATTTTAAATTAATTAGGTGCAGGGGTCACATGGCCAAGTCACACGCCCGTGTTCTAGACATACGGCTGAGACACACGCCTGTGTTTCTGCCCGTGTGATAATACCTGGGCATTCTGTTTCTCAATTTTAAAGATGCAGGGGACACACGACCAAACCGAACGCCTGTGTGCATGGCCGTGTGTCTGCCCGTGTGGACGAAAATAGGCCATTTTCAAGGCCATTTTTCTCACCCAAATTTGCCTTCAACCTACAACGACACTTGAATTCATTCATCAACCAATTCAAGACATTAAAACCAAGCCATAATCAATCTTATGCATGATATATCATCACATGTATTCATGTATTCAAACTTACCTATTTGTATAAACATATAAATTTACCAAAATTCAATCTAATCATACCAAGCATGTAACACCCCAAACCCGACCCATTCACTTCGACCGAATTTGGAATGCCACTGCGGAATACTTTCGAAAAACATTCTTACTTAAGAGGTAAACCGTTCAAATTTTGTCGAGTTTGGTAAAACATTTTCGTGACTTGCAATGTTCTAAGTAAAAAAAATCGAAGTTTGTTAAAAACATCGGATTCAAGCTTTACTTGATAAAATAAAACCATTGGCAATCATCTTTAAATCATCCATCCATAATAGGGTATCATATTAATAATACTTAATAAAAGAGCTGAAATACTTTAGTGGGCCTTATTATAATACATTCTAAATCAGAAATATGGATAATGTAAATACTTAATTCATTAAACCAGAGATTCCTTTGCACTAAAATCCACTTTTTTCATGGCCACCTTGTACCTTCTCCGACCCGGTCCAAGTTTTACGCGCCACCTGAAAGGTTTAGTAAAAACAGAGTGAGTCACCAAGACTCAGTGCGTAGTTAAAAACACATATTCTCACATATGGGCTAGGCCCATATCCACACAATCCATATATATATATATATCATACAATTATAAATATGCAATTATGAATACACAATATTATAGTTATGATTACGAAAATACGATTTCGAAGTCCAATCCATAGAGTGATCCATATATCTTTCTTTTGCACATTATTTCTTAGGGTCGTGGCTGAGCCACCGATCACATAGTGATCCATATATCAATCGGTTCACTAATCATCAATCGCGAATGTATCACGAGGCTGGCATTAGTTCATTCACATAGCGTACTTCACATTTCACATGCATAAGTATATGTATCATGACCACGTATTTTTCAAAGCAATTATACATCACACTTCATCACATTTTTATATATTCATCAATAATCAATTTTTATCACAACTCACTGACGAGTTAATATCATAACCTGATTATTCGATCACTTACCTTAGCATTTATACTTTTTGCCTTTATTTCGGCTAACATGCGCAACTCATGCATTTACATAATATGATACTTACAATACATATATCAAGCAAAAGAACAGTGCGATAACTACGCACCTGACTTTAGCAAGATTCTGATCTATCAATCTAATATCAACTAAAGTCCCAAAAGCTTCCGTTTCTTTTCTGATGTTTTACCTTTAAACCAAAGTTAGAAATCGGTTAGCCACTTAGATATCAGAATGGCCTAAGCCGAAAACCACAACTACTAACCTTGAGTAATTCAATCTCTCGAAAGATTCATTTGATGTACCGTAATACTAGCTACACACGAACGAAGTACAACCTTATGGCCTTATACATCTTCGGCCACTCCTTGCTGTATCCATTTTCAAAAGAACCCTTATTCCTTTAATGTTATCTCCTTCGACTAAACAATTGAAGAGCTCTCAATTACGTGATTGATAGCATCTTTCAAAACTAGATTCGGCTATGGTTCCTTCATTGTAAAAGAAATATTCGGCCAAGACAAGTAGGGAAAAGAAGAAAACAAGGCAAGGCCACCTTCCTTGCTAAACAAAATCGAGAATGAATGCTCCCAGGTAGATCACATTCGGCTAAGCTTCAAGAGCAAGAGGGGAACAACAATTTTTGCATGCATTTCAGCCATGCTCCTTCTCATCTCTATTTTTGGTCAAGAAAATTGGAAATGAAGAGCTAAAACAATTCAAGCATTCGGCCATGCTTTGTTAAGCAAATGGCCGGCCATGCTTTTCCTTTCCCATATCCCTTTTGAAAATTTTTAAACATCAAATAATAATAAAAAAAAAACATAGTTGATTAGCAAGCTCCTCCCTTAGTTCCTTCATCCAACAATAATAAAAGAAATGATCAACCCAAGGCATACCCAATTCCAACGGCAGGCTTTGTTTCCCCTCATCACAACAACAAAGAAAAATTCCTTAATAATTAGCATGCTTAACACCAATTGAAATTTAAAATCAAATTTAACAAATTCCCATGCATAAAAAATAATGATATTTATAATTTCTCTATCTTCCAAAAGAATAAAAAAAATAAGAGTTAATGGCTATGCTTCCCTAGGCCGGCCACGCATATAACCTTCCCAAGGCCAAAATTCATCCATGCATAACTAGTAATAATAATAATATTATTATTCCATCATTCTTTAAAAACTAAAAATATAACCCATCCTTTAATAGAATAACAACACATTATCATAAGAATAATAAATTCCTTTGTTTAATAGCATGCTCAACACCTTTAAAAAAAATAATAAGACTTAACAATTTCCCATACTTCATGCATAAAAATATATATATAATAATAATATTTATAAAATAAAAATAAAAATAAAAATAAAGATAACAAAGAGGAGCAAACCCTCCCCCAAGGCGGCATGCGTGCATGCATGTGCCATGCAGGCCTCCTCACGTGGCCAAAATAAAACAAAAGGCCAAATTGCAGCCCCAGGTCTCGAACCCGAGACCTGGAGAAGGGTCCTCTTGCTTCCAGCCATCTAATCCTCTGCGTGTTTCGTGACAATAAACGCATATAAATTCTTTTTAACCTTATTTCAATGGCTTCTCCATTTTAGCGCTAGGAACCGAAAAAAAAATGGAAACACCTGCGCCCTTAATGGAACTCGAACACGAGTCCTTGTAGCGGCCTCCATGCTGCAACGTCTTAACCAGTCGACCAAGGTGAATTTCATGCGACTAAATGCAGTGCATTTTCTTTTAATCTATCCTTGCCTTGGCTCCCTTCATTTTAACGCTGGAATAAAAATAAAGCGCCTAATGTGCGATTTCCAGGACTCGAACATGAGTCCCCTTAGACCCAGTTCTCAAGTCAAGTGCTTAACCATTTGGCCAGTGTTTAATTTGTGCTAATAACGCGTCAATAATTTGTTTTAAGCCCTCCTCCAAAGCAGTGCTATTTTTTTTTTTCAAAGTAAAAAGATTTTGCCGCATGCGAGACTCGAACCAATGACTTGCCTAGCGCCCAAGCTAAACTTTAAGTGGCACACGACCACTTTACTAGGGCATCTTATGTGCCACAAACTTGCAAAATTTATACTTAAGGCCTTCCTCGTCCAAATTCCCCTTTTATCCCCAAAAATTTTCAAAATTTCCAAAATGCTCCCATTTTATCCTCGGGCTTTAGAAACTCTAATAACACATTAAAAATCACTCTTGAGCCCACTAACACTCGAGTTATTTTCCGAACTCGCAACCCCTATTTCGGGATATTACAAAGCACATATTTATATTAATCATATTATACCTTCATACATTTACATCAAACAAGTCATCACTAGCCATTTCAGTGGCTAGTTACAACCAACCATATATATGCCATCATTGGTCAACTTAACCTATACATGCCATTATGCTAAAATAAGTTCGCTATTTATAGCAAAACGAACTGAAGGATATATGACGATGCTCTGACCGATTCCAACCTTTATGAGCTTCCGAGCACTATAAAATAGAGGAAATAAAACAAAGTAAGCTTTTAAGTTTAGTTAGTTCGTGTAACGGGAAATAAACTTACCATTTATTCACTTTTAAAATAATCATACAAGGCATCCAAATCAATTAAATCAATATCTAAATACACATACATCTTCATCAAACATGTTAGTTATGTAATTCACATAAGTTTCAAGAGACAAGAATGAACTCATCCTTATTCAATTTCCACATGCATGTATTTATCATATCAAGTATACAATAACCATGTACATATTATATATTTATATTTCAAGTATTTCACATAGTAATTCATATTGAAATTCATATCTTCTCATATCAGAAATTTACCCGTTGAATCATTTAAAATATCGATGGATACATGGGTAATACACATGAAGTGTACAATACAGTAAATCTGTCAACTCATATTCAAGAGTGCTTATAAAAGCACATAAATAGGAAACTTATCCGGGATAAAATAGGAAGCTCATAAGAGCAATATCCAAGAAGCTCGTGCGAGCCTATAACAGATAGCTCTGAAGAGGCATTAATCGAGGAGCTCTGGATAGCCACATATCAGGAAGTTCAAGCGAGCCATATCGGAAATCTCACAAAGAGCCAATTAACGAGAAACTCACGAAGAGCCTTAATCGGGACGATCATAAGAGCTAAGGTGTGTTCACAACACATGTAGGATCACAACCTATCGAGATGCTCCGAAGAGCTATAAAGGGAAGCTCGTAAGAACCATCATACGAGAAGCTCAGGAGAGATAATAATGGGGCGCTCTTTCGTGCTATGGTGTGTCTGCAACATATGCAAGACCACAACCAATACAGGATCCTAGTATCCAATCGAATTTTATGTATTCAAACGGGATTTAATATTTACCGGGCATTATCGGATTTATGAATTTATTTCCTAAACATACCAAATTCATAATTCAACATTCACATATACAAAATTTCACTCAAACATGTAAATATACACAATTTAGTTACACGAACTTACCTCGACACTTGTTCGTACACGAGAATCTACTAATATGATACTTTTTGTTTTCCTCGATCCAACTCCGTACTAGGCCTATCCGAATCTATGATAGTAAATTTAACTCAATTTAATACAATTCATATTAAATTCAATCCAATTAACATTCTAGGAAAAATTACCATTTTGCCCCTAAACTTTTAATTAATGACGATTTCGTCGTTAGGCTCGGAAAATGAAATTCATGCAATTGAATCCTTGTTCCAGGCCTAGCCGATTTTTATATATAACATTTACAGCCCACGTAGTTCATAAAAATCATAAATTTTCCACGAATTTTTCATCTTTTCAATTTAGTTCATAAATTACAATTTCATGAAAATTTCCTGTACAAAAGTTTTTTTATCTATTAATAATCTTTCATTTTCTACCATAAATTTCAAAAATTCAGCATACACATCCATGGAAAAAATTTGATACTTTGATAACTTTGCAAATTAATCCCCAAAATAGCTAAATTAGGTTATTACAATATCGGAAATATAGAAATTACTAAAAACGGGACAAGATTACTTTCCCAATTAAGCTTGCTTGAATTTTCTTCTCTTAGCTAGGGTTTCCATAGAAAATTAGGGGAAGATGATAATAAAATGATATTTTCTTTTATTTAATTAACTTATCATCTTTTAATTTTTCAACTTTCCAATTTCATCCTTTTTTTTAATTAATTTTCCATGGATGACTAAGCATGCTTATCTACTAACTAAATTTAATGGTATAATTACCATATAAGGACCTCAAGTTTTGAGTTTCATAGCTATTTGATCCCTCTAGCTACTAGAATTCAAATTTTACATCTTATACAATTTAGTCATTTTATTAATTAATCATGTAATCAATAAAAGTTCCTCGAAATTTTTTATACGATATCCCTAACATACAGTAGACCATAAAATAACTTTAAAATAATTTTTCTTACAGACTCGAATTTGTGGTCCCGAAACCACTATTCCGATTTAACTGAAAACGGGTTGTTACAACTCTTCCCCTTTAAAGAATTTTCGTCCTAAAAAATCTTACCATTAAAGAGGTTCGGATATTGCTTTCTTATTGTTTCCTCCGATTCCCAGGTAGCTTCTTCTGTTCCGTGTCGTTGCCATAGAACTTTCACGAAAGCTACTTTTTTATTTCTTATCTCTTTCATCTCATGTGCCAGAATTTTGATCGATTCCTCACTATAAATTCCTCACTGTAAGTCATGTCAGGCTGAATCTCAACTTCTGTCGGAGAAATAACATGTGAAGGATCTATCCGATACCGTCGCAACATAGATTCGTGGAAAACATTATGAATTATGTCAAGCTCTGTTGGTAATGCTAATCGATACGCAACAGGTCCGATTCTTTCAATGATCTCGTATGGTCTGATGAACCGTGGGCTCAATTTTACTTTACGGCCAAATCGAAGGACTTTCTTCCAAGGTGATACTTTAAAGAATACCTTGTCACTGACTTGAAATTCTATCTCTTTTCATTTTAGATCAGCATAAGACTTTTGACGATCAAAGGCTGCTTTTAAACTATCTCGAATCACTTTCACCTTTTCTTCAGTCTCACGTATTATATCATATCCATGTATCTTTTTCTCATTAAGTTCAGTCCTGTACAACGGAGTTTTACATTTACGACCATATAGAGCTTCATATGGTGCCATTTTAATGCTTAACTGATAGCTGTTATTGTATGCAAATTCAACTAAAGTTAACTTTTCCCAGATACCTTCGAATTCTAGCACACAACATCGAAGCATATCTTCTAAAATTTGTATCACACGTTCGGATTAACCATCAGTCTGAGGATGGAATGCAATACTAAAATGTAATTGCGACCCGGAGCTTCTTGCAATTTGTTCCAAAATCAGGATGTAAATCGAGGATTTCTATCTGAAATAATGGAGACCAGTGATCGTTGTTTTATGCGATGTCAAAGTCTTAAAATTTATATAAAGAATGATCGAACCTGGAAACTAACTATGACAACGATTTGAGGCAAGCGCACCTATCGAACAATAGTATAGTTAAGGCAAGACCGGATTGTCGAACCCAAAGGAACCAAAAGTACTAATACTAACTTTCTTTTTATTATTTAGCCTAAGAATTAAATGAATTTTTATCTAATCTAAAGTTAACTAACAACTAAACTAAAGACTCTAAGACAAAGAAGAATGAAATTTGGGAAGAATACTTTGGGAAAAACCAATTGATTAAGACAATACCCAAGGAAGAATCCACCTAGACTTCACTTGTTATCTAACTCTGAACAGAAGATTTATTCATTTGACTTGATCCGTAGGATTCCCTAACGTATATTAATCCCTTTCTCGAGGCGACTAACGTCTAACCCTAGGTTGATTAATTGAAATCTCTTTCTAATTAAAACCCCTAGAATTGCATTAACTCGATCTATGGACTCCCATATTAGGTTTGACCCTAATCCGACAGATTTTCGTCACCCTATCTCTAGACGCGCGAGCGACTTCGTTTAAGTATGCCAGATCTACTCTTAGGCAGGGACTTTTGCTCTACCACCTAAGCATATCACACTTGAATTAATATCTCGGAAATATCAACACAAGAATTAAGAACACATAATTAAGAACAAGTCAAATAGTTATCATATAGTTCAGCAAACGATAACAAGATTCATCTTAGGTTTCATCCCCCTCAGGTATCTAAGGGTTTAGTTCATAATAATAAAAGAAAACATCTCAGAAGAAAAGATTATACAAAACATAAGAAATCCCTAAAACCCCCTGAAGGAATTGAAGGAGAGATCCTCCGTCTTGAGTATGATTCCGGCTTCTTGAGATGAATCAACTGGCTATCTTTGAGTAAATACCCACAAATCTGCCATCTTTGGCCTAACTGGACATCCCCTGACTAAAGTCCTGGGTTCCCCCCTTTTAGGTCATACTTAGGGTGTTTATATAGGCTTCTGAATGTGTTTCTTCGCCTTTAAGTATCTTAATCCGAGTGAAATTTCTCTTTGTCACGGCAGGGACACGCCCATGGCACACGCCCGTGTGAATCGTGGCCAGGCCCTGTTCGAGACTGTTAAATGAGGCACGGCCGTGTGGTCTTGGGCCAGGCCGTGTTGATTTCCTGATATGGCCTATTTACTCTATTTTAAGCCCGTTTTCCGTTCTTTTCATCCTTCGGTGCTTTTCTAAGTATAAAACATGAAAACAAAGGATTAAGAGCACCAATTTACGCAATTCAAGGCTTAAATAATCCAAAAGCATGCTAAATGTGGGAGTAAAATATGTTACTATTACGGTTTATCAACAAGCACTCCATGCAATCTGATAATCTCAAAAACATATAACTCTACTAATCTATCCATGGAGAAATGTATACGTACTGGAAAAAAGTGTGCAAACTTTGTCAAACAATCAACGATTACCTAAATAGCATCTTTCTTTTTTGGAGATAAGGGTAATCCCGACACAATGTCCATTGTAATTCTTTCTTATTTCCATTCCGGTATCGTAACTGGCTGTAATAATCTCGAAGGCACCTGATGTTTAGCTTTAAGTTGTTGACAAGATGCAAATTCAAAATTATTTCGTTTTATTCCCGGCCACCAGTATATCTTTTACAAATCATTATACATTTTGTTACTCCCCGGATGAACAGACATAATACCACCATGAGCTTCGTGTAGAATCTTTTGTACTAGCTTCGAATTCCTCGGTACACATACTTGGCCCCTAAACATAAGACAATTACCAGATCCAATCTGAAATTCTGAATCGAAAATTGACTTACATTGTACACGTTAGCTTGTAATTCATCATCATTTTTTTAAGCCTCGCAGATCTGTTGCAAAAATTTTGGTTTAGCTTTTAACTCAACTATGATTGAACCATCATCAGACACAGGTAACCGGGTATTCATTACTCACAAAGAAAACAGAGATTTTCTGCTCAAAGCATCTACAACCACATTGGCTTTTCCTGGATAATAATCAATAACCAAATCGTAATCTTTTATTCGTTCAAGCCACCTGCGCTGTCTCAGGTTCAAATCTTTTTGTGTCATCAGATATTTCAAACTTTTATGATCAGTGAATATATGACACTTTTCACCAAATAGATAGTGTTGCCAAATTTTTAATGCAAAAACAATGGCTGCCAATTCTAAATCATATATTGGGTAATTCTTTTCATGTGGTTTTAAATGTCTAGAAGCATAGGCTATCACTTTACTTTCTTGCATTAAGACATAGCCCAAACCATTCAATGATGCATCACTGTAAATTACAAATTCTTTACCCGATTCAGGTTGAACTAGTACGTGTGCTTCTGTCAGTAAAGCTTTCAATCTGTCAAAACTCTGCTGGCATTTATTAGTCCATTCAAACTTTACATCTTTCTACAACAATCGTGTCATCGGAGAAGCTATCATCGAAAATCCTTGTACAAATCTCTGATAGTAACCGGCTAATCCCAGAAAAATTTTGACTTCAGACACATTTTTCGGTGGTTTCCAATTAACAATAGCAGAATTTTATTTGGATCCACCTTGATACCTTCTGCAGATACTATATGTCCAAGGAAACCGACTTCCTGAAGCGAAAATTCACATTTACTGAATTTGGCATACAGTTGTTTCTCATGCAAAGTTTGCAGCACAATTCTTAAGTGATTAGCATGTTCATTTTTATTCCGAGAGTATACCAGGATATCATCAATGAATGCTACCACCAATCTATCCAATTATAGTCTAAAAATTCTATTGATTAGATCCATAAATACTGCAGGTGCATTTGTTAAGCCAAATGGCTTTACAAGAAATTCATAGTGCCCATACCTGGTTCTGAAAGCTGTTTTTGGCACATCTGAGTCTTTTACCCATAACTGGTAGTAACCGGAACGAAGACCAATCTTTGAAAATACAGTAGTACCTTTCAACTAATCAAACAAGTCATCAATAAAGTAGTACCCTGCCTAAGAGTAGATCTAACATAATTAAGCGGAGTTGATCGAACGCCTAGAGATAGGGTTACAAGATTTTGCCGGATTAGGGTGAAACCTAATATGGGAGTCCATTGATCGATTTACTGCTATTCTAGGGGGTTATTATAAGAGAACGAGAGTTCCACTAATTAACCTAGGGTTAGACGTTATTCACCTCGAGAGAGGGTTTAATATAGGTTAGAGAGTCTTACGGATCAAGCTAAGTAAAGAAATCATATAATTCAGGGTTAGGTAACAAGTGAAGTCTAGGTGGATTCTTCCTGAGGGTATCGTCGTGATCAATTGAGTTTTTCTTCAAGCTATTTTCCAAATCGTTCTTTTTGTCTTTGTGTCCTTAGCTTAGTCTTCGTCAATTTAGTTTAAAAGCAACTTCACTCCGTTTTTAAGGCTAAATAATAAAAAGAAAGTTAGTATTAGTACTTTTAGTTCCTTTGGGTTCGATAATTCGGTCTTGCCTAAGCTATACTACTGTTCGATAGGTACACTTGCCTTTAATCGTTGTCAGAGTTAGTCTCCAGGTTCGATCATTCTTTTATAAATTTTTAAAGCTCTAATTTTAGCGATCAAGTTTTTGGCGCCGTTGCCGGGGAACTAAAATATTAAGAAAACTCTATTTTTATTACTTTAGCCATAATTTTTATTTTTCACAATTTATTTTTGTTTTTATTTCTATTTTTACTTTTTGATGAAATTTTCTTTCTTTCTTTTTCTAGCAGGTACCTCTAGTTTATGACTAGAAGGAACCCGAGAGGACCTTTGGTATACGACAGTGATATTGAAGCGATCGCTCGAAGGAATCGTCAGGAAACCAGGCGAGCCCTAAATTACATAGAAAGAGAGGAATAAGACAGATCCAATCCTACTGAAGGGATGGACGAAAACAACCCACCACCACGCGATGTGGGGGAAAATAATGCTCCACGTACAATGTTTGATTATGCGAAACCGCATTTGACAGGAGCAGAATCGGGTATTATTAGGCCTGCTATAGCTGCTAACAATTTTGAATTAAAGCCTAACACAATACAAATGATTCAACAGTTTGTTCAATTTGATGGTTTGCAGGACGAAGATCCAAACACGCATATAGCTAACTTTTTAGAGTTCTGTGATACTTTCAAAATAAATGGCGTTTCTGATAATGCCATACGTCTTCGGTTATTTCCTTTTTCATTGAGAAATAAAGCTAAACAGTGGTTAAACTCGTTACAACGAGGGTCAATCACTAATGGGATCAAATGACCGAAAAGTTTTTAATGAAATATTTTCCACCAGCCAAAACGGCCAAATTAGGGAATGATATCTCTTCTTTTGTGCAGATGGATTTAGAGACGTTATAGGATGCATGGCAGAGATTTAAGGATCTCTTAAGGAGGTGCCCACACCATGGCTTACCCTTGTGGCTACAAGTCCAAACCTTCTATAAATGTGTAAACCCCTCAACGAGGCAACTGATTGATTCAGCCATCGGTGGAACCCTGAACAACAAAACTCCAGAAGCAGCTTACGAGTTTATTGAGGAGATGCCACTGAATAATTATCAATGGCAGGCTTCAAGAACCAAACCGACAAAATCAGCAGGAGTTTTCAACGTCGATGCCATGACCATGCTATCAACACAGCTAGAGATAATGAATAAAAAAACTTGATAGTTTGTGTTCTTCGTAGGCACACCCAGTCATGCAATGCGACGCAAGTGGAACCATGGCGAATCCTGAGTACCCATCCTACCAACCGGAAGCAGAGAGCGACCAGATGAACTATATAGGTAATAACTTCTGATCCAATAATAATCCTTATAGTAACACTTACAATCCAGGTTGGAGGAACCACCCAAATTTTTCGTGCGGAGGTCAAGGAAATCAAAGGCAACAACCTCCTCCAAATTTCCAAAATCAGCCCTACCCACAAGAGAAGAAACCAACCCTCGAGGAGATGATGGAAAAATTCTCAGCAGACATAGAGAAACGCATCCAAGAAACTGAGAGAACAATCAAAAGTAATGAGAGCCAAATCGGGAAGTTACTAAATCAGTCAAAGAAGTCACTAATGCAGTCGAACAACTCGCAAAGCTGATGTCAGAACGACAGCAAGGACGTCTACCGAGTAACACCGAGATTAACCTTAAAGAACAAATTCAAGCCATCACCGTTCAGGACAGTAAGGGGTTAGGTGAACCTGATCCAAAGCCAGAAAACAAGGTAGACGAAGGTAAAATAGAGGTAACACAAGAAAAGACAAAACCGGTAATCAAAGAGTACCAACCTCGCACACCTTATCCAGAAGCCATATAAAGAGACGATTCAGAAGAACAATTCGGTAAGTTTCTTAAACTTTTAAAGAAATTACATATTAACTTACCTCTTCTCGAAGCTCTTTTTCAGATGCCAGACTCGAGGAAATTTCTAAAACAGCTCTTGACAAACAAACGCAAACTAGACGAAGAGCCACATGTGGAATTGAACGCAGTATGCTCAGCAATGCTATAGAATAAACTACCATGGAAACCAAAAGATCCAGGGAGTTTTACTATTCCTTGTTTAATTGGTAGACTAAGTGTTGATAATGCGTTTGCTGATTTAGGGGCAAGTATCAATGTCATGCCTTATACATTGTTTAAATGACTAGGTCTGGGGAAGCCCAAACAAACTAGGACGAGCATTCAATTAGCTGATAAAACTGTTAGAATTCCTAGGGGCATTATCGAAGATGTTTTGGTCAAAATCGATAAATTTGTTTTCCCAGTAGACTTTGTTGTTTTAGACATGGATGAGGATAATTCAATCCCCCTAATTCTAGGAAGACCCTTATTAGCAACTGCCAAGACAAAAATTGATGTTGCCACAGGAGAACTTATACTTTGTGTAGGTGACGAATCAATCAGTCTTCAAGCTCTTGACTCGGCCAGGACAACAGTCGATGAAGGTAAGAAAGTCACTTCAATTGATAATCAAATTATTAAACCTTCATCGCAGGAAACATCGCATGGCCTAAACCCTAAGCCAACTCATAGACCCCAATTCAACAAAGAAACAGTACACGAGGAACAAAGCCATAGGGTCGACAAATTAGAAGAGCAACAGACACACACCAAAGAAGAGCCGGATCCACACGAAGTAAAACACGAGGAACTACTAGAAGAGCTCGTAGGGACATCAAATCAATTTAAAATAGGAGATCAGGTACTGTTAGACAAAGCCGATCCCCACATCACTTCAACAGACCTAAGGGCAAAGGGAGAAATTCTTCTTAAGGTACACGATATCTTCCCACACGGAATAGTCGAGGTAAGCAATCCAATATTCAGTAATTTCAAGGTAAACGCTTATCAACTTCAACTTTATAACGAAAATAAAACTGTAGGCATGAGGGAAGATATTCAAACCTTTAAACCTCCCTAAAATCAAATACGAGGACAGTCTAGCTTAAGACTATAAACGAGCGCTTCTCGGGAGGCAAGCCGAGCACTAACCCTATTTCTTTTTACATTTTGTCTGCATTTTATTTTATTTCCTTTTAAAACTAACCAAAAGTACAGAATTCCAGGTCTCACGGCCTTACACACTGCCGTGTCCGTGGCCGTGTGGACCACCAAAACCGCCACACTGACAGAGCAGGGGTCGTGCAAGTCAGTCCAACTACCCCCTCAACGTCACGGATCCAACCACCCTTCCCACGGGCATCAATAGAAAGGCACGGCCGTGCCCCTAAACTATATGAAGCTACTGACTTGCACACCACGGGCAGAGCACGCCCGTGCGGTCCAACCGTGCCCACATACTGACTTCACAAACACGGGCATGGTGGGCTGAAAACACGGCATAGGCTACCAAACACGGCCGTGCGAGACGGCCGTGTAAATCGAAACGGCCTTACACCACGAGCGTGTGAACATGCTAGAATTCAAATACTATTTAAACCGCACAGCTCTTCCCCTTCCCCTCATCTGGTTTCATCTTCACTTTCTTTTCTTTTTACTTTTCTCCTTCTCAGATTTTTCACTTCATAAATCTCTAACACCCTTGAGCCACACAAAATCATGTCGAAGAAGCGGAAGAAGCTAAGAATAGGCTCCTCAATGGAGAACGGTCATCATGAGTTCATGCCGGCAGCTTCGACTAATCACCAAGCCAAGGGTCTTTGAGACCAATTTATTTTCTCTTTTTATCTCTCTTCTCCTTTATTTTCCTTTTCTAAACTTCTCTTCTGCTGCATTTGTTTAATTTTCTTTTAGTTTCTTAGTGTCAGGTTTGCCAGGCTGCTAGGGAATCACGCCGACCACCATGATAACCACACCACTCTCACCACCGCCACCACCTCCGCAGCCCTAGAAGTCGCACCCACCTTGCGAACCATCCTTCAATAAAGACTCTTCGATCCATTCTTCTTTTCTTTTATTTTGATTTTCCTTCTTAGTCTCATTTCGTTTTTCTTTCTTGTTTTTAATTTTATATTTAGTTTATTTTAATTATGTCTTAATAACCCCTGGCCAATCCTTCACGAGTTCCCCAATTTCTTCATCTAGCGCAGAGTTCGAGAACCAACACCACCACCATACCGACGCCTTCGCCATATCTATCACAACCTCCACGAAACTCACCCAAGAATTCAGGAAGTGACACTCTATCCCCTTCTCTTTTGATTTATCCCATTAATGATACTATCTATCTTTGTACATTGAGGGCAATGTACATATTAAGTGTGGGGGGTAAAAGTTTCAAACTTTTTTCATTATTCTCAAATCCCTGATTTAGTCTTGTTTTTATGCAAAGTTGTCATATTACTAATTAGGATGAAATTTCTGATGATTTGTGATTTTTATTGACATGTTTTAGAATAAGTCATAGTTAATTATGCATTGATGATTGAATTTAAAGAATACTAGAGAATTAAGCATGATAAGTCTATTTTTCAAGAATTAAAATTTTGCTAGGTTGTTGACCTAAATTTGAATACTACTTTAAAATTTGAAATTTACAAGGATGATGTCAAAACACCCATAATTTTTGTGAGAATTTGAAACCTTAGAGAGCATATATTTTTTTTCGTGCTTATTCTTTGGTTATGAGTGTGTCTACCATGAACTGTTATTCTAGAACTTGCCTCGTTTATGTATGTTGAGACCACACTTTATGATTTGATATACAGAGATGATAAATGCACCTAGATTTTAACCCACTTACAAAACTAAATAGCCTACCTTTACAATTAACCCCTAGTGAACCCCGTTGATCCTAACAAACCCTTTTATTGACTCACCTACTAATATTAACCCAAAGCCTCTTTGAAATTGTTATCACCCTTTCTTTTGACTACCCCTTAATCGAGATTTGATTTGATCAGTTATCGAAGTATATTATTCTGGTAGTTAAAGATATCTTGAATTACTTAGTTTGTTCTTAAAAAAAAAATAATCAAAGTACTCAATATTAGTAATATGAAAAGTGAGCTTATACAAATCAAAGTTTATTTTCAAAAGAAAAGTTCGATTAGCAGGTTCATTATTATTTTCAGTTGAATTAAATATTATTTCAGTGTTCTTAGGTAGGTACTTGTCAATTCGATCTTGATTCTAACCTTCTAATTTCAGCCTTTATCCACACCTTTAACCCTAGCCCCGTTATAACCCTAATAAAGACCTTTTGATCTGTTTATCATCTCATATTACAGTGGTGGAGATTTGATTTTCAGGCAAGCCTATGGGATTAACTTTTCAGGTACGACTTATGAGCGATCTTTTCCTGAACCTTAAACACTTTAAGAGTGATTTGAGTGAATCCTTAGTGAGGACATCAGTCCTTGTCGATTTTGAATTGAAAAGGTAGTTACTTAAATAAAGGGAGACACCTACGTTTTCGAAGTACAAACTCATGACTTATCTCGTTTAAATCTTTAGGACTCTTTGAATTGAATTATCCATGTATGAATTATCTATGAATTATGATGAGGCATTGTTGATAAGAATTGTAGATCATGGAATGTTCGTTTTAATTGTGCGTTGAGAATTTTGCTTGAGGACAAGCAAAATCTTAAGTGTGGGGGTATTTGATAAACCGTAATTGTAACATATTTTAACCCACATTTAATATGCTTTTCGATGATTTATTCCTTGATTTTTATAAAAAGGTGCTTGTAATCCTTTCTTTTCATGTCTTATACCCAGGAAAGCACCCGAGGATGAAAAGAACACAAATCAGGCCCAAAATAGAGTAAATGGGCCTTAGTACGAAATTGACACGGCCTAGCCCAAAGTCCACACTACCGTGCCTCGACGATCACCAAGAGCACGGCCTCAACTCTGCCTCACATGGTCGTGCCTCAAGTTAGAAATCCGAACACGGTCTGAACTCGATCAACACGGGCGTGTGCCATGGCCGTGCCTCTATCACTGGAAAGAGCAATTTCAGTCGGAAAAGGATACTTAGGGAGAAAGAATTGCATTCCAAGAGCCTATATATATCCCCTAAGTGCCACCTTTGAAAAGGCGTCAAAGCTAGGCCAATGAGCCAAGCCAAGAAGGTCAGAGTTAGGGAATAACGCGAGGATAGCTAGTTGATCCATCCCAAGAAGCCGGAGTTATACTCAAGACGGCGGAATTCTCCTTCGGTTCCTTCAGGGGGTTTTAGGGTTTTCTTATGTTTTGTTTTATCTTTTCTCTTGCGATGTTCTTTTTATTCATAATGAACTAAACCCCTCAAATACCTGAAGTGGATGAAACCTAGATGAATTTTGTTATTTGATTTTTGAATTTTATGATAATTACTTAGTTTGTTCTTAATTGTGTTGCTTAATCCAAATCTGATGTGCTTAGGTGGAGGAGGAATAGACCCTGCCTAAGAGTAGATCTAACATAATTAAGCGGAGTTGATCGAACGCCTAGAGATAGGGTTACGAGATTTTACTGGATTAGGGTGAAACCTAACATGGGAGTCCATTGATCGATTTACTGCTATTCTAGGGGGTTATTATAAACTAACGAGAGTTCCATTAATTAACCTAGGGTTAGATGTTATTCGCCTCGAGAGAGGGTTTAATATAGGTTAGGGATTCCTACGGATCAAGCTAAGTAAAGAAATCATATAATTCAGGGTTAGGTTACAAGTGAAGTCTAGGTGGATTCTTCCTGAGGGTATCGTTGTGATCAATTGAGTTTTTCTCAAAGTTATTTCCCAAATCGTTCTCTTTGTCTTTGTGTCCTTAGCTTAGTCGTCGTAAATTTAGTTTAAGCAACTTCACTTCGTTTTTAAGGCTAAATAATAAAAAGAAAGTTAGTATTAGTACTTCTATTCCTTTGGGTTCGATAATCCGGTCTTGCCTAAGTTATACTACTGTTCGATAGGTACACTTGCCTTTAATCATTGTCAGAGTTAGTCTCTAGGTTCGGTCATTCTTTTATAAATTTTTAAAGCAATGATTTCAGCGGTCAATCTACCTCTCGAAGCAGAGTTGTTCGGCCTTGAAGTCTGAACAGTATCTTTTTCAGGCTTTTTTGGACAGTCTCTGAGATAATGATCAAGAGAACCACATCTAAAGCATGCTCCACTTCTCTTGCGACATTCCCCAAAATGCAATTTATTACAATGTTTGCATCTAGGTTTGGGGTTACCAACATTTCCTACGCTTGCTATGGATAGAGCCGAAAATCTCAGATTTAAGTGTTGGGTACCTCCATCTCTCCCAGAATACCCCAGAGATGTGACATAACGATCGTGACATTTCTTCAATTTCTTTGAAGCTGATGATTGTGACTTTCCCATAAATCTTTTACTCAAAGTCCGGGCTTCTATCTCTGCTTGCTTCTTTCTTTTGCTTAGCTCTTCGGCTTTATGTGCCTGGTCAACAAACACCACAAATTCCTTTAGTTCTACAATCCCAACCAATAATTTAATGTCTTCATTTAATCCTTTTTAAAAACATTTACATATGGCAACTTCAATCGGAACATGGTCTCTGGCATACTTGTTCAATCTGACAAATTCTTCTTCGTACTCAGATGCTATCATATTTTTCTGTTTAAGCTCTAAAAATTCTTTTCTTTTCTGATCCAAAAATATCTGACTAATATACTTGTTTCTGAATTCTGTTTGGAAAAATTCCTATGTAATATTTTCCTTTGATACAAGAGAAGTTAGGGTATTTCACCACTGATAAGCTGAGTCTTTTAACAGTGATACAACACATTTCAGACACTCGGTCGGTGTACATGATAATTCAAGTAAAACCCTGATGGTATTCTCTATCCAGAATTCTACACTTTCTGGATTGTCTTCAGTAGTAGCCCTAAATTCTGTTGCCCCATATTTATGAATTTTATCTACCGGAGGCTTACCAGTTCTAACAGGTTCTGTACGTGGTGGTATATCAAGAACCGGTGGAGGGACAGGAGGGGAAGGTTATTGTACAGCAATATTTGTTCTCCAGAATTCAGTGAACCATTCGTTCATCATTTGAAATAAGGCTTCTTTTACCTCCTCCCCTCAGCCTTCAGATACAGGCCTTCTTTTGCTTGATGCAGCTCTTTGAACTTAAGCTTGAGCATTGCTCTCAGCTTCCTCTGATTCAGCTCGGTTGGACAACATTACAATATGAAAAACATGTTTAAAATGGTCAAGAGTTATCAGACTATCACAAATTTTATAATGGCATGTATAGCTAAACTCGTACTTGCTACATTAGTCTGAGAATCAGCTAAACCGTAGCTTTAATACCAATAAATATAACACCCCTAATCCCTATCCGTCGCCGAAACAGGGTCATAGAGCATTACCAGAGTTTTGATAAACTGTAATATGTACATATTTTAACCCCACATTTAGCATACTTTTGGATGATTTATCCCCTGAATTGTGGAATTTGATGCTCCTAATCCTTTAATTTCATGTTTTATACTTAGGAGAGCATCGGAGGATGAAAAGAAAGAGAAACAGGCCAAAAACGGAGAAAATGGTCTAAAGTAAGAAGTCCACACGGCCTGGAGATAACCACACAACCGTGCCACTTTAGCAGACCCGAACACGGCCTAGGTTCGATTCACACGACCGTGCCACACGGGCGTCTCCCTACTGTGACTCGTTTTAATTCCATTCGGATTATGTTACTTAGGGGCCAAGAAAGACATTCCGAAAGCCTATATAAACACCCTAAGTGTAACCTAAAAGGAGGAGGCCGAGGAGCGAAACCAGAGGGGGCCGAATTGTGGGATTTACTCGAAGACAGCCAGTTGATCCATCTCAAGAAGTCGGAATCATACTCAAGACGGAAGATCTTCCCTTCAATTTCCTTCAGGGGGTTTTAGGGTTTTTCTTATGTTTTGTTTTATACTTTCTTCTGAGATGTATTCTTTTATAAACATGAACTAAACCCCTCAAATACCTGAGGGGGATGAAACCTAAGACGGATCTTGTTATTATTTTCTGAACTATATGATAAATACTTGATTTGTTCTTAATTATGTATTCTTAATTCTTGCTTTGATATTTCAGGATATTGATTCAAGTATTGATGTGCTTAGGCAGTGGAGCAAAAGTCCCTGTTTGTATAACGGGAAATAAACTTACCATTTATTCGCTTTTAAAATAATCATACAAGTGCATCCAAATCAATTAAATCAATATCTAAATACACATACATCTTCATCAAACATGTTAGTTATGTAATTCACATAAGTTTCAAGAGACAAGAATGAACTCATCCTTATTCAATTTCCACATGCATGTATTTATAATATCAAGTATACAATAACCATGTACATGTTATAGATTTATATTTCAAGTATTTCTCATAGTAATTCATATTGAAATTCATATCATTTCATATCAGAAATTTACCCGTTGAATCACTTAAAATATCAATGGATACATGGGTAATACACATGAAGTGTACAATACAGTAAATCTGTCAACTCATATTCAGGAGTGCTTATAAAAGCACATAAACATGAAGCTTATCCGGGCTAAAAAAGGAAGCTCATAAGAGCAATATCCAGGAAGCTTGTGCGAGCCTATAATGGGTAGCTCCGAAGAGCCCTTAATTGGGGAGCTCCAGATAGCCACATATTGGGAAGTTCAAGCGAGCCATATCGGGAGCTCACAAAGATCCAATTAATGGGAAACTCACGAAGAGCCGTAATCGGGAAGCTTATAAGAGCTAAGGTGTGTTCACAACACATATAGGATCACAACCCGTCGGGATGCTCCGAAGGGCTATAACGGGAAGCTTGCAAGAACCATCATACGAGAAGCTCAGGAGAGCTAATAATGGGATGCTCTTTCGAGCTATGGTGTGTTTGCAACATATGCAAGACCACAATCAATACAGGAGCCTAGTAACCAATCGAATTTCATGTATTCAAACGATATTTAATATTTACTAGGCATTATCGAATTTATGAATTTATTTCCTAAACATACCAAATTCATAATTAAACATTCACATATACAACATTTCATTCAAACATTTAAATATACACAATTTAGTTACACGAACTTACCTTTACACTTGTTCGTACACGAGAATTTACTAATCCGATACTTTTTGCTTTTCTCGATCCAACTCCGTACTAGGCCTATCCGAATCTATATGAGTATATTTAACTCAATTTAATAAAATTTATATTAAATTCAATCCAATTCATATTTTAGGCAAAATTACCATTTTGCCCCTAAACTTTTAATCAATGACGATTTCGTCCCTAGGCTCGGAAAATGAAATTCATGCAATTTAATCTTTGTTCCAAGCCTAGCTGATTTTTACATATAACATTTACAGCCCATGTGTTTCACAAAAATTAGAAATTTTCCATGAATTTTTCTTCTTTTCAATTTAGCCCCTAAATTACAATTTCATGAAAGTTTCCTTTACAAAAGTTGTTTATCTATCAACAACCTTTCATTTCTACCAAATTTTAAAATTTCAGCATACACATCCATGGAAAAATTTTGATACTTTGATAACTTTAAAAATTAATCCCCAAAATAGCTATATTAGGTTATTACTATCTCGAAAATATATAAATTACGAATGATGGGACAAGATTACTTACCCAATTAAGCTTTCTTAAATTTCCTTCTCTTAGCTAGGGTTTCCATATAAAATGAGGGGAAGATGATAATAAAATGATATTTTCTTTTATTTAATTAACTTATCATCTTTTAATTTTTTAACTTTCGAATTTCATCCTTTTCTTTTATTAATTTTCCATGGATGACTAAGCATGATTATCTGCTAACTACATTTAATGGTATAATTACCATATAAGGCCTCAATTTTTGAGTTCCATAGATATTTGATCCCTCTGGCTACTAGAATTCAAATTTTACACTTTATGCAATTTGGTCCTTTTATCAATTAATCATGTAATCAATAAAATTTCCTAATGAAATTTTTATACGATATTCTTAACATACAATAGAACATAAAATAATTTTTGTTACGGACTCGGATTTGTGGTCCCGAAACCGTTGTTTCGATTTTACTGAAAACGGGCTATTACAATGTCGCTGTTAAAGAAGAAGTTAATCTTGACTAATTTATTTATTTAGGTATGGTATTTAAAGAATGATTGAATCGAAAATTCTTCTGAATTGATTTCTTTTGTGATTGGGATAATGTGGGGTCATTGATGATTGTAGTAGTCAGTGGGATAGTGTTGAAATTGCAAAGATATCCGAATGCAGCTGTCATAGTTGAGTATTTTACAGCAATCTCCTCTAGGTATTCTATATGTTCTGTTATTCTCAGAGATATATGTAACTGTTTATTTTTAGATGTGATACTTATCATATAGAAAAGCTGGCTAATCATAATATTAGACAAAATTATTGTAAGTCTGGTTGATTCATGATCGACATTGCCCTATCTTTCTTTGGTTTTCTAATCCATTATGTTTGATAGAAGGCTTGATTATAAGATTCATATGATGTTATTTTCTACTTCTTCTGTTTGATGCTCTGAGTTACATATATGCACTTTACATTGTCTCTATCACAACTGTTTCTAGTGCGTATGAGAGATAATATTCTTCTGGACTTTCTATGGGATATCATCGATCTTTTTATCATTAAATGTGGTTTTTTTTTCTCAAAAATTTAGTATAGCTTCACATCTTGGATTTCGTTATCTCGGTTTTCTTGTCATTTTTATGGTCTAATCTTATCTATCAAACATGGTTCATCTGTAAAAGATATTTATTGGTCGGAGGTAATTACATTTATTTCTGTTATAAATCCTGGTTCGATCATGGGAGCTCGGTGATATGGATCTCAGATTATAGAAGTTGTACTACTGCGTTGGTTGTTATTAGGACTACTTCCGATTTTCCTCTTCTATTTTTGAGTGCACTATTGATGTCGAGGTATTGTTCTATTTATACGGTTGAATCGTCGGTCCTATTATAACACTATGGTTTTTAAATTATCTGATGGTTATGGCTTTGGTATAGTTCAAAGCTTCGATGTTAATAATTGAAATAGCTTTATTATACATAATCCCTTTCTAGTTTTTGTGAAAGGGTTGACATCGGCAAAACTGTAGACAGTGAAAGATCGAGCTCAAACTTGTATATTGGTTTTCATTCCTTAGGTAATCTTTATTAATGTCAACAAGTTAAAAAGGGATGTTATGTTTCGTTTAAGTTAATGCAGCTTTTAAGGATCTTTTATTAGTATTCTGAGAGATTTGCGATAGATTGTACGTTTGGGTTGTCTTGACAATAAGAAGAAGGGATTATTTTGAAATGTTATTATCTGATAGATAAAATCAACTCAGTTGTTTTAATCAGAGCATGTTATTCATTTGAAAGGTTAATTGAGTTATAAGCATTTGAGTTTATCTTTAAGTCCAGGAATAAATTTTGTGCATTCACGGGCAAATTGACGAACAGTTAGAATAAGGGATTCATATTCTAGTAGACATGATATAGAAATATTTCTATCAGATCAGTTCTAATCGGGAAATGGTATTATGGATTATAGTCGTCTCGACAGTCAAGCTATTACGCTTGTGTAAAACAATATTGCTTGATGACGCTTTCCATATAAGGAGAAACAAATATAAGTTGAAAGATTTCAGATGCAAACATGCCAGAAGCATTAGTCAGAGTTTGATAATTCAGGTTTCTCGGTCATGATTCATTAGACGATCACTTTGTATTTCTCGGTAATTATACTACTAATGATAAAGTTGTGACAGGAGAACATCATGGTTGTTCAGTTAAACTTGGTATAATATCAAGTTTTGATATGACTTCTGATACGAGTTCTGAATCAAAATGAGTTATGATGGACTTATATGTGGTTTATCATTAAGAAGAAAATATAAAGGCTCAAGTTGATGACTTTTACCAAGTGAGAAATTTCGAGGACAAAATTTTTTTAAGGGGGGAGAGTTGTAATAGCCCGATTTTCAGTAGTGTGGGAAACAGTGGTTCGAGACCACCAAATCCAGCAAGTAAGATCATAAATTTTATTTATTTAATATTTATGAGTCAAATATGGTTTTAAAAAGATCTTTGAATGGGTAATTTATGTTTTATATGAATTATTAGGTTCGAGTGGTAAAATCTTATGTCAAGTGGGTTTAAAAAGTGAGTTATCGGGACCTTGTTTCTATAAAATGAGCCGTAAATATTTTTATAAATATTTACGGAGTGGCATTAATGTGGTATTTAAGTTTCGTTGAAAAATTTTAACATTTCGATAGTTAATTAATTAAAAAGGACTAAATTGTAAAAGATGTTGTCGAAACCATTTTTTTCTTTTGTTTGGAAAACGGGGTCGACTTTAAAACGAATATGGAGTCGCCACCAATATTTTTTGAGGTGTGATTGGGTCACCTTGAGATTGATCATTAAAACATTTTGATTTATTAAAACGACACTTTTGGGCTACGAAATTCGAGAAAGTAGGTTCGGGAGTCAGTTACGTACGAGGAAGGATTAGCACCCTCGTAACGCCCAAAATTGGTACCGAATTGATTGATTAATGTCTTAATGTCAAAAATTTGAAAAAAATTTAAAATACGATCCTTTTTGTTAAATAAAACTTGTATAAATTAAACCGAACGCCGAGACTCGCTTATTTCGAAAGAATAAAATATCATACCCAGTAAGTTAGGATACAACATTTCGAATCCTCAAAACTAAGCTTGTCTTTTGCCATTTAAAACTCGTATATTTAAATTTAAGAAGGATATTTGATTATTTGGGTTAAATGAGAAATCGAAACCCAATAAGTTAGGACACTATTTCTCAAAATTTCCGAATACTGAATATTGCCTTTGTTTTTGGAAATCCTTATCTCGAGATAACAAAATGTCACATCCAGTGAATTAGAACACAACATTTTCGAATTCCTGAGAATAAGTTTTTTATTTAGCTTATGCTTTAATTAAAAATAATTAGTTCTTTAGACTCGATGAGGAAAATCGAAACCCAGTAAGTTAGGGTACGATTTCTTTCAAATCTTAGAACATGGAATATTTTCTTATTTCAAAACAAAATTCTTGATGCATCGGATAAAATACGATATGATTTTATAATGAAATGTAAAACGAATTACAATGCTAGTTTGTGTAACAACATAATGATGATAAAAATATAAATAACAATAGTAAAGGTAAAAGTAAAATACAATAAAATGAAAGCCAAAACAAAACAAAAAATAAGTAAAATAAGTAAGTAAACAAATAAATAAAAGAAAAGAACAATAATAACAAAAATAAGAATTAATAGTAAATAAATAAGTATGTACTATGTACAATAGTTAAAAGATCATAAATAATGATAATGCACGTAATTAATGATTTAAAATTGGAAATTATTTAAGGGGATATAAATATAATAAATAACAATATGATAAATATATTTATAAACAATATATAAATAAATATTACCGAAATAATAGTAATGAAAACCAAATTAATTAAATATATTATAATAATACATTAATAATAAGGAAAGTAATAAAAAATGAACACAATAATAGTAATAGCAATATTAAAGAAAAATAATGATAATAGTAAAATAATGGTAATAAAGTAATAATAATAGTAAATAGTAATAGTAATATAATAATAATAATAATAATAATAATAATAATAATAATAATAATAATAATAATAATAATAATAATAATAATAATAATAATAATAATAATAATAATAATAATAATAATAATAAACAGAATAACTAAAAAGTATTAAATTGAAACTAAAATAAAATTAAAGGCCCAAATCATGATAAGCCAAAACTCTAGGATTAAAACGAAACCCAAACAAAGTTTTAGGGCAAAATCAGGAATAAAACAAAGTAAAGGACCCAAGTATAACGCGTGAATGTCATGGAGGACCAAAAGGGAAATATTCATAATCCTCTAAAACGCAACGTTTTATAAGGGACTTAAATGAAATCGGGGACAAAACTGAAAGGCACAATTAAAAATAAAAGAAAACTGTATTAAAAAGAAATAAAATGCGGAATGGCCAAAAGGGTAAATAACCCATTCTCACAAAACACGCGGATCATCCCTCTGGGTCGGGTCAACACGCGGGTTATAGGGATTAAACGATTCCGTTTTGTGCCCAAACGCATGGCCTAAAAACGACGCCGTTTTCAATCTATATATAAGGCCAAAATTGTTGAAAAAAAATCATTTGCTGCTCAGTTAAAAAAAAGAAGAAGGGATGAGTCCCTTCTTCTCTCTGGGATAACCCAGATTCTGGTCGCAGAGATCACTGGAGGCCTGCCGCAGCTCCGCCGTAGACGGCGGTCGGAAACCCCAAGTATTCCCATTTTCTTTCTTTTCTTTTTTTTTTTCCGTATTTTAACATATATATATATATATATATATATATATGCATATTGATCGCTGAAATTAGAGCTTTAAACTTTATAAAAGAATGATCGAACTTGGAGACTAACTCTGACAACGTACTTATCGAACAGTAGTATAGCTTAGGCAAGACCGGATTATCGAACCCAAAAGAACTAGAAGTACTAATACTAACTTTCTTTTTATTATTTAGCCTTAAAAACGGAGTGAAGTTGCTTAAACTAAATTTACGACGACTAAGCTAAGGACACAAAGACGAAGAGAACGATTTGGGAAATAACTTTGAGAAAAAATCAATTGATCACGACGATACCCTCAGGAAGAATCCACCTAGACTTCACTTGTTACCTAACCCTGAATTATACGATTTCTTTACTTAGCTTGATCCGTAGGACTCCCTAACCTATATTAAACCCTTTCTCGGGGCGAATAACGTCTAACCCGAAGTTAATTAGTGGAACTCTCATTCGCTTATAATAACCCCCTAGAATAGCAGTAAATCGATCAATGTACTCCCATATTAGGTTTCACCCTAATCCGGCAAAATCTCGTAACCCTATCTCTAGGCGTTCGATCAACTCCGCTTAATTGTGTTAGATCTACTCTTAGGCGGGGTCTATTCCTCCTCAACCTAAGCACATCAGATTTGGATTAAGTAACATAATTAAGAACAAACTAAGTAATTATCATAAAATTCAGAAATCAATTAACAAAATTCATCTAGGTTTCATCCCCTTCAGGTATCTGAGGGGTTTAGTTCATAACGAATAAAAAGAACATCTCAAGAGAAAAGATAAAACAAAACATAAGAAAATCCTAAAACCCCCTGAAGGAATTGAAGGAGAATTCCGCCATCTTGAGTATAACTCCGGCTTCTTGGGATGGATCAACTGGCTATCCTCGCGTTATTCCCTAACTCTGACCTTTCCGGCTTGGCTCCTTGGCCTAGCTTTGACGCCCTTTCAAAGGTGGCATTTAGGGGATATATACAGGCTCTTGGAATGCGATTCTTTCTCCCTAAGTATCCTTTTCCAACTGAAATTGCTCTTTCCAGCGACAGAGGCACGGCCATGGCACAGGCCCGTGTGGATCGACTTTAGACCGTGTTTGGATTTCTAACTTGAGGCACGGCCGTGTGAGGCGAGGTTGAGGCTGTGCTCTAAGTGATCGGTGAGGCATAGCCGTGTGGACTTTGGGCCAGGCCGTGTCACTTTCGTGTTAAGGCCCATTTACTCCATTTTGGGCCCGTTTTGTGTTCTTTTCATCTCGGGTGCTTTACTGGGTATAAGACATGAAAAGAAAGGATTACAAGCACCTTTTTATATAAATCAAAGGATAAATCATCCAAAAGTGAGCTAAATGTGGGATTAAAATATGTTACTTTTACGGTTTATCACATATATAACAGTTTTGAATAAAACAAAAAAAAGAGAATAAAAGAATAAAAGAAAACACAATAGACCTTTGTTGATCTTTTCCTTTGTATTGATTTCGTTCGTAAAAAATTATTGTCCCGTACAGATTGATATTGGCCTCCTTTTATAGCCGAAATAAAAAATAAAAAGAAATATAGAAATCATTTGATTTTTCTGTTATCAATTTCCTTGCTTTTTTGCTGTTATTTTGTTGTGTGTCCTTTGTAGGTGCAACCGTCGAGCGTGGAGTGGCGTGGAGGAACGCACGTGGTGGTGGCGCGCGTGTGGGTGTACGGCCACGGTGCTTGAAGCTTCCAGAAACCCATAGGGTTTCTGGAAATATTAGCGTTTTTTGGCCAATCAGGCCAGGGCTTGAATTTGACTTGTATTGGTTTTTATTCTGGACTGTTATTGGAATGGTTTATTAGTGTTTTGGGTTTTTTAATGGGTTAATATTAGGTTAATGGGCCCAGGCAAATTGGGCCTATTACAGCTGCCCCTCTTTGCTCATTGTCATGTAACGAGAATAAAGCAAAGACTTCAAAAAGGGCCAATTTTGCCTGATCTTGCCAAATCTTGACCTCTTTCAGTGCTTTTCTTCTTCGAGTAACTTCATTCCATCCCGCTGCATCTTCAAGGGCATGAGAACTAGCGGTTCGATCCAATTCAAGGAATTTAGACTTGTGGCTTCAATCTGCTCCACTGCTACCTCGGGAAGATAAGATTAACCGTCTACAATCTTCAGTCTGCTCCCTTGCTACCTCAAGAAGATAAGACTACAAACTTCAACCTGCTCCCTTGCTACCTCAAGGAGATAAGGCTGGTGGCTAGAATCTGCTCCCCTACTACCTCGGGAAGATAAGATTCGTCGTTTTCGATCTGCCCCACTGTTATCTCGAGAAGAAAAAATCTACAATCTTCAGTCTGCTTCCTTGCTACCTCAGGAAGATAAGACTACAAACTTCAGTCTGCTCCATTGCTACCTCAAGAAGATAAGACTACAATCCTCAACCTGCTCCCTTGCTACCTTAGGGAGATAAGGTTGGTGGCTTGAATCTGCTCCATTGCCGATACATAGAGATAAGATTCACCGTCTACAATCTTCAATCTACTCCCTTGCTACCTCAGGAAGATAAGACTACAATCTTCAGTCTGCTCCTTTGCTACCTAAGGAAGATAAGACTACAATCTTCAATCTGCTCCCTTGCTACCTCAGGAAGATAAGACTACAAACTTCAGCCTGCTCCCTTGCTACCCTAGGGAGATAAGGCTGGTGGCTAAAATCTTCTCCCCTGCTACCTCGGGAAGATAAGATTCGTCATCTTCGATTTGCTCCACTGCTATCTCAAGGAGGCAAAATCTATAATCTTCAGTCTGCTTCCTTGCTACCTCAAGAAGATAAGACTATAAACTTCAGCCTTCTCCCTTGCTACCTCAGGGAGATAAGGCTAGTGGTTAAAATATGCTCCCCTGCTACCTCGGGAAGATAAGATTCGCCGTCTTCGATTTGCTCCACTGCTATCTTAGGGAGACAAAATCTACAATCTTCAGTCTGCTTCCTTGTTACCTCAAGAAGATAAGACTACAAACTTCAATTTGCTCCATTGCTACTTCAGGAAGATAAGACTACAAACTTCAGTCTGCTCCCTTGCTACCTTAGGGAGATAAGACTGGTGGCTAAAATCTGCTCCCCTGCTACCTCGGGAAGATAAGATTCGTCATCTTCGATCTGCCCCACTGCTATCTCGAGGAGACAAGATCTACAATTTTTAGTCTGCTCCCTTGCTACATCATGAAGATAAGACTATAATCTTTAGCCTGCTCCCTTGCTACCTCAGGAAGATAAGGCTAGTGGCTAAAATCTGCTCCCCTGCTACCTCAGAAAGATAAGATTCGTCATCTCGATCTGCTCCACTACTCCTTAGGGAGATAAGATCTGTGATTTCACCGATGTTGCTACACCGTCCTCTGGGGGACATGTCCTGTAGACTCGATTTCATATGCTTATGTTTATGCTAAATGATTAGGATGCTATGATCAGAATGAATCTAATGCTCCTAACTAAATGTATTATGGATGACATTTGCATGAATGCAGAATGTCATGAGAATAATCCCTTTTTTTAAAAGTACAATGATTAGGATGCAATGATCAAAATGAATCAAATGCTCCTAACTAAATGATATCATGGATGACATTTGCATGAATGCAGAATGTCATGAGAATGATCTCTTTTTTTTTTAAATGTACAATGATTAGGATGCAATGATTAGAGTGAATCAAATGCTCCTAACAAAATGATATTATGGATGACATTTGCGTGAATGTAGAATGTCATGAGAATGATCTTTTATTAAATGTACAATGATTAGGATGCAATGATCGGAATGAATGAAATGTTCCTAACTAGATGATATTTGCATGAATACAGAATGTCATGAGAATGATCTTTGTATAATGATTAGGATGCAATGATCGGAATGAATCAAATGCTTCTAACTAAATGTGTTTTGCATTAATGCAGAATTTCATGAGAATGATCCCCTTTTAAATGTTTAGGGTTGTCATTACTCGTTGTTCTTCCAGGTTGTATCATTTGACGTAATATCCTGTCTTCTTGTTCAATTGATATTTTTGACAGAAAGTCCAAAGAAATGATCACTGTTTAGAGTTTCCTTCTCAAATATTTCCAACCTTTAGGCTTGGTGAGTTCTAAATAAAAGTCCTGTTTCACGTTCTCGTATTATTTAGAAGTTTCCAAAGTAATACGCAAAACTCCTTTTGTGAAAGTATTATAAGCTCATTAATCATTACTTCAATACAAATGTTTGAAAATGATCATAATGATGGAAAAAAATGGAATTTATCAGAAGCGAAATCTGAAAAGAAAGGTTAATTAAAGAAAACAAACATTACTAGAATACGAAATGATGAAGGGAAAAGATAGGTGCCCCAGATATCTCAGCCTGAGCTTCTCTGTACGAACTTTCTTAAGACCAATTTAAGTTCAATATGTGTTTAAAAGATCAAGAGTACTCTTTTGATGCCCCAAGACGTAACATCTCTCATTCCTCTTAATTCAGGTATAGCAAGACCACCGCATGCCCCATTACAATTTGATCACAATTTGAGCCCCTTTTCTGGTTTTCAACTCAAAACCACTTTGGTCTCAAGGCGCCCTTTGCGGGTTTTTACCTTAGCCTCTTTTCCTCTTCAAGAATAATACTTTTTGACTAAATCCTAATTTACAGGATTGGGCAAGTTTTTCCCATCCATTTCAGCCAAGATCAGTGCTCCTCTAGAGAAAGCCTTTTTAACCACATAAGGTCCTTTCCAATTTGGCATCTTTTGTATGGGAAGGATCTTTTTCAAAACTAAGTCACCCTCGTGATATTCTTTTGGGCGAACCTTTTTGTCATAAGCTCTTATCATTCGCTTTTGGTACATCTGACCATGATGGATAGCCCTTAGCCTCTTTTCCTCAATCAAGTTCAACTGATCGTATCGAGACTAGATCCATTCTGCTTCATCTAACTTTAACTCTGACAAGATGATCGTGTGTCAGAGTCTTAAAAATTTATAAAAAGAATGATCGAGCGTAGAGACTAAATATGACAACGATTGAGGCAAGCGCACCTATCGAACAGTTGTATAGTTTAGTAGCAAGACCGGATTGTCGAACCCAAAGGAACCAAAAGTACTAATACTAACTTTCTTTTTATTATTTAGCTTAAAAATTAAGGGAATTATTAATTAATCTAAAATTAACTAACTATTAAGCTAAAGATGCTAAAACAAAGAGAATGAATAGGGGAAAATACTTGTGGGAAAAACCAATTGATTGAGACAATACCCGAGGAAGAATCCACCTAGACTTCACTTGTTATTTAACTCTGAACCAGATGATTTATTCACTTGACTTGATTCGTAGGATTCCCTAATGTATATTAATACCTCTCTCGAGGCTACTAACGTCTAACCCTAGGTTGATTAATTAAAATCTCTTTCTAATTAAAACCCCTAGAATTGCATTAACTCGATCTATGGACGCCCATATTAGGTTTGACCCTAATCGGGCAGATTTTCGTCATCTTATCTCTAGGGTTGCGATCAACTCCGCTTAACTATGCTAGATCTACTCTTAGACAGGGTCTATTCCTCCTCTGCCTAAGCACATCGATACTTGAATTAATATCCTAAAATATTAAAGCAAGAATTAAGAACACATAATTAAGAACAAATCAAGTATTTATCACATAGTTCAGAAAACAATAACAAGATCCTTCTTAGGTTTCATCCCCCTTAGGTATTTGAGGGGTTTAGTTCATAATGATAAAAGAATACATCTCAGAAGAAAATATAAAACAAAACATAAGAAAAACCCTAAAACCCCCTGAAGGAAATTGAAGGAAAGATCTTCCGTCTTGAGTATTACTCTGGCTTCTTGAGATGAATCAACTGGCTTTCTTTGAGTAAATTCCACAATTCTGCCCTCTCTGGCTCGGCTCTTCGGCCTCACTGGACGCCCCTTAAAGGTTGGCCTCTAGGGTGTTTATATAGGCTTTTGGAATGGCTTTTTTTTGCCTCTAAGTACCCTAATCCGAATAGAATTCAAACAGGTCACATCAGGGACACGCCCATGGCACACGCCCGTGTGAATCGTGGCCAGGCCGTGTTCGGGTCTGTTAATGAGGCACGACCGTGTGGTCTTGGGCCCAGGCCGTGTCGATTTCGTAAGTTGGCCCCTTTGCTATGTTTTAAGCCCATTTCTCGTTCTTTTCATCCTCCAGTGCTAGCCTAAGTATAAAACATGAAATTAAAGGATTAGGAGCACCAAATTCCACAATTCAAGGAATAAATCATCCAAAAGTATGCTAAATGTGGGATTAAAATATGTTCATATTACGGTTTATCAAATACCCTCACACTTAAGCATCTGTTTGTCCTCAAGCGAAATTCTCAACTCACAATTAAAATGAACTTGCTTGATTCATAATATTCATCAATAATGTTTCATCATAATTCATAGATAATTCAAACATTGATAATTTAAGTAGAAAGGTCCTAAAGATTCAAACAATCAAAGTCACAATTTTTGTAACATGAAAAATATAGGCGTTTCCCCTTACCTAAATAATCATCTTTTATTCAAAATTGACAAGGGTTGACATCCTCACTAAAGATTCACTCAAATCACTCAAAGTGTTTAAGGTTCAAAATTAAGCACTCAAAAGTCGAACATGAAGAGTTAATCCCATAGGCTTGCCTGAAAATCAAATCTCCACACTGTAAAATGAGATGATACACAAATCAAAAGGTCTTAAAAAGGGTTATAATGAGTCTTGGGTTAAAGGTGTGGATAAAGGCTGAATTAGAGGGTTAGAATCAAGATTGAATTGGCAATTTACCTAACTAGAAAAATGAACTAATCCTGAATAATTACATTAATTGAAAACATGAAATACTAATAACATGAGCTTCTTCTCAAGATGTGGAATTTAAACGTATAAGCTCAATTACATAGAACTAACAATGAATATACTTCATTTTTTTTAAAGAACAAATCAATAATAAGAAAGAACTTTAAGAACTGAAATACAGAACATAGTTAGGCAACTGTTCAAAATCAAATCTCGACAAAAAGGAAGTCAAGATGAGATTTGGGTTAATATTAGTGGGTGAGTCAACAAAAAGGGTTGTTAGAATCAAAGGGGTTCACTAGGGGTTAATTGTGAAGGTAGGCTTTTTAGTAGAGTGAGTGGGTTAGATCCTAAGTGCCTTTATCATCTCTGTATATCAAATCAATGATGTGGTCTCAATATGTATAATCGAAGCAAGTTCTAGAATAACAAATCAATGTTGACACACTCATAATCAAAAAGTGAGCACGAAAGAATGTTTGCTCTAAAAGGCTCAAAATCTCACAAAAATTATGGGTTTTTGATATCAACTTTGTAAATTTCAAACTTCAAGGTAATAATTAGATTCAGGTAGACAACCTAACAAAATTTTAATTTTTGAAAATAGACTCATCATGCTTGATTCTCTAGTCTCCTAAAGTTTAAATCATCACTACACAATTATCAATGACTTAATCCGAAACATATCAATAAAAATCATAAATCAAAAGAAATTCATTCTAATTAGTTATATGAGGAAATTACTTAAGATAAGATATGATTCAGGGATTTTCAACTGATACTATAGTTGACCCCCCACACTTAAGACGTACATTGTTCTCAATGTACAAAGATAGATAATGATTAGTAAGAAAGTCATAAGAGAGGGAGAGAGGTGAAACTTCCTGAATTATGGATGAAATTATTAGAGGATGATCAATGATGAACATGATGACTAGACATAGGTGAAATTGGTGGGGAATACTCCGGTGGTGTGTTCGTTCCTTGAGCGGCACCTTGAACCTTTTTTAAACTGCGAAGTCATCAGTAAGGTTTTTAGGGAGTTCTTATTTAATGGACGTTTGTTATAGTTACTCGAGAGTTAAACAGCCAGAGATAAAATAAGTTAAATTAAAATTTTAAAGAGTTTAATAATAAAGGAAAATGAACTAAAATAAGAATAAAAAAATAAAAATAAAAATAAAGAAAATAATAAGACTCAAAGGTCCTCATCATCGGAGTGATTTCGAGGTGGTGGTGGCGGCGATATCTGAGAAAGCTGATAATGTCGATCACGATCGCTTCACACGGCCGTGTGGATTTATCTCAGCCCGTGTTCTTTAGGCAGTTTCGACCACGACCGCCTCGCACGGCCGTGGCATTTAGTCGGAGCCCGTGTCTTGGGGAAAATTTTCGTCCTATTTCTGCACAATCTCTGCCACGCCCATGTTCCTATTCGTGGTGTTCACACAGCCACGGCCAGGCCCATGTGCAAGGCCGTGTGGTAGAGAAACCTACGCCTAAAAATTTTGGTTAGTTTTTAGTTAGATGCTAAAATTCGAAAATATGGACGTTAGCGGGGTTAGTGCTCGGGTTACCTCCCAAGAAGTGCTCATTTAAAGTCTTGAGCTAGACTTACCTGTTATTCGTATGGCCATGGTGGTTCATGGATTCGAAACTCCTTTTTCTTACTATCAATTCTATCAACATATAGTTTGAGTCGGGTAATATTTACTTCAAAAGTGCCGAAATTAAAATGTGTTATCTCGACTGTTTCGTATGAAAAGACCTTACATGTCAAAAAAGGAGTCGCACTGTTTGTACTAAGCTCTGAAGCGGCTATTCGAGGGTCGGGTGCATCTGATAGTACTTGGTCCCCAACTTTGAAGTGATTGGTTCCACCTTTAATACTCGATGTCCTAGCCGTGTCAAAAATGTTTAGTTCCATATGCGGCGTATCGTCTAACTTCCGTTTGTTTGTCAAAAACTCTTTTAAAAATTTCCTTGAATCTGGTATCTGTGAAAGAGCTTCAAGAAACGGCAAGTTAATATGTAATTTCTTTGGAAGTTTAAGAAATTTCCCGAATTGTTCCTCTGTGTGGTCTTTCTTTATCGCATTGGGGTACGACACACGTGGTTGGTACTCTCTAATTATCGGGTTTGATTTATCATGGCTTACCTCAACCTTACCTTCTTCTACCACATTCTCTTGCTTCAATTTTAGTTCATTATAACCCTTCACTATCGTGAGCAGTTATTGCTTGAGGTTGCTCTCTTGGGTTAGTTTTGTTGTTGCTAAGCAAGATACCTTGTGGTCTTTTTGAGATCAGTTTAGCAAGCTGACCTAATTGATTCTCGAGCCCTTGAATCGACACTTACTGATTTTTAAGCATTGTTTCAGTGTTTTGGAAGCGTGTTTCTAACACCGAGATAAATTTCGTTAGCATCTCCTCAAGGTTCAGCTTTTTTTCTTGCATGTGAGGTGGTTGTTGAAAGCCTGGAGGAAGTTGCGGTCTTTGATTACCTTGACCATCCCACGAGAAATTGGGATGGTACCTCCAACCTGCATTGTAAGTGTTACTGTAAAGATTATTTTGAGGTCTAGAATAGTTACCCATATAGTTGACTTGTTCGTTCTCTGTGCTACGGTTGTAGGATAGATATTCTGTGTTGTTCACCCCTCTTCCATATGTATCGTACTGTATTACCAGATGTACCTGCATAGAACCATACCAACCATCAATTTTTTATTTAAAAGCTCTACCTGGTTAGATAACATGGTGACCGCATCAAGGTTGAAAACATCGGCTGCTTTAGTAGGCTTTGTCCTCATGACTTGCCACTGAGAATTATTCAGTGACAACTCTTCGGTTTCTGCGAGTGGTATGTTTTATTTCACTGTCAAGAATCAAAGGTCCTGACGGGTTCCTCCTAGTCATAAACTAGAATTACCTACTAGAAGCAATTAAAGGAAGAATTAGCAAAGTAAAAATTAAATTAAATTGCAGAAAAATAAAACAAAAAAATGGCTAAACTAATAAAAATTGAGCGTTCTTAATATTTTAGTTCCCCGGCAACGGTGCCAAAAACTTGATCGTGTGTCAGAGTCTTAAAAATTTAAAAAAAGAATGATTGAGCCTAGAAACTAACTATGACAATGATTGAGGCAAGCGCACCTATCAAACAGTAGTATAGTTTAGTAGCAAGACCGGATTGTCGAACCCAAAGGAACCAAAAGTACTAACACTAACTTTCTTTTTATTATTTAGCCTAAGAATTAAGGGAATTATTAATTAATCTAAAACTAACTAACTATTAAGCTAAAGATGCTAAGACAAAGAGAATGAATTGGGGAAAATACTTGTAGGAAAAACCAAACCCGAGGAAGAATCCACCTAGACTTCACTTGTTATTTAACTCTGAACCAGACGATTTATTCACTTGACTTGATCCATAGGATTCCCTAATGTATATTAACACCTCTCTCGAGGCTACTAACGTCTAACCCTAGGTTGATTAATTGAAATCTCTTTCTAATTAAAACCCCTAGAATTGCATTAACTCGATCTATGGACTCCCATATTAGGTTTGACCCTAATCGGGCAGATTTTCGTCATCCTATCTCTAGGGTTGTGATCAACTCCGCTTAACTATGCTAGATCTACTCTAAGACAGGGTCTATTCCTCCTCTGCCTAAGCACATCAATACTTGAATCAATATCCTGAAATATTAAAGCAAGAATTAAGAACACATAATTAAGAACAAATCAAGTATTTATCATATAGTTCAGAAAACAATAACAAGATTCGTCTTAGGTTTCATCCCCCTCAGGTATTTGAGGGGTTTAGTTCAGAAGAAAATATAAAACAAAACATAAGAAAAACCCTAAAACCCCCTGAAGGAAATTGATGGGAAGATCTTCCGTCTTGAGTATAACTCCGGCTTCTTGAGATGAATCAACTGACTTTCTTTGAGTAAATTCCACAATTCTAGCCTCTCTGGCTCGGCTCTTCGGCCTCACTGGACGCCCCTTGAAGGTTGACCTCTAGGGTGTTTATATAGGCTTTTGGAATGGCTTTCTTTGCCTCTAAGTACCCTAATCCGAATAGAATTCAAACAGGTCAAGTCAGGGACACGCCCGTGTGAATCGTAGCCAGGTCGTGTTCGAGTCTATTAATGAGGCACGACTGTGTGGTCTTGGGCCCAGGCTGTGTCGATTTCGTAAGTTGGCCCATTTACTCCATTTTAAGCCTGTTTCTCATTCTTTTCATCCTCCGGTGCTTTCCTAAGTATAAAACATGAAATTAAAGGATTAGGAGCACCAAATTCCACAATTCAAGGAATAAATCATCCAAAAGTATGCTAAATGTGGGATTAAAATATGTTCAAATTACTGTTTGTCACAAGACTCAAAGGGAAGAAATTTCCACTTCGATAGGTAACACTGCCTCTATTCCATAGACTAATGAGAAAGGAGTTGCCCCAGTAGAGGTCCTGACTGATGTTCGATAAGCATAGAGAGCAAATGGTAACTTCTCGTGCCAATCTTTATAAGTTTCAACCATTTTCCCCAAAATTTTCTTAATGTTCTTATTGGCTGCTTCCACTGCACCATTCATTTTTGGACGATACAGGGATGAATTGTGATGTCTAATCTTGAATTGACTATAGAATTTTGCAATCATGCTGTTGTTTAAGTTTAATGCATTGTCAGATTTGATCCTCTTAGCCATCCCATATTGACATATGATTTCCTTTTTTAGGAATCTGCTAACTGCCGTCTTAGTAACACTGGCATATGAAGCAGCCTCTACCCATTTGGTGATATAGTCGATGACTACAAAGATGAATCGATGCCCATTTGAAGCTTTGGAGAGATAGGCCCGATGACGTCCATACCCCACATGGAGAAAAGCATTGGGGAAGTCATAACATGCAAAGGCAAAGGAGGTACATGAATTTTGTCTCCATAGATCTGGCATTTGTGACATTTTTAGCATAATTGATGCAATCTCCTTCCATGGTAGACTAATAGTATCAAAATCACATAATTTTTCTAGCCATTGTGAAACCATTAGTATGTGTTCCACAAACACCCTCGTGGACTTCTCCCAGAATTTTCTTAGCTTCAACAGTGTCCACACATCTCAACAGTACCTGATCCTTTCTTCTTTTATATAGGGTCTCCCTGTCTAAGACATAGTCACAGGCTAGTCTTCTCAACGTCCTCTTATCGTTCTCGGTCGCTTGTTCAGGGTATTCACGATTTCTCACGTATCGCAATATATCATGGTACCAGGGGTGATCATCTCTTTCTTCTTCCTCCATATTGTAACAATTAGCTGGGACCTCATAAATACTCATCTAAATGGGTTTCACATCCTCTTATTTGCTCACTTTCATCATGGAAGCCAGAGTGGCCAAAGCATCTGCCATCTGGTTTTTGTCTCGTGGGTGATAATTGAAAGTAATGTCATCAAACTCCTCAATTAACCCCAGAACTATCCTTCGATAATTGATCAATTTGGGGTCTCTTGTCTTCCATTCACCCTTCAGTTGGTAGATCACCAGTGCTGAATCTTCATATACTTCCGGTACTCTAATCCTGCATTCTATGGCAGCACGGAGTCCCATGATACATGATTCATATTCTGCCATGTTATTTGTGCAATCAAAATCCAATTTGCATGTGAATGGATAATGATCTCCATCTGAGGATACCAAGATTGCCCCAATTCCATTGCCTACAGCATTTGATGCTCCGTTGAAGTTCAATTTCCAAATGCGATCTTTTGTAACGTCTTCTTCAGTAGCTGCCACATATATTAATTCTTCATTGGGAAAGTCAAAGTTCAGGGGCTCATAATCTTCAAGAGCTTTGTTGAACCGATTTGCAATCATCTTTTATGGGGAGGCGGTGTACAACGATGTCAGTGCTTAACCCTGGCATATATTGGTATGACCATGCGAAGATATCCTTGAATTTCTGAAGTAACTCTACAAGGTTTCGCTTCGTTTCTTCAGTTGTGCCCGCTCCAGTTTTCACTACTTTTCCCTCTTCTAAGGTCACAATTTCCATTGTCTCTTTATGAGGCATGATCGTGTGTCAGAGTCTTAAAATTTATATAATGAATGATCGAGCCTAGAAACTAACTAAGACAACGATTGAGGCAAGCGCACCTATTGAACAGTAGTATAGTTTAGTGGCAAGACCGAATTGTCGAACCCAAAGGAACCAAAAGTACTAATACTAATTTTTTTTATTATTTAGCCTAAGAATTAAAGGACTTGTTGTTTAATCTAAAATTAACTAACTACTAAGCTAAAGATGCTAAGACACGGAGAAGAAATTGGGGAAAATACTTGTGGGATAAACCAATTGATTAAGACAATACCCGAGGAAGAATCTACCTAGACTTCACTTGTTATTTAACTCTGAACCAGACGATTTATTCACTTGACTTGATCCGTAGAATTCCCTAATGTATATTAATACCTTTCTCAAAGCTACTAACCTCTAACCCTAGGTTGATTAATTGAAATCTCTTTCTAATTAAAACCCCTAGAATTGCATTAACTCGATCTATGGACTCCCATATTAGGTTTGACCCTAATCCGACAGATTTTCGTCATCTTATCTCTAGGGTTGCGATCAACTCCGCTTAACTATGCTAGATCTACTCTTAATCAGGGACATTTGCTCCACTGCCTATGCACATCAATACTTGAATCAATATCCTGAAATATCAAAACAAGAATTAAGAACACATAGTTAAGAACAAATTAAGTATTTATCATATAGTTCAGAAAATAATAACAAGATTCGTCTTAGGTTTCATCCCCCTCAGGTATTTAAAGGGTTTAGTTCATAATGATAAAAGAATACATCTCAGAAGAAAATATAAAACAAAACATAAGAAAAACCCTAAAACCCCCTGAAGGAAATTGAAAGGAAGATCTTCCGTCTTGAGTATAACTCCAGCTTCTTGAGATGAATCAACTGGCTTCCTTTGGGTAAATCCCACAATTCTGGCCTCTCTGGCTTGGCTCCTCGGCCTACCTGAACCGCCCCCTTTTAGGGCACACTTTTCAAAATGTCTTTCTTCTCCTCTAAGTATCCTAATCCGAGTGAAATTAAAACAGGTCACGGCAGGGACACGCCCATGGAAGACGCCCGTGTAAGTCGAGTCAGGCCTTGTTTGGGTCTGCTAAAGAGGCACGACCGTATGGCTTGGGCCCAGGCCGTGTGAATTTCGTATTTTGGCCCATTTTCTCTATTTTTGACCCGTTTCTCGTTTTTTTCATCCTCCAGTGCTCTCCTAAGTATAAAACATGAAATTAAAGGATTAGCAGCACCAAATTCCACAATTTAGGGGATAAATCAATCCAAAAGTATGCTAAATGTGGGATTAAAATATGTCTATATTATGGTTTATCAAATACCCCCACACTTAAGCGTTTTCTTGCCCTCAAGAAAAATTCTCAACTCACAATTAAAATGAACTTCCTCAACTCATGATATTTATCAATAGTGTTTCATCATAATTCAAAGGTAATTCATACATTGATAGTTTAAGTAGAAGGGTCTTAAAGATTCAAACAATCAAAGTCATAGTTTTTGTAGCATGAAAATATAGGCGTTTCCCCTTACCTAAATAATCACCTTTAATTCAAATTTGACAAAAGTTGACATCCTCACTAAAGATTCACTCAAATCACTCAAAGTGTTTAAGGTTCAAAATTAAGCACTCAAAAGTCGAACATGAAAAGTTAATCCCATAGGCTTGAATGAAAATCAAATCTCCACCACTATAAAATGCAATGATACACAGATCAAAAGGTCTTTAGAATGGGTTGTAATGGGGCTTAGGTTAAAGGTGTGGATAGAGGCTGAATTGGAGGGTTAGAATCGAGATTGAATTGACAATTTTCCTAACTAGAAAAATGAACTAATCCTGAATAATTACATCAATTTAAAACTTGAAACACTAATAACACGAGCTTCTTCTCAGAATATGGAATTAATTGCTTAAGCTCAAACAACATAGAAATAATAATAAATAACTTTCCAACATTTTTTTAAGAACAAGTATTTTCAATAATAAGAAAGAACTTTAACAACTGAAATATAGAACATAGTTAGGTAACTGCTCAAAATCAAATCTCGACAAAAAGGGAATCAATAAATGGTGATAACAAATATAAGATGGGTTTTGGGGTAATATTAGTGGGTGAATCAATAAAAAGGGTTGTTAGGATCAAAGGGGTTCACTAAGGGTTAATTGTGAGGGTAGGCTTTTTAGTGGAGTGAGTGGGTTAAATCCTAAGTGCCTTTATCATTTCTATATATCAAATCAATGATGTGGTCTTGACATGTATAATCGAAGCAAGTTCTAGAATAACAAATCAATGTTGACACACTCATAATCAATAAAGTGAGCAAGAAAAGAATGTATGCTCTAAAAGGCTCAATATCTCACAAAAATTATGGGTTTTTGATATCAACCTTGTAAATTTCATCTACGAGGTAATAATTAGGTTCACGTGGACAACCTAAAAAAATTTTAATTTTTGAAAATAGACTCATCATGCTTGATTCTCTAGTCCCCTAAAGTTTAAATCATCACTGCACAATTATCAATGACTTAATCCAAAACATATCAATAAAAATCATAAATCAAAGGAAATTTCATTCTAATTAGTGATATGAGAAAATTACTTAAGAACAAGACATAATTCAGGGGTTTGAGAATAATGCAGAAAGTTAGAAGCTTTTCAAAATAAAATTCACCCCCACACTTAAGATGTACATTGCCGTCAATGTACAAAGATATATATGAAATCATAAGAGATAGGGAGAAGTGAAACTTCCTGAATTTTGGATGGCTTCCTTGAGTTGAGATTGGTTGTGGTGCGGTGGCAGCCGACAATCTCTGCACTAGATGAAGAAATTGGGAAGCTCATGAAGAATTAGCTAGGAAATAATAAAAACGATTCAAAATATACTAATTATATATTTAAAGAAAAGAAAAATAAAAAGAAAGAGAATAGAAAGTAAAATAAAATGAAAAGACAAGATTAATGGACTGAAAAGTCCTTATCGTTAGATGGTTAGCGAAGTGGGTGTGATTTCTAAGGCCGTGGTGTTGTGATTCCCAAGCAGCCTTTGGAACCTAAATCAAAGAAAACAAAATAAAATAGACTAAATTAAGCATAAGAGAAATAAAGATAAGGAAAATAAAGGAGAAGAGAAAAGATCAAGAAAAAGAAAATGGACTCAAAAGTCCTTGTCCTGTCGAGTTAATGAAGCGGCCGACATGAACTTATGTAGATCGGTCTCGCTGATGGAGACTGTTCTAGGATCCTTCCGCTTCTTCGACATGGGTATGGTGTAGATTAAGAGTTAGGAGAATGAAGAAAGGTGAAAAATGAAAAAGGGAGGGGAGTGTAAAGGGAATGGAAGAAAAAGGATGGGGAGTAGGTGAGAAGGGGGAAGGGGTGTGTTAAATAGAGATTTCAAATCTGGTACATCCCCACGCCCGTGTACCGTGGGCGTGTTGAGTTACACGGCCGTATCGCACCGCCGTGTTGTGCTTTGTTCGTTTCTCCCACGCCTGTGTGCAGGTCGCCACGCCCGTGTTGGCCACGGCTGTGTCGCACGGCTGTGGTGTTTAGTCGGAGCCCGTGGCTTGAAGATATTTTTCGTCCTGTTTCATACTATAATATTTTTCATCTTGTTTCGTACTATCTCTGCCATGCTAGTACGAAAATCCGTAGTGTCCACACGGCCACAGCCACTCCCGTGTGCAAGGCCGTGTGGTATGGAAATCTGCGTTTTAGTTAGTTTGTAGTTAAGTGCTAAAAGGGAAAATAAAAGTAAAAATAAAAAATGTAAAAATTAATAGAGTTAGTGCTTGGGTTTTGCTTCGTGAAATTTGTTTGTCCCACGAAATGGTGTTGGTTCTGCTTCGTGTATTCCTAGTTTCTCCTTGAAGTGCGTCTTCCACTCATCTAGTTCATTGATCTGGAGCCTTCGTTCCTCGTAAGTTATTTCTTTGTTGGCATGAGGTCTAGGATTTGGCTCAGTTGCGTAATTCCGTGGTGCTTCCTGAAAAGAAGGTTTAACCGAATGGTCATTAATAGAATTTATGTTCTCACCTTGATCATTCGATGTTCTAGCCGAATCAAGAGCCTGAAGAGTGATTGTTTCGTCACCTACACAAAGTATGAGCTCACCTGCGTCGACAGCAATTTTAGTCCTGGCAGTTGCTAAAAAGGGTCTTCCTAAAATTAAAGGAATATTATTGTCCTCATCCATGTCTAAACTGAAAAAGTCTACTGGAATACGAATTTATCATTTTTCACTAAAACATCTTTGATTATACCCCTAGGAATTCTTATAGTTTTATCAGCTAATTGAATGCTCATCCTAGTTTGTTTGGGTTTCCCTATACCTAATTGTTTAAACATTTTATAAGGCATGACATTGATACTTGCCCCTAAATCAGCTAAAGCATTATCAATAGATAAACTACCAATTAAGCATGGAATTGTAAAACTCCCTGGATCTTTTAATTTTCATGGTAGTTTATTCTGTAAAATTGCTGAGCATACTGTGTTTAGCTCCACATGCGATTCTTCGTCTAACTTCCGTTTGTTTGTCAAAAGCTCTTTTAAAAATTTCCTTGAATCTGGCATCTATGAAAGAGCTTCAAGAAACTGTAAGTTAATATTTAATTTCTTTAAAAGTTTAAGAAATTTATCGAATTGTTCATCTGTGTGGTCCTTCTTTATTGCATCGGGATATGGTATACGAGGTTGGTACTCTTTAATTACCGGTTTTGGCTTATCATGACTTACCTCAGCTTTACCTTCATCTACCACATTATCTTGCCTTAATTTGGGTTCATCTAACCCTACACTATCATGAGCTGTTATGGCTTGAAGTTGCTCCTTTGGGTTAGTCTCAGTGTTACTTGGCAAGCTGCCTTGTGGTTGTTCTAATATGATCTTAGCAAGTTGCCCTAACTAGTTCTCGATCCCTTGAATTGATGCTTGTCGATTTTTTAAGTGTTGTTTCGATGTTTTGAAAATGTGTTTCTGAAACCGCTATGAATTTTGTCAGCATCTCCTCAAGGTTTGGCTTCTTTTCCTGTGGGTAAGGCTGTTGTTGGAAGTTTGGGAGGCGTTGTTGTCTTTGGTTTCCTTGACCACCCCATGAGAAATTGGGGTGGTTCCTCCAACATGGATTATAAGTATTACTATAAGGGTTATTTTGAGGTTTAAAATTGTTAACCATATAGTGAACTTGCTCGTTTTCAGCGCTCGGGTTGTAGGGTGGATATTCTGTATTGTTCATCCCTACTCCACTTGTATCGCACTACGTAACTAGTTGTACCTACGAAGAACCACATAAACCATCAATCTTTTTGTTTAACATCTCTACCTGATTTGATAGCATGGTTACTGCGTCGAGGTTGAAAACACTGGTGGTTTTTGTCGGCCTTGTCCTCGTGACTTGCCACTGATAGTTATTCAGTGACATCTCTTCAATGAATTCATAGGCAGCATCAGGTGTTTTTTTGTTCAAGGTTCGGCTAGCGGCTGAATCAATCAATTGCCTAGTTGAAGGTTTCACCCCGTTGTAAAAGGTTTGGACTTGTAGCCACAAGGGTAATCCACGGTGTGGACACCTTCTCAATAGGTCTTTGTATCTCTCCCATGCATCGTAAAGTATTTCTAAATCCATCTACACAAATGAAGAGAATTTTCTAAATCCAGTCCTCAACTTGGCCGTTTTAGCCGGCGGAAAATATTTTAATAAAAAATTTTCGGTCATTTGTTCCCATGTAGTGATTGATCCTTATGGAAGAGAATTCAACCACTGTTTAGCTTTATTCCTCAAAGAAAAGGGAAATAACTGAAGATGAACGGCATCATCAGAAATGCCATTTATTTTGAAAGTATCGCAGAATTCTAGGAAATTTGCCAAGTGATTGTTTGGGTCTTCATCCTGCAAACCATCAAACTGAACAAACTATTGTATTATCTGAATTGTATTAGGTTTCAGTTCAAAATTATTTGGAGCAATAGCAGGTCTAACAATACTTGACTCAGTTCCTATTAAATTAGGTTTAGCATAATCATACATAGTTCGAGGAGCATGATTTTCGGCCACCTCCAGAGGTAGTGGATTATTCTCAGCCATCTCTTTGGTAGTATTAATTTTGTCTTCTTACTCTTCTTGTATGTATTGTAGGCTTCTCCTTATTTCTCTTCGATTTCTGTGAACTGTACTTTCAATTTCACTATCGTAAAGTAGAGGTCCTGACGGGTTTCTTCTAGTCATAAACTAGAATACCTGCCAGAAGAAAAGAAGAAAATTTAGAAAAGTAAAAATAAAATTTAATTGCAAAAAATAAATGATAAACCGTAAAAGTAACATATTTTAAGCCCACATTTAGTATGCTTTTGGATGAATTAAGCCTCTATTTATGTAAAAAGGTGCTCTTAACCCTTTATTTTCATGTTTTGTACCCAGGAAAGCACCCGAGGATGAAAAGAACGAGAAACGGGCCTAAAACAGACCAAATTGTGCCAAAGAGGAAATCGACACGGCCTGGACTTAAGCCCACACGGTCGTGCCACGTCAATCTACTAGAACACGGCCTGATCTCGATTCACACGGTCGTACCTCATTAAAGAAGTCCGAGTACGACCTGGCCACGATCCACACGGATGTGTGCCATGGTCATGTCCCTGTCGTGGCAAAGAGAAATTTCATTCGGATTTGGATACTCAGGGGCCAAGAAACATATTTCGAAAGCCTATATGAACCCCCTAAGTGTTACCTGAAATGAGGCGGTTAGCTAGGCCAAGGAGTCGAGCCAGAAAGACCAGATTTGTGGAGAATCACTCGAAGATAGCCAGTTGATCCATCTCAAGAAGCCGGAATTCTACTCAAGACCGCGGATCTCTCCTTCAATTCCTTCAAGGGATTTTAGGGATTTCTTATGTTTTGTTTTATCTTTTCTTATGAGATGTTTTCTTTATTTGATATGAACTAAACTCTTCAGATACCTGAGGGGGATGAAACCTAAGACAGATCTTGTTATTGTTTTCTGAACTATATGATAAATATTTGACGTGTTCTTAATTATGTGTGCTTAATTCTTGTGTTGATATTTCCGGGATATTAATTCAAGTATGATGTGCTTAAGTGGAGGAGCAAAAGTCCCTGCTTAAGAGTAGATCTAGCATAATTAAGCGGAGTTGATCGCAAGCCTAGAGATAGGGTGACGAGATTTTGCCGGATTAGGGTGAAACCTAATATGGGAGTCCATAGATCGAGTTAATGCGATTCTAGGGGTTTTAATTAGAAAGAGATTTCAATTAATCAACCTAGGGTTAGACGTTATTCGCTTCGAGAGAGGGTTTAATATAACTTAGGGAATCTTACAGATCAAGTCAAGTGAATACATCGTCTGGTTCAGTGTTAGATAACAAGTGAAGTCTAGGTGGATTCTTCCTAGGGTATCGTCTTAATCAACTGAGTTTTTCTTCCAAGTTATTTTTACCAATTCATTCTCTTTTTGTCTTTGCGTCTTTAGTTTAGTTGATAGTTAAATTTAGATTAGATAATCATTCATTTAATTCTTAGGTTAAATAATAGAAAGAGATTTAGTATTAGTACTTTTGGTTCCTTTGGGATTCGATATTCCGGTTTTACCTAAGCTATACTACTGTCTGATAGGTGCGTTTGCCTTAAAATCGTTGTCAGAGTTAGTTTTCAGGTTCGATCACTCTCATTATAATTTTAAAGCTCTGATTTCGACGATCAAGTTTCTGGCACCGTTGCCGGGGAACTGAAATATTAAGAATGCTTAATTTTTATTACTTTAGCCATTTTTTTATTGCAGTTTATTTTTATTATTTTTTTTATTTTTTTTACTTTGCTAAATTTTCTTTTACTTTGCTAAACTATCAGTGGCAAGTTATGAGGACAAAGCTAACAAAAGCAGCCGATATCTACAACCTCGACCCAGTAGCCATGCTATCAAATCAGTTAGAGCTTTTAAATAAGAAAATTGACATTTTATGTGGTTCCTCGCAGGTATATCCAGTTATGCAGTGGGAAACAAATGGAGGCATGGCGAATCTTGAGTACCCACCCTACGGACATGGCATGGAAAGCGAACAAGTCAACTATATGGGTAACTATGCTAAACCTCAAAATAATTTTTATCATAACATTTATAATGCAGGTTGGAGGTACCATCCCAATTTCTCGTGGGATGATCAAAGTAGCCAAAGACAGGAACTTCATCCAAATTTTCAACAACCACCTCACCAACAGGAGGATAAGTTGAACCTTGAAGAGATGCTGGCAAAATTCATAGCAAACACAGAAACACGCCACCGAAATATAGAAACGAAACAAGAAGCATCGATTCAAAGGATCAAGGATCAGTTAGGTCAGCTCGCTAAGCCGATCTTAGAACAACCACAAGAAAGCTTGCCAAGCAACACTGAAACTAACCCAAAAGAGCAAATTCAAGCCGTAACAGCTCATGACGGTGAAAGTTTAGTGGAATCTGACCCGAAGCAAGAACCTGTGGTAAGTGAAGGTAAGGTTGAGGTAAGCCAGGATTTACCAAACCCGGTAATTACAGAGTACCAAGCTCTTGTGCCATACCCTAATACGATAAAGAAAGACCACATAGAGGAACAGTTCGGTAAGTCTCTTAAACTTCCAAAGAAATTTCATATTAACTTGCCGTTTCTTGAAGCTCTTTCGCAGATGCCAGATCCTAGACCTCGTGGCGATAAAGAAGAAATTTATGAGGAACGAAGGCTGTGGATCGATGAACTAGACGAATGGAAGACATACCTCAAAGAGAAACTAAAAACACACGAAGCAAAAACGAGGCGACTCCGCGGCGAACTTAATGATGGGACAAGCCAGCTTAAGATAGGAGATCAGGTACTCAAAATCTCTCCAGATGGAACAGTCGAGGTAACTAGTCCCAAAATCAGCCCCTTTAAGGTAAACACTACTCGACTTAAATTTTATATCAATAACAGAATAGATCACATTAGAAAGGATTTTCACCTCCTCAAACCACTATGACCATACGAATGAGAGGTAAAGTCTAGCTCAAGACTATAAACGAGCGCTTCTCGGGAGGCAACCCGACCACTAACCCCATTAATTTTTACATTTTTTATTTTTTACTTTTATTTTTCCTTTTAGATTTCCATACCACACGGCCTTGCACACGGCCGTGGCCGTGGCCGTGTGGCCACCACAGGAAGATACAAGGGCGGGGCCAACTACCAGATCCATAATTTCTATTTAACCCCCTTCTTTCCTTCCTTTTCCCGTTATCTTTCTTCTTTCATTTCCCATTATTTACTTTTATTTTTATTTTTATTTTATTTTTTTATTATTTTATTTTTATTATTCGTACCATTTAGATTTAGATTAGGATACAATAAAATTAGGACGGCTGCTTCGAGGACTCAATTTCAAACGGTTCGAGACGCTTTCCCACGTTCACCTCAAATCCTATCCGGTTTCTTTTCATTGACTTCATCCAAAATTCAGGAAGTTTCACTTCTCTACCCATCTTATGATTTTATGATTATTTTGATATTATCTATGTTTGTACATTGAGGGCAATGTACATCTTAAGTGTGGGGGGTGAATAGTCATTTCAGGAAAGTGCCTAACTTTCTTCATTATTCTCAAATCCCTAAATTTAGTCTTGTTTTTAAGTAATTTCCTTATATTACTAATTAGGATGAAATTTCTAATGATTTATGATTTTTATTGACATGTTTTAGAGCAAGTCATAGTCAATTGTGCATTGATGATTAAAATTTTAAGATACTAGAGAATCAAGCATGACAAGTCTATTTTTCAGAATTAGAATTTTTGCTAGGTTGTTAACCTAAATCTGAATATTACTTTGAAGTTTGAAATTTACGAGGTTGACATCAAAATACCCATAATTTTTTGTGAGATTTTTGAGCCTTATAGAGCATATATTCTTTTTCGTGCTCACTTTTTGATTATGAGTGTGTCAACATTGAACTGTTATTCTAGAACTTGCCTCGATTATACTTGTCAAGACCACACCTATGATTTGATATACAGAGATGATTAAGACACCTAGGATCTAACCCACTTACTCCAATAAAAGCCTACCTTCACAATTAACCCCTAGTGAACCCCGTTTAATCCTAACAAACCCTTTTTATTGACTAACCAACTAATATTAACCCAAAAATCCTTTGTATTTGTTATCACCATTCTTCTTAACTACCCTTTTTGTCGAGATTTGGTTTTGAGCAGCTACCTAACTATGTTCTATATTTCAGTTGTAAAAGTTCTTTCCTATTATTTGACTTGTTCCTAAAAAAATCGAATTATATTCATTATTAGTTGTGTGATTAAGTGAGCTTGTGCATTAAATTACAATTATTGAAGAAGAGGCTCGTATTAGAGTATTATCAATAGTAGTATTATTAGTTTCCAATTGATTAGTTCATTTTTCTAGTTAGGTAACTTATCAATTCAATCTCAATTCTAACCTTCTAATTTAGCCTTTATCCACACCTTTAACCCTAGCCCCGTTACAACCCTGTTAAAGACCTTTTGATCTGTTTATCATCTCATTTTACAGTGGTGGAGATTTGTTTTTCAGGCAAGCCTATGGGATTAACTTTTCAGGTTCGACTTTTGAGTGCTTAATTTTGAACCTTAAACACTTCGAGTGATTTGAGTGAATCCTTTGTAAGGATGTCGGTCCTTGTAGGTTTTGAATTAAAGGTAATTATTCAGGTAAGGGGAGACACCTACGTTTTTGTGCTACAAATGTATGACTTTGATTGTTTGAATCTTTAGGACTCTTTGAGTTAAATCATCCATCTATAAATTATCTATGAATTATGATGAGACATTGTCGGTAGGAATTATGAATTATGGAAAGTTCGTTTTAATTGTAAGTTGAGAATTTTGCTTGAGGACAAGCAAAAGCTTAAGTGTGGGGGTATTTGATAAACCGTAAAAGTAACATATTTTAAGCCCACATTTAGTATGCTTTTGGATGAATTAAGCCTCTATTTATGTAAAAAGGTGCTCTTAATCTTTTGTTTTCATGTTTTGTACCCAGAAAAGCACTCGAGGATGAAAAGAACGAGAAACGGGCCTAAAATAGACCAAATTGGGCCAAAGAGGAAATCAACACGGCCTGGACTTAAGCCCACACGGTCGTGCCACGTCAATCTACTAGAACACGGCCTGATCTCGATTCACACGGTCGTGCCCCATTAAAGAAGTCCGAGCACGGCCTGGCCACGATCCACACGGGCGTGTGCCATGGTCGTGTCCCTGTCGTGGCAAAGAGAAATTTCATTCGGATTTGGATACTTAGGGGCGAAGAAACATATTTCGAAAGCCTATATGAACCCCCTAAATGTTCCTGAAATGAGGCGGTTAGCTAGGCCAAGGAGTCGAGCCAGAAAGACTAGATTTGTGGAGAATCACTCGAAGATAGCCAGTTGATCCATCTCAAGAAGCCGGAATTCTACTCAAGAAGGCAGATCTCTCCTTCAATTCCTTCAGGGGTTTTAGGGATTTCTTATATTTTGTTTTATCTTTTCTTCTGAGATGTTTTCTTGATTTGATATGAACTAAACCCTTCAGATACCTGAGGGGGATGAAACATAAGACAGATCTTGTTATTGTTTTCTGAACTATATGATAAATATTTGACTTGTTCTTAATTATGTGTGCTTAATTCTTGTGTTGATATTTCCAGGATATTAATTCAAGTATGATGTGCTTAAGTGGAGGAGCAAAAGTCCCTGCTTAAGAGTAGATCTAGCATAATTAAGTGGAGTGATCGCACGCCTAGAGATAGGGTGACGAGATTTTGCCGGATTAGGGTGAAACATAATATGAGAGTCCATAGATCGAGTTAATGCGATTCTAGATGTTTTAATTAGAAAGATATTTCAATTAATCAACCTAGGGTTAGACGTTATTCGCTTCGAGAGAGGGTTTAATATAACTTAGGGAATCTTACGGATCAAGTCAAGTGAATACATCGTATGGTTCAGTGTTAGATAACAAGTGAAGTCTAGGTGGATTCTTCCTAGGGTATCGTCTTAATCAACTGAGTTTTTCTTCCAAGTTATTTTTCCCAATTCATTCTCTTTTTGTCTTTGCGCCTTTAGTTTAGTTGATAGTTAAATTTAGATTAGATAAGCATTCACTTAATTCTTAGGTTAAATAATAGAAAGAGAGTTAGTATTAGTACTTTTTGTTCCTTTAGGATTCGATATTCTGGTCTTGCCTAAGCTATACTACTGTCCGATAGGTGCGCTTGCCTTAAAATCATTGTCAGAGTTAGTTTCCAGGTATGATCATTCTCATTATAATTTTAAACCTCTGATTTCGACCATCAATAAATAAAATATGGCTAAAGTAATAAAAATTGAGCGTTCTTAATATTTCAGTTCCCCGACAACGGCGCCAAAAACTTGATCGTGTGTCAGAGTCTTAAAATTTATATAATAAATGATCGAGCCTAGAAACTAACTAAGACAACAATTGAGGCAAGCGCACCTATCGAACAGTAGTATAGTTTAGTGGCAAGATCGAATTGTCAAACCCAAAGGAACCAAAAGTACTAATACTAACTTTCTTTTTATTATTTAGCCTAAGAATTAAAGGACTTGTTGTTTAATCTAAAATTAACTAACTATTAAGCTAAAAACGCTAAGATACAGAGAAAGAATTGGGGAAAATACTTGTGGGAAAAGCCAATTGATTAAGACAATACCCGAGGAAGAATCCACCTAGACTTCACATGTTATTTAACTCTGAACCAGACGATTTATTCACTTGACTTGATCCGTAGGACTCCCTAATTTATATTAATACCTCTCTCGAGGCTACTAACGTCTAACCCTAGGTTGATTAATTGAAATCTCTTTCTAATTAAAACCCCTAGAATTGCATTAACTTGATCTATGGACTCCCATATTAGGTTTGACCCTAATCCGGGAGATTTTCGTCATCCTATCTCTAAGGTTGCGATCAACTCCGCTTAACTATGCTAGATCTACTCTTAAACAGGGACTTTTGCTCCACTGCCTAAGCACATCAATACTTGAATCAATATCCTGAAATATCAAAACAAGAATTAAGAACACATAGTTAAGAATAAATCAAGTATTTATCGTATAGTTCAGAAAACAATAACAAGATCCGTCTTCGGTTTCATCCCCCTCAGGTATTTGTTTAGTTCATAATGATAAAAGAATACATCTCAGAAGAAAATATAAAACAGAATATAAGAAAAACCCTACAACCCCCTGATGGAAATTTAAGGGAAGATCTTCCGTCTTGAGTATAACTCTGGCTTCTTGAGATGAATCAACTAGCTTTCTTTGAGTAAATCCCACAATTCTGGCCTCTCTGGCTTAGCTCCTCAGCCTACCTGAACCGCCCCCTTTTAGATCACACTTAGGGTGTTTATATAGGCTTTCAGAATGTCTTTCTTCTCCCCTAAGTATTCTAATCTGAGAGAAATTAAAACAGGCCACGGCAGGGACACGCCCGTGGAACACACCCGTGTAAGTCGAGTCCAGGCCTTGTTTGGGTCTGCTAAAGAGGCACGACCATGTGGCTTCGGCTCAGGCCATGTGAATTTCGTACTTTTTCCCATTTTCTCCACTTTTGGCCCATTTTTCGTTCTTTTCATCCTCCGGTGCTCTCCTAAGTATAAAACATGAAATTAAAGGATTAGGAGCACCAAATTCCACAATTCAGGGGATAAATCAATCCAAAAGTATGCTAAATGTGGGATTAAAATATGTATATATTACGGTTTATCAAGGCAGAATTTGTTTTTCCTCTTGTGCTACCATTCTTAACAAGTCCGGAGATAAGCCACAATCTATGTCATTTTCAAAGTCCTGGTATCCCTCTAAACACATGTCTTGCTCAAAATGAGATTCTAAATCCGTAGCAGTGTTACTCATGTCGTTGATATCCGGGGAGCTGTTGTAGGCACAAAGGAATATGCAAATAATGAATGAGTTCACGAATAATCATTTGCATAATATGATTATGAAAGTGATGAAAGAAATGATTTGGAAAAAGATCCAAGGAATGAAAGAATATATCATAATTATTTGGATAGAAAGAATGAAAGGATCTAAAAAAAATTAGAAGATATTTATTCAAAATGATCTCAAGTATGTATTTCATAATGATGTTTAGACATAAGCTTATTTCACAAAGGAATGCTTATTTCTTCTAGGCTTAAAGCAACAAGTCTGTTCGGAACATTGCTCTGAGTAAGCTCTAAAAACTACAGGAATTCTTTCTGTAGTCTAGTTATTCAGAACACTCCCAGGCTCATAAGGGCAGATATCTGACAAGGTCCCCCCTTCAGTGGTTTCTTCACACATGGCATTGATGTGAACATTTTCCAGCATTTCTTTAACATTTTCTTTAACTCCTTCATAGAACTCGATCTCTTTATTGTCCATTAGACTTTGTACCAAGGCTCTAAATTTTGCGCATTCTTTGATCTCGTACCCCTCCTCATGATGGAACTCACAGTAGTTCCTCGAGTTTTCACAACTTCTTTCAAGATCTGACATGCTCAGCCCCCTTTTTACCATCCCTTTCCAAACCCATCTCAAAGGAGTTTTCACTTTTGCAATATTGGTCTTGATTCTTCTCTCCACCTTTCCATCTATCGCATTTACTCCACCATCAGTATGATTAGGTAGCGGATTTTCGGCACTTGGTGCATCATCAAATTTTACAATGCCCATTTTAATAAGTTTTTCAACGACTTTCTTAAAGGCATTGCAATTTTCTATTGAATGCCTCGAAATTCCCGCATGGTAGTCTCATTGAGCGTTTGCATCGTACCATTTGGGGTATGGGGGCTGTAATGGTGTTAGGTAAAAAGGGGACACCTCGTGCGCGTCAAACAGGCTCTGATATAGCTCTCGGTACGTCACTGGGATAGGAGTGAACTGGAGCTTTTCTGTCTTCGTCCTTTGGTTGGCATCTTGCTTTGGAGGGGTCTGAAGGCTAGTGGTTGTTTTCTTTGGTGGATTAACTGTAATTTGCTTTGAGTAGCCCTTGTTGTATGCTCTCACATTGTTTACTTCATTTTCATTCTTTCTCGGGGCTGATCTTTTAGCACTTTCCCCCGCATCTATTTTACCACTTCTCACAGCATTTTCGATCATTTCACCGGACATTACTATGTCCGAGAAATTTCTCGTGGCACTCCCCAACATATGGTTGATAAATGGGGCTTTCAAGGTGTTGATGAAAATCATCGTAGTTTTTTTCTCCAGAAGAGGTGGTTCTTCATCTTTGGGCGTATTGCCTGAAGCTTTCATTCTGCTTCTTCTCTATATTCTGTAGTGTAATTCTACTGGGTGTCATGTCCGTTACATGACTGTACTACTTCATAAAAGATTGTGCTAAGTCTTTCCATGAGTTGACTTGGGCACGACTTTACTGATTGTACCATTTGGCTGCTGACCCAGTTAGACTATCTTGGAAGCAATGGATCAGTAGTTGATCATTGCTGACGTATCCTATCATCTTTCGATAGAACATGGTTATGTGAGCTTCAGGACAACTTGTCCCATTATATTTTTCGAACTTCGGAGTTTTAAACTTCGGAGGGAGCACCAAATCTGGGACCAAACTCAGGTCCTTGGCATCAATTCTACAATGGTAATCAGCATTTTCCATTGCTCTATAGTTTTCTTCTAACCACCTACACCTATCCTCAAGTTGTTTCGGTAGTTTCGCTTTTGTTTTTTCCATTTCTGTCACTTCATCCAAATCGGGGACTACAGGGTTGGTTGGGTTATTCCCCGGGTTAGAGCCTGATCCCGCTTGAAAATTCATCAGCATCGAAGCACCCTCCCAAAATTGTTGAGGTTTAATTGTGACGGATGCTTTTCGAGGATACACCTCAGGATGCGTTGGGGTAAAACCCGGAGGATAGAGTGGTTCTTCATTATCTTCTTCAATGTTAACCATGGGGGTCTTTCCTTTGTCTATTCCTCCCGCCAGTAGTTGAGTCAATTGAGTCATCATATTCTTTTGTGATTCCATCATTCGGTCCATCATATCTTGCTAGATTTTAGCCAGCTGCTCTTGCATTTGTATTTGAAGTTTATCTTGCATCTCCCTTTGGAGTTGTTCAAGTTTTTCTAATCTCTGATCCATATCTTTCGTCTTGGTTCAGGTACCATAATGATGTTTGGTTTTGTTGGTGTCTAGGTTAATGATGAAATAATTTCAACCAATCAGGGCCTTCCCATGAAATCTAATGCACATGATGTAATCAATGTGAATGCATGAAATGAATGCAAAGAGGTGTCGATTCTGATTCAATTTCCTTTAGAAAACTTTGCTAGAGGACAAAATTCTTTACGTGAAACGAATTACAAATATACAGACAACCACATTGTCTTCCGTTTTATCAAGAAATTCGTTCTCTAGGACAAGCTCTCTAATTTAGTAGTCGAACATGAATCAACATTCTTTCAAATGTGAAATGGCATGTAATGCAATCATAGCCAAAACAAAATGAAACATATTAGTACAAAGTAAAAGCAAGCAAGAAAGAAACAAATAGAGCACTTATTCGGGTGACCACTGTGGTTTATCGCGGTACTATCTAGGTGAGCTCATAGGGTCTTTTATATGCAGTTTGAGTTCTAAAGTTGAGGTACCCGAACCAGCAGATTCCTCGATCCTCACCCATTATAGGCTCATACGGACCGAGCTCAGTTCAGGGGAATACATTTCCCTATGGCTGCACGGAAATGAAAATCTCACGAAGACATAAGTACTGATGTATCCCGAAAGTGATCCACTAACCTGCATTGAGGTGAAAACCTCACGAAGGAGTAGCTTCTCACTCTCACTTAAAAGGGTAAGACCAAACGGTCCTTATGCAATATGATGCGAAACTCAAATCACAGTAATCATGTGAAATAACAATAAGAACAAATGTGATAATAGGATCGTAATTTTTTAAACCAGATTCTTAATTTTCGACAACAAGATAGAAAACAATCAATTTTACGGCTCGACTTTCTTATGTCCCCAGCGGAGTCGCCAAGCTGTCGAAACCATTTTTTTATTTTGTTTGGAAAATGGGGTTGACTTTGAAACGAAAATGGAGTCGCCACCAATATTTTTTGAGGTGTGATTGGGTTACCTTGAGATTGATCATTAAAACATTTTGATTTATTAAAACGACACTTTTGGCCTACGAAATTCGAGAAAGCAGGTTCGGGAGTCAGTTACGTACGAGGAAGGATTAGCACCCTCGTAACGCCCAAAATTGGTACCAAATTTATTAATTAATGTCTTAATATCAAAAATTTGAAAAAAAATTAAAATACGATCCTTTTTGTTAAATAAAACTTGTATAAATTAAATCGGACGCCGAGACCCGCTTATTTCGAAAGAATAAAATATCATACCCAGTGAGTTAGGATACGACATTTCGAATCCACAAAACTAAGCTTATCTTTTGCCATTTAAAACTTGTATATTTAAATTTAAGAAGGATATTCGGTTATTTGGGTTAAATGAGAAATCGAAACCCAGTAAGTTAGGGCACTATTTCTTAAAATTCTCGAATACAGAATATTGCCTTTGTTTTTGGAAATCTTTATCTCGAGATAACAAAATGTCACATCCAGTGAGTTAGGACATAACATTTTCAAATTCCCAAGAATAAGTTTTTTATTTAGCTTATGCTTTAATTAAAAATAATTAGTTCTTTGGACTCGATGAGGAAAATAGAAACCCAGTAAGTTAGGGTATGATTTCTTTCAAATCTTAGAACATGGAATATTTTCTTATTTCAAAACAAAATTCTTGATGCCTATAATAAAATATGATATGATTTTATAATGAAATGTAAAACGAATTACAATGCTAGTTTGTGTAACAACATAATGATGATAAAAATATAAATAACAATAGTAAAGGTAAAAGTAAAATACAATAAAATGAAAGCCAAAACAAAACAAAAAATAAGTAAAATAAGTAAGTAAACAAATAAATAAAAGAATATACAATAGTTAAAAGATCATAAAATAATGATAATACACATAATTAATGATTTAAAATTGGAAATTATTTTAGGGGATATAAATATAATAAATAACTATATGATAAATATATTACAAACAATATATAAATAAATATTACCGAAATAATAGTAATGAAAACCAAATTAATTAAATATATTAATAATAATACATTAAAACCAAATTAATTAAATATAATAATAATAATACATTAATAATAAGGAAAGTAATAAAAAATGAACAAAATAATAGTAATAGCAATATTAAAGAAAATAATGATAATAGTAAAATAATGGTAATAATATTAAAAAGTAATAATAATAATAGTAAATAGTAATAGTAATATTAAAATTAATAATAATAATAATAATAATAATAATAATAATAATACTAACATAATAATAATAATAGAATACTAAAATTAATAATAATAATGATAAACAGAATAACTAAAAAGTATTAAATTGAAATTAAAGGCCCAAATCATGATAAGACAAAAATCTAGGATCAAAACGAAATCCAAACAAAGTTTTAAGGGAAAATCGGGAATAAAACAAAGTAAAGGACCCAAGTATAACGCACGAATGTTATGGAGGACCAAAAGGAAAATATTCCCAATCCTCTAAAACGCAACGTTTTATAATGGACTTAAATGAAATCGGGGACAAAACTTAAAGGCACAATTAAAAATAAAAGAAAACTGTATTAAAAAGAAATAAAATGCGGAAGGGCCAAAAGGGTAAATAACTCATTCTCACAAAACACGTGGATCCTCCCCCTGGGTCGGGTCAACACGCGGGTTATAAGAATTAAACGACGTCGCTTTGTGCCCAAATGCACGGCCTAAAAACGACGCCGTTTTCAATCTGTATATAAGGCCAAAATTTTTGAAAAAAAATCATTTGCTGCTCAGTTTAAAAAAAAAAAAAAGAAGGCATGAGTCCCTTTTTCTCTCTGGGATAACCCAGATTCTGGCCTCAGAGATCACCGGAGGCCCGCTACAGCTCCGCCGTGGACGGCGGTCGAAATTTTTCTTTCTTTTCCTTTTTTCCGTATTTTAACAAATATATATATAGTTTAAGAATAAGAATAAAACCTCTATGCATATATAACAGTTTTGAATAAAACAAAAAAAAAGAAGAGAATAAAAGAATAAAAGAAAACACAATGTACCTTTGTTGATCTTTTTCTTTGTATTGATTTCGTTCGTAAAAAATTGTAGTCCCGTACAGATTGATATTGGCCTCCTTTTATAGCCGAAATAAAAAATAAAAAGAAATACAGAAATCATTTTATTTTTCTATTATCAATTTCCTTGATTTTTTGCTGTTATTTTGTTGTGTGTCCTTTGCAAGTGCAACCGTCGGGCGTGGGATGGCGTGGAGGAACACAAGTGGTGGTGGCGCGCGTGTGGGTGTACGGCCGTGGCGCTTGAAGCTTTCAGAAACCTCTAGCGGTTTTTGGAAATATTAGTGTTTTTGGGCCAATCGGGCCAGGGCTTGAATTGGGCTTGTATTGGTTTTTATTCTGGACTATTATTGGAATGGTTTATTAGTGTTTTGGGTTTTTTAATGGGTGAATATTAGGTTAATGGGCCCGGGCAAATTGCCTATTACAGATGTAAAATTTAATCACTATTTGATTAAATGGGTAATTAATAAAGGAAAAGGGACTTAAATGGTAATTAAACTATGGTTAAAGTTTCCAAGTGGTGGTGTTATGATAGATTCCACTAGCTTTTGGATTAATTATTCTTTTAGTCCCAATAAGTTTGGGATTAAATTGTAAATAAGTTTATTTAGTTAGAATTTAATTAAATTGAAGGACCAATTGTGAAATTAAACATTCCTTTGATGGTAATTGTGCCATATATTTATGTGATGGACAAATATGGGCATAGATTTGGTGTTTTAAACTAATTATTAACTAAGGGTAATATGGTAATTTGATGGATTAAATTAAATTAAATTAAAAACATAAGAAAAAAAAGTGTGGTTATCATCTTCTTTCCCAATTACAACTGAGAGCTTCCATGAAAATAGAGCTAGGGTTTGGCCAAGCTTTAAAATTCAATCGATCAAGATCGGGTGGAAAATCGAGGAAAATAGAAAATTACCAAAATGCCCCTTAAATCTTGGTATTTTTGCAAATTATGCAGGTAAGTTCGTATGGTTAAAAATTAATATTTGTATTAATTTGATGAATGGTATTATGCAATTATTTTATTGTTGAAAATAAATTATTGTTGGAATTATAATATTGAATTGAATATTCAGGTTGAATGGAACGAGGGATTTGAGTACATTCGTTATTTGGCGTATGACGCTATTGAAGGAAGATATCGAAAAATTACCCAAGTAAACTGGGGTTCAGCATTTGTTGCGAACTCTCGTGTTTTACTTTCTATTTATCTCTTTCTAGCTTTTATTCAGCTCTTTTGAGCTTCTATTCAGCTCTTACAAGCTTTTGTTCAGCTCTTACGAGCTTCTGTTCAACTCTTATGAGTTTCTGTTCAGCTCTTATGAGCTTCTGTTCAGCTTTCGAGCTTCTGTTAGCATATTTGGTCGGCCCAGCTCTTATGAGCTTTTGTTAACGATGTACTCTTATCCGTAAGTCATTCTGCGATTTGGGAAAGTCTTGGTAAAGTTATTTATTTAATGAATTTGAAAGTTATCCAATGATATTCTAAATGGTTTATGGGCAATGTTCTGTTACGAGACAATATAAGTTTGATACAGACTAATACAAGTATATACATAAAATACATGGAAATGATGGCACATGATATATTGATATATTAATATATTGAAATGGATGATATATGTATATGAAGAACTAGTAAGAGAATTATATGTATCATGAATGAACATATACGAATTTCTTTGATATGTTGATACATGTAAATTATGGAAGTTGAGACGAGTAATAAACTCAAGTGTGACATGTTGATATAATAAGGTTATTGATGTTGAATTTATGTTCAAGTATGCTAACAAGTGTTGTTGTTTGATGCTTAGGCAAATGCCAAGCTATTGGTTGAATGATAATATGATTAATTATAAGTTGTATTGAAATGGTAAATGTTCAAATGAAAATATGCTTGAGCTCATGAAAGAGTGGTAAGGTTTAAAGTTATTTAAAATCTTATTATGCTAGGAATGCTATGTATAAGTGATGTTGTGCATTTATTCGCCTTGTGAGTTATTGAATATAGCTTCATGAATCTTGCAGTATCAATATTGTATTATTATTGATATGATAAAGTTTATATTTGAAATGAATTGATATGATCAAAGTTTATACGAGCTTACTAAGCATTCATTGCTTACGATTTGTTTTTCTTTACTTTTCAGATTATCGGAAGCTCGATTGGGTTGGAAGCTTGTCGGAGTTATATCACACTATCCATCGGCTTTATCAGTACTTTTGGATGTTTTGATTTTGGTTATAATGGCATGTATAGGTTATTTTGGCTAAATGTTGGTCTATATGTATTTTGTGGAGATTAGCCACTTATTTGGTTATATTTTGGCACATTTTGGTTTGTTTTAGTGCCTAATTTTGGCTTGTTAATATGCAAAATGTTAACTGAAGGTACATGTCTTGTTGAGTGAGAAAAATGGCTTATAAAATAGCCTATTTTCTTCCACACGGGCGTGTGTCTCAGCCATGTGTGACACACGGCCAAGTGACACAGTTGTGTGTCCCCTGTATCTTTTAAAAAGAATGCAAGTCAGTGAGTTACACGGTCTTAGACATAGGCGTGTCTCTTGACCATGTAAGTCACACAGCCTGGTCACACGGCTATGTAATCCCTGTAGTGTTGAAAATATTAAAAGTTTTCGAAAAATTTTCTGAGTTTCCAATTTAGTCCCGATTTGTTTCTAATGTGTATTTTGGGCCTTAATGGCTCGTATAAGGGACAATATGTTTAATTCTGATTGGTTTCTAACATGTATATTATGTGATGTGAAATGTTTGAAATTTTTATTTGTTTTGTAAACTCTGGTAATGCTCTGTAACCCTATTTCGGCCATGGACTCGGGTTAGGGGTGTTACAGGAACCATGTGTGCTAACAGCTGAAAGTTACAATTTTTATGTTTTTGGTACTTTAAAATGGCCTAAATAAGGAAATAAATGAAATAATAAGCAACCGTTAAGAGATAGCATGGAAATTACCCAAAAAACCCCATTGAAGTCGATTTCCAAGCAGTTCTCTATCAAGATTCAAGAGTCCAAGTTGATTTTCAAAGGAGTTATCATGGATTTCTTTTATTTTAGTGGTTATATTGTATTTTTCGTGTTTATACTTGCAATTATGAAATAATTCTCTTAATACTTAGGGGAGATGAACCCTAGGATGAATTCTATTGTTTGATTTCTATTTTTATGCAATAAAACCTTAGTTTCTTTGTTTTCAATTATGAATACTTAATTATTCTTGGGTTGATAATTCTAGAACATTAATTCATGTTTGATGTGCATAAGTCTGAGGTTGAATAGATCCTTTTTTTTATTAGATCTTGCAAAATTGAATGTAGTTGCATGCAATCCCAAAAATGGGATGACATAAATCTATTGAATTAGACTCAAATCTAATAAATGGATCAACAGAGCGAATTAATGCAATAATGGATGTTTTAATTATAAATAAATTTCAATTAATCAACTTAGAGTTAGTTGCTCTTATGCTCGAAAGAGATATTAGCATAAATTAGGATTTGTATGAATCAAAGAGCTAAGAAAAGAAATTGCATAAATTAGATTGAGAATTATAGATGAAATTTAGGTGGATCCTTACCTAGGTATTGTTTTGTCACTTGGTTGATACTTGATTGTTTTTGTGTTTTATTCTTTGGTGCATTCATTAGTTAATTTAGATAGTTTATTTTATTTTTAATCAATCATTTGAATTATTAGGTTAAATAATAGAAAGTTGATAATTACTAGTAATTGTTTTCTTGAAAGGAATGATATATATACTTACCAAAGCTAAACTATTAATTGATAGGTACAATTGCCTTAGTCAATTTATTAGTTAGTTTAGTGGACATCAACCTCAAATAAAAGAGAGATTTTATTGAATAAAAAACCTATCATTTTCTACAATATTTTTTAAACACAATCCAAGTCTCTTCAATATCAATTTCTAAACCATTTGCAACAATCTTCCAAAAACAAAAGAGAAAGAAATTACAAAGAGAAGAAACCTTAAATTTTTTTTTAAAAAAAAAACTTAAATTTAATTTGTGATATATTGCATGAATTCAATATCAGATTCAACGACAACCTTAATTTCAGACACCAAAGATCTGGTTGCCTTCCTAGCAATGCAACCGTTGATTTGGGCAAATCTGAAATTGGTACTTTTATATTATAACCGATGCAAGTGTTTATTTCTTCTGGTAGCCTCCACCAACGACATTTTCGCATACTCATGTTGAAAAGTGATACAAGCCAAAATGAATACCAAGCAAAATGATGTGTTTTGCTTTAGTTATACGGTGCGCAGAAGACTCGATGATATGTGTTGTTATCTTCTCTTATATATGATGTTCTATTTTTGGCTGAAGTAATTATTTTTTGTTAATAAAAATTGTTAAGGAATTATTCTCTCTCTCTCTCTCTCTCTCTCTCTCTCTGTGTGTGTGTGTTCTGTTTATTCTTCTTCCTTATTCTCAAACTCTTCCTCCCCTCTCTAGAATTTCTCTCTACCTTCCTTCTTTTTCTACCATTTTTTGCTTCCTGATTTTTGTTCGTAATAAAGGTATCAGAGCTTCAGTCGATCCTCCATGGCTGATGATGAGTCGAATCGAACCCTTTTGATCACAACCCATCATATGATTTATCTTATTACCGCGGAAGTGCTCTACCAAGTTTTCTCACCTAATGAATCTGTGGAGAAAATCGTCACATTTCAAACGTCAACTGGCTTTCAAGCCTTGATCCAATTTGAAGGATGCTTGAATGTTATCTTAGCTAGAATTTCTTTGTAGGGCCATAATATTTATGATGATTATTTCCAACTTGGTATACAGTTTTATGATGCTGGTACGGCGATCCAGGGGTCATGTGCGAGTGAGAATGTGATTGCTACGTCTTTAATGGTGCCTTAAATGTTGATTTCCAAATTTCAAGATGGTGGTGCGGATGGTGGTATGGTGGAGCTAAAAAAGCATAATAATCGTAGTTCTCCACCATCCTATTCGACATCGACGATACCGAGTGACACAGATGAGTACCACGCAATCCTTAAGAAGAAACTCTATCAAGTCTGCACAATTGTTGCTCTCTCTCATGCATCAGTTGTGAAGGTAGAAGGTCTGTCTGCGCAAGTCAAAATTCAAACACTTCAATCGGATCTGATGTTCAAAGTTCCTCTAATACAGGAACAGGGTGAACCTGATAATGGTATTTCAACTATTTCAACTACACAAAAATATCAGGGACACGAGTGAGGCAAGCCATAACTGGGACAAATGATAAGTGTGCAGTGATTGAGGTTCCTCCAAATGAATACTTCTTCAGTAGAGTGCCAGTAGCAAACGATCCAGTTGATGATTTCGATGAGATTTCAGGTGATTCTGTTGTTGGGAATTTAATGGCTTCTACTCGAAATTCTGTTCATTGGTATTCGATTAGATTTGATAACCCTTGCAAAACCTTACTTTGGATTACTTAGGCAGTGAGCTATTCAAGAGTTCCTCAATTTTCTGTGCTTATTGCAGTAGACTCATAACTGAAAAAAGTGTGATTTTGTTAGAAAATGGTACACTGTTCTTGTTTGATTTAGTTTCTTTTGTTAATTGTCAGAAACTCAATGACTATGTTAAAGGGAGTAAACTTAAAGTTTTATGGGACGATTTAAATGGTGCAAAGAATTATAAATGGTTGGGTATTGAGTTCAATTTGCATGCTATGATTTTAGTTGTTACCCGATCATATGTTACTTTATTACTTGATTTTATACATGATGAATGTAATGTAATTTGTTTAGGTAAGATTGAGATGTTGAGCTCTTATGTTGTAGTTGATGAGGATCCATTCCTACCGTTTTCTAAAGCAGGAGCTCATGGGTTTCAGTGTGTTTTGGCTTCCAAAGGTTTATTACTTTTTTGTGATGTGCATATGCCAATGGTTCCATTGTTGTGTTGGGATCATGATCTAGATAATCCATGCTTCATTGATGTGATTAGGTTATTAAAATTAAGGTCACAATTCAGGAATGATACATATCAATAGGCAACTAAAATTAGATTTTTACATAATGTTGGGATCATTTTGGAATTGTGAGTTTAAGTTGTTCTGTTATGGGCCTTTTTCAGCCAATGAAGGATATGTTGCTACGGGAATTTCAATACTTTGCAAACCCTTTTTGATGAGAGATCTCTTAAAGTTGGTGTGCGAGCTAAATGAATTTGGTAGGTTTATTTTGATTAGGCTAATGTCTTCAGGGAAGATTGAAGCTCAACGATATTGTACCTCATAGGATTTGGTGTTGAATTTTGATGAAGCTCACAAAGAACCATTGTTCAATTTTGAGGATAGCTTACTATACTTCTTGAGTGACGATGGATATGAAATTCCTAAAAGATTTAAGTATGTGAACCTTAACTATCTTCATGGTTATTTGAATGGCAATCTTGCGGAAAGCCTAGGTTCCAAAATGCAGAAGTCCCATAAGGATTTGTAGCAAAAAGAATCTATTAACTCAGACTTTCATGAAATTTTGTGTAAGAAGTTGATGGTACGCAGATTTGGTCGAATTAGGTCATCTCGTGCACTTTCTTTTGTCTTCAATGACATTAACTTGCCAACAAGTATATGCGAAGCTGCTTCTAGGAAAATGTGGGCAACCTTTCTTTTGGTGCTTTTACTACTAGTTTTCTCTAGCCATCCTGAGCTACTTGATGTGCCATTCGATGACATGACCATGCCTCTAGAATTTTCAATTGTTCTAGACCTTCCTCAATTGCCCCCATTCCTATTAGGGGAGCCTTCATGCTACAGCACTAAGTGGTCACATAAAATGTAGCTTGATGATTCACTTGTGGGTCCTATTCTTCCTCTCCCCATTTTACTTACACTTCACGAGTTTCGTAATGGTTATCCAAATTCGGACAAAATGTGTGGATTTTCATTAGACATAGAGTTTGGCTTTAGGTTTAATGAAGTCATACGAATTACTACAAAAATGGCTATATCAGATTTTTGCTTGCTTAACAATGATGAATTTGTCTCTCTTGCTGATGATAGGGATGTGATATGGGTTAACTCTCAAAGGCCAAAATAATTCCTTTTAAATTATCCAGTTGTAGGTGAGGCACGTGGAAACCGAATTTATAACGATGTGAAATTTACTACCATGATTACCAAAGTGCAAAAGGTTATTGATCCTAATGACAAAATGGGTAGTGTTGTGCTAGAACTTTTTGACGATCTATGTCCCATTGAATTCAAGTTTGACGTTACTGTCATGAACTTTATGCTGATGGATGCCCTATACTTGATCGAAGAATGGGTATCTATGGTTATCCTATTGAAAATTCAGGCACCTTTCCTCAGTTTGATCCTTGAAAACAAGGATCATTTTGAGGTGGAGGTATTTCGTACGAGCCAAAATGAATACCAAGCAAAACGATGCATTTTGCTTTAATGATATGGTGCGCAGAAGACTCGATGATACGGGGCGCTTCATCCAACTATTTTCTTTCACTTTTTATTTTCTTTTTGTTGTTATATTTTGTTGTTATCTTCTCTTATATATGATGTTTTGTTTTTGGCTAAGGTCATTATTTTTTGTTCATGAAAATTGTTGAGAAATTATTCTCTCTCTCTCTCTCTCTCTCTCTCTCTCTCTCTCTCTCTCTCTCTCTCTCTCTCTATCTATCTATCTATCTATCTATCTTCTGTTTATTCTTCTTCCTTCTTCTCAAACTCTTCCTCCCTCTCTGGAATTTCTTTATTCGGAAAAGGCTACTTGTGGGCTAAGAAAGGCATCCCAAAGCCTATATAAACACCCCAGGAGAGGACCTAAAGGGACGCACGAAGTAGAAAGCAGAAAACACTCGAAGGCAGCCATCCGGAGCAGCTTGGGAGAAAGATCTCCATCAAGACTGAAGATCTCCTATCAATTTCTCTTAAAGTTTTTGGGTTTTCTTATGTTTTGTAGTTTTCCTTATTTTAAGATGTTTCCCTCTATCAGTATGAACTAAATCCCTTAAATACCTAAGGGAATGAAACCTAAGACAGATCTTATTACTATTTGATTTATAAGATAAATACTTGTTCTTTTTCTTAATTGTGAGTACTTATTCTTGTTTTGATAATTCAGATTATTGATTCAAGTCGAATGTGCTTATTCAGAAGAGCAAAAGTCCCTGTTTAAGAGTAGATCAACACAATTAAGCAGAGTTGATTGCAACCCTAGAAATAGGGCGACATAAATCTACCAAATTAGAGTCAAATCTAATAAGAGAATACATAGATCGAGTTAATGTGACAATAGGGGTTTTAAATTAGAAAGAGATTTCAATTAATCAACCTAGAGTCGGTTTTTTTTACTCTTGAAAGAGATATTAACATAAATTAGGGATTTCTACGGATTAAGACAAGTGAATAAATCATATGAATCAAAAGTAATAAGTGAAGTCTTGGCAAATTCTTCCTTGGGTATTGCCTCTTTCATAAAAGTTGTCTAAAGTATTTTTTTCAATTTATTCTCCGTCGTGTTCTTAATTAGTTTTAGTTTAAAAAGAAAATCACTCCAATTCTTAGGCTAGATAATAGAAAGATAGAAATTACTAGTACTTTTGGTCCTTGTAGATACGATATTACAGGTCTTACCATAATTATACTATTAAACGATAGGTGCGCTTGCCTTTATTGTGATCATAGTTAAAGACACATCAAGTTTTTGGCGCCGTTGACCGGGACTAAGATATTAGGAGCACTAAATTTTTATTACTTTAGCCATTATTATTATTATTTATTACAATTTATTTTTATTTTTATTTACTAATTTTTCTTTTATTTGCTTCTGGCAGGTACTTTTAGTTTATGACTAGAAGGAACCCGTCAGGACCATTACTTTTTGATAGTGATATAGAAGGTACCGCTCGTAGAAACCGACGAGAGATAATGTGAAGTCTACAGTATATAGAGGAAGAGCAAGAGGACAATACTAATACTACCGAAGAGATGGCTGATAATAATCCGCTACCTCCTGTGGTTGCAGCAAATCCGGAGAATCAAAATCCTACTCCTCGTACTATGTATGATTATGCTAAGCCTACTTTAATAGCAACTGAATCAAGTATTGTTAGACATGCTATTGCTGCAAATAATTTTGAACTGAAACCTAACACTATTCAGATGATTCAACAGTTTGTTCAGTTTGATGGTTTACAGGATGAGGATCCAAATAATCACTTGGCAAATTTTCTGGAATTCTGCGACACTTTCAAGATTAATGGCGTTTCTGATAATGCCATTTGCCTTCGGTTGTTTCTCTTTTCATTGAGGAACAAAGCTAAACAATGGTTGAACTCGTTACCACGAGGATCAATCACTACATGGGAACAAATGACCGAAAAATTTTTGTTAAAATATTTTTCGCTGGCTAAAACGACTAAGTTGAGAAATGATATCTCTTCTTTGTGTAGATGGATTTAGAAACACTTTACGATGCATGGAAGAGATACACGGATCTACTGAGAAGATGCCCTCACCATAGGTTACAATTATGGCTACAGATTCAAACCTTTTACAATGGTGTGAACCTCTCAACCAGACAGTTGATTGATGCAGCCGCTGGCGGTACACTAAACAATAAAACACCTGAGACTGCTTACGAATTCATTGAAGAGATGTCATTGAATAACTATCAGTGGCAATTCATAAGAACAAAGCCGAAAAAAGTAGCAGATGTTTTCAACATCGACGCAGTTACCATGCTATCAAACCAGGTAGAGCTTTTAAGTAAAAAGATTGATGGGTTGTGTGGTTCTTCGCAGGTACATCTAGTAATGCAGTGCGATACAAATGGAGGAGGGACAAACAATACAGAATATCCATCTTACAACCCTGGCATAGAAAGCGAACAGATGAACTATATGGGTAATAATTTTAGACCTCAGAATAATCCTTATAATAACACTTATAATCCAGGTTGGAGGAACCACCCAAACTTCTCATGGGGTGGTCAAGGAAATCAGAGACAACAACCCCCTCCAGGCTTTCAACAGTAACCCTACCCATAAGAGAAAAAGACGAACCTTGAGGAGATGCTAACAAAATTTATCGTGGTGTCAGAAACTCATTTCCAAAACACCGAAACAGCACTCAAAAATCAGCAAACGTCAATTCAAGGGCTCAAGAACTAAATAGGACAAATTGCTAAACTAATACCTGAACAGCCACAAGGCAGCTTGCCAAGCAACACTGAAACTAACCCAAAGGAGCAACTTCATGCCATTACTGCTCACGATAGTGAAGGGTTAGACGAACCAAAACTGAGCCAATAAAACGTGGTAGATAAAGGTAAGGCTGAGGTAAGCCATAATAAACCAAAACTGGTAAGTACAGAGTACAAACCTCGTGTGCCATACCCCAATGCGACAAAGAAAGACCGCACAGATGAACAATTTGGTAAATTTCTTAAACTTTTAAAGAAATTACATATTAACTTATGGTAAATTTCTTAAACTTTTAAAGAAATTACATATTAACTTACCGTTTATTGAAGCTCTTTCGCAGATGCCCAATTCAGTAAAATTTTTAAAAGAGCTTTTGGAAAACAAACAGAAGTTAGACGATGCGTCGCATGTGGAGCTAAATGCAGTTTGCTCGGTAATTTTACAGAATAAACTACCCCGTAAATTAAAAAATCCAGGGAGTTTCACAATTCCTTACTTAATTGGTGGTTTGTCTGTCAATAATGCTTTAGCTGATTTAGGGGCAAGTATCAATGTTATGCCTTATAAAATGTTTAAACAGCTAGGTCTTGGGAAACCCAAACAAACTAGGATGAGCATTCAATTGGTTGATAAAACCATTAGATTTCCTAGGGGAATAATTGAAGATGTGCTAGTCAAAATTGATAAATTCATATTCCCAACAGACTTTGTTGTTTTAGACATGGATGAGGATAGTGGCGTTCCTTTAATTTTAGGACGACAAATTTTTAGCAACTGCTAAGACCATTATTGATGTTGGTACAGGGGAATTAATATTTCGTATATGTGATGACATGATTAAACCCCAAGCACGTGATTCTGTTAGAATATCTAGTGATCAAGATGATACGAATCCTATTAATGTAAGTGAAGTTAATGTTCAATCTTCTTCGCAGGAAATTCCTCGGAAAAAGATGACAGAGATATGGTCTAGCTCTCATATTAAGAACAAAACCATTCATGAGGAATGAAGGCTCCAGATCGAGGAACTAAACTAATGGCGAATACAGTTTAAGGAGAAATTGAAAGTACACGATGAACCAAAGCAGATCCATGACGAGCCTAAAAATAAAACGAGCCAAATTAAGGTTGGAGACCGAGTTCTAATGGATAAAGCAGATCCTCGCATTGCCACTTTTGGACCTAATGGAACAACACCTTTCACGGTACTTAATATTTTTCCATACGGTACAGTCAAGGTAACTCATCCCAAATTTGTCACCTTCAAGGTAAATAATACTCGTCTAAAATCGTATTTTAACAAATTTGATAGCAGGAATGAGGAGTTTCAACTTCTCGAACCACCATGATTATGCGAATGAAAGGTAAGTCTAGCTTAAGACTTTAAACGAGCGCTTTTCGGGAGGAAACCTGAGCACTAACCCCATTAATGTCCATATTTTCGATTTTTAGCACCTAAACTAAAAACTAACCAAATTAATAACGCGCAGGTTTCCCTACCCACACGGCCTTGCACACGGGCGTGGCCTTGGCAGTGTGGACATCACGAATAGGTACACCGACGTGGCGGAGACCGTGCGGGAATAGGACGAAAATTTTCCCCAAAACATGGGCGGCGATAAAATGCCACAGCCGTGCGATTTGGCCGTGGTCGACACTGACTAAAGAACACGGGATGTTGATAAACCCACATGGGCATACCTTAAAATGCTGAGTAAATCACAGGGGCGTGCGACACGCCCGTGCCTATAAGCCGTGGTCGATACTGATCAATCAACATGGGCGTGGAAACATCTACACAGGCGTGGGAGAAACAAACGAAGTATCACACGGCCGTGCAATTCGGCCGTGTGACCTAACACGCCCAGGACACACGGGCGTGGAGCGCGACCATATGTCCCAATCTCTATTTAAACCCCCTCCTTCTGTTCACTTTCTTCCCCAAATCTTCTTCCCCTAAACCCTAGCCACCGCACCGCTTTCCAAACATCGCTCTCCTCCTCCACTTTCTTCCTTTCTCCCTTCTTCCCCAACCCGAAACCCCCCATTTCCCTTTTCTTTTCTCGTTGTCTTTCTTCCTTCTGTTCCCTTTCCCCTTTTTCCCTTATTCTTTCTTTACACTGCCACCACACCAACCACCATCCTTGCCACCGTTGATACACAATGTCTAATACTCGAGTCAAGACGAAGCCCGTCATCCCCGCTTCGAAAAAGCGAAAGGATCCTGGCATGGTCCCCCCGTGCGCGACCACTTTACAGTAGATATGCCACCACTTCCTCATAGACCAGTTCATGCCGGCTACTTCATTGACTCAACAAGACAAGGACCTTTGAGTCCATTTATTTTTTTTCTTTTTCTTTTATTTTCATTTTTAAATTCTTTCCCTTTATCTTTCTTGTGTTTAATTTATATTAGTATATTTTGATTTCTTTATATCTATGGCTATTTCTTATCGCGTACCCATAACAAAGTCAATTACTAAAACTCCCTAAAACTTTACTGATGACTCCTCAGTTTCAAAAGGTTCAAGGTGATATTAAGGAACGACTAAACTACTGGATTATTCTCCCACTGTTCACCTCTGCCTAGTTCATCATGCTTATTTCTAAAGAGTTCATCCGTAATTTAAGAAATTTCACTTCTCTCCCTATCTTATGATTTTCTTAATCTATTTTCATTATCTATCTTTGTACATTGAGGACAATGTACATCTTAAGTGTGGGGAGGTTAACTATAGTATCATTAGAAAATCCCTGAATTATGTCTTGTTCTTAAGTAACTTTCTTATATTACTATTAGATTGAAACTTCTATTGACTTACTATTTTCATTTATATGTTTTGGATTAAGTCATAGGTAATTGTGCATTGATCGTTTAAACTTTAAGACATTAGAGAATCAAGCATGATAAGTCTATTTTCAGAATTAAAAATTTATTAGGTTGTTTCCCTAAATTTAACTATTACTTTGAAGTTTGAAATTTGCAAGGTTGACATCAATAACCAGAAATTTTGTGAGACTTTGAGCCTTTTAGAGCATATATTTTCTTGCTCATTTTTTTTTTTGTTATGAGTGTGTCAATATTGATTTGTTATTCTAGAACTTGCTTCGATTATGCATATCGAGACCACACTTTTGATTTGATATACTGAAATGATAAAGGCACCTAGGTTTTTAACCCACTTATTCCATTAAAAGCCTACCTTAATAATTAACCCCTAGTGAACCCTTTTGAGCCTAATAAACCGTTTCTTGACTCACCCATTAATATTAACCCAAAAACCCAATTTTTTGCCTCTCCTACTTTATTGACTCTCCTTTTTGTCAAGATTTGATTTGATCAATTGTCTAACTATATTCTTTATTTCAGTTGTTAAATTCATCTTATATTGTGTTCTTATTCTTAAAAAAAAAAGAGAAAGTTGGAAATATATTCATTATTAGTTATATGAGCTTAAATGGTTAATTTCACATGTTGAGAAGAAGCTCGTGTTATTTTTTTTCAATTGTTTATTTTTCTAGTTAGGTAAATTGTCAATTCAATCTTGATTCTAACCCTTTCATCCAGCCTTTATCCACACCTCTAAACCAAGCCCCATTACAACCCTTTTTAAAGACCTTTTGATTTGTGTATCATCTCAATTTATAGTGGTGGAGATTTGATTTTCATGCAAGCTTATGGTAATAACTTTTCATGTTTGACTTTTGAGTGCTTATTTTGAACCTTAAACACTTTGAGCGATTTGAGCGAATCTTTAGTGAGGATGTCAATTCTTGTCGTTTTTTAATCAAATGTAATTATTTAGAGAAGGGGAAACACCTATGTTTTTGTGCTATAAAAATTTGTGACTTAGATTGTTGGGATCTTTAGGACTCTTTTAGTTAAATTATCAATGTATGAATTATCTGAGAATTATGATAAGACATTATTGATGAGAATTATGAATTGAAGAAGTTAATTTTAATTGTGAGTTGAGGATTTTGCTTGAGGACAAGCAAATGCTTAAGTGTGGGGATATTTGATAAACCATATTTTATACATATTTTGACCCCATGCTTGGCTTATTTTTGGATGAATTTTCATTAGATTTGATGAATTCGATGCTTCTAACCTTTTAATTTCATGTTTTACACTCAGGAGAGCTTAGGAAGTCGAAAAGAACGAGAAACGGGCCAAAAAGGAACAAAATGGGCTTACCTTAAAAATCAACACGGCCTGGACTATCGCACACGAATAGACCACACGACAGTGTGTGACGAGCAGAATAGAACACAGCCTGGACTATCACACACGGGTAGACCACACGTGAAACACCCCACACCCGGCCCACGAGCCTGGACCGGATCTGGTATGTTCCTTAAGTAAACCGGTTTTCAAATTCTTTGTTACTTAGAGAAAATTTGTAAAATTTTAGGAAAATATTGTTTTGGATTGGGCTTAGGTTGGGAAACCCATTTAATTAATTTAAAAATCCAATTTTATTAAGGTGACAAAATAATTTTTAGGGTTTGTTTTTAAAGAAATCATTCTTGTACTTAACTTTAATCAAAATTGTTCGTAACATAATAATTAAAAGTAAAGCAAAATAAAGAAAATCCACTGGGCCTTATGGCCTTATTACATCAAGTAAAACCCAATAATAAAATTAAAGGTACTAAAAAGAAATAAAGTCCAAATTAAATAAAATCTTCAAATGGATGCATGGCCACCTCAAGGTCTACCGTCCCGGTCCGTCACTGTTCATCACCTGAAAATAGTTCCCACAACGGGGTGAGTCAACAGACTCAATGTGTACACAACATTAACATTCAACAAATCAGGCATACAAGTTCATATCAAGTTCATGTTCATATAAAATAAATGATGCAACCCAAACCCAAGCCTAATGGTCCATCCGCTACACACCACCCGTACCTGCCAGTCACACCGTGGGGACTACTAAGTCAACCCTCCATCCGCTACACACCATCGAAGGCAGTCGCTGCAGTCGACGTGCTCATTGCCCATATAATTTGTGTCATTAGACACCATATTCAAATAATGTAACCGAAGTTACCAAATTCAGATAATGTAACTGGAGTTACCATATTCAAATTTTGTGACCGTAGTCACCATATTCCGTTGGTGAGACCGAAGTTAACACCTTCTTCCCCTTTCACATAGATCCCGTATGCCCCATAATTTTTATATCATGCATAACATATTAAATTTCTCATTCATGCTAGTAATCATATGTTCAAAATATATCATATTCATAATCCTATCAGAAGTAGGAAACGCACCTGGGTACTCTTACACATCTGTGGTACTTAGCCACATTCACATTCTTATGCATATTCATATATTAGAAATAATTGCCATATGATATATCGAAAATTAATGTGAGTACACACCTGATTGGCTTAATAGATTCCTTGAAATCCCGAAGAACGATCTACCGATCTAGATCTTTGACTCCTATATTCGATCATTCAATAAAACATATTAACAAACCTATTTGGCTTAAAAACCAAATCCTAGTAGGATTTGTATTACTTACCTTGTTGCCGAATTGGATGATCAAGTCCCAAAAATTTTCTAGTATTCTTTTTTCTTGAAATCGGCTATCACTAGACATGTAACCATGTCAGTTTCCGGCTTTTGAAATAATGGAAAATAATTCTAAATACCAAAATTAAGCCTTGGCCGAATATCACTTACCATACAAATTCCAAATCTGAAGAGGACTCCTTGCCCTATATGTCTGTCGAAATCTTCATGTTAGATCTAATCTAACATATACATTATAACCCTTAATCAAATAAATTTATCTTACCTTAGATCCTTGATCCTTGTATTCGACAGTTGTAGAAACCCTTTTGATGTTGTAGTTGATTGCTCCTTTACTTAGAATCAACAAAGATTCGGCTTTGACAGTAGAAACAGAGAAGAAAATAGAAGAAAAGAAGATGGATCTTGCTTAAAGAAAAATTCGGCAGAGAGGGGGAGAGAGCTAGGAAAATTTCGGCAAAGAGGAAGCAAAAGTGAATGAGTAGCCCTCCTGCCCTCCTTTTATAGCCAAAGTTATCAGCCTAGGAGTCCCTTACTTGGCCGCCACTCCTCTTTTTGATAATATTATCTCTTTTATTTAAAAGATAAAAGCCTTTAATCCATCAATTATCTCCTCAATTATCTTAAAAGAAAATCCTTTATTTATCACTTATTATTCACATATTTATGCAAATAAAACTCTTCCTTTTCTAGAAACCCATGCCGTCCACCTCAGCCTTCTGGAAGCAAAAATAAAACTTATTTATTTGCTTCTCAAGGGACTCGAACCCAGGCCCATTCCACTTGCACATGGCGCCATTTCCATAGGCCCTAAGTGACACCTTCAGGCCACTTTTCCAAGCCTGTTTGTGTGTCAAATCTTACCAACTTTTTCTTTTAAGGCCTCCTTGCCCTAATTTCCTATTTTAAACTTTAAAATTCGACATTTCTAGGTCATTTCTAAGTTTCCTAAAATTTTCGATCGGCTCTGTATACTTGCCATTTTCTTACATTTCCAAGTTTCCAGAAATGTTCACTTTCCATTTTTGAATCATTTCCTTACATTTCCAGGTTTCCAAAAATGTTCATGTCCAATGCATTTCCAGGTTTCCAAAAATGTTCATTTCCAATTCATTTTCATACATTTCTGAGTTTCCAAAAATATCAAAAATTTATTCATAGTGCTTAAGACTTGTCATTTCGTACAGTTAGACTGAAAATGCATAGGCCCTTTCCAGGATGTTACAACACGGTCGTGTATGACGAGCAGAATCGAGCACGGCCTAAGTTATCAAACACGGCCATGTGTGACAAACAGAATCAAGCACAACCTGATGTTATCGAACACGGGCGTGTCCCTGCCGAACCCAAGTCTAATTCTATTTGGAAAAGGCTACTTGTGGGCTAAGAAAGGCATCCCAAAGCCTATATAAACACCGTAGGGGAGGACCTAAGGGGACGCACGAAGTAGAAAGCAGAAAACACTCGAAGGCAGCCATCCGGAGCAGCTTGGGAGAAAGATCTCCATCAAGACTGAAGATCTCCTATCAATTTCTCTTAAAGTTTTTGGGTTTTCTTATGTTTTGTAGTTTTCCTTATTTTAAGATGTTTCCCTCTATCAGTATGAACTAAATCCCTTAAATACCTAAGGGAATGAAACCTAAGACAGATCTTATTACTATTTGATTTATAAGATAAATACTTGTTCTTTTTCTTAATTGTGAGTACTTATTCTTGTTTTGATAATTCAGATTATTGATTCAAGTCGAATGTGCTTATTCAGAAGAGCAAAAGTCCCTGTTTAAGAGTAGATCAACACAATTAAGCAGAGTTGATTGCAACCCTAGAAATAGGGCGACATAAATCTACCAAATTAGAGTCAAATCTAATAAGAGAATACATAGATCGAGTTAATGTGACAATAGGGGTTTTAAATTAGAAAGAGATTTCAATTAATCAACCTAGAGTCGGTTTTTTTTACTCTTGAAAGAGATATTAACATAAATTAGGGATTTCTACGGATTAAGACAAGTGAATAAATCATATGAATCAAAAGTAATAAGTGAAGTCTTGGCAAATTCTTCCTTGGGTATTGCCTCTTTCATAAAAGTTGTCTAAAAGTATTTTTTTCAATTTATTCTCCGTCGTGTTCTTAATTAGTTTTAGTTTAAAAAGAAAATCACTCCAATTCTTAGGCTAGATAATAGAAAGATAGCAATTACTAGTACTTTTGGTCCTTGTAGATACGATATTACCGGTCTTACCATAATTATACTATTAAACGATAGGCGCGCTTGCCTTTATTATGATCATAGTTAGTTAAAGACACATCACATTACAATACATTACAAATTTATATGTATATCTGCCTTAAATGTCACCATCTAGAACACGTAGGAAAATCCCAGTTTAACTAGCCACATTGTTGTCAAAGGCATTAAAAATTGTGGGTTTGAGTTAATTTAGTCACGTAATGTCATCTCCATTAGATAAATATATAGTTATAGGATTTGGGAAATTGAAATCAAGTTCGAATTTAGAAGTTGAGATTGTTGAAAGAAGTAGGAGTGGCTTTTTTTTTCCAAACATTTCGACCAAATTCGAATCCTAAAATTGAAATTGTTGAGAGAACTTTACTTAAATATCATCTTAACCCAACAAGATTATTTTCAATGGACTAACACAACTACGATTATTAAAAAGAATAGAAAAAAATAGTTAGTATTGATAGAGCACCACAGTGACAAAGCCCCACATATCACTGTGGAGTCAATTGACCCACATAAAAAACTTAAACAAAAATTTGATTATATATTTAGTACATTGATCTGCAAGGTATTTGAAAAAAATCTCATAAAAAATTGATTTTATAAAATTTTGGAAAGGCCTGCTAAATTTTTTCAAAAAATTTTATTTTATAAAACAAATTATTTTATATAAAAATAAATGAATTTCTCTCAACCCAACTAAACTCAAAAGTCATTTATATTCTTTTAACACTCATCACTTTTCTCTTATTTTCTCACATTCTCTCTAGAAATTTTACGAGATAAATGTTCAATCTTTTGGCACTTTCAAGTAAGTCTTCTTGATTTAGCGATAATCTTTTTTTTTTTCTTTTCCAGCTTCATTGATTAATTTTTAGAAAATTAAGATTGTTACTTTTTTATGTGATCGATTAGGATTTTTATGTACATTTAGTGTTTTATTTATTAAATGATTTTAGGATATTGATTTTGTATAAGATTTCTAATATCGTGATTGGGTAATAATTTTTAAAAGTTGATTAATAAAAATCCTTGAAGAAATTAGGATTGGTTGTATATATAATCTTGAATTTCTTGAATATTAATTAGAAATTTAACATTTTTATTTAGAAATTGTTGTTGATAGAATGATTATTGTGAATCTTGTACTTAAAATTATGATATATTGCATTTTCATGAAAGTAATAAACACTTAAGTGATTTTTATTTTTGTAAAAAAATTTACTAGTTGTATGTTGACTCCGTAAACACTTTTATATGGTTAAGACTTAACTTTATTTGTTTTAAATATTTAGAAAGAATGAAAAAAAATTAAAAAAAAACATTTTAATTTTAAAGGATAATAGGCCACCATTCACTTTATATATAAATATTTTGTTGACTACGATTCACTTGAAACTTTATTTATATTATAATGCAAAGTGTATATATATGTTATATGAAGTTGATATTTTCGTGGTCTACTTCTTTATTTTCTGCCCTAAAAGATTTAAGTATTAACAAAACGGTATCTTTCAAATCTGAAGTTGCAGCTGGGACCAATCACTCTTCCACCTTTCTTATCACAGCAGCTGGGGAGCTGCTCGATTATACCGTCAAGACACTTCTTACAGTCAGAGCTTGAAAGGTCCTGGGCACTGAGTCAACCCATAGATTTTCACTGCCCCGTACACCTCCATCTCTCCACTGGCGTAAAATGATTTAGGATAAACAGAAGCTTCGGTAGCCAATGCACTCAGCAGTTCCTTGGCCTGTCGACCATATGACTCGGGTACGTTATTCGGGTTCCACAAGTAGATCGCGATTTGGTTATCAATCTTGCCGAAGAATTCCATGTTTGAATACTTGAGAAGACAATAATCATACCAGATGATTGCACCTTTGTTGTAAGGGCAGCTTTTACGTATTTCTTTACCTGCTTCAACAACGCAGGTTTTACAATCCGCGCTCCTCACATCGCCTCTGCAAAGTGCGAGCCCATATGCTTGGTTTGGGTTTTGACCTATGGAACGGAGCCCGAACCTTGATTAGAGAGGTACTCAGTGAGCTGCTTTAAGTTGGCTTCATAAGGACTGCCGGCGGAGAAATTTCCAGTGTTTGAACAAGTATGGAAAAGAGGCTCAGCTCCAAAAGCTGTTTGGAGAAGGGAAGCAAGGGTTAGAAGATAAACAGAGGAGGCAATTCTTGAAGAAGACATTGTAATTTGTTTGAAGCTTGGAAGCTTGAAAGGTGTTATTTATAGGCAAAATTTTCCATTCAGATTTTTACTGATGAATTAATATTGTCAGAGGTGGGCTGGTGAGACTAAGATAATGCTGTAAATAATGGGGTAAGCTGAAACGCACTTATTCATAAAACTATCATGCAAGAGGAGTGTAATGGACAAGGAATTACATTTTATATATATAGATATAGACTGGTGTGTGTTTGCATCAAATTACGTTCTTAAGTCATGCAAATTGCAGTGACACATGTCAAGAAGTAACAATTATAATGATTAGTGATTATTTAAACAAATACCTAATTCCCAAGAATTAATCAAATTGCACGTAACTTTTATTTGTAATATATATATATATATAGAGATGTGTGTGTTTATATATATATATAACTGCTGCATGCTTTACTATGAATATAATTATGAATTGGTGTAGAGAGGAGATCCAAAGGATCAAGGCCAACAATCCAGCACTGCTGAAGTTCACTTGGTTGCAAAAATTCCATCAATCAGAACATAGACATTAGTTTTTAAGGTTTCCTATAAAATATTTATGATTATCCACGACCTCTTTGTTATCTTTTATTCCTATATTATAGTGGGCGCACCTCCCTCGTATCCATTTTGGGCTGATGCTGGAAACCAACAATCAAACTAAGTTGGATGATGTAAGTAGTTAATCCAATTTCTGATAATACAGTATACCTAAACACATACAAATAAGTATAGTTACTTTCTATTTAAGCTTTAGCTCAATTTATATCGATGCTATTGTAATAATGATGAATTTGAATGTGTTCAAACTCTTTCAGTGCCAGCTTTAGCAAGAGTGTGCCAATGAGTTCTAATCACGATTAACATGGTGAAAACTAATTGAACCAATCTTTGAAGAAAATCGATCAATATCATCAAACAAACACCATAGCTTCCATGGTCGATCATCTTTCTTAATAAACCAAGAAACAACCGTAGCAGAGTCAGATTCAATAATGATCAACCCCTTATCACATCTTCTTGCCGATTGATCAAAAAAGCAAGTGGCCAAGTTAATGGCAACAAGTTCGGTAATAAGTGGGAGAGTAGAACCAAGAAAGTTAGAAAACAAAGCAATAACCACACCCTTGTTATCTCGAAAAATTCCTCCACAACCTGCTGATCCTAGGCATCCTCGAGTAGCTCCATTGACATTAAACTTAAGGAAACCTGTAGGAGATGGTGTCCAATGAAGAAACCAGTACATCCCTACAGCCATCAACAATACACTTATGCTATTACGAAGGAACTTTTACTGGTACCAACTTCTCTGCAAACATATACAAATTTGACATTTCTAAGTAAGCTAGCTATCTCCATTTCACGAGAAAGCATTCCCATGCTAAGGTATTCATTTTCATACTACTTTTTTGGTATCTAATGTTGGTAGTGATCCAAAATTATCACGTTCGAGAAATCGATCACTTGTTTATCGTTATCAATTTACTGAAATGATTATGATAAATTATGTCCTTACTTATATTATTTTATATTGATTTTACAATTGAGTTAATATTAATTTAATTACAGTTTTTGTTTTCAATTTTATACAGGTGATGCTTTATAGGAATATGTGTAGGACTATGTTTTGGCTTCATTTTGACTGTGTTTGGTTGATTACTACTTAGTTTGAGCTAAATATTTTTTTAATGTTCGGATTATGTTTGGACTATGGATTATACATTTAAATTATATATATTTGGACTATGATTATATTCAGATTACTACTTTATTTAAAGCAGGCTCCCGTTAATTTCTAGCAATCACCTGGATGCCTCCTTCTATGACGTTCACAAGTAGGCGTAGATACATCTCTCATGCCCTCTGTACTAGCAATTGAGGTAGTCTGAGGTCGCTGACTATCATGCCTATGTCCTTCCCTCCTTAAAAACTATGAAGGAGTGGAAAAATAACCTCTAAAGTCCTTGGCCCTTTTGGTTGAAGATGGTGGCAAGGTGACTGCTCGCATCGCCGACGTGCAAACATCAAGGTGCAGAATCAACACTAACACAATCAAATAATAAAGCAGTGTCCGTAAGTGTGATAGGTTAGTTGTAATATTTATAATGTTCAATGGAACACCAGAGTATTTCAAGGATCGAACCCACAGGAGTCGACAATTAAGCAATTTCTAAACTATGGACATGTAATTAAGGAAGTCTAACCAACTACTCACTAAGCATTATAGTACGGAAGTCCATAAATGAGGTTAATTATGTTAATATACTAACTAATCGCTAAAGAGGATTAAATCGTAAAATAAGAAAAACTATGAACTTAACCGATTAATAAAAAGCAGTGGTTGATTGACTTCCATGTAGCTAGTTAACCCTTGAATTAGGGAATTGACTGGCTTAAACTCCTAAAATGACTCAATTTTACCTCTTGTCCTCAATTTTACCAAGTTAGACGAATTAGTCTCGTTTATCTCTCTCGATACTAAACCCTAAAACCCTAAACCCTAAACCCTAAACCCTAAAACTTTACCAACTAACCCGGGACTATCAAATTGGTGTCCGATAAGATCTCCTCTCGATCTCACTTATCTTAATTTTTTCTTAGGGGCGTCAATCCTAAGTTTTAAAATCTATTCGATTTAGTCTAATTTTTGCAATTTACTTCCTGAAACAAAAGTTAACTAGCTAACATTTCCACCAACCTCCGACTTCAAATTTAGTTACCCATAATCATACTTAAGCAAAAAAAAAAAACACAATAATCAAAAAAAATTTGAATCGAAGCTAAACACAATAAAAATGAGAAAAGCTTGAAAGTAATGAAAATGGCAGCAAAGGAAATGTAAAAAAAACACTTAAAATCATATTTTTAATGATGAAACTAAAAGGAAATTAAGTTATATTGAAACTAAGGATTAAATTGAAAATAAAAAGAGTTTAAGGTACTAAATAAGCAAATAAACACTAGCTACAGTGATAACTAACTAACTACTCTTGAAACTAAGAAAAACTGGATGAAAACATAAACTAAATGCTATAATTATGGAGCAGAAGACTAAAACCCTTAAATGTGAAGAGAAAAATTGAGAAACATGAAAATTTGTTCAGTATACATTAGCTTTGTAACAGCCCGTTTTTAGTCAAATCAGAACAGTAGTTTTGGAACCATAAATCTGATGTCAAAATAATTATTCTATTATTTATTTATTGTCTACAGCATGATAATATGTTTGTGTGAAAATTTCGTTAAGAAATGTTATCGTTTGATTGGTCAATTTGATAAAAAGGACTAAATCGCGTAAAGTGCAAAAGTGATGCTCTAATAGTTAAAGGTATTAAATAGCTATAGAAATTAAATTGGAGGTCCCTATGTTATAAATAGACCATTTGAAATATAAGTGGACATAGATGGACATCATTTGGATGATATTAATCAATTATCATTAAGGTTAAAATAGTAATTAGTATAATAAACCTAAAATAAATAAAACAAGATCAAAATTTGTGTCCATCTTCTTCATTGCCGTGAATTGAAGAGTAGAAAGGCAAAAAAATTTTAGGGTTCATTCAGCTATACTATTCTTACTCAATTAGGTATGATTTTTGTTCCGTTTTTAATTATTTTTATGTTTTTGTGATCGTTGCAACTAGGTCTAGCTAGCCCAGGGACCAATTTGAAAAATTTTTAAAGATTTAGAAAGTTTCCATTGATGAATAAGCATGTATTTTGATGTTTGATGATAAATTTTGAATGTTTGATGATAGTTATACAAGTTCTGTTAAGTGATTTTTAGTGAAAATACAAATTAGATATTAAATTGTGAAATGTGGAAACTTTGAGGTTAAAATGTGAAATAAATGAAAAATATGGGCTGCTAGGGACCTATTTGTAATTCGGCTAGCATGGGTTGTGGTTAAATTGCATTAATTTGTGTTTTAATGAAATAAGGACTAAATTGTAAAAGTTGTGAAATTATAGGGGCAAAAGTGAAAATGTTTTTTAAAGAGTATTTTGGACTAAATTGAACAGAAAGATAATTAAATAAGTTAATTTTTATTACATTTAGATCAAGAGAAGCGAAACTCGGATTTAGGTCGAGGGAAAGACAAAGTTCTCGACTAATCGATCAATTTAGCTGTTTTTACATCCAAGGTAAGTTCGTATGTAATAAGTTTCATTATAAATCTATTTTAAATGCTTTGATATTTCATAAACTGTGAAAACGAGTCTTCGAACATGTTCGACAATGATTCAACAATGATTCGGCATTGGAAATCCCGGTTGAACCTTGGGAATAGATTTGGATACTAGTGACATGTCATTAGGGATTATTGTGATTATGTGATCCGGGTGCTGGTCCTGTACGTCCTACCGGTGGCTGAGTATACCGGCATGTGTTGCGATTACTTGACAGCTTGTGTGAGCAGCATCGTGTAGCTATGTCTTGACCCACAGCTTGTGTGAGCAAGCCCATTGATAGCTCGAGAGTGAGCATATATGTGATATGTGATTGAGATAGCTTCGGCTATATATGTGGCACTTTGGGTGTGAGTTTCCCATGTATCCAATAGTATTCTGAATGGTTTAACAGGTAAATGAAAGACGTGGTTGTGTAAGATATTGATACGAGATGGTACAGGTATGTACATGAACCGTATAAGCTTAAATCGAAGAAGTTATGAAGTTCATACATAAGATTATGATAGAAAATGTGAAAGGTTTGTTAGTTAAATGAATTACATGTTGTTATGTTCAAATTAATTATTTGTGTAATTGTGTTAAGATTGAATTTATTTCATAGAAGCTTACTAAGCTTTATAGCTTACTTTGTTTAATTTTCCATATTTTATAGTGAAATCAAGCTAGCTCGAATTCGGGGATCGTCAGATACTACGTCACACTATCCTACTATCACTTGGTACTTTTGAACTTTGGTATTTTAGTATATGGCATGTATAAGGACTTTGGTCATTTTGGTTATGTGTTAGTAATGAATTTAGCCATTTGAATTGGCTTGTAAATGTATATGTTTTGGTTTGTATATATATATAGCCATGAGTGATGGCTTAATTTGGGTTATTTTGGTATGTTTGAATCATGTATGTATATATAAATATATATATGTGTCTATGTTTTGTGAAATGTGTTGGATGATGGTTGTGTCATGCTTTATGATAATAGGTATTATGTGTATCAAATGGTTGAATTGTGGTTATTGGTTTGCTTGTGAAATTAGGCTAAATAATGCATATTTGGCAATGTATAAGGAATTGAATTGTATATGTGATTTTGGTTTAAATGGTATGGTATATTTTGTGACTTGTGTGTATTGAGAAAAGTGGTATAGATTATGCATGAATTAAGCTTGAATTGGTTGGTTATAATGTCATATTATGCTATGTTTTAGTGCCATTTGGGTTGATGTAGGTGTGCACAAGTTTGGGTGGCAAATTGGCTTGGTAAATAGCCTATTTTTGTCCACACGGGCAAAGACACAGGCGTATGTCTCAGCCGTGTGTGACACACGGTCATGTACACGGTCGTGTGTCCCTTGGTGTTGAAAATAAAACCAAGTCAGTATGCTCCACACGGCCTCACACATGGGCGTGTGACTTGGCCGTGTGGCATAAGTCAGTATACCTTACAGGTTTGGCACGACCTAGTACACAGGCGTGTATGGCCATTTTTAGGGCACATGGGCGTGTGTGTTGACCATGTAACCCAAGTCAGAGAGTTACACGGGGTCGGACACGGGCTGGGCCACGGCCATGTGCTCCCATTTCAAATGTCCACACAGCCTGTGACACAGGCGTGTCTTTCGCCGTGTGAGACAAACGGCAGGGCCACACGGACGTGTGTACCCTATTTTTAAGAAAAAAATTTTAAGTGTTCAAAAAGTTTCAAAAGTTATCGGTTTAGTCCCGAACCACTCTTAAAGCATGTTTAAGGCCTCGTAGGCTCGTATTAGGGACAATATGATTGTGTTGATTGATATTTGAATGAAATTTGGAAATACATGAGTAAATGTATGTGTAATTGTGTTATAAGTCCTGTAATACTCTAAAACCCTATTTCGGCGTTGAATATAGGTGAGGGGTGTTACAAGCTTTTTTTGGTTTAGCTAAATTTGACCTTTTCTTTAATAGATTACAAACCTAAAAATAATGAACAAATTACCCCCAATCGTCTAATTTTGGTTGTGGGACATGTTAGATAAGGACTACCCCTACAGTCATTTTCTGTCTCCTCTCGTTAGAGATATTGCAATACCTACAACAGTCTTAAAATGAATAGATGTTTTGATTTATTGGGGACTGGATCAAGGACTATGGTATTTGGACAAATTTCAAGGACCCAGCTATTCTTGCTTTTAGGAATTATTAATTTTTTTGTTTTTTGGAGTTCAAATATGTTCATTGTGATGATTTTGTGTTTTTGAATTTTGTCTGGTTACTATTAAGCTCGTTCTATTTTTGCTTAAGGCAAGGCAAAGATTGTGCTTTTTTCCTTTACGAGGATGGTTGGTCAATCATATATGGAAAAAACCTTTCATGGATTGAGCATAGTGTTTTATGTGATTTAAGTGCCAAGGTGTTTCATTGAAGGAATGCTTTTGTGGTATTCTCGTTCCTAAATTTCGAATATGTTACTTATTATTTTTATCTCTATAATTAGATCCGTTCTTGATATTTTTAGGACCCTAAGCGAAACAATAAATTGGGCCCTTTTTAAAAAAAATTATAAAATATAATATAATAAAAGCTGAAAAAAGTTTAGAGCCCTAGAAAATAAAGAATTTATGGTAAAAATTGAAAGCCAGGACATTTAATTAATTTATTTTAATCTAAAAATTGTTTTTTCCCATTAAAAACCGAAAAAATATTTTTTTGGGTCCTTTCCAGCCTTAGGCCCTAAACAAATGCACTCTCAAACAATCACCAGGACCGGATCTGTCTATAACAAAATTGCAATTTCTTGGTAATGTGTAGGTGTAGTTGGCTCCAATGACTAAAGGGTGATGGTGAATCAATTAGCAATAATCAACATTTTATTTGACATTAGTTAATGCTTTGAAGGCCTTTCAACGTAGAGTTGGATGGGCAATACGTTTACTTGCTGTAAGTGTAAAAACAATAGTGGATGTAAGATTAGATATTGTAGCTATACTGTAACATTAGACAAAGAGTAAATTAAACGCAACGCATCGCACTCCATCGCTCATCCAAACCCAATGGTAATCAAGCTAAAATTTTGTTTAACAGTAGATGTTGCTAACGAGTGGTTATTTGGTTGATTGTTTATGAAGGATTCGGGCAATGTTTTGTTTCATTGATATTTTCATTCGTAGGTGATCATCCTTGAATCCAAGTTGGTTCTATTGTGGTTGTTTATGGCTTGGTGATTGGTTGCTATTGGTTGTATGATGCAATTTTTTTTGTTGACGCGTGGCTCTCTCACTATGTTCCCTTTCTTTTAATTTTTTCATTTTACACAAATGGTTAAATTTCACTTTGATCCTTCTAATTGCTTAAAATTGAGATTTAATCTATAAACTTTAACTTTTAATATATTTTGATCCCATATTTTTATAATTATATTAATTAGTTCAAATAGATAATACATAACTTTTCAGTTAAAACATTACGTGGTTATATTATATATAATTTGAATACCCTAGAAATATTAAAGACAAACATGTAGCTTTCCATCCATTCCTTTTAGGTTTACGTCAGTGCTTACCTTTTTTTTTCAGTTCTAAAAAAATGGTTAAATTTCAGTTTTGACCCCTCTATCATGCATAAATTTGAGATTTAATTGACACACTTTAATTTCTAATGTAATTTGGTATCTATAGTTTTATAATGTTATTGATTAGTCCAAATAGTTAATATCATTAATTTTTTGAGTAAAAAATTACGTGATTATACATGATTTGTTGCCCTAAGGGTCTACATATCATTTTATTTCTTTTAGGTTTGCCTTGCTCCATTTTTTTTTTATATTATAAGAGTATGATAAAATTTCAATTTTAGCCCTTTACTATACCTTATTTTTTACATAATTTTATCCTTCAACTTTTATAATGTCATTAGTTAGTCTAAATATTTAATATTGTTAACTATTTCATTTAAAATACAGATGTTAATTTTTCTTAGACTATTCCAACAAAAAAAAATATTTTATCACGACAAATTCGAATGAATATTCTTAAGAAAAAATTTATATAAACATTTTTAATGTTATTTTTATTGTTACATATAATTACCAAGTGATTGTTTTTTTTTTTTAATTTTAAAATGTCACACTAGTAAATTTAATAGAAAATTTTTAATAATGATAATAATTCAACTTAAATTTTTAAATCCAAATAGCAAAAGTTATAAATTTCTGAAAAATAAAATTAAAAGTATATTTTAAACTATAAATAATAATAAATCTAACACTAAGAGTGGAAATCATACCAACTTTATTTGTATTATTCAGGTGCTAATTATTATTTGTGTAGTTTATTTATTCATGGTGTAGTTTTTCTAGTTTTTGTCCTCAAAGGTTTAAGCCTTAACGAAAGGGAAACTTTCATATCTGAAGTTACAGCTGCCACTAATAACTCTACCTCCTGCTAACCGATTACAGCATTTGGGAAGCTCGTCGATTATGCCGTCACGGCACTTCTTACAGTCAGAGCTTGAAAGGTCCCTGGTGCGCTGAGTCAACCCATAAATTTTCTCTGACCCGTACACCTTAATCTCTCCACTGGCGTAAAGTGATGTGGGATCTGCAGAAGCTTCATTAGCCAATACTTTAATGCCGCTCCACGAGATACTTTAATGTCGCTCGACTCGATGTTGATTCTGCATCCTTTCAAGTCTAAAATACTCAAGGAGATGAGATTCTTTTGTAAATCAGGTACATACCTGACATCTGAGAGTGTCCTAATCGTCCCATCGTGTATCCTAATTTTAACAGTACCAATACCAATTACCTTACTAGATGAATCGTTTCCCATGCACACAACTCTACATTCAACCGAATTGTATGTGGAGAACCATTCTCTATTGGGACACATGTGGAAAGAACATCCCGAATCTAGGATCCACCCGGACGTGAGCTTGGAGTTATCACTCGTTGACACTAACAAGAAATCATCACCGCTTTCATCGACCAAATTAGCACCAACTACATCTTCCTCGTTACTCTCAGCAGCTCTTTTATTTCGCAGTTTATAACAATCTGTTTTGACGTGACCTAACTTTTTACAATAGCAACACCTTTTGTCTCGTTTCTTTGATGCTATCAAAACGGAAGCTTGCCTATCTGTCTTGCTATCCAAATGAAGCTTATTGTCGAGTTTGTCTCTACTCAACAAATGACCCTTCACATCTTCGAACGAGAGTTTGTTTCTGCCATAAATCAGGGTCTTCCTGAAAGACTTGTATAAAGGGGGTAAATAGCACAATAATAGCATAGCCTGATCTTCATCGTCAATATGAACCTCAACATTCTTTAAATCATTTAAAAGAGTAATGAATTGACTGATGTGATATCTAAGAAGCTCACCTTCATTCATGCGAAACGTAAATAGACGTTGTTTCAACACTAAACAGTTAGCCAGAGACTTAGTCGCATAAAGAGTTTCTAACATTTTCCATAAGGTGAATGAGGTTTTCTCCATCAATATCTCCTGCAATACCGTATTCGCGAGGCACAACTAGATTGCAGAGAAGGCCTTTTCATCAAGCTCTTCCCATTCTGTTTGATTTAGATTCTCAGGCTTTTTCCTGGTAACAACCTTTTTCAAGCCGGTTTGAACTAGATTTGTCATCATCCAAACTTGCCACAGATTGAAATTTGTCTCACCATTGAACTTCTCAATTTCAAACTTTGTTACTGCCATATCTGAATGGGCTGATATATGAAAATTGAACTAGCTCTGATACCACTTATAAAGAATCGACCCGATTAAGCAACAACTAAAAAAAATAGCAAAATAAATTGAGAAATTGAACACACAAATTTAATGTGGAAAAACCCTTCCAAAGAGGATAAAAAACCACGGGCAAAGATAATTTTACTATAATGGCAAAAGAACGAAAAGTATAAAAGATGGAGATAAAAACTAAACCTCGAAAACCCGAAAACAAAGAACTCTCAAAATATAAACACAAAATTCTCTAAATGTGTTATGAGTTCTAATATCTAATGGGTGTTTTTTCTAAGGTTGTAAAAGAGTCTATCTATAGGTTAAATTCATAGGTCAAATAATAATAAAATAATCTAAACTAATCAGTGTTTGATTGAAACAAATAAACAGAGTTTAACTAGAAGATTATTTCTCAAATTTGACTGAAATAGGAGTCATACTTAACACTTTCTAATTATTTATGGTATGTTATGTTTATGTCATGTATCAATTATTTAATATTGCACTTTAATTTTGTTATTGTGATTCAATTTAAGAAAAAAATTTATGTATTCATAATCTATAATGATTTGGTATTAAATTATTTAAATAATTTATCTTAGTAATTAAAATTTAAAAATAAATTTATTACTTAATTGTTTTAATTTTAATATTAAATCATGTTATTTAAATGGATTGATTTAGAACACCATGTCATTTTTAATTCCATCCTATTGTATTTTTATCTAATATGCCTATTTATCTCATATTTTGCATAATTTATTATAATTATTATAGTTTAATTTTAAAATATCTACATAAAATGTTAATATATAAAATATATTTAAATTAAACATATTTAATATAATTAAAATTATTCCTTTTCGTAATGTCTTAATATATTAGTTGGTACCTAGAGTTTGACATTATTTTTAATTTGATACCTGTTTTTTTTTTTTGGTCCAATGTGTAAAACATAATTTATAAAAGTAATTATTTTACATCCATGATGATAATCTGGTTGCAATTTTATAAATTATAATTTTTATATAAATTTAATTTTAATATTTAACAAAATATAATAATATTAGCAGTACTCATATTTTTAGTCTATACAAAGTTTGTTTGCAATTTTTCAAAAATAAAATAATTATTCTATAGGTTTATTTCGAGTTTCAATTAATACAAAAAAAGATCGAATATCTTGCTGACTTTGATTGTGTAATAAAGGGTAGTTAAGAAAGGCATGATAGTATATCCTTAACCTTGAATTTAGAGTAATAAAAAGTAAAAGTTATCACAAAATTGCACAAAGCTTAAAAAATTTGTGACTAGTGTTATAATCATTTACATTAATATTATTAATTTGGACTACTTGGGCTAAAATATTATGGGTTCGTAGTGAGCTTAATGAAAAAGTTACCGAAGGTGCATGTGGACAGGATACCATACGTTGAGAACGTTCCAAGGTTATTGAAATTTTTCAAAAATCACTTAAACTTTTTAAATTAAATTTTCAATAAAATAATTTTAGTACATAATTTTTCTAAAAATTATTTAAAATTTTCAAATTAATTTTTTAGCTTACTTTTAGTGATGGGAACATTAATGCCTTTTATTGATGCTTAGGGACCAAACGTTAATCTGACTCTTATTGGTTTGTTTAGTCAACTAATTAGATAGTTAATTTACTTAATTGAATCAGTATAGGTTGGGTAACAGTCACCTACATTTTAGTTTAAGCTGTTAACAACTCTTAATTCTTTTGCAACTAATTTAAAATCTTTTTTAAATTGGAAAAATGTTTTATTTAACCCTCCAACTTGCATTATTTTTCAATTCACTGCTGACGTGAATTAATTAATTTTTTAAAGATTAATTTTTATTACTTTTTAAAATAAACTAGGAAGTTCCATATGAACTTACTGGTTTAAAATATGAAAAGAGAAGATACTTCAGGGACTAATTTGTAATTTTAACTTTTTTCCTGATTAACTCCACTTCGATCCAATTCTTGATCTATACAATTATTTCATATTACTAATCAATATCAAACATTTTCATACTATACCATGATATGCATGATTTCATATAATTTTATTTTTCAATTTTCCTCATATTTTATATTTTATTTAATTTAGTTCTTAAATTCGGGATAAGCATAACTTTCGATTCCTAGCTTTGGATTAAAATCTAATTTCATATATTCTCATTAGGGACCTTATACTTTTTATTTATAACATAATTTCATGAAAATTTTTACATTTATTCAATTTGGTCCTTAATGTGACAAAGCTAACAATAAGCTAAATTAACTTTACAATCTAGTCCTTTCATATTCTAAGCTTAAAATCTATCAATTACAAGCCTAGCTCTTCAAGAAATCAACAATGGAAACTTTCTAACATTCATAGATCATATAAATCATGCTCAATTACTCTATATCATGCATTAACAAACCTTGACATCTCAAGTAAATTGTTATGCTAGCATGCAATCCTAATGTCACAATTCAATTACTTAACTTGTCAAATTTGCAGCTCATGCATTTCTAAGTGCAAAATAGGTTCATTTCATACCAATATGACATTTAAAACTTGTCCAAATGGTCAACATACCATTTGAGCATCTACAACAACATTTCACTAGTAGACATACATACCATTCATCATGCATCTTCAACAAACATGTCATGCATATTCACGCATTAAATTCAATCAAACAAACAATCATAAACCAAATATAAAATACTTGAAACAATCCTTAAAAATTTCATCACAACTAGCAATTAATAAAGTCTAACACCCTCAATTTTGGTCCCACATTGCCTTTCTTATTGAAGTAGAAAACACAACACATACTCATCACAAGCTTGCCCACTTCTCCTCCTCACTCAATCTATTTTTCTGCAAAATATACATAAGAGAGTGATTTTTTTCAAGCTCAATGAGTGCTCAAAGATTGCCACAAATAATCCACAAATGTCAAGGTTAATTGAAAGCATAGTAGATCAGTTACTCATGGTATTACATCAAACATGTATTATAGCAATTCATGTTAATATATTGGCATATTTTGACTAGGAAACATGTATAAACACATATGCATTGGATAAGCGGATCTCCCAATACACCTCATGACTCATAAAGTCCATACCAGTCCCATAAAAATGTAGCATAAAGCTAAACACTCTCCAAACACACCAACCAATCTCATTGAATGGAAACATTCCCTTATCTCTCCAAACCAGTCCAAGGGCCTCAATTCCCTCACACATAAGCACTGTCGAAACCATTTTTTTGTAAAAATGGGTCGACTTTGATTTTTAAAATGAAAACGAAAAATGGGAGTCGCCACCAATCTTTTTTGATGAGGTGTGACCGGGTCACCTCGTAATTTAGTCATTTTAATAATAGATTTGATTTATTAAAACAACAGTTTTGGTCTACGAAATTTAAAAAAACGGGTTCGGGAGTCGATTACGCATGAGGAAGGATTAGCACCCTTGTGACACCCAAAATTAGTACCTAATTGATTATTTGATGTCTTTATGTCGAAAATTTGAAAAGATTTTAAAATGTGATCCTCTTTATTTAAAAGAAAACTTGAATAAATTAAAATGGATGCTAAGACCCTCTTATTTCGAAGAAGTAAAATGTCACACCCAGTAAGTTAGGGTACGACATTTCGAGCTCCCGAAACTGAACTTGTCTTTTGACTTTTAAAACTCGTATTTAAGCTTTGAGGAGGATATTCGGTTATTTGGGTCAAATGAAAAATCGGAACCCAGTAAGTTAGGACACGATTTCTCGAAATTCCAAATACAGAATATTGCCTTTGTTTTTATAAAAATCCTTATCCCGAGATAACAAAACGTCACATCCAATGAGTTAGGACACGAAAATTTTGCATTCCCGAGAATAAGTTTTTATTTAATTTTTATGCTTTGATTTTAAAAAAATAAAATAACAAGTTCTTTAGACTCGATGAGAAAAAATCGAAACCCAGTAAGTTAGGGTACGATTCCTTTCAACCTTAGAACGCAGAGTATTCGCTTATTTCGGAACAAAATTTCATATTCGGGTATGGCTAAACGTGAAAATTTAATTTAAATTGAGAATAAGCAAATAAACTTATGAATAAAGAAACTTTGAATGAAATGGTTTAAAAATAATAGTAAGAATAATAATAATAATACTAACGATAATAATAGCAATAATAATAATAGTAATAATAATAAATGAATAATAATAGTAAAAATAAATAATAGTAATAATAATAATAATAATGATAATAAATAAATAATGATAATGGTAATAGTAGTAATAATAATAGTAATAATAATAAACAAATAGTAAAAATGATAATACAAATGAAAATAGTAATACTAGAAATAATAATAGTAATAGTAATAAGAATAATAATAGTAGAGGAATAACATAATAATAATAACAAGTATAATAATGATAATAATAATACTTAGGCGAGTAAATATTAAAGAAATAATAGTAATATACGATAAAATAAATAAATGCTCAAATAAAATAAAATAAAATAAACAATAAACAATAAATAAAGAAGCAATAAATACGCAGCTGAATTGAAGGAGGGACTGAATTAGGAGGAAAATAAAATTAAAAAGCCAATTTTAAAAAATAATAATAAAACTATTAGGGTCCAAAAATGATGCGCGTGAAGAATCGAGGACCAAAAGGGAATTTATTCCCAGTCTTTGAAACGCGCCATTCCAATGGACCAGAATGAAATGAAATGCCAAATTATTAGGCCAGATTAAAAAGAACAAAAAAGAATTAGGACTAAATTAAAAAGACTTAACAATGCGGAAAGACCATGAGCATAAATATCCCATTCTTACCAAAAACACGCGGATCCTGGCCTACACTGGTCGGGTCAGGTCGACCATCTCAAAACAGCGCCGTTTTAGCGTTAGACCTCATGCACAAAACGGTGTCGTTTTATAAACTGTATAAATTAGATTTTTTGACAAAAAATTCATTTTGACTCTGTTTTAAAAAAAAAACTTTGTTTCCTTTGTTTTCTCTGAGAGGGATTTGAGTCGGTCAAATTCCGGCGAGCCTCTGCCATGGCTCCGCCGTGACCGACGGTGGCCCTTCAAATCCCCTTTTTATTATTACAATCTTCACTCAGATCTGGGAAAGATTTCGAAAAAGTAAAAAAACCGGTAAACGAAAAAAAGAGAAGGCAGATCGCGAGGAAGAAAGCCTCCATCTTCGCCGCGCCTCCAGCCCTCTTCGGAACCCAAATGGGTTTATGACGTTTGAGCTTTCTGAGGCCCTCGACCTCGACAAAGGTAAGCCGGAGGCTATTATTATTCTACTATTTGTATTTTATTCCGAACAAAATGGATATATAAAAAAAAAAGCACATTTCTTTTTGCTTCTGATTTTTCCTTTTGGTATTCAAAATCTGTGTTAAAAAAATGCCCCATTTTACATTGAGTTTTCTTCGATTTTTATAACCGAGATTGAAGAAAGAAGAAGAAATAAAAATACAATAAATTTTTGTTTTTTTTTTCTGCTACTATTGTCTGTTTTCTTTCGTTTGCAGGAGTTAGTGGTGGCAGAGTCGGTGGCAGAGGCACGTGGGGCAGCAGATGGCTAGTCAGAAGGCTGAAGACCTAGGTGCGACGCACCTAGGGTTTTTCTTTTTTGTTTAGACAGTGGGCTGGTAGGGGTATTTGGGCCTGCTGTTGGGTTTTGTTAATTTTTTTGTAATGGACTTTTATTAATGTTTTTTTTTTGTTTCTGATTTGGGCCCGGGCAATAATTGGGCCTTACAACTACCCATCTTTGCTCATTGTCGTGTAACGAGAATGAAACAAAGACTTTAAAAGGATCAATTTTGCCCGGTCTTGCTGAGGCTCAGCGTTTCTTTTATCCTTCTTCAAGTAACCTCGCTTTGACTCACTTCAACTTCAGAAGTATAAGAATTGGTGCTTCGATCCGCTCGAATGTAATTTCAGGGAGAAGAGATTTGTAGCTTCGATCTACTCTGCTGAAACTTCAAAGAGATAAGAATTGGTAATTTCAACCTGCTCCACTACAACTTCAGGGAGATAAGATTTGCTGGCTTCAATCTGGTCGAATGTAATTTCAGGGAGAAGAGATTTTTAGCTTCGATCTACTCCACTGGAACTTCAAAGAGACAATAATTGGTAATTTCAACCCACTTCTTTGTAACTTTAGGAAGATGAGGCCGGTGGCTTCAATTTACTTCACTGCAACTTTAGGAAGATAAGAGCCACCGTAATTTGTAGCTTCAATCTGTTCCACTACATCTTCAGGGAAATAAGGTTTGCTATGATCTACTCTACTGCTACTTCAGAGAGATAAGATCTGTTTATTTATAGCTTTAATCTGTTCCGCTGCAACTTCAGGGAAATAAGATTTGCTATCTTCAGTCTGCTCCACTGCAACTTCAGGGGGATAAGACTTGTTAATTTTTTAACCTGCTCCACTGCAACTTCAGGGAGATAAGGTTTGCTATGATCTACTCTACTGCAACTTCAGAGAGATAAGATCTACAATTTATAGCTTCAATTTGTTCCACTACAACTTCAGGAAAATAAGATTCGCTATCTTCAGTCTGCTCCACTGTAACTTCAAGGGGATAAGACTTTAACTTTAACCTGCTCTACTGCAACTTCAGGGAGATAAGGTTTGTGGCTTTATTCACTCCAATATAATTTCAGGGAGAAGAGATTTGATATCTTCAATCTACTCCACTGGAACTTCAAAGAAGTAAGAATTGTGGCTCCAATGTAATCTCAGGGGGAAGGGATTTGTAAATTCGACCTACTCCGATGGAACTTCAAAGAGATGAAAATTGATCCTCAATGTAATTTCAGGAAGAAGGGATTTGTAGCTTCAACCTACTCCACTGAAGTTTCAACGAGACAAGAATTCAAGAAGAAGAGATTTGTAGCTTCGATCTTCTCTACTGAAACTTTAAGGAAATGAAAACTGGTAATTTTAACCTGCTCCGTTGTATCTTCAAGGAGACAAGGTTGGTGGCTTAAATCTACTTCGATGATTCATGGAGATAATATTCGCCGTCTTCGATCTACTCCACTACTACTTAGGGAGACAAGAGCTGTAATCTTCAGCCTACTCCACTGCCGCTTCAGGGAGATAAGGCTGATGGCTTAAATCTACTCCGCTGCTTCATGGATATAAGATTCACCGTCTTCGATCTGCTCCACTACTGCTTAGGGAGACAAGATCTGTAATCTTCAGCCTACTCCACTGCCGCTTCAAGGAGATAAGGCTGATGGTTAAATCTACTCTGCTGCTTCATAGAGATAAAATTCGTCGTCTTCAATCTACTCTACTACTGCTTAGGGAGACAAGATCTGTAATCTTCAGTCTACTCCACTGTCGCTTCAAGGAGATAAGGCTGATGGCTTAAATCTACTCCGCTGCTTAATGGAGATTCGCCGTCTTCGATCTGCTCCACTACTGCTTAAGGAGACAAGATCTGTAATCTTCAGTCTACTCCACTGCTGCTTCAGGGAGATAAGGCTGATGGCTTAAATCTGCTCCATTGCCAATACATGGAGATAAGATTTGCCAAATTCAATCTGCTCCACTACCGCTTTAGGGAGATAAGATCTACAATCTTCAGTCTGCTTTCTTGCTACCTCAGGAAGATAAGACTACAATCTTCAACCTGCTCTATTGTCAATACATAGAGATAAGATTTGCCAAATTCGATCTGCTCCACTACCACTTTAGGGAGATAAGATCTACAATCTTCAATTTGCTCCACTGCAAACTCCGGGATGCCAGACTGGTATCTTCGATCCGCTTCACTGCAAACTCAGGAAGACAAGATCTGCTATCTTTAATCTGCTCCACTGCAAACTCAGGAATGCCAGATTGGTATCTTCGATCCGCTTCACTGCAATCTTAGGAAGACAAGATCTATTATCTTCAATTTGTTCCACTGCAAACTCAGGGATGTCAGACTGGTATCTTCGATCCGCTTCGCTACAAACTCAGGAAGACAAGATCTGTTATCTTCAATCTGTTCTACTGCAAACTCAGGGATGCCAGACTGATATCTTCGATCCGCTTCGCTGCAGACTCAGGAAGACAAGATCTGTTAATTCACCGATGTTGCGACACCGTCTTCTAGGGGACCTATCCTGTAAAATCAGTTTTAGGTGTTTATGCTTATGCAAAATGGTTAGGATGCAATGATCAGAATGAATCTAATGCTCCTAACTAAATGTATTATGGACGACATTTGCATGAATGTAGAATGTCATGAGAATGGTCTTTTTACAATGATTAGGATGAAATGATCATAATGAATCGAATGCTCCTAACTAAATGATATTATGGATGACATTTGCATGAATGCAGAATGATCCTTTGTTAAATGTATAAGGATCAGGATGCAATGATCGGAATAAATTAAATGCTCCTAACTAAATGTGTTTTGCATGAATGCATGAGAATGATCCCTTTTTAATGTTTGGGTTATCATTGCTCATTATTCCTCAAGGTCGTATCACTGATATGTTATCATGCCCTCTTGTTCGGCTGGTATTCTTGACAGAAAAACCAAAGAAACAATCATATTCTGCTCAGCAAGCTTACCCCGCTGTAATTTTAGAGTCTCTTCCACTGTACCTTTTGGGACATAAAGTTTGTACCTCCCACTGCAACTTTAGGAGAATAACATTTGGTTTCTTCCATCCATCCTGCTGCAATTTCGAGGTATAGGATTTGTATCATCTTCAATCAATTTGATCTATTACACTATCTGCTGGGTGTAATGACCAGATGTATATACCTGATATTTGCAAAGTATCACTTTTCTTTTCCCGAGAATGATCCCCTTGTATACTTGGGTTGACATTGTTCGTTATTTGTCAAGGTTGTATCCCCGACGAAATGTCTCGTCTCTTTGTTCAACCAATAAAAAGTCCAAAGAGATAATCATCTTTCTCCAATATTTCCAAACCTCAAGCTTGATGAGTTTTAAACAATAGTCTTGTTTCAGGTCCTTGTATTATTCAGAAGCTTCCAGAGTAATATGCGAAACTCTTTTATGAAAGTATTATTAGTCCACCAATCGTTATTTCAATGCAAAAATGCTTGAAAAAGATCATAACAATGGACAAGAAGGAAATTAACTAAGAGCATAGCTCGAAACAAATAAGTTAAGCAAAGATAGCAAATGCAATCAAGAAGAAAATTTATTGGTAGTGTATTTTGAAACCAATAAGGTAATCAAAGATAGCAAATTCAAAATGGATAAAATAGAAAACTAGGTGCGCCAGATATCGCCGCCTAAGCTTCTCTGTACAAACTTCTTGAGGACCATTTTAAGCTCAATATGTGTTTAGGGGATCCGAAGAACTCTGTTGATGCCCCAAGACATAACATCTCTCCCTCTTGTTAGTTTAGGCATAGCAAGACTACTGCATGCCCCACCTTTGATGAAAATTTGAATTGCCCTTTTCCTGGGTTTTCAATTTCAAACCCCTTTTGTCTCAAAGGCGTAACGTCTCTCCTTCTTGTTAAATTGGAGAAAGCGAGGCTACCACATGCCCTATTTTTGATTAAAATTTGAATTGCCCCTTACGGGTTTTCAATTCAAAACCCCTTTAGTCTCAATGCACCCTTTGCGAGTTTTTGCCTTGGCCTCTCATTCTTCTTTCCTTCCCTTTTTTTTTTTGAGAAATATTTCTTGATTTGAACTCATAGGATTAGGCTGGTCCTTGTTATCCCTCTCGATCAAAATTAACGTTTTTCCAAAGAAGGCATTTTTTTACCACATACAGTTCTTCATAGTTTGGCATCCACTTTCCTCAGAAGTCCTTTTGTATGGGAATGATCATTTTCAAAACTAGGTCTCTTTAATGGAATTCTCTAGGGCGAACCTTCTTATTATAGGCCCGCATCATTCGCTTTCGGTACGATTGGCCATTGGGATAGCCCTTAGCCTCTCTTCTTTGATCAAGTTCAGCTAATCATATTGGGATTGGATCCATTCTGCTTCACCTGACTTCAACTCTGATAAAACTCCGAGAGAAGGAATCTTGACTTTAATAGGCAAAACCGTATCCATTTCATAAATCAATGAGAAAAGCGTTGCCCCGGTGAGGGTCCTAACAGACGTTCGACAAGCACAGATGCCAATCTTCATGAGTCTTAATCATTTTCTCTGTGATCTTTTTCTTCTTCTTCTTCTTTTCTTTTTTTTACCGTTCGTTTTGGGTCAATACAGTGTTTAATCTTAAACAAACTGCGAACTTTTGATGTCGCGTTGTTGTTCAAATTTACTGCATCGTCAGATATGATCCCCTTCTGGGATTCTATACCGACATAGAATTTACTGACTGTCGACTTCGTGACATCGGCATATGAAGCAACTTCTGCCCACTTGGTGAAGTAATCGACGACCAAAAAGATGAATCGATACTCGTTAGAAGTTTTTGGCACGATTGGCCCACTGACATCCATGCCCCACATATAGAAAGGCCGTAGAGACATCCTATGAAGAGAAGAAGGAGGTAGAGGAATCTTGTCTCAATAAATTTGGCACTTATGGCATTTCTTGGTATAACTGATGCAATCTCCTTCCATGGTGGACCAGCAGTATCTGAACCTCATGATTTGCCTGGCCATTGTAAGACCATTAGCATGTGTTCCTTTTCTAAGATTTCTTTAGCCTTATCCACATGTCTCGGTAGCCAGGGCATATCCTGATACAATTATGCGAAAACATCTTTGAACTCTTGGAATGACTCAATGACGTCTCGTTTTGTCTTTGTGAAGATACAGGCTTCGATTTTCACCTCTTTCTCTTCTCATAAGCTCACAATGACGCTTTATAAGGTAGTATCTGTTTTTCATCTTGCTCTACCATCTTTAACAAATCAGGAGATATGTTACAATCTCTATCATCTCCAAAGCCCTGAGATCCCTCTAGACACATCTTACTCAAAAGTAGACTCTGAGTCAGTAGCAGTGTCACTCATGTCGTTGATATCTAAGGACCTGTTGTAGGTACGAAAGAATATTCAAAGAACAAATGAATCTAAGAATGATTATTTATGCGGTATAAACATGAATGAATTGCTCAAAGTGAGACACAAAAATGCATTTTTATTGAAAATATAGACGTTGAACATAAGCCTATTTCACAAAAAGATTCTTATTGCTCCTAGGCTTAGAGTAATAAGCGTGTTTTGGACATTACTCCGAATTAGCTCTAAAAATACAAGGATCCCTTTGATAGTCCCATTGTTCAGAACGCTCCTAAGTATGCAAGGGCTTAGAAACTTTATTCCTCGGTTCCCCCTTCGGATACATTGTTAATGTTCAGATTCCCCAATATATGGTCTTGCACTAGAGCCCTGAACTCGATGTACTCTTGGATCTCATGACACTATTCATCATGGTCTTTACAATATTTACCCCTTTAACTGAAAGGTTGAGTAACAGATCTTCTATACCAGAGGGATTATCGAATTTTACAATATCTATTTTGATGAGTCTTTCGATTATCTTTTTGAAAGCAGCGCAGTTCCCGATCAAATGCCCTGTGATTCCTGCATGGTATTCGCATTGTGCGTTCACATCGTACCATTTTGGGTATGGAGGCTGTATTGGTTCCACGTAAAAAAAGGGATACAACATGTGCTTCAAACAAAATTTGGTACACAACATGTGCTTCAAACAAAATTTGGTACAACTCCCTATACGAGATTGGAATGGGCGAGAACTAGAGTTTTTCCGAGTTTGATTTTGGATTGGGCTCTTTTCTTGGGGAGACCTGATAGCTGGTAGCTGCTGTCTTTGGCTGGCTTACGGTAATCGGCTTCGAATTACCCTTGTTATACTTACTAGTATTATTCACTTCTTTTTCTTTCTTCTTCAGAGCCTTTAAGGTCCATTCTCCATTTTCCTTTGTTTCGACTAAGCCATGTACCACAGGATTGACTCGATCATCCCCCGAATTAAAACCTGAACCCATTGGGAACTTCAACAATGCCAAGGCATCAGTCTGATATCGGGGTTTGATAATGACGGGTACCCCTTGCGAATGCGCGTCTGGTTAGGCTAGGACACTTGTTGGAGTAAAATCTGAGGAATAGATAAGGTCCTCATTATCTCTCCCATTATTGACCACTGGGCTTTTCCTTTCTTCAAGCCTTCCGGCTAGTAACTGGGTTAATTGGCTCATCACATTCATTTGATCTCGCATATCCTGTTGGATCTCGGCCAATTGCTCCTGCATCTGTATTTGCCTTTACTCTAATCTCTCCAACCTTCGTTCCATGTTTTTCTAGGTTAACTGAAATAATTTTACCCTATTAGGGTTCTTTTGTGAAAATCTAATGCAAATGATGCAATGCAATGTGGATGTATGGAATGAATGCAAAAGAAAGAAAGGCGTTGATTTTGAATTCAATTCCATTAGAACAATTTTTCTAGAAAACAAATTTCTTTACATACAACAGATTACATATGCGGCCTTGCCCTCGTACTCCCGGTGAAGACATCGAAATTCTCCTTCATATCCGGACGCTATGGTCGAATCTTGCTAATTTTCCCAAAGATGTCTCTATTGTCTCTTTTTTTTGCTTGATCCGTGTCACGACCCATTGCTCACTTATCCTCGCAATGCTCATTAACTCCTTTTAAAAAAGTTGAGACGTGACGGCTCTCGAATAATCCTTGTTGACTTAAATCCTCAGGCAATGAAGCAAAGTTTTGTTTCCCTTCGCAGACTATCAGTCTTTTTTCGTTGTGTTTACTTGGATCCTATTCGGACGGCTGTACTATATTCCACTATATCAAGAAGTTCGTTTTCCTATGAAAAGCTCTTCTATTTAGCAATCGAATATAAATCAACACCTCCCTTCTAAGATGATGCGATGCAATGCAATGCAATCATAAACAAAACAAAACATGTTAGCACAAGAGAAATAAACAAAATAGAGTACCTATCCGGGTGACCACTAGGGGTTCGGAGTGGCTCTACCTATGGGGTTTGGTTCTAAAGAAAGAGTACCTGAACCAGCAAATTCCTTGATCCTCACCCATTATAGGCTCATATGGACCGAGTTTAGTTCAGGGGAATACATTTCCCCATAGCTGCACGGAGATGAAAATCTCACGAAGACATAGGTACGGATGTATCCCAAAAGCGATCCACTATCCTGCACGGAGGTGAAAACCTCACGGAGTAGCTTCTTACTCCCACTTAAAAGGGTAAGACCAAAATGGTCCCTATGCAATATGATGCGAGACTCAAACCACAGTAATTATGAGATAACAATACGAACAAATGCAATAATAGGATCATAATTTTTTAAATCAGATTTTCAATTTTCGACAACAAGACAGAAAACAATCAATTTTACGGCTCGACTCTCAAACAAGTCCCCAGTGGAGTCGCCAAGCTGTCGAAACCATTTTTTTGTAAAAATGGGTCGACTTTGATTTTGAAAATGAAAACGAAAAACGGGAGTCGTCACCAATCTTTTTTGATAAGGTGTGATCGGGTCACCTCGTAATTCGATCATTTTAATAATAGGTTTGATTTATTAAAACAATAGTTTTGGTCTACGAAATTTTAAAAAAAATAGGTTCGGGAGTCGATTACGCACGAGGAAGGATTAGCACCCTCGTGATGCCCAAAATTGGTACCTAATTGATTATTTGATGTCTTTATGTCGAAAATTTGAAAAGATTTTAAAATGTGATCCTCTTTATTTAAAAGAAAACTTGAATAAATTAAAATGGATGCTAAGACCCTCTTATTTCGAAGAAGTAAAATGTCACGCCCAATAAGTTAGGGTACGACATTTCGAGTTACCGAAACTGAACTTGTCTTTTGACTTTTAAAACTCGTATTTAAGCTTTGAGGAGGATATTCGGTTATTTGGGTTAAATGAAAAACCGGAACCCAGTAAGTTAGGGCACGATTTCTCAAAATTCCAAATACTGAATATTGCCTTTGTTTTTATAGAAATCCTTATCCCGAGATAACAAAACGTCACATCCAATGAGTTAGACACGACAATTTTGCATTCTCGAGAATAAGTTTTTATTTAATTTTTATGCTTTGATTTTAAAAAAGAAAATAATAAATTCTTTAGACTCGATGAGAAAAAATCGAAACTCAGTAAGTTAGGGTACGATTTCTTTCAAACCTTAGAACGCAAAGTATTCGCTTATTTCGGAACAAAATTTCATATTCGGGTATGGCTAAACGTGAAAATTTAATTTAAATTGAGAATGAGTAAATAAACATATGAATAAAGAAACTTTGAATGTAATGATTTAAAAAATAATGATAATAAAAATAATAGTAATAATAATAAACGAATACTAATAGTAAAAATAAATAATAATAATAATGATGATAAAAAATAAATAAAAAATGATAATGGTAATAGTAGTAATAATAATAAACGAATAGTAAAAATGATAATACAAATGAAAATAGTAATACTAGAAATAATAATAGTAATAGTAATAATAATAATAATAGTAGTAGTAGTAAAGGAATAACATAATAATAATAACAAGTATAATAATGACAATAATAATACTTAGGCGAGTAAATATTAAAGAAATAATAGTAATATACAATAAAATAAATAAATGCTCAAATAAAATAAAAAAATAAACAATCAACAATAAATAAAGAAGCAATAAATACGCAGCTGAATTGAAAGAGGGACTGAATTAGGAGGAAAATAAAATTAAAAAGCTAAATTTTAAAAAAAAATAATAAAATTATTAGGGTCCAAAAATGATGCGCGTGAAGAATCGAGGACTAAAAGGGAAATTATTCCCAGTCTTTGAAACACGCCATTCCAATGGACCAGAATGAAATGAAATGCCAAATTATTGGGCTAGATTAAAAATAACAAAAAAGAATTAGGACTAAATTAAAAAGACTCAAAAATGCGGAAGGACCATGAGCATAAATATCCCATTCTTACCAAAAACACGCGGATCCTGGCCTACACGGGTCGGGTCGGGTCGACCATCTCAAAACAGCGCCGTTTTAGCGTTAGACCTCAGGCACAAAACGGTGTCGTTTTGTAAACTGTATAAATTAGATTTTTTTGACAAAAAATTCATTTTGACTCTGTTTTTTTTTAAAAAAAAAAACTTTGTTTCCTTTGTTTTCTCTGAGAGGGATTTGAGTCGGTCAAATTCCGGCGAGCCTCTGCCATGGCTCCGCCGTGACCGACGGTGGCCCTTCAAATCCCGTTTTTATTATTACGATCTTCACTCAGATCTGGGAAAGATTTTGAAAAAGTAAAAAAAAAAAAGGGTAAACGAAAAAAAGAGAAGGCAGATCGCGAGGAAGAAAGCCTCCATCTTCGCCGCGCCTCCAGCCCTCGTCGGAACCCAAATGGGTTTATGACGTTCGGGCTTTCCGATGCCCTCGACCGCGACAAAGGTAAGCAGAAGGCTATTATTATTCTATTATTTGTATTTTATTCCGAACAAAATGGATATATAAAAAAAAAAGCACCTTTCTTTTTGCTTCTCATTTTTCCTTTTGGTATTCAAAATCTGTGTTAAAAAATGCCCCCTTTTACATTGAGTTTTCTTCGATTTTTATAACCGAGATTGAAGAAAGAAGAAGAAATAAAAATACAATATATTTTTATTTTTTTTGCTGCTACTGTTGTCTGTTTTCTTTCGTTTGCAGGAGTTGGTGGTGGCAGAGTCGGTGGCAGAGGCACGTGGGGCAGCAGATGGCTGGTCAGAAGGCTGAAGACCTAGGTGCGGCGCACCTAGGGTTTTTCTTTTTTGTTTAGACAGTGAGCTGGTAGGGGTATTTGGGCCTGCTGTTGGGTTTTGTTAAATTTTTTGTAATGGGCTTTTATTAATGTTTTTTTTTGTTTCTTTTTGTTTCTGATTTGGGCCCGGGCAATAATTGGGCCTTACAAGCACAATAATAGAAACTTAAGGTCTGGACTAGATGGTGCGTCAAGAGGGGCCTTTATAAATAAAACCTATGAGGAAACCTATCAACTTATTGAGGACATGGTTATGAACTAATATATGTGGCCAACAGACATGTTCACATACAACCCAAGACCACCAATGGTGAAAGCAGTACAAAAGGAGGATTTAGGATCAAATTGATAAAATGTATAAATATTAGAAGGCTAAATTTATTATTAAATCAACAAGTCCACATCAATTTTCGTTCATTTCTCCAACAGGAAATGGCTAAATATTTTATTTCAAAAAATTTAGTGAATAAATGAAAAAAATTAAATGACGAAAATAGAACGAAAATAATAATTTAGTGAGATTTGAGTTTAAATAGGAAAAAAAAAAAAAAAAAAAACATGCCAAATTTTCACCATAACCTTAGCAAACTAGTGTTTGAATTTATCGTATTTGCTTATGACTGTACTTATTTGGGCTCAGAACCCATCAACCCCTTTTAAACCCTCCCTTAAAACCCCGTCCCAAAATCTTCGCTCTTTCAGATAACGGGGGCGAAATGGCAATTCTGACCTGGACACCACCATCTCCAGTGGCGGTTACCGCTTCATGGGACACCCAGCAAAGGCCATCTTACAACCCCAACGCTCCACGCAAGCTAAAACCCACCCCCAACCTTAAACCGTCACTTCCAATCACCCTCCCCACCCGCACCGACCCTTCGGTTTTCGATATCCTCAAGCGTCCCACTCAAGGTAATCCCTTCCTTGCCAATCTATTACCATTTTGTAGCTAAATATTGAGTTATTATCTCATTTCCTTAATTATAAATTGTAGAAGTAACGCCCGTAAAGGTAGATTTGGATGACACTTATTTGGGTTATGAGAGATGGTTACCCACCCCACCTAAAGTGGAGAAGCCTCGGTCGGTTTTCAATGCGGCCACATTAGCCTATATTGGTGATTGCATTTACGAGGTTGTTTTATTGTAACCTTTTCAACTTGTTAGTCACTGGGCAAAAACCCATGAACATGTTTGTCATATCCTTTGTCAGAGTATAAGATGACAGTAACTTTAATTTTGAAGTTTGATTATGTCTTTGTGGGTATCTTACATGTAATGTTTTTTCTTGTAATCTGCAGCTATATGCGCGTAGACATTTTCTGTACCCTCCTCTAAGTATTGAAGAGTATAACGATCGTGTGACATCAGTAGTACGCTGTGAGGCGCAAGTATGAGTCTTTTTTAATGAATATTTAGTAATGTTCTGAAGACTACTTTGATTATTTGTGCATGTTAATAACCTTTAGTTCCTTTGATTCTTTTAGGATGCATTGCTACAGGAACTTCTTAATGATAGTTTCTTATCGAACACTGAAAGGTTAGTAGTATGAGTGAGACATGGGTATGTTTAATTTTTTAAAAATGTTTTTTGCCATTTATATGAAGGATCCTTGGAGTCTTATTCTTGTATCCAAATTTGAATGTGTTGGACATGGTATATTGAGAAAAATGAAGAACTAAAGCAACATAGTCTTTGTTTCTATGTATATGGATGCCCCATTACAATACTTAAAAATTTGGAATTTCTGACTTCAACATTTGAGTTGCAGTCAAGCTGTTATATAACTAATAAATTTAGAACAACTGAAGACAAAAGAACTGCTCTAGTTATTCGAATATTGGTTAGAATAGATGGATTGATTGGTGTAGACATCAAATGTCTTTGGCTTAAAAAGAGAAAAGCTTGATAAGTTTTCTACTCAAGTCTATGGTGCTCCATTAGGACATAAGAAAGATGATTTTTTCCCCTATGTGTTTTAAATGGTGATAAGACCAGAAGGTGTGACATTTAAGGCAGTTAAATATTCCATGATACATATAAATTTTTAATGTATTGTAATGGCAGGAGAAGTCTAGATATAATAATAATAATAATAATTAGTATCCTTCAAAAAAATAACAATTAGTAGTAGGGACAATAACCAGTTGTTATGTTGCATAAGTAGAGGCATCAAGAAACAGCCATGGATTCTTGTCAGCACAGATATAGAGATTCAAAATCTTATGTTTGCACTTTCCACAGCCTTTTAACATGAGCATGCAAAACCTAAACCTCTCATGAATATAATTAAAAAAATATTATTGTATTTGATCATTTTACTGCAGGGATGTTCTTCGGTGGGGAAAGAACATTAATTCCGCTAAAACACGGACAAAAAAGCGTGCTGGTGCGGCAGTTTATAATAGAGCATCTTCACTCGAAACACTGGTTAGTATCCTAAGTTATTGTGTTTCCTTTGGAAAAGTATTTGATTGATTTAGTTATCGTTGGTTTTGGCAAGGGGATTTGCACTTAAATTCTTCTTTTGGAGGAAATTGTGGACCAATAGGCTATGGACCTATGGCTTGGTCTGAAGTATTTCATTTATTGTAAACAAAAAATTTGTCAGCTTTGAAATCTATTTATGACTTGCTAATACTAAAAAAAAAGGGAGGCCATTCTGTTTTCTTCTTATAAAGGTTTTCTGGAATTTTCATTGTTTTTGCACGTTAATCTTAGTCTTGTCAAGGTATCTGCATGGTAAAACAAGATAATGCCATGCATCATTGGGTATATCTAGAGATTTGACATAATTCCACCAGTCAGTTTATACGATCTTCATTAAAATAGTTTTTCACTTAAACGTATGCACCTCTGAGATATTTTTTTTTTTTTTTGGTTTTTGTGGGGGGGGGGGGGGAGTGTTTATAGAGTAAATTTAGGGGAGAACGCACACATGGTAATTACCACAGTGGGACTTGAACTTTGGTGTTCCTGGACCCAAGGTCTCAACCTTGCCAACGCACCCAAGGCATCATCGGCATGTAGATATGATATTTCATTTAGTACCATAGAGTGTTTGATTCTCTAAAATTCATCTTAGGATTTACCATGTTGTATATGCATTGAGTTTTGCAATTGTAAGCCTTCCAAGATCATGTATGATATGGTATCTACTTGATACGTAACCAGTTTCTTGCTGTTTAATATTTGGATTTAAACATGTTTAAAAGAAGTCTCAAGTCGAAAATTCAAGAACCTTTTCTCTTGATTTAAGTTGTAAATCATGCAATTTTTCAGATTGGATATCTCTACCTTACAAATGTGAACCGTTTGGAAAAACTCATGGTAAGGATTGGATTTTCCACTGGTGCATCTGCAGAGATGATATTGAAGGAAATAAATGGTAAGTTAAAAGTTAATCCATAGTGCAAAAGCAGCTCCTTGTTATGTCTCAAATATGCATTCTTCTCTAGATGGTTGACTTTTTCCCCAAATGCTTATCCTTATGTTTTAGTTTTGGGAGGGAGGCTCATGCAACAAGCTTGCATGAATCACAGACACTAGGTTTTTATCTCTAGATAATGTTGCAACTTGCAAATGTGGTGTAGAATTATTGGAAAGTTAAAACAGTAGTCATTTTCTGATCTAATTCATGATTGCTTGCTTGCCACTTTTTATGTCCGGCCTCTTGTAACAAAATGACCCTTTTATTATAAATGGAATAAGAAACTCCTGCAATTTGACCAAGTATTTTTCTTCCAAGTTTCAGCTCAGTGTTCGTTTATCTTTTCACTATTATCTGATTCAATAATAATCACCTTCTACTTTTTCCTTTAAACAGGTGCAAAACCAGTGCAGTAGATAAAGATGGTGCTCAACACTTTTGTTCAGTACAAGCTGGCTCAACTGACATATATATATATATATATATAGAGAGAGAGAGAGAAGAGAATGGGTAGTATATCATTTGTTTCCTTCTGGGTTTTAGCCCCTTAATTAAAGTTGAGGGTTCTTGTATAATCTTTAGACAAAGCATATTTGTAGGTTTTAGTATTGACATTTGCTTTTGTATCTATCAGTTGTTTGTATCAATTTAAAAAGTATATATTTTTATATTTAAATTCAATTATAATAAATATAATGTTAATATGAAAATATTTTTTAAAATTTGTAAATAAATAGTGATTTGAGTTTATAAATAAAAGGGAAAAAAAGGTTGACTAGTGTGTGGAGAAACATCTATGAAGCTGACAAATGAGATACTAAGTCAACTCTTTATAGGATTCTTACACTTATTATTTTCATCAAACCGTTGATTGTTAAAGCTGAATTAATCATATATAGCTGCTTGAAATCTAGATTTATGAAAAATACAAACAAGCATGCGATGAAATTCTAAAACCAGAAAAACGCTTTCAATCTGTAATCAATCATTTTTCATTAATAAATTTGAGGTAGAAAGATATGAAAAAATATATTTTTTTGGGTTAGGGGTGCACCATTTAAAAAAAAAGTGCTACTCATAAAATGTTTTACATTTTTGTGGGTAGAATCAAATTCACAATCTCATAAGTAAAAGATAAAATTAGCATCCATTACATTACATCTCTTGATTGACATATAAAGAATATTTTTTCTTCTTACGAGTTAATTCAAAAAAGCAAATATTCTTTTTAATTTTCTTTCCTATTTATTTTATTATGCTTAAAATTTTCTTTTTTCTTTTTTCATATTGGGGTTACTCATCTAAGCTTTGAGTTCCTTCCAGCAAAAACTTTATTCAGCTTAATAATATATATTTACCTATTTATCAACTAATATATTTTAAGTTTGTTTTACTGTTTAAAATTGCATCTTCATTCTCTTTTTAAAAACGAAATATCCCGTACTTCCCACAATTCTACTACTAATTCTGCATGATAGTTTAAGAATGAGTGCGGTTTTAGCATACCCCATTATTTACAGCATTATTTTACTGCCGCCGCCGGAGCCCGCGTTTGAAACATTCTCATCACCAAAATTTCATCGGCAAAAACTGAAAATGTCAACCCCATCAATCTCCTCGGTCAAACCTGGAAACATTTCCCTATAAATAACACTTTCCATTCTTCTCAACTTCAAACAAATAAGCTAAATATTGCAAATTACAATGTCTTCTTCCATTGTTTATCTATTAAGCCTTGCTTTCCTTCTCCAAACAGCTTTCGGAGCTGACCCTCTCTTCCATATTTGTTCCAACTCAGGGAATTTCTCCGCCTACAATGATCCTTATGAAGCCAACTTAAATGTTCTCACTGGCTACCTCTCCATTCAAGCTCCTCCTCCAGGATTCGGCCTCGGTTCCATAGGTCAAAACCCCAACCAAGCTTATGGCCTCGCACTTTGTAGAGGCGATGTGTCGACCCTGGACTGTAAAACCTGTGTTGTGGAAGCAGGCAGTGAAATACGGAAACGCTGCCCTTACGACAAAGGTGCAATCATTTGGTACGATAACTGTCTTTTCAAGTACTCAAACATGGAGTTCTTTGGCCATGTTGATAACCAAAACAAGTTCTACATGTGGAACTTGAACAACGTGAGTGAACCCCAGTCGTTCAATGCGAAGACCAAGGAACTGCTGAGCGAGTTGGCTACCCAAGCTTATGCAAATCCCAAAATGTATGCAGCTGGAGAGATGGAGCTGTACGGATCGAAGAAACTTTACGGGTTGACTCAGTGCACCAGGGACCTTTCCAGCACTGAGTGTAAGAAGTGTCTTGATGGCATAATCGGGGAGCTCCCGAGCTGCTGTGATGGCAAAGGAGGAGGAAGAGTGGTTGGTGGGAGTTGTAACTTTAGATATGAAATTTACCCTTTCCTTAATGCTTAATTAAACCTTCCTAAAACGAAACTCTGCCCATCTATAAATAATGTTACTTGTATGTTGGTATGGAAATATATATATTGTATTCTGTCATTGCTGAATAAATAAAAATTTATGTTTTTTAAATTATAATTTCTTAAATTTATAAATAATGCTACTTTTTCCATGCAATGGTGTTCTTTGATGGCAACAATTATAATCGGTATAACTTATCACTTTTTTTTACTCATCACTTGGAAATTAAGTTATGATTTACCTTAAGGCTTTGTTTACTTGTAAAAGTGAAAAACTTTTCAGCCTTTTCCTATGTTTATTTGGATGAAAATGATTTTCCACAGTAAAACAGAGGAAAATGATATTTTTTTTGGGAAAATGTCTTACCCTTTTTTTTATTTCAATAAGACATTTTCTAAAGTTTTTCCTCTTCACATCTCAGCATTAGAACTTGCTGAACGCTCTCTCCTTCTCCTTTTCATTCCCCTTCCCTTCATTTTGTCCCTAACCTAAGATTCATCTCTGTATTAAAAACAATCAGCAATAGTTTCGTTAACAAAAAGAAAAAAGCCCTAGCCATTTCTAGTCTTTTCAGAAATGAAACTCTCAAACAATTTGGTGATTTTTTCTTTTCAATTTTTTCGTCTATTTCCCTTCAGCGATTTGCCACTTCAAACTAAATCAGTCGATTCAAGTTCGAAACTCAATTGTCAAAATGGATGGTGAGACAATTAACTATGGGAAATAATAAGAAATTGAGAACCATTTTGGAATTATATGATTTGTTTGCTTGCTTCTTAGCAAAATGTAATAACATTTTTGTTTTCATATATTCGTTTTTCTTTCTGGTTGTTCCCCGATAATAATTAAAAAAGAAACCTTTTTGAATCGATGTGAGATTGAATTAGGTAGCTTTTATTAATTCCTACTCTTCAATAGATCCATTAAGTTGGCAATTCAGTTTCTTTGTATATTTTTTTAAATGATTTTTATTTTTTGTGGAATTGAATAGATGGGATCTTGATTAGGCAATTTGTGATGGGGTTACTAATTTTGTGTTTGAATTGGGCCTTTTGATGTGTTTGATTTTATGGGTATTTGATTTTGAACCACTTCTCTTTATTAGATTGTCTGCTTTATACTGCAAACCTGGAATGGATGTTAGCAAAGATGGGTGATTTTTGGTCACCCTTAATTTTGTAAAATAGATGAAATGGCTAATTCTTTGTTTGGTAGGATTACTTATTTTTATCCTCTGCTTTGCGTTTCTTGATTCATGATGAGTAGTGTTGTATGTGTTGCTTGTTTGTATTTTGTTGATCCATGTATGAGAAATAGACATGAAGCAGTTAATTCTTTATGTGTTCCTCCATACACAAAAAATAAAGAAGGGAAACACTTATGGAATGCTTTTAAAATTGTTAAGACAAAAGAAAATTCAAGTAGGTTAAAAGGTTAAGATCAGGGTTTTATTTTATAAGACAGATACTGATTTCACTTTGAGTTTGAGGTCTCTGGCTTTATCAGATTCCAACTCCAATATTTGGTCTTTAGTCAATAGAATCAAGAAATGGTTAAAAGGTTAGTCCTGTTGTTTGCTTTTAGAATGACCAAGTGTACGGAAAGAATGACATGAATGGGATTTTTGGTCTCTTTTGTTGTTGCCTAGGTATGGATTGTATTGATGTGAAGGGAATATCATGTTGCAGTGCGTAGACGGATTGAAGCATTTATTTGCTTCAATGCCGCAATGATGTGATAATGATTTGTACAAGCAATCAAGAGGTCTTGTTGATCCTGAAATTCTTGTAAGAGAGACCGTTTGTATGTTATCATTTTTCCTTTTCTTTTTAAATATTTTTCTATATTGCTTATGTGATAAATTCAATGCTTTTGTTTTTATTTAACATTTGTTCAGTCTTTGCCTGTGTTATTTTAGTTCTTGAGTCATTCTATTGAAATTGTTATTTTGCTCATCTTCGTGCAGTTAATGTAATTGAAATAGAAGCACTTTATGAGCTTTTCAAGAAGATAAGCAATGTTGTTATAGATGATGGGCTGATCAACAAGGTCTTTGTTTTTTCATAGTTCCCATTTGTTATATAATTAATATCTTTTGTTATATTTGTCAAGTAATTTTTTGGCTTGATGATCACTCCTCGTCTTGAGTTGGTTCTTTCCCTCTCATCTTTGTAGTATTTAAGTTTTATTTATATAACTATTTGGCAAGAGGAGTTCCAATTGGCGTTATTCAAAACAAACAAAAAGGAGAGTTTATTTGCTGATCGGATATTTTTATATAATGTTAATTAAAAATATCTCCATCCTTGAAAGAATAATTCTTGTTAGCATAATATTGCTTGAGTTGTTGTCAATATATTTCTGATTTCACTGCAGATATTTGACTTGTTTGATACAAAGCATAATGGAATTCTAGGTTTCAAAGAGTTTGCTCGTGCTCTTTTTGTCTTCCATCCAAATGTGCCCATTGATGATAAGAATGATTGTATGTGTTAAATTTTTTAGTTATTTGTATACTTCATCTCTCTGGTTACCTCTCTTGTTGTAAGTCATAATCATGTTAACATAGTAGTTGGATGTAAATGACTGGTATGGAAATGGAATTATGGACTTTTGTGTATAGACGATGTGTCTAAACTATGTATTCTTGTGTAATCTATTTTCTTAGACTAGGAAATTTCTTTTTGGAATTGATTTTTTTCTCTTTGAATCCATTTCTTTGGCACTGATTCTTAATGTTTAATTAGATATTTTTATTTATAAATAAATCATTGCGTAAAATATAAATTTAACAGATATAAAATAAACTCAATTAACCAATGAGAAGACAATAAATTCTTAAATGTATGTTTGTTTCATTTAAAACAATTTTTATAAAATATTTTTAAAAAATTTACCAAATAATAGAAAATATTTTACACAGATTCAACCAAACACTAGAAAATATTAGCTTTTCTGGAAAAGTAAACCATTTTCCAGAAATCATTTTCCAGAAACCATTTTCAGTCAAACAAACCAACCCTTAATGTTTCATGTGGATTTATATTTTGTATAACTTGACTCAAGTAGATCTATTATACATTTGTAACATTTTACAATAAAATCACCTATAGATTAAAGAAGTCTTAAAAAGTGACATGTGATTTGAGAATCGCATCGTAACATATGTGGAGGATCATGATTCAATTTTTAAGTTCTAATGAATAAACAGTTGCAAGAGATTTCCAAAAAAAAAAAAAATACTAATGAGAATGCAGAATCTGATCTTGACTACAACTCTTTATGTTAATTTCTAACGCCTTCAACAATTATTCTTTATAAATAAAAATTATTATACGAATCAATTGAATTTCAAAAATTGTAATTAGTTTTTGTAATTTTAAGGCTTAAATAAAAGAATGCCTAAACTATATTATTTTTCTTAAGTTGGAACTTGAATTTTTTTTTGGTTATAAGTGATACTTAAACTACACTTCCTTATTCAAATTACCTTGACGTTTAAAAAGAAAAAAAAAACTCTTAATTATTCATTTTATAACACTTTTAAATTAAAATATAATTAAAAATATAATTAAATTAAATTATAAAAAAATACTTTAATTCACCCTCTCCCTCGTGAGAAATTCTAGGGTCCCATAAGCTCCCTTTTAATACTAAATAGAGTTACTAGGTAATTTGGTAAAGATAAAATGAAAGAAATTTTTTAAATTTTTTTTGTATTCACTCATAAGTTTTTTTTTTTTTGTACTTCTTCAAAAGTTCCCTTCCTCATACTCCCATGTTTTTGATAATCCTTAATATTTTTTGGTATTTTCTTATAATTTTTTATAATCCTTGTGTACAAACCCAAAATTATCCGGGCCCTCTACTAAGACCCTAACCCGAGCCCAATTACCAGAACAAAATAATAATAAAAAGGGGCCTATTTACAAATCGGCCCAAACAGGCCCACAAGTTTAACCCTTTTCCAGAAAAAGCTAGGGTTTGGAAACCCTAGCGCCGTTCTTCCAACACCGCAGCCCCCCATGTGCGCACCACAACCATGCGCCTGCCACCAGCCACCACCCTCGCGCGTGCTCCTGGCCACTACCGCGCCCATACCTGCGAAAGAAGACAAACAACGACAGCAAATACACCATAACAGCAAACAAACCTTGTATTTTCAATGCTTTTTATTCGGCTATAAAAGCCAATCCAAGAACAATGTAAAAGGACCCTTTTTTTTCTGGATTCAATAAAAACACACAATATATTTCCAAAAACAGAAACAATAGCAACATCCAGAGGCAGAAATCGGCATCAATCCATAACAGGCCACCGAAGAGAGCACGAGACCAGATCCGAAGGTTTATTTTCCATTCTATTCTTACATACTCTCGAAATCATCGCCATCAATCCATTTTATTTTTAAAATACATATACATATATATATATATATATATATATATATATATACATATAAAAGCATAATAAAAAACTCACATTCGGGGTTTTCGGCCACCGCGCGTGTTTGCCGACGGCGTAGCCTACGGCCTCGAGCCTTCCCCCCTTTTTTTCCTTCAAGCCCTAGCAGAGAAAGGAAGGGGAGGGTTTCTGAAATTTTTGAAGAAATGAGACGAGAAATAAAAAAAAAAGGTTGAATTGGGCTTTTAATAGCCAAGCAGAACGGCACCGTTTTGTGCCTAGGGGTCGGACGCCAAACGGCGTCGTTTTGGCTCCGACCCGCTCAGACCTTAGATCCGCGTGTTTCGTCATGGAGGGGCCAATTGTGCTTTTAGCCCCTCCGCTTTTTCAAGACTGCGCAATTGAGTTTTTTTTTATTTTTCAAATTTGACCCGAGAATTCACCACGGTTTCCCATTTAGTCCTTCTCCCAGCGCATCGTTTCGATAAAGAGGATTTATTGTTGTTTCAGCCCTTCCGGGTTGTGCGCGTGTCGCAATTTAGTCCTTTTCCTTTTTGATCTATTTCAAATCGGCCCCAAACTTTGTTTCAAACACAAATTGATCCCTTTCTTAGTTATTTTTTTTTGCAATCTTTTAATTCTTTTGTTATTATTTCATTATTATTATTATTATTACCATATTATTATTATAATTACTATATTAGTATTACTATTATACTTATGTTGTTATCTCATATATTTTGTATTATTATTATTATTATTAGTCACTATTATTATTATTAGTTGTTATTAGTAATATTATTAGCTGTATATATATTTACTATTACTAATACTATTACTATATGTTATTATACTGTACATATTTTGCATTATTATTATTATTACTATTATTATTATTATTATTATTTCCGCGGCCACTAACATCTTTTGGTTTTCATTTATTGTTATTATTTCAGTGTCATTTCTTCTTGTTTTTATTATCGCATCTTTATTATCATGCATCGTCGATTTCTCATTTTCGCCATTTCATGTGGACCGACATTTTTGAATCGCAACCCGGCGTTCTATTTCTTTCATTCATAAAAAGGGATTTCATAAGGGGAACTCGCGAGTTTGGAAATTCAAAGAGATCGTGCCCAATCGTGCTGGGTGCGATTTTCTGTTTGACCAAATGAACGAATATCCTCTCAAAATTGCAATGCATGTGTTCGGAGAATTTTGGAGATGATCTTGAATTCAAGGGCTTAGATTATCGTGTCCAATCGTGCTGGATGTGAGACTCTACTCCTTCGAAACAAGGGAAACTCGATATTCAATCAAGTTTTTTTTAAAAAAAATAAAAAATAAAATAAGACTTCAAAATCTTTTCAAACTTTTCGACATCAGGATATTGATTAATCAATCCGGTACCAATTTTGGGCGTTGCGAGGGTGCTAATCCTTCCTCGCACGTAATCGACTCCCGAGCCTATTTTCTCGAATATTCGTAGACCAAAAACACCGTTTTAGTAAATCAAAAATGTTTTATTAAAACAAAGGTGATCCGATCACACCTAATAAAAGCTCGGTGGCGACTCCCGTTTTATTCGTTTTCAAAACCCAAGTCCAAGTCTGATTCCCGCCCCTTGCAAAAAGGACGGTTACGACACCTTGATAATTGGTATTCTTTTTTTCTCTCTTTCTTTTATACCCTCAAAATTCTTAGTATGAGAAATATATTTTTGTAGTAATAAAGTATTATTTTTGCATAGTAATAAATTTTATTGTGATTCCGTTTGCGAACCAAAATTTGGTAATATTTAAATTATTAATTTTGCTTTAATATAATTATAATTTTTTTAAAAGAAATAATTTAAGGAAATAATATTCAATCATTTTTATTTTTAATTAAAAATTATCACATGTTACAAAATAATTAGTTAAGAGATTTTTTTTTAAAAAAATGGATGAGATAATTTAAATAACATAATATAGTTTAAATATCACTTCAATTAATGAAGTATAGATTAAATACTTATGACAAAATATTTTAAGTATTAAATTTAAAAAAATATAATTTAGATAAAGTTTATGGTTTAAATGAATTTATTTTAACATTGTAAATATTTCAATATGTATATCAAAATAAAATATAAAGTACAAGTTACAACAACTTAAAGCAAGAGAGTAGAAAACAAATTCATCAACTCCTTATGAAGATTGAACAGTAGCTCCTATAACATATTCCTAAAAAAGGAAATAAAGATGCTAACTGCATAACTAAAAGGGCAAATTAACAAATAATACCATTTTTTTAAATAATTTACAGAAAATGACATTTTTTTCAATTATTTACCAGAATGGGCCATTTTCCCCGAAAGCGCGTCCACATCAGTGCGATGTCAGGGTACGTGGCAAGAAAACGCTCCCCCAGGGACGCATTTTGCCCGTTAATTCCGTTAGGGTTTTTAGCTATTTTTAGAGTTAAGGTTAGGGTTTTTAGGGTTTTAAGGCTAGGGTTTAGGGGTTTTATGATTTTTAGGGTCTAAGGTTTAGAGTTTAGGTTAATTAATTAAAATAATTTTATGTTTAGGGTTTTGGGAAAAATATATCAGCAATATAAAAATTATTTATTTTTTTTACAGTAGTATCTGGTAAAATAATTTTGAGAAGACGTTTCTAAACAAATAGTGACCAAAACGCTTCAAGCTGGATGCATTGTCAGCAATAGTACTGAAAAAAGCTCCCATGTGGACGCTCTTTTACTACAGTAGTTCCTAAAAAGATAATTTTGAGAAGACGTTTCTGAACAAATAGTGACCAAAACGCTTCAAACAGGATGCACTGTCAGCAATAGTACTGAAAAAAGCTCCCACGTGGACGCTCTTTTGCTACAATAGTTCCTGAAAAGATAATTTTGAGAAGACGTTTCTAAACAAATAGTGACCAAAACGCTTCAAGCAGGATGCACTGTCAGCAACAGTACTAAAAAAAGCTCCCACGTGGACGCTCTTTTGCTACAGTAGTTCCTGAAAAGATAATTTTGAGAAGACGTTTCTGAACAAATAGTGACTAAAACGCTTCAAACAGGATGCACTGTCAGTAATAGTACTGAAAAAAGCTCTCACATGGACGCTCTTTTGCTACAATAGTTCCTATTTGGCCTTAGGCTATAAATGAGTCAAATTTCATTCTCAGGTTGCATAATAGAAATTGAGGCAAAAGTATAATAGAAACTGAAGATGAGTGAACGTATTAGTGTTGTTATTTACTATGATGGTGAGGTTCGTGACATCGAAAACGGTGTTGTTTTTTTATCGGAGAACACAGCGCGACTGGTTTTTAACCAGAACATAGATTTAATAGAACTTCGCAAAAGAATTAGGCGTAAAATCTTCGGAACAACGCCAATGAAAGTTCTATCTATTAAGTATTGATTTTGTGCTTCAGTTGATCCCGTGAGATATGACTCATTCGACATCAAAGGTCCTCGGAGCTTGGAGGCAATGGTGGAGACTCTCTTGCTAGTGGATTACCCTATCTTGAGGTATATGTACAATTTTCATCGCCAAGTGATATTCCTTCGACTTCAATATCTACTGCTGTTCGAGGAGAATACACGACCCCAAGCCGACACTCTGTGAGTGGGAGGTAGAATACGGAAGCACCCGTGTTTGGTGGTAGTATGGAAAACACAACCCCTGCACGACATTCGGTTGGTGGATGGGACATGCATATCGGTGGGTTGATGTTCGATGCTAGAAATACGTATTGGGGAACGTCATCAACTTCTAGTGGTTCGCAATCCACATATGATTGGGGACGTTACGAAAGTTGTTTAAGAAGGGATAATGTACTCCCCACGACATCCACCAGCGAGGGGACCTCGTTCGTTGCAGATGATGGTGGGTCGAATGATGAGTCCGATGTGGATCCACCTCGAGTGCCTGTCCCTGATGGTGCAGAAGTTGCATTATTTTCTGAACCGGAGCCTGTTTCAACCATACCTGAAGATGTTGAAGAGGGTTCAGATGAAGAAGAAGAAGAAGAAGATCTGCGATTCAGGGCGTACTCGCCTTCAGCCCACATGCATAATGTCGATCTATCTTAAGACGATGCATTGGAATTTCCTGAACTACCACACAGAAAGCGTGATCGTACAAGTTCGTCGTTGGATTCGGGTGAATTAGAAGTTGGTAAAGAGTTTTCCAACAAGGATAGTTTTCTTGGTGCATTGAAACAATATAGCATCAAGAACAGGGTTAACTACAACGTGGTTAAATCCAAACTCAATAAGTACGAGACCAAGTGTGCAGTGAAGACGGTACATGTTCATGGAAAATCATGGCCTCGTTGAGAAAAATGACAGGCTTGTGGGAGATTAAAAAGTATAAAGGTCCAGATACATGTCTTGCCGGTACAATATCACTAGGTGTTTAGGGTTTTTGAATAATACTGATATTACGTAATGTTGCATTATTTAACGTACTTCGTTGATAGGTGTTTAACAAGATCATCCCAAGATGGATTCAGATATGTTGGCTGGCTTAATAATACCGATGGTGAAGGCGGATCCCAAGACTTCAATGTCGGTCTTAATTGCCAATATTCGTAGCCAATTGAGGTATATGCCCTCTTACCGCAAGACTTGGATAGCTAAGCAGAAGGTGTTGGAAAATTTGTATAGTCGGTGGGACACTTCATATAATGAAGTGTGGCAGTGGTGTCAGGTGCTGGAGAGATATGTCTCAGGCAGCATAACAGACCTTGAAACGGTACTTGCATACTACAACGATCGATTGCTCTGTGGATGCCAATTGTTCAAGCGTCTGTTCTAGACATTTAAGCAATGTCAAGACGCATTTCTATACTGCAAGCCATTGGTACAAATTAACGGTACCTTTATGTATGGTAGATATACGCATCGGCTATTGCTAGCTGTGGCACAAGATGGCAGTGGGAGAATCCTTCAAATTGTGTTTGCAATAACACCGGGGGAGTCAACTGATGACTGGATTTCTTTCTATCTAGGTTAAGGGGGCATGTCTGCCCCCAACCTGATATTTGTGTTATACCGAATCGGGGCCCTGGAATACTAGCCGCAATAGAGCGACAGGGAAGCCTATGGCATCGCACACACCATCGATATTGCCTAAGGCATGTTACGTCCAACTACCACAGGCAACATCGATCTACAAGTGAACGACGGCAAGTGACCAACATGAGTATGTAATATCTATTAATATCATTTCGTTTGTAATATTTAATTTATTCTTAATTGAAGAGTGGTATGTAATATTCGCTATCAACTTATATTGGCAGAGTACGAGATTAATAAGGACCGTTTTCACGAGATGTTGGGGATTTTGCGCTCAGGTAACGAAGAAGGCGCAAACTACCTATGCAACATACCTTTCGAACAGTGGACACAAGCATACGACGGCGGCTTACGATATGGTCATATGACCTCAAACCTGGCTGAATGCATAAATTCTGTTCTAAAAGGAACGCGTCATTTGCCGATAACATCGGTTGTGCGAGAGACATATTTTCGTTTAGCGGCACTATTTCTAAAGCGAGCAGTGAGTTATAAAGGTCAAATGCAGGGAGGCCATGTATGGTGCGCAAAGGTATTGCGAGAAATTAATAAGGTGAAAGCACGAGCCAATATCATGACACAATGTGTCACGATCGCGACAACCTATGGTTTCGTGTGACGAAGTTTGACAGACCGAATCAAGGTATTATTGGCGGGCAATATCGTGTACACTTGAGAAATAGGACCTACGACTGTGGGATATTTGACACACTTTGTTATCCATGCGCTCATGTAATTGCAGCTTGTCAGAATCTCTGTCTGGATCCCATGAGCTATGTCGACGAAATGTACAAAATAGAATACATGTACAACGTGTGGAGACGCGTATTCCCACCAGTACCAGATAAACGTAAGTGGCCGTCTGTATCGCTTGCTCCGTTTAAGCTGTTACTGGATAGAGAACTGCGTCACAAACCAAAGGGTCGACCTTGCTCGACTAGAATACACAACAATATGGATATCCGAGAAACAGCCAACCAATGGATGTTATGCGAATGGTGTAGGAACCTAGGCCATACATCTCGCTCATGTCCAAATCGGAATAGTTGATAGTCTCTTTATCATTTTTGTCTCTTGGTGGCTATGAAAATTCTTTTAATTTCTTGATGAAAATGGTGAACTTTTGTAGAAGGACTAAGTTGCAAAACAAAAAAAAATATTCAATTAATCTAAAATATCACCATCATCATTGTTCTTCAAAATTATCTTTCTTGCTAAATTATTATTTTGCCTCTTACGATCCTTCAAAATTCCTACATTGGATCAACACCCATCTTGATAAAATTACAATTTAACCCCTCATACTTTTTCACTTATTCAATTTAGTCCTAATTCATCCATTTTTTCTTAGTTTCTAGATCCTTCCAGCCTTAAAATATTTACACCATTGGCCCTTCAAGTTTTTCATAAATACATTTTAACCCCTCAAATTTTGAATATTTACTCTTGAGGCACAAAACTTTTCTCACATTTGCGATTTAGTCCTTACTTGAACCAATACAATTAGGATATTAAAAACAACTTTTATTTTATTAAAAATATAAAAAGTAAATTACAATTAAAAAATTAAAATAAACTTTATTTATTAAAAATATAAAAGTAAATTACAGTTAAAAAATTAAAATAAACTTTATTTATTAATGTAACAATATAAAAAGTTTGTAGAAATATTAAAAATATAAAAATATTAAAATATTACCTTATTAAAAAAATTGATTTATTAAAATATACAAAGTAAATTACCATAAAAAATTAAAAATAACTTTTTATTTTATTAAAAATATAAAAATTAAATTACAATAAAAAAATTAAAAACAACTTTTATTTTATTAAAAATATAAAAATTAAATTACAATAAAAAATTAAAAAAATTTATTTATTAAAAATAAAAAATAAATTACAATTAAATATTAAAAACAACTTTTATTTTATTAAAAATATAAAAATTAAATTACAATTAAAATATTAAAAACAACTTTTATTTTATTAAAATATAAAAATTAAATTACAATTGAAATATTAAAAACAACTTTTATTTTATTAAAGGTAACAAAATAAATTTTTTGTAGAAATATATTAAAAATATAAAAATATTAGCAACATTTTTGCCTTATTCAAAATAAATTGATTTTATTAAAAATATACAAAATAAATTGCAATTAATATATAAAAAACAACTTTTATTTTATTAAAAATATAAAAAGTAAATTACAATTAAAATATTAAAAACAACTTTTTATTTTATTAAATGAAACAATATAAAAAAGTTTATACAAATATATTAAAAAAGTCAATGTTGGTGCCGGTAGGAATCAATGCCACATGGGGGTGGTCGATGGTTACGCGCTGGATTCCTCCTTGTTCCAGCTTCCGGCGGGGGTTGTGGTTGCTCCGGCAGGGAATCTGGTTCCTCCGGTAGGGGGTCTGGTGGTGGGTGTTGTGAGGATGACCCACATTAATAAAATAATGACCGCGGAGGTGTTTGCATCACCCATGGCGGAGGTGTTTTTATCCCATAAGGCAAAGGAGATTGGTAAAAAGAAGAGCTCCCCGATTGGTAAAAAGAAGAGCTCCCCGATGGCGCCTCGTGCGATCCCTCATGCGACAGCGGCCTATAGATCAGCGGTCCACTGGGAGTAGTCTGGAACAGACTCGAACAGGGCCATGCATTCTAACCTGCCATAGGACTTGGAAAAAGAAACATATAAGGGTTAGGATACATATAAGGGCTAGGATACGCACCTGGCATAATCTGAAAAGGCTGTGATGTGGGTGTCGTCGGCTGAAATGTTGGGCCCAGTGACTGTGTGGGCGCTATTGATGGGCCCGGTGGTTGGGTCGGCGCTGTTGATGGGCCCATTCCATCATCCCTTCTCCTTGGATTTAAAGGGCCCCATTGTTCCCTTTGTACACGAAATTGTCGTTGCCTCTCCTCCTCTGACAATAAATATGGCTTGCCATGGATCCTAAACCATAGCATGTATTTCGACACGCACGCTAACTCAGGAACGATGATCGGTTCCCGAGTAGGTATATAATCATACCAGTTTTCCCACAATTCGATATATGCTGACCAAAATCTTGGCCAATCCATATGCAACTGCTGCAAGTCAATTTTGTGCTCATCTTCGAACACCTTAGGTGCCACGGGAATCGGTTGTCGGAATCCAAATTGTCGCAGAACCCGATCTGACTGGTGCATCTCCACTGTGGCACAGTTGACCAATAGGACCTTCACATGCCAAATTTTTGGATTTTGAAAGAATTCATCCGAAATTACTGCCCGAATTGCCGGATCCTCGTATGGTGTCCATTAAAACTATATTAACACGATAAAAATATTAGTTATATACATAATACTAAATACTAAATACGAAATGACTATTTTATTACGAAAATATATTTTATTTAATACTTACTTGTGCTTTCAACCGTTGGTCTAATAGAAGCCGTATATCTTCAAGCGAGGTAGGTATTCCAACTTAACTTGCCGAATGGTTCCACCTAATAAAATAAATTTTTAGCATACAATTATATTTTAAATCTACATAATAATTGTAAAATCTAATATTAAATTTACCTCATTATGAGTGGGAATGTATATGGGTGGTCCACTCGAGGATGTAAAAATGGAAAGCGAAACCATGCCCATGATTGCTGTGGTGATAAGCAACCTTCGATTTTGGCTTTATTCGGTCGCGTCGTCCCGCACATCTCCCGATACAATTTTGCTAGCATGGCAGACCCCCAACTCAATTTACCGACTACTCTAAAATCAACGAGTTTCAGCAGCCATCTCAGATGTACGAGGTTTCGTGACAAGTCTAGCATCAGATAGCCTCCAATCATCTCAAGAATGTATGCTCGAGCATACTGTATTTTTTCTAATTCAGTCAAATCATTATCCGACTCCGGGAATGTGTCTCGTAACCAGCCCATCTCGATCCGACCTCTGTTAATGTTATCCAGAATAGCACCAAAAAGCTCGTTGTAACAGCCCGGTTTAGACCCTGGTCGGAATAGTGTTTTGAGACCATAAATTCGAGGTCAGAATAATATTTTAATATTATTTTCTGTGTTTACAATATATGATTTAACCTGTGTGAAGATTTTATTAAATGTGTGTTTAATTTGTGAAATGGACTTAATCGCATAAGATGCAAAAGCTGTGTGTTGATTTATAAGTGCCTAATTGTTGTTGTCTTTTTAATATGGAGACTTTATGATGCAATTTGACCATTATTAGTGATAGTGGGTGGCAATGGACTAGAATAACCTTAATATATAAAAGTTATATATGATTAATAAAAGGGCAAATTGTTAAAATGATTATTAAGTTATTATAATCAAAACAAAACAAATGAAATGGTCATTCTCTCATCTTTCTTCCACCGAATGTTGAAGAGAAGAATAGCCATGGAAGCATTTTAAGTTTTGGCACATCCATAACTTGATTAAAGGTCCGTTTTTGTTCGGTTTTTAATAATTTCTACGTTTTTGTGATCGTTGCTTTGTGCTCTAGCTAGCCCATGCTTTAATTTTAGAAACTGATGGTGATTTTGAGATATGACATTGATGAATGCTTGAGCTCTGTGTTAGTTGATAGTGAAATATGGAAGATATGTGAAGGATAAACATGTTTTGCCTTTGAATTTTTAGTGAAATTGAGTAATTTGGGCTAAATTGAGAAAAGTGTAAATTGAAGGACTAAAATATAAAATAAATAAAATGCATGGGCTTGTATTAGCATGGGAAGAATTCAGCTAAGCATGTGTGATTTGAAATTGTGTGTATTTTGTGATTTGATGAATTAGGGACTAAAGTGTCGAAATGTGAAAATGTGAGGGCTATTTTGTAAAATGCCCTAAATATGTGTGTGAGGACTAAATTGAATGAACGAGTTAAATTTAAATATGTATAGGCCAAGAAATGAGAGGTTCGGATCGAGATCGAGGCAAAGACAAAGTGCTCGATTAATCAACTGTTTCGGTATTTCGATGTCCGAGGTAAGTTAGGATATAATACTAGTTGTAAACTATATCTATGTGATGTGAATTGAATGAATAAATATATAACTATGAGATTATAAATGCTATGTACGAAATTGAATTAGAGGGCACTAAGTGTGCGAAATTAGAAACGAGACAGAGATGATTAGCACTGTGTGTGTGAAAAGATAGAAGCTTTGGCTTATTGATTTGGCACTGTGTGTGCGATACCGATATAGTTCGGTTTAACTTATAGGCACTAAGTGTGCAATGACGATTATGTTTCGATTATGAAACTAGCACTAAGTGTGCGAATAAATCAAAAGAATAGCAAAGGTTGAACGAGAGGTAATATCGAGTAATTGAGTAGCATGAATGGTGAGTAACTTTGTGTTGATCAAGGTACGTTTGAACCTATGTGGTTGATGATAGCCTTAAAAGTTGAATGAATAGATACTTGAGCATATGCATATGGTTAAGATTGATGATGAGCCTAATTGTGCATTTATCTATGTGATGGTTTAATTATGTATTGATGTGGTATTATTGAGTAATATGTATTATATTACTAACTTACTAAGCTTTTGAAAGCTTACTGTGTGATTTGTTTCTCTGTTTTACAGTGTTAGTAAAACTAGCTCAGATCCAGGGATCGTCAGTATCTCTATCACACTATCGGCAATTTATTTTGGTACTTTTGAATATGTGTATATTTGAATATGGCATGTATAGGCTAGTTGTTTTGAAACATGTTTGAGATGTGTAAATAGTCATGTGATGTGGCTAGATAAATGTTGGTTTTATGCATGAGTGATTATGGTATATGAAGTATAATTTGGAATGGTTTAATGGCAATGAAATAGTCTTATGAATGGTAAGCTTAGTGATGGATTGATGCCATAGTGATATAGTGATATTGTGGATGAATCATGCTTGGTTTTACATGTGAATTGGTTGAGTTATTTAGCATATAAGATGGTAAGCTAGAAATGAGATTGAATTGGGTTGATATGATTAATATTTTGATGTGTTTTTAGTTGCTATTGATATATGGAAAGATGCTTAATTGTGCTTGTAGGGATGACCCTTATGTGGGTGGCAAATTGGCCTTGCAAATGGCCTATTTTGCATACACGGCCAAGGGAAACGGGCGTGTGTCTCTGCCGTATAGCTCAAGGGCCACTTCGAAGTGTGCCTGGGCAGGTTACACGGCCGTGGCACACCAGCGTGCTTGGTGGCCGTGTGACCAAGTCAATAGCTAGCTTAATTTTGCACGGCCATGACACACGGGCGTGTTTGGCGGCCGTGTAGACAAGTCAGTATGTATGCCCTGTTTTGACACGGCTTAGACACACGGGCGTGTCTGAAGGTCGTGGGAGGCACACGGCCTGCCCATACGGGCGTGTGACCTCTGTAGTTTGGGAAAATCTTTAAATTTTTGAAAAATTTTCGTAAGTGTTCGGTTTAGTCCCGACCTCTTTCTAACACGTGTTTAAGGTCTTGTAGACCTCAATAAGGGACTATATGATTATGTTTGAATGATTATTGACTTTGTATTGTGAAATGGATGTGAAATGCTTCGATTGTCCGGTAATGCCTCTTAACCCTATTCCGGCAACGGTTTCGGGTTAGGGGTGTTACACTCGTAGCATACGGCTCCCCAATCAACAGAAGTTGTGGACTCGATGACTATGTACCCATCCACCGGTAATCCCAATTACAACTGTACGTCTTCCAGAATGATAGTACACTCTCCGCATGGAAGATGGAAATTGTGCGTCTCGGGTCTCCACCTCTCTATCAACGCACTGATTAACTTCGGGTCCAACTTGCACCCCCGCCTATCATGGCCACGTGCCAAAAACTCGCTTCCCGCAGGTAATTCTCGATCAACGACGATGACGGACCAGACATATTACGAATATAGCATTGCAACACCCGATCTACAGGCTGTTATAAAAAATTATAAAATAAAAATTAATTAAAATTGCATAAATGAAAAAAATATTAAATAGTATTGAAAAATTAAAATTATAACTTACCATTGTCATTTAATCGACGGAGATGTGCTTATTATCGAGACGAATTAATTCTCCGGCCATTGCTAACACGATCGAATATTTTTAAATTAAAAAAAACACTAATTTAAAAAACTTTTAAACAACGTTTTTTTGTAAAAATTAAAGGACTTTTGTGAAATTTGAGAAGAATTTTACAGGAATTTGAGAGAAATTTGAGAGAAATAGTGTAAGGACTTTTGTATGAAAAAAAATGAAGGGGGATTTTATAGTTTTTTTTTACCGTTGGGCCTCCAACGGTAAAAAAATGGCCGTTGGACACGGGCAAAACGCACCTTCAAGGACGCAATTTTTGCTGATGTGGCAGAAAACATCGAGCTGACGTGGACGCGCTTTCAGGGAAAATAGCCCATTCCGGTAAATAATTAGAAAAAATGTCATTTTGTGTAAATTTAAAAAAAAAAAGAAAGATATTTTTTGGTAATTTACCCTAACTAAAATGAAATAACCGTTTCATAATATTTCATGTCCTCTAACTGCATAGCTACCTTCAGAAATTTCATGTCTTAGGGTGTGTTTGTTTGGCAATATTTGATTTTCCGGAAATTGTTTTCCAATTTTCCAATGTTTGTTTGCTGGAAAACATTTTCCATTTGGAAAATGAATTCCAAAACACGGTAAAATGACTCACAATTTTGGGAAATTGTCTTACAGTTTGATTTTCCGTAAGACATTTTCCTAAAGTCTCACAGACAGATTTCCCTTTTTCCTTCCTTCTTCATTCCTCCTTCATTCTTTCTCAGCCAAATCCCTTTCTCTCTTTCCCCTAAATTTTCTTGTTCCTCTTCGGGAGCGTGAGAGATTCTACCCCAAATAAGGATTGTGACATCATTGAAAAGCTGTTATTGAATCTGTTTATTGAAAACCCGAAAAATCTAGCTTTTTACAGGTAAGTATTTTTGGGTTTGCTTTGTTTTTTATGTTTCCTTTTGTTAGGTTATCATTTTCTTTTGAGTTTTCTTGGTGCTTATTTTCCCTTCTAATTTGCTTGTTCCTTCTTGGAACTGAATAATGAAGGAGTTCTATTGTTACTAGTTTCTTGGGTTTTCAATTTTTTGAATATTTGGTGATTGTTATAAGTAAAAGTATTCTGTAGGATGTTTTCATGACTGGCTTCTTGTTAATATTTATGTTCATTGGATCTAAAACTTGAGTTCTGGATTTGGATTTTCTATTTGCATCTGTTAGATGATAAAGGTATTGGATTTTCATGATTTATATAAGTTCTAAGCAATTTATATGGATAGTTTTGTGAAGGATTGATGTTGTTTATGAGTTCACTGGATCTTTAGCTGACTCGTTGATTTGGTTTTTTTTCTGATTTTTATATCCTGGGTTTAGGGAAGATTTTTGTAAAGGTTTAGCTCCTTGGGTAGATTGAAGTCTAATTTGAGTCTTGCATTGGTCATTGGGTTCTGGATGCAGTTGGTGTAATTTTGAGAAGCACTGTTGGAGTATTTGGCAGATATGTCTAGTTATGTGGGTGTTCTTGTCTCTCTGATCAATGGCTTCAGAACCACATGAATGGCTTTAGTGGTTTTCTTTTTTATTCTTTTATACGTTTAAGAAAAAACAGATCACGAAAGTAAATTTTCTCGTATGTGAGAGTGTTTGTTGGATACGCATACATGTAGGATGTATATATATTGGATTTTTCCTGATAGCTTTGGCAATAAAAATCTGTTAGAACAGTTAAAGTCCTTACCCCAACAGCAGAAAAATTCAAGAATTTCAACATGAAATGTATATAAAGAAATAATTATACTTGACTAGCAGCTGAAGTAGTCTTATCTTTCATGTTTTTTGTGGCATCTGCTACTTGATTAGCTCCTTGTTTTATAGTTTCTTGTGCCTTCTGGTTCACCTACCATTTTTGCTGGTTTCGAAATTAGTAGCAAACAGATACGATAATATAGTCCCTACGGCAACACATCAACCAAGAGATATAGATAGTAATGGCAATGTGATGTTACGATCATTATTTTGCAATCTCATTTTTTTAAGCTTTTTAATATTTATTATAATTGATCATGAGGATGAAACCATAATTTAATCCCGATCCCACCAACAAAAATTGGAGACCTTCAATTGATAAGTATAAAAATAATTGATTACTTGGGAAGCAGCAGAAATAGCACTATCTTTCATGTTTTTGGTGGCCTCTTTTGTTTCATTGACTCCTTTTATAGTTTCCTTTGCCGTATCAAATGCTTTAGACTCCTGCTTTGAACTTGCCTACGCCACATGAATATATATGTCAAACAAAAATACTTGCTTAATAGAGCCAACTGAGAAGCAACACAAATACAGAATTACATGAATTAATGTTGGAGTCGCAGGTGGAAGAACCCTGTTCCTAACAATTCTACCACCAGAATTACTTATACAGAAAGGGCTGTTAACTAGGTTTAACATTGCCATTTTAACTTCTATGAATTTGGCTTTGTGTTACTCTGAACTGGCTTTGTGTTGCCATTGCATATAATTTTGATCATCAATTAATTTGATTGCTTGTTTATTACATTTTCAGTTGGGTTGCAATTGTACCTCATTTCTTTCATGTGATTAATTTACAGGCAAACCAGTGATCCTGCAAGTGGCTTTCCTACTATTGAGAAGGATTTTCCGAGAGGCTTGACGCCTATGCTTGGTGATAGAAAGGCAAGTTAATTCTTACCTTATACATTTACTGAAAGCCAATCATGTTTCATTGCCATAGAAAATTTTTCATTGGAATTCAAGTGAAGGTCTAGTTCTTTTTATTTATTGGATACTTTTAGTGATTATGATGTTAAACTCTTCAATCATCATTAATGGGAATGATACTAGAATTCAGTATTTTAGTTTAATTCATATTCCAATTCAATAGGTTGAGCATTTCTTGGGAATCAAGCGCAAGGCTGAGGCAGGGAATTCAGACACACCAAAGAAGCCTAAAACTTGAAAATTGTAAGATGTTGTATGGTTTGGGTATGATGAAAGATGAAGATGGGAGATGGCTGCATCTTGGTGGTCAAGGTATATGTAGCCAACTGTTGAACACAAATCCAAGTCTTATAACTACTTACCTTGCTATAATTTTACAATTTTTAGTCTAGATTGAGATCAAACACAACACAGTCAGTTCGGACATCAACTGCAAGCTCTTCAGTGAAGTTGAAATCACCAAATAGGAAACACCAAACTGGTGGAGATCCTATAAGCACACAAGAATCAGTTGCAAATTAGAAGCAAACGAAGAGTTTTGGTATTTTGTTGGTTTGATATTGGATATTGGATTTGGTTGGTATTAGTACAGAGTTTGTGCTGGTATAGCCACTATTTTGTTTTTGGTAAAGGCATATTTTGGTGTTGGTTGATATTGCTATAGGCACTTTGTTATTGTTGGGTTCTTTTTATTTGTGTAAATGCTGGATGGGTTGATAAAGGCTTACAATATTTCCACTCAATAAAGGACATACAAGGATTAATCCATACTACTGATCTTTATACTTGTATAATTGACTTATTAGCTCGATGTGGAAATATATGAATTAACCCATACTACTGATGATTACTATTGTATAATTGACATATTAGCTCAATTTTATTGCTTTGATTGTTTTCAATTTATGAAAGTTAATATTTTATCTTAATAATTGAGTATTATTATTTATTTAATTTTATTTATTTATTTATAAATAAATCATTACAATATATGTAAAAAAATTAAAATAAAAAATTATTAATATGTTTATAAATTTATTAATATACGTAAAAACAACTTTTCCGGAAAATATTTTCAGGAAATTTGCTGAACAACAGAAAATATTTTACACAGATTCATCCAAACACCAGAAAATATTTTCAGTAAATCATTTTTCAGAAAAGTAAGTCATTTTCCAAAAATTATTTTCCGAAAAATATTTTACTGACAAACAAACAGACCCTTAATGTAATAATTTTGTTTCCTTGAAAAAAAACGAGAGAGAGTAAAAAGCGGTGGCACACAAGGATCAAGGCAAACATTTATCCCGCGCAAGTTTTCTATTTGACGCATTCTAAACTTTATTATAATTTTTTTATATAATAATTTATTTCACCTTTCAATTTTGTGAAAAAAGTTATTTTAATTTTTCTTTAATTTTTTAATTTATTTTTTTATCAAATCACCTCGAAAAGGATAAAAAAAATTAATGTTTATTAATTTTGTTGATATAGCATACACATGAATTACCATGTGAATGATATGTCGATATTTAATTACTTTTTAAAAATTTAAAAATTTAAAAAAAATTAGAATTAGAAATTATTAAAATTATTAAAAAGTATAAAAATTATAATTTTTAAGTATTTTTAAAATGCTTAAAATTTAATTAAATATTAACAAAAAAATTTAAGAGGTAAAAGAGGTGATGAAAATTTAAATAAATGGTTAAAATAATTTTTTTTTTAAGGTTGAATGGGTAAAAAGTGATTAAAGATATTTTTTTTGGTAAATACTATAATATCATTATTTAGCAATATCATTATCATCATACTTGGTATAATACATGTTATAGAGGTTGGGTTGTTGTGTAGATCTAGTCTTGACAAGAGTGTAAACCCAACATTTAATAATTAAAAAAATTATATATTTTTTATTATAAAAAAAATGTTTCTTTAAGTAAAAGAATAGTGATTTGAGTTGATGGAGAAAAGCAGAGAAATGAGATTGATGATAGAAAGTCAAATTGTTTGCATGATATTAATCATATGGCTAGCTGCAATTGAAATGTAGATTTATGAAAAATACAAACAAGCATCGGAAAATAAATAAATAAAATGATCTATGCCCTTGTGAAAGTAAACCCTAAATAATCTTATAAAATATGCAATGCTTTACTTCTTCCATTTTGAATATATTTCTTTACATGTTGCTTTTTTCATGATTTTTTTATATGCAGGATTTATACTGTCATCCTCTCTTCTAAAATTTCAACTTTCCACATTTCTACTAGAATGACTGCGGTTTTAGCTTACCCCATTATTTACAGCATTATTTTACTGCCGCCGCCGGAGCCCGTGTTTGAAAATTCTCATCACCATAATTTCATCACCAAAACCTGAAAATGTCAACCCCATCAATCTCCTCGGTCAAACCCTGGAAACATTTCCCTATAAATAACACTTTCCATTCTCCTCAACTTCAAACAAATAAGCTAATTTGCAAATTACAATGTCTTCTTCCATTGTTTATCTATTAAGCCTTGCTTTCCTTCTCCAAACAGCTTTCGGAGCTGATCCTATATCTTCCATAGTTGTTCCAACTCTGGGAATTTCTCCGCCTATAATGATCCTTATGAAGCCAACTTAAATGTGCTCACTGGCTACCTCTCCATTCAAGCTCCTCCCTCAGGGTTCGGTCTCGGTTCCATAGGTCAAAACCCCAACCAAGCTTATGGTCTCGCACTTTGCAGAGGCGATGTGTCGACCCCGGACTGTAAAACCTGTGTTTTGGAAGCAGGCAGTGAAATACGGAAACGCTGCCCTTACGACAAAGGTGCAATCATTTGGTATGATAACTGTCTTTTCAAGTACTCAAACATGGCGTTCTTTGGCCATGTTGATAACCAAAACATGTTCTACATGTGGAATTTGAACAACGTGAGTGAACCCCAGTCGTTCAATGCGAAGACCAAGGAACTGCTGAGCGAGTTGGCTACCCAAGCTTATACAAATCCCAAAATGTATGCAGCTGGAGAGATGGAGCTGTACGGATCGAAGAAACTTTACGGGTTGACTCAGTGCACCAAGGACCTTTCCAGCACTGAGTGTAAGAAATGTCTTGACGACATAATCGGCGAGCTTCCGAGCTGTTGTGATGGGAAAGAAGGAGGAAGAGTAGGTGGTGGGAGTTTGTAACTTTAGATATGAAATATACCCTTTTGTCAATGCTTAATTAAACATTCCCGAAACAGAACTATGCCCATGATATGTTGGTATGGAAATATATTGTAATCATTTCTTTGTCATTGCTGAATAAATAAAAATTGTGATTATTAAAAAAAAAATCATGTTATTGTGTTTTCAATTTTCTTATTTTATGAATTATTTTAAATTACAATCCTTTCAATAAAATCAATTATTATAAACTTACTCAATAACTAAGCACAAACAATTTTTACATTTACCTACTTAAAAGTTGCCTTTTAACTTTAATCTTATCAATTATTTAAAGCAGAACTAAAGTGTGGATTTTATTTATTGAAATAAGTATATAAAATTTACGATGGGTGATTTGATAAAATTTACTTTTAGAATCTATCCGTATGAACAACAAAATAAAAAAAATAGAGAAGATTGAACGCATAAATTTTGCGTGGAAAACTCCTCTAGAGAGGATAAAAACTACGGTTTTGACTTTTCACTAAATGAGTAAATAAATGAGAATACAATATATAGAAAATAAACCTAAATGTAGTATATATATACAAACTCAAACCCCGAAAACAAAACCCTAACTCTCATATAGTTCTCTCAAAAGGGGTACAAAATCCTCTCCATAGTTACCACGAAAAACTCTCTCAAACTCATATGCAATTACATCTTATCACCCTCAAAGAAAAGCCATTACTGATTGAAATGTCTAAATTAGGATTACGAAGTCCCTTTAAATAGGCTAAATACTAAAGGCTAAAATGACTAAAATAACCCTGAAGTAATCAAAGTTTAACATGTTCCCGTTGACTTTGGTAAAACAAGGCATGATAACCATAGCTACTTGGAGCCTTTAAAGGGGTCATATCAAATAGCGCAACCTTAATTTCCTCCTCAGAAACATGTTTACTTAAGAGTTGAATTTCTTCCTCTTTAAGATGTGGGAAAACGTTCAAAAGTAAGTCTCTCATTGGCCTCGGGTGCTCACTGTGTAACTTTGTATAGAACTTAACTGTCTCAGATTTCAATTTTTCTTCGTAAAAAAAATCCATTATTTGGTGTCCTTCTTAATAGCACTAATTTGATTCTGTTTTCTCCTTCGCAAAGTACGCATATGAAAAAATTTGGTGTTGTGGTTTACTAAGGACAACCAATCGCATCTTACCTTCTGACGCCATAATAGTTCTTCGTGATACAATATATTTTCCAACTCAATCCTAACCTCCATTTAAACCTGGTTAAGGCAGACTGAATTTGCACAGTCCAAAGCTTTTTAGATATTATTAAGGGCTAGTTTGGCAATGCTTTTGAAAAGTGTTGTGAAGAAGTGCTTTTGAAAAGTTTGGTTTAAAAATTGAGTGATTAGCATTACTGTAAAAAAAATACTTTTGAAAAATAAAACGTTCATTTTTTAGACATGTTATTATCAAGTAACAAATATGCATTAAATAATATTTAAATTAGTTAATATTATATTTTAGTAAAATATAAAAAATTATTATAACTTGTTAATATTTTAATATATGGAATATAATTTAAATATTTTTAAGCATAATATTAATTATTTTTTTAATTATAAATATAACTATATTTTAAATATTTAAATATAACCATTAAATTTGTAATTAGTATTTTAAAAAAATATTTTTTATTATTTTTAATTAATGTTTTAACACAATTGTAATTAAGCACAAAGAAAAAAAAGGAAAGTACTATGTTATTGGAGGAGTGAAAAAGTAATTAAGCACTAAAAGTGCTTTTGGGAGAGGAAAAGTTAAAAATTTTAGCTTCTCATTTTTAGAGTGTTTTTCAAAAGTGCTTCTAAAAAGTTAAAAATTTCAGCCAAAAGTAATTTGTTTAGCATAGCTTTTCTTCCAAAAGTGCTTTTGAAGCCAGAAGTACTTTTTTTAAGTACGACAGAATAAGTCCTAAGTTTCCCAATCAACTATCTTTTACAAGAAAATATGTGACATACACTTTCTTGTTCTAGAGTGTAACTTGATTGGTAAAGTTAGGGTGATATTTCGACATGATTCTAAGAATATTCCAATTATGTTTGACAAAATCAAAAAAAGCTGGATGTTTAACCCAACCTGCAAGAAATCTAAAAGAGCTTCCCTTGTAAAAGGGACTTTTAAACCTTAGGGATAGGATACATACAATATTTTAAAATTGGATCGAAAATAAAAAATCCAACTAATTTAATTTTCAATTTGGGTTTTAAAGGAGAGAGATTTTTAATTCCACTGAAACGCAGACAAAATATTGTTGATGCAACCGTTAATAACATAGCATCTTCACCCGAAACACAATCAGTATTCTATTGTAGATTTTGTAATATTTTTGTGGGAAATGAATTACACAAAATATTACTTTTTGTTTATTTATTAATAACTCCCAAGTTATGCTTTTAATGTTTCAAAGGATATTGATATTTTGTAAAGCATATGGGACTCAAATACATCTACAACATTTTATAATAAAATCACAATAGCATTTGTTACCTATAGATAAAAAACCGACACATGATCTAACATATACGAAGGAACTTAAATTTTGATAAATAAATACTTGCAAGAGACACGTAATCTTGTTTGTTAGGGAGAAGACAAAATCTACTTCTTAACTCTCGCCTCAATTCTTTGTGTGAATTGTTTCGCTTTTATGTATAACTAAGATTTATTATACAAATTTTGAAAATTTGTAATTAATTTTCTGAATTCTAAAATTGTAAATTTGAGGGTTAAGGATTAAATTAATCAAGTTATTGATATGTTAATCCGAGTTCGATTAAATAAATATTAAAAAATTGAACCGATTTGTAATTCAATTTGTACTGATTTAGAAATGAACCAGTTTTCTAAACCGACACCTCCAGCCATCCGGGCACAACAGGTGACAAACAGGCAATAGGCAAACATTTATCCACTCCATATTTTACCATTTGACGCGTACGCTTAACACACACAGGGCAAGAGCAGTGCACAACACGCTTCAACACCAGAGTGGAGAAATTTTCCCTTTCTCTTAACTTCTTTTCCTCCCAATTGAAACCAAAAAGGAGAGGGACAAAGCTTCATCGAGTAAAACCCTGACACCTAAAAACCCTAATTAATTAGAACAAAGCCTAAACAATATCACGAATTCGTTTTTTCGTTTACATTGACATTTATATTAACTTTTTATCATTTCTACGGACACATAAAATGAGTCGATATGATAGCCATTCTGGCGATCCCACCTCCTACCGTGACCGTAGAAGGTAACTACTAAAACTTTTGCATTTGCCCTTTAAATTGTGACTCTCTTTTTCTTTTTTCTTTTTTTTTTTTTCAGTTTTTTTATGTTTAAGCTCATTTTTCGTTCTGGGTTTTATTGTTTATGTATATAGATAGAGTTATTCGTTCATTCGTTATGCTCTTTTCCTCAAAATTAGTGATTTTTTTTTTCAGAATTTTATGTATTTTTTTCCATCTGGGTTTTGCGTTTCTTTAATTTAGATTAACTTGAGACTGAATGACAGTTATTGAATATGTTTCTGTTAAATATTTCAATGAATTTTACGTTGTTTAATCACCCAATGCTCTAAATTCAAGTTTAAACAGAGTGGCATTTCATTAACTTTAACACAATGTCTTTGAGTCATTGGCAAATCTTCTACCTACTTCTGTAATACTTGAAGATTGTAGTACTTCGGAGTTTCTCTGTTTAATTGTGTGATGATATAGTGACTCAGGGTTTGGTGGGGCTTCAGCATATGGTAGTTCAGGGCGGTCCTTGTCAAGCAGAAAGGACTATGATGCTGCTGAACCACCTAGGAAGTTGGATTTGGATGGCTTGACACCATTTGAAAAGAACTTTTATGTTGAATCTCCTTCTGTGGCGGCAATGTCTGAGATGGAGGTGGAGGAATATCGGCAGCGGAGGGAAATTACGGTTGAAGGTCGTGATGTTCCAAAGCCTGTGAAGAGTTTTGCTGATGTGGGATTTCCAGGTAATTTTTGTTGTTTCTGTTAATAAGTTCAGCTTTTATGTCATTTAAGTTATTCATGTTATCTTATTTTGTTTGCATTTCTTTTACTGGCCAAGCTTTCTGTTTTCCTGTCTGATAGAAGTGGTTGTATCTGTGACTTATTGCTTTTATGACTGTGATCTTCTTCTTCTTCTTCTTCTTCTTTTTTTTTTTTGAGAGAGAAAGAGTATATGATGGCAGGGGTTGTTATCTGTGTGAGATTCAATTGATACTTTGATGATTTTTTCACATTATTGCAGTAAATGCATGTAGAATTCTCTTGAATTGTCAGTTACATGAACCGCATAGTTAGTGAAAATGTATTGCAATTATTTTTTCTCTTCAGTTATTAAAATTAGTTCTTTCATCATTAGAGAAGCCAATAATTTTAGTAGTTGCAGTATTTAAAGAAAACTAGTCCTGTTTGCTTAAATCTGTTTTTATAAAAAGTTATTTTTAAAGCCTTAAAAGTGAAAGTGCTGTTTGAAAAACTGGAACTCTTAGAAGTCCTTTTTCCCCTCCCCTTGTAGGATTGAGGATGTATAAAAAATTTACATTTAAGGAAATGCCTTTTTTGAATGACTAGAATACTAGGTGTACCATCTTATAACCTTACCATTTGGTCAAGTTTATTTAAAAGAACATAGTTGATGCCTGATGTTTAGTTTTAACCTTTTTGACATTTACTAAACTGGTTTTTTGTTTGTTCGTTGTCTCTTTACCTAGCTACCTTTTGTTTTACTTGGCATTGGTGAAAAGAGGACAAGCCCAATATTTCTTCATTACTTGAGGATTTTCAAATATGTATATGCTTGCGGAAATAGAAAAAAACATTGCCATGCTTCATGACCGCACTTGAAAGCACTTTTGACAATAGTTGCTTGTATCCTCATCTTAAACTTAGCAACTAGTGTCATCTTAAATTTTCATTTTCCCATATCTTTGTTGATAAGCTTTTGTTGCCTCTAGATGTTAGATCATTGATATTTTCTGCTGCATTTTATGAATTGTTAACTACTGTAAGAGTGTTTTTATGGCTTGCAAACGTTTTTTCTTATAGACTTCATATCAGAGTAAAATGGTTATCATTTTGATAGTTAGGCTAATTGTTATTCTGAAAGCATTTTCGGTATTTCTTCTTATATAGATTTTACTATAGCATTTGGAAACTATTGTATTTGTATGTATTTTGGATATTTCTTATCTCTTTATATAAATTAGCATGTTGAATTGATATTATTTTCGTACTCCAGAATATGTACTGCAAGAAGTCACAAAAGCAGGGTTTGTTGAACCAACAGCCATACAAGCTCAAGGCTGGCCAATGGCTTTAAAGGGCCGTGATCTTATTGGTATTGCTGAAACAGGATCAGGGAAGACTCTTGCCTATTTATTGCCTGCAATTGTTCATGTCAACGCACAGCCAATTTTAGGTAAAAAAAATTGACCTATGATTAAGATTTAATTTTCTCAGCTTCTTTTTAGTAATTGGGACAGAATAACTCTTTGCCTGTTTGTATATATTTCAGCTCCTGGAGATGGTCCAATTGTATTAGTATTAGCTCCCACACGTGAACTTGCGGTTCAAATACAACAGGAGGCTGCTAAGTTTGGTGCGTCATCAAGGATCAAGAATACATGCATATATGGTGGGGTTCCAAAGGGACCTCAAGTGCGTGATCTCCAGAAAGGTATGGGGTAACATGCTTGGGCTGACTGTTCCGCTGTATTTTGTTGTTCCTGAACTGCTTGTGATCTCCTATACATGGGTTTCAATTTAAGATGCTTTCTGACATGTTTATTGTTAGTTTAAATAATCAGTTGTTTCTTAGTTTGTAATTGCTTAAACTTGTTGACAGGAAAGTGTTAATATTGTTTGTTGGATCAGGTGTTGAGATTGTTATTGCTACACCAGGAAGGTTAATAGATATGTTGGATTCACATCACACAAATTTGCGAAGAGTTACTTATTTAGTCTTGGATGAGGCAGATCGGATGTTAGATATGGGGTTTGAGCCTCAGATACGAAAAATTGTTTCTCAGGTCTTTCTTCTTACCTTTCTGTTTCTTTTTGGTTTTCCGGCCAATCCTCTCCATTTCCCCTTGAAATTTACAATTTTAACTGTATTTGGGAAAAGTAGTGATTAGTTACTGTTTATGTCTGAGAAAAGTTCATTTTGAGCATAATGGCTTCCTTTTTATGTTACTCAAGTATTGCACTTCAAAAAAAAAAAAAAAAACAGAGATGTTAGACTTTTCTAGTTATACTTATTGGTTAAATTATCCAATTGATATGGTGGAACTCAACTTTTTAGGATGATAAAGAGTGTTGATTTCATAAGTCTAAGCTAATGTTATTAGAGTTCATGAAAGAATTAGATTCCTTGTTATCGTTACAATATAATGGAGCCCTCTACTGTCTGAACAAAAATTATTTAAAATAGCAAAGTTAGATTGTTACTCTCCAATTTTATATATAGTTAAGAATCTGTGCTTGTATAGAATGTCTATTTTTTATGTAGGCAGTTAAATTAATTGGCAGTCTCACCTCTACTTCAGAGAAGTTCTAGGGTGAGCTTTCTAAAATAAGGTTTCCATCAACTCCAACTACGCATAACATTACCCAATTACATAAGTTGTAACAACTTTTGTAATGTTTTGTTTAATTGCACAATTACAGTAATTATTGCAACATTCGTAATATTACACAAATTATTACAAATCTCGTAATATTTTGTGTAACACGAATTACACCAAACATTACCCAATTACACAAAGTATTACAATTTTTGTAATGTTTTGTGTAACATTTGAGCTGATGGAGAGCTCATATTAAGGAGCCCTTTTATGCAGATCCGTCCTGATCGTCAAACTTTATACTGGAGTGCAACTTGGCCAAAGGAGGTTGAACAATTGGCAAGGCAGTTTCTTTACAATCCGTACAAAGTAAGATGCTTCACATTTTTGGCAGTTTTCATTAATTACCTTATCCTGTGAGGAAATGTTATCTGTAGCTTCTATTTCCACATTTGACTTTCTATCTAATGCTAATGTGTGCTCCATGTATCTTATTCTTTACTTTCTTTTTATAACTTGGGAGATTTTTAGTCTTTCCAAATATAATTCTTGGTTTCTCTAATGTGGTAATCTGATGTTAAGGTAAAAGTAGGATTTCTGCAATTTACTTAGTTGTTTCTGATGCTCTGTTATCTGCTTAAATTTATTGTCTCGTTGGCCTTTATGCAGGTGATAATTGGATCTGCGGATTTAAAAGCTAACCATGCAATTCGCCAACATGTTGACATTGTTTCGGAGAGTCAGAAATATAACAAGTAGAGAACAGTTTCTCTTGTTCTTATGGGTTTTAATTCTTTTTACCATTAGCATATAATATTCTTGAGGCTATTTATTGATCTGTGTCGGTGTTTCAGATTGGTAAAGCTGCTGGAGGATATCATGGATGGCAGCAGAATTTTGATTTTCATGGATACCAAGAAAGGCTGTGACCAAATCACTAGGCAACTTCGCATGGATGGTTGGCCGGCTCTCTCAATTCATGGAGATAAAAGTCAAGCAGAAAGGGATTGGGTCCTTTCAGAGTTTAAAGCTGGCAAGAGCCCTATAATGACTGCAACAGATGTTGCAGCTCGTGGCTTAGGTATGTATATTCCTCAAATCTGTACTTCGGGCCTCCTTTGTTCTTCCTAACTAGTACACTGTAAATGACTTATTGTTGTTATGGCCATTTTCCCTGCAGCTTTCAAAAAAATTTTAGTTATAATTTAGTCTACCAGAAACTGGTTTTCTGTTAGTGTTCTTTATTCCCATGACCTATGTCTCTTCTGTTTTGTCATTTTTATGGTTAGCTATAGCTTAAGTGAACCAGGGCCATTGTTTTTAGTTTGTTCAATTGTGATCACAATTATGCTCCAACTTGAATTTGCAAATAATCCTTGGGTTCCTATTCAAAGTCGTACCTGACATTCTTTATTATTATTGTTATTATTATTATTATTGCAATTTTGCCTGGCTAGTATAATTGCTTTGATTCCTTAGCAAAATATAAGATCACGTGGTATGATATGGCTGCCTTTGGACGTTCTCTAAAGAACCATTTGCATGTTTAGAATAACATGGGACCATACATTTCCAATTTGCAACTAGCGTTGTCATCTGGATTATTTATTAGATTTAGTTGGTGGCAGATGTGAAAGATGTCAAATATGTAATCAATTATGACTTCCCGGGTTCTCTTGAGGATTATGTTCATCGCATTGGTCGAACTGGAAGGGCGGGGGCAAAAGGAACTGCCTACACTTTCTTCACAGCTGCAAATGCCAGATTTGCAAAAGAACTTATTGCCATACTTAAGGAAGCTGGACAAAAGGTCAGTCCTGAATTGGCAGCAATGGGACGTGGTGCACCTCCTCCCCCATCAGGTTAGTCTACTGTGGTTCTCTTGGAACATGCAAGTTTATGCATATATCATCAACATATGACAGCAGCAAATTAAATGGAATTTAATATTTTTGTTAGTTCCATGAAGGTGTTATTAGACAATACTAGTGTTTCTTCACTTTGATAGAAGTAATTGTTAATTGAACTACGTTTTGCTATTATTGGTGGTGAGTATAAAATAAATTTCAATGGAGCTTTAGTAGCTAATTGAACCGATTGAATTGCCCAATATGTTACTGGGCTTTCATTCATAAATAACAATGTCTATAACATGTTGTAAACAAGTTATGAAAGCTTTATAAGCATACTCATCTTCTTCATCTGATGAAGCAGGACATGGTGGTTTCCGAGACCGAGGTAAGGGTTATGGGGGCAGCCGCCCTTGGAATTGATCAATGAAAAGACCACAAAGGGGTCTAAATTGTAAGACTATGAGGGTACAGAGTAGTGTAGACATACTTTTGTTAATTTGTTTGACTACCACCACTGTTTTTTCTGGGTTCAATTGTCTTCACCTGTAAAGACTAGCAGGAAGAACAAGCATAGATGGAAACTTGTAAATTAATTTTGTCTTTATTTTCTGATAAATCATTTTTTTCCCCGAGTAAAACTTGAGTTGCTTTGATTTTTCCACTCAAATCAAATCGAATGTTATATATATATATATATATATATATATATTTATATATTGTATGAATGAATCATATTAGACTACCCATCTTTTTGGGTAAAAAAATTGACCTATTTTTCATATTTAATTCTTAATTATAATCTATTTTTTCTTAAATAAATAAGGTCCTTCAGTATAAAAAGGAAATTTAAAACTTGCCATAGCTCTTGTAGTATGATCTAAAACAATCAGAATTGGTGTTGTATCAATTTATGGGTAATCAACCCTTATAAAAGGTAAACAGTAACAACCATTTGATGGGATATCTTGAAAATTTTGAAGTTGATGTATTCATAAAATAATCTTACTTTAAATTGAAAAAAAATATTTATGTTTTTAGTTCAAAAAATTAAAATTAGAAATCATTCAAACTTAGAATACTAGTCTATCTAAACTTGGTTTAAGTGTTAAATGTAAAACTTGCTTAAATCTTATTTATTTACTTTAATTTTTTTTAAAATCAATTAAGAAGTGTCTTTAAGTTAAAAAAACTCTAATAAATAAGTTAAAACCCTTACCTTACTAAACCAAAATTTGGTGAGTAACCAAAGAATCAAAAGGCGTAGGCAGAGAGGCATAAGAGAGAAACGTGAGGGAGAGAGTAGCGAAAGCTTTGCTGGAAAAGGAATCTCAACAATGAGCCAAGGTCCAAAGCTCTACGACAACAAACCTAAAAAAGGTCTCACTGTTCTCAATCTAATTTCAACACCCTCAAGTTATCATCTTTTCAACTTTTGCCTCTCTGTTTTTCCTTCTCAAATACTAGAGTTTCTTTCAAAATTTGTTTCTCTTTTCTGATTGCAGCTCAATTGAAACAATTCCAACAGCATCAAAAAGGAAAGGAATTTCCTTCAACATCATCAGGTGCAGCATCATATTCAATGAGTCAGCCGCCGCCGCCGCCACCACCTCAGACTCCAAAGGAATCGTTTGCAAGGCGTTACAAGTTTCTTTGGCCCCTTCTCTTGGCTGTCAACTTTACTGTCGGAGGTCATTTCCTTTCCTTTTTCACTTGTTGGATCATTAGTAGTTTTAAATGGCTTCTTTCTTTTTCTAATTTGGCTCCAATTCTTGTTTTCATGCTTTTTAATTCTACTTCTTGGTTCTCTTTGTTGTTTCAAAGAAGTTTAGGGCTTATGTTAAAGGGATTTATATGATGATGAAACTTCGATTTCACTCTTCTTGTTAGTTCATTTCCCAGCACAGCTCTGCTTAACCAGCCTTAATCCCCTTGAGACCCCTTTGCTTTGGATTGGGGCATTGATATTATTTTGTTTTGTTTTAGTGCACATAGCTAAAATTTACAACTTCACATCTCTTTCTTGCTGCTTACTAATGGGAACCAATTCCCCTTCATTGTTTGACCAATATGTAGCATCACTTATTTTTAATGTCTGCATATTCTGCATTCATTCTGATATTAGTTTTCTGCTTGTGTTGAACTACTTTGAGGGATGAAACATTTTCCAATAATAATATATTGATGGGAGGAAAAGTTCTCTGATCTCCTGCTAGTATTGTCATCCCATCCAAGTCTGTGTTGAAAACTAGTAGAAATGATAAGTTGGCACTTTTTCTAACTATGATTTCACCTGAGTAGATTGTTTTTCCAACCCTCTAAATGTTTAATAAAGCTATGAAAATTTTACTTAATTTCTTCTTAACTTTTTGTACATTCACAGTCTAAATGTGTATCGAACTGACAGGGTTAAATATTTTTATTAAATTGGCCGGAATTAAGACTTATTATGAGGGTTAGTAAATATTTACATCTTAACCCCATGCTGCGGTAGTCTCTTAAATCCGTAGTTACAATAATTAAGCAACCAGTATTGTGGAGTGATTATCTCTATATTCATCAGGGCTTATAATGATAATGAGCGAGTGATATGATTCCCCATTTTTCTCTTGCCTGCCACCCCCAAAATACCTGGATTGTCCAAAACTCGGGGGAAGGATAACACCATACAAGTTCTAATTTTGGGGAAATGCAAAAGAGTATTTCCCTGTATGATCTTCATAAAATACATGAAGTTTTAGTGAATAGATAACAGAAATGCAAAAGAGTGGGGATTGGATTAGTGGGTAAAAGTGGATTAGGGTATGCTCAATTTATTCCAAGTGTCAGATGTGGGTGTTGTAAAGGAACAAAGAACCCAGGTAACATAGCCCTAAAGCAATGAGAGGTTAAAATGTTAAATCCCACATTTTGACTTTCCATTATAGAGAGGGTTTATGTGGTACTTCCATTCTTTCATAATTTCATATCCAAATTACTTGAAAAAACATTTCAATGATAAATTGCAAAAATTATAAGCCGTAGGTTAACTAATGCGAGATTACAGAGGAGTAACTAATAGCTATGGCATTCGCATGGAAATTACTTTCGGATGAAGTTGGATTCATAGTCTTCAATTACTGAAAGTTTTCCTTTAATGTTTTTCTTATTTTTCTTTCCAGTTTTTTACATTGAGAGAGAATGAATTACATTTAAATGAGAGTGAGATGAGTGATTTCTCGTCTGTAAAATGATGTGTGGATTTTAAGAATTTTGTGATCTGATAATTGGTTTTAGATGAGGAGAGTGAACTAGCTATTGTTCATAAGAGATAAACTGGTTTTTCTTCGTATGTTTGCATGAGGAGCGCATCTTGATTGACTTTCATTGTTAGGCTGTAGTAACTAGCATTAACCGTATCACTTCTTTGATCGTGGTGTTTATCTTGTCTGACAAAAATCATACACTGAAACGGGATTGTTGTTCACCCTCACCAACTTATGCCGCTTTCTCTGGTCGGAACTCAAATTTGTAACATAAGTTTGCTTTTTATTGTCAAATTTGTAAGTTGGGTCTTGAGAATTCAATGTTTCAGAAACATGAATTGCTTCTTGTCTGATAAAGATGTGTATGATTAATGCAGCTTATCTTTTCATGAGAACGAAGAAAAAGGACACGAACTTAGCAGAAGAAGATGATTTGAGTCCTCCTGTATCAACTACACCTGTCACTGCACCTCCAGTTACTGAAACCCAATCACCTGTATCGTCCATCACACAGCCTTTGAAATTGCCTGAACCGATTCCGGAGAGCCAACAGCGTGAACTTTTTAAGTATATATTGGAAGAGAAGAGGAAAGTGAAACCGAAAGATCCCGAGGAGAAGAAGCGGCTGGACGAAGAGAAAGCTATACTCAAACAATTTATCCGAGCTAAATCCATACCACAGTTATGACTTGATAATCCATTGTTGAAACTCGGATATATTGCCTTTGTTTGTTCGTTTGTTTGTTTAAGAAATTTGGAAGTTTGGTTTCCTGGATTTCATGCATTCTGTTTTCTGGTTGAAAATGTACAATTTTCTTGAGGAAGTACTCTCTTAATACAAAAGCAAGTTTGCCATTGCAAATCATGTACAATTTTGCGACAGGATGTGGAAACCATAACTTCCCTTTCTCTTAATTTCATTTCATTTTTACAATAGAGAATAATTTTCAAAATATTTCCAGAATTAAATTAAATTAATTCTAAAGAGTATTCATAAAAATATTGTTATGAATATTGGTTACATTTAACGTAATCTTTTACATCGGTGTATGTAAATAATTTTTCTTTTTTTATTTTTTAAAAATAAATTTAAGTATATATAATTTCATAATATATAAAGTTTTACACATTTCTATATATATTTGTACAATTAATGTTCTAATGATTTACCTGTTGATTTATCAATATATTTGTACTTGTCATGCATGTAAAATTTTTAAAGCAATATAAGAGTTGTCGTAACCGTCCTTTTTGAAAAGGCGGGAATCGAACTTGGGTTTTGAAAATAAAGAAAACGGGAGTCGCCACCGATCTTTTATTAGGTGTGATCGGATCACCTTTGTTTTAATAAAACATTTTGGTTTACTAAAACGGGGTTTATGGTCTACGAACATTTGAGAAAATAGGTTCGGGAGTCGGTTACGTGCGAGGAAGGATTAGCACCCTCGCAACGCCCAAAGTTGGTACCAAGTTGATCAATTATTGTCCTTATGTCGAAAGTTGAAAATTGTAAAAAATTTTAAAAATATGATCCTTTTAAAAATATTTGACCTTTTCGAATCGAATATCAAGATTCTCTCGTTCCGAAGGAATAAAATATCACATCCAGTACATAGGACACAACGATTTTAATCCTCGAATCCAAGGTTATCTCATAATTCCCGAGACTCATGCATTAAAATAGCAAAAGGATATTCGATTGTTTGGTCAAGCGAGAGAACCGAAACCCAACACATAGGGCACGACCTCTCGAATTTTCAATCATAGAATATTGCCTTATTTTTTGAAGAATTTTTGTTTTGAATAATATCAAGTGCAACATGTAAAGGTATACGTTTATTCTTGTTTCGAAGTAAGATATGTCGATCTAAGGTGGAAAAATAAGTTAGAGTTTAATGCGCATCATGACGGCGTGAAATAAAAAATACATAACGGGCATGGAATAACCATGCATGAATGCAATATAACACGACTGAATGATAATAACGTAAGATATGTGAAATAAACGAAATAAAGGAATGCACCATAGCAATAATCAAGCAATATACATCATTTTAATATCAGCATTAATAAATGAATAAAAACAACGAAGTAGGCGATATAAAAACGAATAATACACAAATGATCTATATTAATCCCAAGTGTATAATATACATGAAAATAAAAATATAAATAATTTATATATGAAAATATGTGAAGGTGTTTGAAATAAGCAAAAATATAAAATAGGGTCTTCCTAGGAAGAAAACTGTGCATATAAATAGATTTAAAATATAAAAATATACACATTCATAACTAAATTTGAAAGAAGATATATATATGCATAAAATAACGTGGACTCGATGATATGAACATAGAACAAAATATCTATAATAAAAACTTAGTGCGTGCATGTGAAAGTGACGTATGGGAATATTTAAATTCGAACATGTGTTAAGACAATTTTAGGAAAGATGGATAATAAATGAATTCAAAAGAGCCGAAGAATTAGAACAAAGAGGCTTAAGTGGAAACAAAAATAAATTTAAAAGGAATAATTTTTAAACAAACGAAACTATGAAAACAGAACTAAAAATACGCGCAAATAAATGGGGATTAAAAGTGAAATTAAACCAAAACCCTGCGCACACCGTATAAACAAGGATTACTTTGGAATGGCACACAAATTGTAAGGATAAATTAAAAATCTGCAAGAAATGGAAATTAGGCCTTAATCGGACATCAGCGAAAAGGAAGGGACCAAACCCGTAAATGTTCCCTCGCGTTGAAACGCGCGGGTCCTAAGGACATCGGGTCGGACCGAAAACGGGTCCTCCATACGGCGTCGTTTCACCAGACGGCTATTACCCTTCCCCTAAACGAAACTAAAACATTCCAGATCCCTCATTTTACCCAAAACCCTAGCCCCCTCAATTTCTCCTCTCAGCCGCAATCCATCCCCTTCCTCTCTTTCTCTCTACTCTCCTAAGGTCTCTGGATGCGGCCCAACCACCAGACCTGGCCACCGACGAGGCGCGCGAACGACCTTTTTAGGGGACCGAACGCCGGCGACGGCAGGAGAGCGCTCTGGCTCCACGATCGCGAGTGACTCCGGTAAGTTTTTTTCTTGTTTATGTTATTATTGTTCGTAAAGATTTGAAGCACCAAAAAAAATAGAAATAAAACGACAGAAAGAATAAGAAAACAACGTTAAATCGAAGGGAATCCAACAGTGAAGATAAAAAAGCAACCTTATATTTTTGTTTGTCTGATTTCTGATACTCCTCTCTCCTCTTTTCGACCCTTGTTACATCGTTTTCTAATGGCTTTATAGCCGAAGAAGTTACAATTCTTTTCTTATTCTATTGTTTGCTCCATATCTTGTCCTCTGTTTCTGCTTCTGGTGTTGCTTGCAGGTGATGGGCGAGGCGTGCGAACACCGATCGAGGCGTGATGGGCGTGCGGAGTTCGCGGGAAGGGCGCTGATGATGGCCGACAATGGTGAGTGCGGGCGAGTGAGGGATGGGTCGTGGCAGAAGCGTGAGGATCCAGAAAGGCGCACGTGGGAGTGGAAGCGACGCGCGTGTAGGGGACGCGCGGGGCAGACGAAGGGTCGGCGGCGCATTAGGGAGTCCAGGGTTTCTCTTCTGCTGAAAGTTTTTTTGATTTTTTTTGGGCCACTGGGCCGATGTAGATTTGGGCTTAGGTTGGGCTTGATTTCTTAGGCTAACGGGCTAGGTTAAGCGGGCAGGCTGTTTGGGCCGGTTTTAATGGGTATTTTGGGTTTACCTTGTTTTGGGCTTGTAAATGGACATTTGGACTCTTTAATAATATTTTGGGTTTTTAATTTGGTTTTATTTTGACTGAATGGGCCCGGGCAGAAATTGGGTATTACAGCTGCCCCTCTTTGCTCATTGTCGTGAAACGAGAGTAGAGCAAAGACAATAAAATGACCAATTTCGCCCGGGCTCAGCTAAGACTTGACCTCTTGATCCGCGTCTTCTTCAAACAGCTTCAAACTTCACTGTAACTCTTTGCTTCGATTCATTCTGCTGGGGGTTTGGGATGATAAAAATTCAGAAAGGAGAGATCCGCAACTTTGATCTTCTCGCTGAACTTCTCGAAAATGAACGGTGATAGGAATCCAGAAAAGACCCACAACTTGGATCTTCTTGCTGAAAACTTCTTGAAAACGAACAGTGATAGGAATTCAGAAGAGACCTACAACTCGGGTCTTTTGCTGAAAACTTTTTGAAGATGAACAGTGATAGGAATTCAGAAGAGACCTACAACTCGGGTCTTTTGCTGAAAACTTTTTGAAAATAAACAGTGATAGGAATTCAGAAGAGACCCGTAACTTGGATCTTCTTGCTGAAACTTCTCGAAAACGAATAGTGATAGGAATTCAGAAGAGACCTACAGCTTGGGTCTTCTTTCTGAAACTTCTCGAAAACGAATGGTGATAGGAATTCAGAAGAGAGTCGTAACTTGGATCTTCTTGCTGAAACATCTCGAAAACGAATAGTGATAGGAATTCAGAAGAGACCCGTAACTTGGATCTTCTTGCTGAAAACTTCTTGAAAACGAATAGTGATAGGAATTCAGAAGAGACCTACAACTCGGGTCTTCTTGCTGAAACTTCTCGAAAACGAATAGTGATCCAGAAGAGACCTACAACTCGGGTCTTCTTGCTGAAAACTTTCTTGAAAACGAATGGTGATAACTCTGAATTTTCACTTCACCTCCTCATTACATTCGGTCTACTCCATGGAAGCAGTGTCTGACCTTCGAGGCTGTGATGCTGTTCTCTGGGGAACCTGTCCTGCAGAGCGTGCTTATGCTTATGTAAATGATAAAGGGTGTTACGATAGAGGTGATTCAAATGCTCCTAACTATATGTGCCATTTACATGAATGCTGAATATTATGCCAATGATGACCCCTTTTTTTTTTGCGAAGCAAAATGACTAGGATGTAATGATTGCAATAAATCGAATGCTCCTAATTGGATGCGTATGAATGCGTGAGAAGGACCCCATTTATGGTTTAGGTTGTCATTTGCTCACTGACGCACTACGATTGTGGCAGAGGTAGGGAACTCAAAGAGACGAGCTTGTCCCGCATTGTTCCTTCCATTGTACTCTCTAAGACATAAAGTTCATGCCTCTCACTACCCCATTAGGAGAGTAACATTTGTCTTCTTCTGCCTCTGTTGCTGCGACTTTGAGGTGTAGAGTCAATAGTGGTACTACACCTCCATTCATTATTTATGAAAGGCATGTGGCCAACGAGGCTTCTGGTCTTTGTTCAAATAGACGATCATTCGTCATTTTTCAACTTGTCTAACCTTAGACGGAACAAATTTTAAACAATGGCCATGTTTCGAGTCCTTGTATTGTTTAGAGACTTTCAGAATAATATGTAGGACGCCTTTATGAAAGTATTATTAGTTCTGAAATCGTTATTTCATTATAAAATGCCTAGGAGGGAGTGGGAGTGCAACCCGAAATAAAACAGGTCAAATCAAATCGGTAAATGCAATCAAGGAAGTAGTTCATTGAAATAAAATAATTACGAATTACAAAGATGGGCAGAATAGAAATTGGGTGCCCCAGATATCGCAGCCTAAGCTTCTCTGCCTGAGTATTCGGAAGATCATTTTGAGTCTGATACGTGCTTTAGGAGATCTTGAGTATTTTGTTGATGCCTCAAGCCGCGGCATACCCCCTCCTTGTCCATTTCAGTGCAGCGAGATTTTTCTTCATATTCGATGCCGCCTTTTCAGGTTTTCGACTCAAATCCCCTTTGGTCTCAAAGCGCCCTTTGCGGGTTTTCGCCTTGGCCTCTCCCTTTTTCCCCTTTTTTTTTTTTTGGAATCAAGGTGTCCTTGGTGGTTTTTGTCTCAGCTTGTTCAAGCGAAGTATCTTTTGACTGAATCCGAGTTCACGGGGTTGGGCAAGCTTTTCCCATCCATTTCCGTTAGGATCAGTGCGCCTCCGGAGAAAGCCTTTTCCACTACGTACGGTCCTTCCCAATTCGGCATCCATTTCCCTATGAAATCTTTTTGTATGGGGAGGATCTTCTTCAGTACCAAGTCTCCCTCGTGAAACTCTCTTGGGCGAACCTTTTTGTTGTAGGCTCGCATCATGCGTTTTTGATACATCTGACCGTGACGAATAGCCTTTAGCCTCTTTTCTTCGATTAGGTTCAATTGATCGTATCGAGCCTGAATCCACTCAGCTTCCTCCAGTTTTACTTCTGTTAAAACCCGAAGGGAAGGTATTTCCACCTCAATGGGTAGGACTGCCTCCATCCCGTAGACCAGTAAGAAGGGCGTTGCCCCAGTAGAAGTTCTGACGGATGTTCGATAAGCATAATGAGCAAATGGTAGCTTCTCATGCCAGTCCTTGTAAGTCTCTGTCATCTTTCCCACTATCTTTTTGATGTTCTTATTTGCTGCTTCCACTGCCCCATTCATTTTCGGACGGTATGGAGATGAGTTATGATGTTTAATGTTGAATTGACGACAAACATCTGCTATTGTTCCGTTGTTCAGATTCAAAGCATTATCTGATATGATCCTTTCGGGCATCCCATATCGGCAAATAATTTCCTTCTTCAAAAATCGACTAACTGCTGATTTAGTGACGTTAGCGTATGAAGCAGCTTCTACCCACTTCGTGAAGTAATCAATGACCACGAAGATAAATCGGTGTCCGTTTGAAGCTTTTGGTGAGATGGGTCCTATTACATCCATGCCCCACATGGAAAAGGGCCATGGGGAAGTCATGACGTGTAGGGGAGACGGAGGCACATGAATCTTATCTCCATAGATCTGGCATTTATGACATCTCTTGGCATAGTCGATACAGTCTCCTTCCATGGTGGACCAGTAATATCCAAATCTCATTATTTGCCTGGCCATTGTGAATCCGTTAGCATGTGTTCCACAAATGCCCTCGTGGACCTCCTCTAGGATCATCTTGGCTTCTAAAGCATCGACGCATCTCAACAACACTTGGTCTTTCCCTTTTCTGTACAAAATGTCTCCATCCAAAACATATTCGAGGGCCAATCTCCTGAGCGTCCTTTTTTCATTCTTCGTTGCATGATCTGGGTACTCACGATCTTTTACATATCGCAATATATCTTGGTACCAGGGGTGATTGTCCCTTTCTTCCTCGTCTACGTTGCAACAATAAGCTGGAGCCTCGTAAATACTCATCCGAATAGGCTTTACATCTTCCTGCTTACCCGCCTTAATCATGGAAGCTAAAGTAGCCAGAGCGTCTGCCATTTGGTTTTCTTCTCGTGGGAGATAACTAAAGGTGATATCGTCGAATTCCCCGATTAATCCCATGACTATCCTTCGATAGTTGATCAATTTGGGGTTTCTTGTTTCCCATTCGCCCCTTAGTTGGTAGATCACTAATGCGGAATCTCCATATACTTCCAGCGTTTTAATTCCACGTTCTATAGCAGCATGGAGTCCCATGATACAAGCTTCGTATTCTGCCATATTATTTGTGCAATCGAAGTCCAACCTGACTGTAAACGGATAGTGAGCACCTTTTGGGGATACCAAGACTGCCCCAATCCCATTTCCAATAGCATTTGATGCTCCATCGAAATTCAGTTTCCAAAGGTCATCCTTTGCCGTGTCCTTTTCCGTAGCTGCCACGTACATTAAATCCTCATTGGGGAAATCAAAGCTCAATGGCTCGTAGTCTTCTAAAGCTCTGCTAGCTAGGAAGTCGGCTATCGCGCTCCCTTTTATAGCTTTCTGGCTCACATATATAATATCAAATTCGGACAGTAGGATTTGCCATGTAGCCATCCTCCCATTCAAAGCGGTCGCCTCCATCATGTACTTTAGGGGGTCTAACTTCGAGATTAACCAGGTCGTGTGATACAGCATGTATTGTCTCAATCTCCGAGTTGTCCAAATTAACGCACAACACAGCTTTTCAATTGGTGAATACCTCATTTCACACTCAGTGAATTTCTTACTGAGGTAGTATATCGCCTTCTCCTTTCTTCCTGTATCATCATGTTGACCTAGCACACATCCCATAGAGTGACCAAGCACTGTTAGATACAGGATTAATGGCTTATCAGGGCGTGGAGGTGACAGTACTGGAGGGTTTGACAAGTACTGTTTGACCCTGTCGAAGGCTTCCTGACATTCATCATTCCATACGCCGGGGTTATGTTTTTTCAAAAGACGGAATATGGGATCGCATTTCTCAGTTAACTGTGAGATAAACCGAGCAATGTAATTTAGTCTACCGAGGAAACCTCGAACTTCTTTTTGAGTGTGTGGCGGGGGCAATTCTTGTATGGCTCGGACTTTGTCTGAGTCGATTTCGATCCCCTTCTTGCTGACTATGAAGCCTAACAACTTGCCGGATCTAGCTCCAAAGGTACATTTCGTAGGATTGAGTTTCAATTGGAACTTCCTCAATCTCAAAAATAACTTCTGCAAAACTTGGATATGTTCTTCCTCCGTTCTAGACTTCGCAATCATGTCATCCACATAAACTTCAATCTCTTTATGCATCATATCGTGGAACAAGGTCACCATGGCCCTGTGATATGTAGCCCCTGCGTTTTTCAATCCAAAAGGCATTACTTTATAACAGAAGGTGCCCCACAGTGTTATGAAGGTGGTCTTTCCCATATCTTCAGGGTGCATTTTTATCTGATTGTATCCGGAAAAGCCATCCATGAAGGAAAATAGTGAAAAGCCTGCTGTATTGTCGACTAGCGTGTCAATATGAGGCAAAGGAAAGTTATCCTTTGGGCTAGCTTTGTTTAAATCTCTATAATCTACGCACATTCGCACCTTTCCGTCTTTTTTAGGGACGGGCACGATATTGGCTACCCATTCTGAATATTTGATTTCTTGCAGGAATCCGGCGTCGAACTGCTTTTGGACCTCTTCCTTTATTTTCAGCACAATGTCAGGTCTCATCCTTCGGAGCTTCTGCTGAACTGGCTTGCAATCCCTCCTTATGGGTAAGCGATGTACTGCGATATCGGTGCTTAAACCGGGCATATCTTCATAAGACCATGCGAAGACATCCTTGAATTCCTGTAATAATTCGATGAGATTCTGCCTCGTTTCCCTGGCTATACATGTCCCAATGTTTACCGCTTTCCCTTCTTCTAGCATCACAGTCTCTACTGCCTCCTTATGGGGCCGAATCTGTCTCTCCTCCCGCTCTTCCATTCTTAACCAATCAGGAGACAGATCATTGTTCGGGTCATCTTCGAGATCCTGTAGATCTCCTAGGCACATGTCTTGCTCAATAGGATATTTCGAGTCTGAGGCAGCGTTGCTCAAGTCATTGACGTCCGGGGACCTGTTGTAGTTTGAGAGAATACGGGTGGAATGAATGAATTTGTGGATGAACAGTTGTATGTATGGTAATGCTAAAAAATGACCGGAAAACAAAGAAAGGAAATGTTTGCTTTGAAAAATGCATTTTATTGATATAACGATACGTAAACATGCGCCTATTTCACAAAAGAAATCCTGCTGCTCTTAGGCTCGGAGCAACAAGTGTGTCCTGAACATTACTCTGAAGGGACCCTAAACACTACAGGGATTTCTTCCGCAGTCCAATTGTTCAAGATGTCTTCCGATTCATAAGGCTGGATATTCGGCAAGACTCCTTCGCCAACTGCCTCCTCAGATAAGGTGCTAATATAGACGTTGCCCAACATTGCCGCGATGTCCTCTCCCTTCGGTGTCCCCTGCTCAGAGTGGATTACCCCTCCCGACACGAAGGTCTCGGATATGCGTGGGATTATCATGGGTTCTCTCTTGGTTTCCTTCCCGCTCAAACGGGTGAGTCTTCTTTCCCGTCTCTTTTCTGACTCCTCCTTCTTTTGTCTTGCATCTGGTCTGAATCCCAGGCCAAAGTGATCCTGTTTTTCTCTCAGTATTGGGGCCGCTATTCTCCCCTGAAGGTATTTTCCAAGCCCTCTTCCCGGTAAAGCGCCTTTTCCCACGGTCATTTTCAGACCCATCCTTGTGGTCTTCGAGATTTTTGGCTCCAGGATCTTGTTTCCTTCCATGACAAAGGTTGCGTTCACGAACTCGAGAGATCGGAACGAGCATTCCGTTGCCTCATCGTTTGTCTCCACGTAAGGCATGTCACTGGTCACGGTGGCGATGATGTCCTCCTCAGCTTTTATCGTAATTAGTCGGCCATCCGCTATCAACTTCACCTTTTGATGTAGTGATGAAGGTACTGCCCCAGCTGAATGTATCCACGGTCTCCCCAATAGGCAGTTGTAGGAAGGTTCGATGTCCATGACCAAAAAATCTATTTCGTAAATAGTTGGGCCAATCAGTAAGGGCACCTCAATTCTCCCCATAACCCTTCTTTGAGTCCCGTCAAAGGCTCTTACCACACTTTGGCATTCCTTCATGTATGAGCTATCCACCGGTAATCTGTTGAGGGTGGATAAGGGTAGTACGTTTAGCGCAGACCCATTGTCTATCAGGACCCCTGGCAATGTGCGCCCCTTACATTTAGCGGTAACGTGTAATGCCTTGGTGGATCCTCTCCCACCTGGGGGTATTTCATCATCATTAAAATGAATGAAGTTGTCCGCGCTCATATGGCCGATTAATCGATCCAACTTATTAACCGAGATGTCACTAGTGACGTAGGTTTCGTTTAGAACTTTCATCAGTGCGTTCCTGTGTATTTCTGAGCATTGGAGCAAAGTCAATACAGATATGCGTGCTGGCTGTTTGTGTAGCTGTTCTACCACACAATACTCACTATGTTTCAGGAACTTCAGGAACTCTTTAGCCTCTTCCTCAGTTACAGGCTCCTTGATCCTCGGCTCGTGTTCAGCTGGCTTTCTCTTCTCTTGTTCCACCATTGGGGCTTTCCCCTTTACTAAGTCGTAGCGTCTCCCGCTTCGAGTATGGAAGCCTTCGTTTGGCTCCTCCCTTGCCACATTAGCCGAACTTTTTGCAACTTCTACATTACACTCATAGTTCCAGGGGACTTCCCTGCTATCCTTGTAGGCGAATGCAGCGGGCTTCCGTATTATCACCTTCGGTGTCACCCGTGTTCCTGTCTCATGGCTGGCTGGACTCTCCTTTGCGGATACTACTACCTCACACCCATGATTCTGAGAAGCCTCCCTATTGTCTTCAACGGCCACGGGCCTCCGTATAACTACTCTCGGTGCTACCCGCGCCCCAGTTTCATCATTTTTGGGACATGAGATAGTGATCATCGGAAGGTTAACTCTTGAGCTTGTTGACTCTGATGCGCATATGCTCCTATCTTCTGTGCCTTCCTCATAAAATTCGATTTCTTTATTGTTCATTAGGTTCTGTACTAGAGCTCTGAATTCTCCGCAGGTCTGAATCTCATGTCCCAACTCTCGGTGGTGCTCGCAATAGTTTGTGAGTTCCTTTTGACTTTCTTCCGCAACAACCAATCCATGCTTGACCATTTCCTTCCAGACCCATCTCAGGGGAGTCTTGACCTCTGCGATGCTTGTTTTGATCCTTTTTTCTGCACTTTCGCTGATCGCGTTAATTCCGCCCTTGGCGTGATTAGGCAAAGGATTTGTTGCATTTGGCATGTCATCCAACTCGACCACACCCATGCCGATAAATTTCTCTACCAATTTCTTGAAAGCCAGGCAGTTCTCTATTGAGTGCCCCGTGATTCCTGCATGGTATTCACACTGGGCGTTCGTGTCGTACCACTTGGGGTACGGAGGTTGCATCGGTTTGAGATGAAAAGGGGACACGATATGTGCATCGAACAAGGTTTGATACATTTCCTTATATGTCATCGGAATTGGTGTGAATTGGGGCTTCTCATTATCTCGTCTTGAGGTGCTAGGTTCTTTCTGGGGTAACCCCTGCTGCCCTGCGGTTGTTGCTTTTGGCTGGTTAATGGTGATTGACCTCGGGTGTCCTATGCTCGCATTATTCACCTCACTTTCTTTCTTTCTTGGGGGCATCCTTTTGGTACTCTCTCCGGTCTCGATCCCTCCGCTTTTTATAATATTCTCGATCATCTCTCCAGTGGTATGATATCTGAGAAGCTCCGGGTTGCACTTCCTATCATGTGCATGAGGAATGGGGCTTTTAATGTGCGGATGAAGAGCATGGTGGTCTCTTTCTCCATAAGCGGTGGCTGGACCTGAATGGCAACTTCCCTCCACCTCTGTGCGTACTGCCTAAAGCTTTCATTCCCTTTCTTTTCCATGTTTTGCAGAGTGATCCTATCGGGGGTCATGTCCGTTACGTGACTGTATTGCTCCAAGAACGCTTGAGCCAAATCGTCCCATGACCCAATTTTGGCACGACTCAACTGATTGTACCATCTGGCCGCAGCTCCTATCAGGCTGTCTTGGAAACAGTGGATCAGCAGTGGGTCATTGTTAGTGTAACCCGCCATCCTTCTACAGAACATAGTGATGTGGGCCTCTGGGCAGCTTGTCCCATTGTACTTCTCGAACTCCGGCATCTTGAAATTATATGGGAGCACCAAATCGGGGACTAAGCTTAGGTCATTGGCCTTTATTCCTCGACGTTTACCGGCGTTTTCCAGAGCCTTGAATCTCTCCTCCACCCATTTTGGCAGTTCTTGTTTTGCCTTTTCAGCAATCTCATCCAGATCTGGGACACCGGAACTGACCAGATTTTCTCCCGGGTTAGTGCCCGAACCTGTCGGGAGGTGTGTCGGTGTCGTAGTTTCAGTATGATATTGTGGCCTGATAGTGACGGACGCCCTTTGGGGAGGCGCATCTTGTGGTGCTTGGGCCTCTGGTGGGGGAAGGGCGAGATTATCACTGCCGTTCCCTGAGCTAGTAGCAGTGCCTCGTTCTTTAGACAGCAATTGTATTATTTGATCCACCATTTTGTCCTGGGATTTCTGTATTTGCTCCATCATGTCCTTCTGGGTTTTGGCCAATTGCTCCTGCAGCTGCCCTTGTTCTTTCATTTGATCCTGAATTTCTTTTTGCATCTGTTCTAGTTTCTCCATTCTTTGATCCATTATTCTTGTCTTGCCTCTCGTACCGTAGTGATGTTCCAGGGTAACTACCATAATTTTAGGGTCCTTCTGTGAGATTCGATGTGTACGATGCAATGTAATGCAAATGTATGGATGCAAAAAGACGTCAATTATGATTCAACTCCATATAGGAAACTTCTTTAGGAGACCTTTTGTACGATTCAACGTGTATGATGCAATGCAAATGCGTGAACGTGAAGAGAAGGCATCGATTCTGATCAACTTCATTTTAGAAGGCTTTATTAGAAGGCAAGATCCTTTACATAAAACGGATTACAAATACGCTTTGGCCCTTAAGCCCAAAGTTTTGATTTTTCTAAGTAAAGAAGTCAGCTCTTGGTTACGATCTGCCGGTAGCTCGTACTTCATGCTCACAATCTCAGCTTGGGACGCCAGGGTCTGCAGGTGATCAGCCACTTCCCGAATCTGAACTATTGCTTCGCCCATGAGGTAGTCTCGATCTCTAACTTGTCTATGGGAATGGTCAAGTTCCTCCTTCCATTGCTCTTCTCGTGCTTCTAAAAGATTAATTCGGAGCTCGCAGTCACGTAATGTTGTCTCTAATCCTTCAATTTTTCCCTTCATTTCTTCGATTTTGTTTAGACTCAACTTCAACTCGGTTTCTGAATGGCAACTTTGGTAGTGATGTAGGGCCCGTCCAAGTTCAGCCATCTTAGCTTCTAACCTTTTCTTTTCTTTGTGGCTCTCTGCAACATCCTTTTTTAGGATCTTATTTTGTTTTCGTATTTCCTGGAACTTTTTCTCCCGACTGCTAGCTTTGGTTTTTTCCTCTTGAATCTCGCGTCGCCATTGCTCCGGAGTTTTTCCCAATCCAGCGTTTCTTATTGTCAGACGCATCTTCTTATACTCCATCTTCAGATCATCTCGGTCTTCCTCTATTTTCTCTTTTTCCTTTCTTAAACTCTCGGCTTCCGACTTTTGTCCATCTACGTCTAACTCGAGGAGCATCTTCTCTTCTTCTAGCCTCTCTATTTTCCTTTCAAGTTCCGCACTCATCCTTTCGAAATCCCGTTTCACGATCTCCAATTCTAATGGGGCTACTCGCAGACACTCCTCTCTCGACCGGGCACCCTCGGGATTTGGTTCAGGGATATTGTCATTGATCCTTCTAGTCCTCCATTCTCTATACTCCGAGGTCGTCATCGGGCCTATGGATAGTCTCTTCATTCTATGAATCTGATTCCAGGCACTAGAGATCTCTTTAACCCTTTTCTTATAGCTCCCCCCTTCATATGAGAACTCACATTGAGCCAACCCATATGTCGTTGATACGAACTGTCTTGAATTATATTGTCTCAGGACCAGCAGAGGGGCATATGCAGTAGCACCCCAAATTCCCAGTAGAGGAACCCAGTCGAAGCTCCCACAACGATAGAGGATTTGGTCGGTAACCAACCATGGAGTTTTCCACCCGATGTCATCTTCTTGAAGGTTTTGGAATAGCGCAATCCAACTTTCTTCGGACACATCCTCTCTTCTAGGTGTAGCTGCCATTTCTTCTAACGGGGAGTAACTCTCTGTTATAAATCGATAGGATACTCTCTCTACTTTCCAGAAGTGACTGTGGAACCAAGCCAATAATAGCTGCGCGCATCCAATAAACCTGCCTTCACCCATTCTCCTACATGCACTCAAGGACCTGAACGTTTCGGCTAAGATGGCGGGAACAGGTGTGACCCCTTTGTCTAATCGGCTGAATAGATCGATAACTGCTTCGTCGATGTGCCTCAAGGCTTTTGGGAAGATTACCAGACCGTAAACACACAGGGCAAAGACGTCAATCCTTTTCTTTGCATCGGGATGCGCCAAGATCAAGTCTCTCAAACATATCCAGGGTATACATTTTCCTACGCCTTTCTTTTGCATTCTGGCTGAGACCCATTGTTCGCTCATTCCGGTGATGTTCATTAATTTCTTCACCAAGGTTGGGCCGTTAACTGCTTTGGAATAGGCTTTGTCAACTTGAATTCTTGGGCAGCGTAGCAAGGCCGTATATTCTTCTACCGTGGGAACTAGATCCGCCTTTCCGAAGGAGAAACAACTATAAGCAGCATTCCAAAACTGGGTCATTGCTCGGAATAAATGCTTATCTACCTTGATGTCAATCAAGTAGGGCAGGTCACTGTAAGTACCATAGAACAGTTGCTTCGTCTCGTTATCCCACTGAGTCCAAATTTCTTTCATCTCTTGGAGCTCGTTCTGAGTGACACTGATATTGGTGAAAGCTCGTAGTTCTGACACATACCCCTCAGCCAGGCTATCCCCTTTTTCTATTTGGCTTTGCTCTGACCACGTGCGGATGACCGCATTGTCTTCCACTTTATCAAGGAATTTGCTTTCCATAACCAGCTTTCTAACTCAGAAACTGACCGTGAATCGATGCCTTTTAAAATATGAAATGATATGCATAAAGAGAATAAAAAGCAAGAAGTTAGTACCATGGAATACAAAACGAGTAAAATAAACAAACGCCTATACGGGTGGCCACTACGGTTTGACATAGTTTAGCTCGGGGTGAACTCTTAGGCTCTTTACATGTGGTTGAGTTCTAAAGTTCAAGGTACCCGAATCAGCAGATTCCTCGATCCTCACCCATTATAGGCTCATACAGACCGAGTTCGATTCAGGGGAATACATTTCCCTATGGCCATGCGGAAGTGAAAACTTCACGAAGACATAGGTACGGATGTATCCCGAAAGCAGTCCACTAGCCCATGCGGAGGTGAAAACCTCACGAAAGCATAGCTTCTCGCTCCCACTTAAAGGTGTGACCGCAATGGTCATGCAAATATGAATGCAGAAATATCAACATTATCGCAACCTTAGCACCCATAGAATTGAAAATGGAGAAAAACGGTCATTTTTCTTGATTTAAAAAACTCAAGTGAACTGGAATAAAAAGCCTTCTCATCCCGAAGTATCGGGATGCCATATCCAGTAAGTTAGGACACAGCACGCCAAATTCTTGAGAGTAAGATAGGATATGATTCGGATTTTGCTTTTTTTTTGAAAATTCCTACCTCGAAGTAACGAAATATCACACCCAGTAAGTCAGGGTGCAACACTTCGTACTCTCGATGATAAGTTTTTTTACTTTAAATCGAGAGAAGAATGATTTTTGAAAATGATTTTCCAAATTTTGACAAAAGGACAAAAGTAATCAATTTTATGGCCTGACTCTCGAACACTCCCCAGTGGAGTCGCCAAGCTGTCGTAACCGTCCTTTTTGAAAAGGCGGGAATCGAACTTGGGTTTTGAAAATAAAGAAAACGGGAGTCGCCACCGATCTTTTATTAGGTGTGATCGGATCACCTTTGTTTTAATAAAACATTTTGGTTTACTAAAACGGGGTTTATGGTCTACGAACATTTGAGAAAATAGGTTCGGGAGTCGGTTACGTGCGAGGAAGGATTAGCACCCTCGCAACGCCCAAAGTTGGTACCAAGTTGATCAATTATTGTCCTTATGTCGAAAGTTGAAAATTGTAAAAAATTTTAAAAATATGATCCCTTTAAAAATATTTGACCTTTTCGAATCGAATATCAAGATTCTCTCGTTCCGAAGGAATAAAATATCACATCCAGTACATAGGACACAACGATTTTAATCCTCGAATCCAAGGTTATCTCATAATTCCCGAGACTCATGCATTAAAATAGCAAAAGGATATTCGATTGTTTGGTCAAGCGAGAGAACCGAAACCCAACACATAGGGCACGACCTCTCGAATTTCCAATCATAGAATATTGCCTTATTTTTTGAAGAATTTTTGTTTTGAATAATATCAAGTGCAACATGTAAAGGTATACGTTTATTCTTGTTTCGAAGTAAGATATGTCGATCTAAGGTGGAAAAATAAGTTAGAGTTTAATGCGCATCATGACGGCGTGAAATAAAAAATACATAACGGGCATGGAATAACCATGCATGAATGCAATATAACACGACTGAATGATAATAACGTAAGATATGTGAAATAAACGAAATAAAGGAATGCACCATAGCAATAATCAAGCAATATACATCATTTTAATATCAGCATTAATAAATGAATAAAAACAACGAAGTAGGCGATATAAAAACGAATAATACACAAATGATCTATATTAATCCCAAGTGTATAATATACATGAAAATAAAAATATAAATAATTTATATATGAAAATATGTGAAGGTGTTTGAAATAAGCAAAAATATAAAATAGGGTCTTCCTAGGAAGAAAACTGTGCATATAAATAGATTTAAAATATAAAAATATACACATTCATAACTAAATTTGAAAGAAGATATATATGCATAAAATAACGTGGACTCGATGATATGAACATAGAACAAAATATCTATAATAAAAACTTAGTGCGTGCATGTGAAAGTGACGTATGGGAATATTTAAATTCGAACATGTGTTAAGACAATTTTAGGAAAGATGGATAATAAATGAATTCAAAAGAGCAGAAGAATTAGAACAAAGAGGCTTAAGTGGAAACAAAAATAAATTTAAAAGGAATAATTTTTAAACAAACGAAACTATGAAAACAGAACTAAAAATACGCGCAAATAAATGGGGATTAAAAGTGAAATTAAACCAAAACCCTGCGCACACCGTATAAACAAGGATTACTTTGGAATGGCACACAAATTGTAAGGATAAATTAAAAATCTACAAGAAATGGAAATTAGGCCTTAATCGGACATCAGCGAAAAGGAAGGGACCAAACCCGTAAATGTTCCCTCGCGTTGAAACGCGCGGGTCCTAAGGACGTCGGGTCGGACCGAAAACGGGTCCTCCATACGGCGTCGTTTCACCAGACGGCTATTACCCTTCCCCTAAACGAAACTAAAACATTCCAGATCCCTCATTTTACCCAAAACCCTAGCCCCCTCAATTTCTCCTCTCAGCCGCAATCCATCCCCTTCCTCTCTTTCTCTCTACTCTCCTAAGGTCTCTGGATGCGGCCCAACCACCAGACCTGGCCACCGACGAGGCGCGCGAACGACCTTTTTAGGGGACCGAACGCCGGCGACGGCAGGAGAGCGCTCTGGCTCCACGATCGCGAGTGACTCCGGTAAGTTTTTTTCTTGTTTATGTTATTATTGTTCGTAAAGATTTGAAGCACCAAAAAAAATAGAAATAAAACGACAGAAAGAATAAGAAAACAACGTTAAATCGAAGGGAATCCAACAGTGAAGATAAAAAAGCAACCTTATATTTTTGTTTGTCTGATTTCTGATACTCCTCTCTCCTCTTTTCGACCCCTTGTTACATCGTTTTCTAATGGCTTTATAGCCGAAGAAGTTACAATTCTTTTCTTATTCTATTGTTTGCTCCATATCTTGTCCTCTGTTTCTGCTTCTGGTGTTGCTTGCAGGTGATGGGCGAGGCGTGCGAACACCGATCGAGGCGTGATGGGCGTGCGGAGTTCGCGGGAAGGGCGCTGATGATGGCCGACAATGGTGAGTGCGGGCGAGTGAGGGATGGGTCGTGGCAGAAGCGTGAGGATCCAGAAAGGCGCACGTGGGAGTGGAAGCGACGCGCGTGTAGGGGACGCGCGGGGCAGACGAAGGGTCGGCGGCGCATTAGGGAGTCCAGGGTTTCTCTTCTGCTGAAAGTTTTTTTGATTTTTTTTGGGCCACTGGGCCGATGTAGATTTGGGCTTAGGTTGGGCTTGATTTCTTAGGCTAACGGGCTAGGTTAAGCGGGCAGGCTGTTTGGGCCGGTTTTAATGGGTATTTTGGGTTTACCTTGTTTTGGGCTTGTAAATGGACATTTGGACTCTTTAATAATATTTCGGGTTTTTAATTTGGTTTTATTTTGACTGAATGGGCCCGGGCAGAAATTGGGTATTACAAGAGTCATATCATATAGATCTAAAATATGTGTATTAATATTTATTGAACGGTTGAAAATTTCTTTTTTTACATAAAACAAATAGTTACAAATTTTAAATATATATCAAACTTGACATGCATAATTTATATAAATAAAATATATAAAATATGATAGTTAGATCGTTAAAATATTAATAATAAAAAAAGGTGTAAAATTATTTTAGCTTTATATTGGTATAAATGGATTCTTCCTCATAAAGCACTATATTAGTGTATATTTTTATATATCTATACTATTATTTAAAGGGTTGATTGAATTATTGATGTCACTCGTTAACCAGATTTTAATTCAATTAAAAAATTATTAAAAAACAATTCTTTTTATAAAAACAACAAACATATTTTTATAATTTTATTTTATAATTGATGTTGCCATTAAATATTTTATGCAAAATCTAATAAAAGGTACATAACGAAATTTAGACCTAAATTAGTTTTTTTTCTCGTGCAACGTATGTGTATAAAATTATTTGAATATAATATCTTTATAATAATTTAAATGTATTATATACATAGATTTTTTGTCCCAGATTGATACCCGAAATTTTTTTTCTATCAATTAAATCGGTACTTTTTGTAATGCCGTTAAGTTTAAGGCAAATCGTAGAATAAGATTGTGACATGTGGCATAATGATATCATAATAATGTCATAGTCTATTTTTCCATTTAAGTCTATATTAATTTATTATTTTATTATTATGAGGGGACTGAAATAACAATTTTTATTTTATGCATATTTTAATATCTTGTGAGAATCTTAGCGAAATTTACTAAAATGAATATGAAAAATGTTATATAAATACAGATATTAATATCAATAAAATGGCTAAATTGATTATTTTACAGCAAGGTGGTTATTATGGAATATAAAATATGTTAGTTGATATTTAAGATATAATAAATTTAGTAAACTTTTTTAATAGTTGAGGAATTTGGAATCATTATATATATGGCATATAAAGATATTATAAAAAATAAAATAAAAAAATTATTTAAGGATATATATATTATATATGCCAAAGAAAACTTACCTGTAAATTAACAGATGAACATAACAACCTCAATGATCTGATAAAATTTCAGAAAAATAAAATTGGAGAGTTGCAGTGTTGGGGTACTTGTAACCTTGTATTGTAACCAGATACACAATTTTTAATTAGGGTTGGGATGGGGAATTTTAGTTAATTACACAAATTTGGGGTTAAAAAGTTTAATAAAATGATGTGTGAAATGCGAAAAAAAACGAAAGATATTAAATGATTAATAAAGGATATAAATCAACTTAATATCCTAATTTTATATAACCCTTACTCCTTTATACATAATTTATGAAAATAGTTTGTAATTAATAATTAATGTGTACAATAATTTTATTAATGTTAATATTATTGAATAAAATATATAATTGTAATCATATTATATTAATTAATTGAACTTAACATAAATTTCATGTTAATTATGAGTGTGTGACACATAGGATTATTATCCTGCTTATATTACTTTAGTATATATATTAATCTAATTTTTATAATTAAAATATATAAAGAATATTTGCCTTGATGAATCACAGGTCTGGCCGAGTGTCAGCTAATACCTTCGCTTTATTCATCTAAGGCTCTAAGCTATCTTGTTCTTCTCAAATTTTGCGCCCAAGACAAGTTTTTTTTTCTTTTTTTTTTCTTTCTAATATTTGAATCAACTCCCTTTTCACTAACCCTAATCATTCGTATAATTTTCGCAGGTTTCGGTTCATCTTCTTTCCTTTCTCTTTTTTATCATGCTTTGATTAACATTAGCAGAAGCTTGGGACTCATATCCAAGAGAAGGTTTCTTTTTATTTTTCTTCTTCTTGTTGCTTAATTCTCTGTTTGGTTGTGCAGGCAAAACGGTGTTGAAGCAGAGAGAAGAAGCGGGATTTTCCCCCTTAATTGTGCTCGAGTACGAAGAAAAGATGCTATTTTTTTTTCAATGTTATTGGGAATTCATGTTTCTAGTTCATCTATTTAAATGAATGGTTTTGATATTCTAACTCCTTCCTTGCATATTTACTGGCAAAAAAAACCTCTTCTTCCTTGCATCTGTTTGTTTATTTTTGCTATGTGTGTGTGTGTGTGTATATATATATATATATATATATTTGTCTGCCAGAAATTGCTAGAAGATAAACTTAATATTGCAATCTGAAATAGATGATTAGAAATTTCAAGGTGGTTTAATTGAAATAAGGTTTCTAGTGTTCTGGAGATGGGTATTTGACGAGAACTTGAGGGGATTTTTTTCATGGAATTGGTGGGGGTCCAATCGAGAGAATTGTAGCTTTCTTGTTATATTTCTGCCATAGGAGTTTTGAACATGATGAACTTGGGGGAATTTTAAGGTTGAATTAATGTTGGCACCTTAAGTGTATGGAGTAGGGGATTTGATGGTTCAAAAAATGTCTGTCAATCCAGATTATTGATTCAAACATTAGGAAAAGTTAGAAAAATCTGGACTTTGTCACTTCTGATTTTTGGCATCCTACATAAGATTCATTTTGAATTCTATTCATAGTTGTATGCTAGACTCAGTTGAGCTCTTTTTATTCTGGTTATTAACTATAGATCATCTTCGAATCCAGTTGCCACTTTCTGTGTGGTTAATGCGTTGTTTCCTCTTGGAAGTAGACCACATAAATTTTATCAAGGTTTTGATTAACACATTTTCTGTGAAAATGCTGCGAGTACATACTAAATCTGTGGTTGGAATCATATTCATAAAAAGCTGATTTCAGAATAATTCAAACATTTGTAAAAGCTGACGAAAGATTATTTTATTGTGTTACTTTTTCCCAGAATAACTTAAAATGGCTGGAAGAAACCGCATTCCTCGCGAAGCCTTCAATGACCGGCATGGATTTCCTCCTGAAAGATCTTTCCTCCGTGGTCCTCCTCTGCCACAACAACGTCCTCATCCTGTGTTGTTGGAGGAAGAACTTGAAATGCAGCATGCAGAAATTCGGAGGCTTTTGACTGATAACAGCAGGCTGGTAGAAGATCGAATAGCTATACAACAAGAGCTTGGTGCTGCGAAAGAGGAAATTCATCGTTTAAATCTTTTCATTGGTGACGTTCGTGCTGAGCAAGAGCTGTACTCAAGGGGACTTATTGACAAAGGCTTGAAGCTGGAAGCAGATCTGCGTGCAACTGAGCCAACTAAAAAAGAGGTTGTGCAACTTTGTGCAGAAGTTCAGAAACTGAATAATAATAAGCAGGCACTAACTGGTCAAGTTCAGGCTCTCAAACAAGATGTTGGCAGGCTGCAAGCTGATAATCAACAGATACCTGTTCTGAGAGCAGAAATTGATGGCCTGCACCAGGAATTGATGCATGCAAGGTACATACCTGAATCCTTTCTCTCTTTTTAAAAAAATTTCAAACAAATAAAAGTATTTCCATTTTGTTGAGCATTTAATTTGTAGTGCTAATATTTAATATATCCAATCATATATTTAAATGCTAAATTTAAATCTTATTTCATAGTAATGCTATTGATTATGAAAAGAAGGCAAATATTGAGCTGGTGGAACAGAGACAAGCAATGGAGAAGAACATGGTCTCCATGGCACGTGAAGTCGAAAAGCTACGTGCAGAACTTGCCATTGTGGATGGTAGACCTTGGGCTGCTGGTATGATCTCACTTTTATCTGTTTGGTTGGAGTTTCTCTGTCAAGCTTGAGTACTGGGAATGTTTTTAATTGTGCTATCTCGCTAAATTCAGGACCTGTGTTTTTCCAAGATTTCTGTCACCATCTGATACGATTTTCTAACGTTTTCCTACTGAGACTAGTTGTATATAATGGTGTTTATTCAACCTTCCGGTTTTTAAAATTATGACGGTTTAAACTTGGGATCTTGAAGTGGAAAGTCTAAGTTCAAAATGCTCGGTGTCTCTTCTGGATTCCATTCGACCAAGCAGTAGTGTTCTATGTTGCTTCTAATCTCACTGTCTTCATAAATGATAGCTCAAGGTGGACCATATGGGATGAAATTCCACAGTTCAGAGGGGGCTTTTCCAGCTTCATATGAAGGATACGGGGCTCGTCTGGTAGTGATGCTCATCTTCTTGTTTGAGTTATTTGTTTGACCATAAAGCTATCACGTCAGGATTGTTATTTTTGCAATTAAAACTTGCTTTCACTTAACAGGCTGGTGCTAATAAGGGTCCTTTTCATGGTCCTTCTCCTGGGACTTGGGAGAAGTCCTGCAATACTCATCGCTAGGAAAGCTATTGCTTGATGCAAGAAAGGTGAAATTGTTGCTCTATTTTGGAAGTGCAAAATATTGACCAGCATGGGGTTATAATCATCTATGTTTCATGCAACAGCAGTAATTTTTATCTTAATACATTGTCAGTCATCTTAAACTTCTTATTTAAGATTCTGTGTTGCTTTCTTTTCATTGGTAGAGGAAATGGTATCTCTCATGTATGCAGAAGATCGTAATATGATAATTTGAACTTCTACTCGGTCCAATTCTTCATTGCCATTTTTATTGTTGTTTGTTTTATTTTAACTGTTTTGCTTGAATATAACTAATATTACTTTAGGTAGAATTGCTGCCCCCTGAATAAGGTAGTTAACTTAGGTCCATTTGAAATCTATGGCCTATAAATGAAGCTTTTGGTTACAACCTACAAGTTACATGCACCTTTTTGACCGAATTGGAAAAATTCCTGGAACCATTTGTGTGTGGTAGTAGATCATCGAAGGCTGCAATGAAGTTTTGTCTTGTTGCAGAAAGATAATGTACTGTCCACTTGGACACAAATTCCATGTCTTGGTCTTAGCAGATGATTTTATTTACTAGATCAGCTCATGCAACACTTGAATGCTAGTTTTTTGGTGGAAGGCTATTTCTCTTGAAAATTGGAAGGTGTCACTTAAAGGATATCATCGATGGGGGATGTTTAATCTTGAGTATATTATTTTCTGTGAGAGACAAATGGGGCATCATTTATTGTGGTATATTTTGGTTCTGAATATATCCATTTTGAGTATTTTATACAGAAGCTGAATTCCGTGCCTGGATATGGTTCAATTAGCTTCTAATGGTCACTTCATGGACATTGTTAGGAGTTGAATTAAATTCTGAATGCTTGTATTCCTTTGAAGTTGTGCAGTTTTGGTATGTAACTCGGTGTTATAAGTCTCATTTTTTGTCAGTAAAAGAAATCTGTGAGAACGGATTCTTCTCTCGAGCAATATAGACAAATCAGTTGGATGGTGAGAATGGTTGACTTGCTCTACAAGTATATTGTTTAGAGCATTCAGGAGCTGCTCTTTTGCATGCTTTTATTAGCTCTTACTTCTTGCTTTCTGCTATTGTGGCATACCAAGTATGGTTGCTGCAAAAATTGGTGGATGTGCTATTAGGTATTTGGTGCTCTCCTTGCCAGCAACTCTTAGAGGAGAATCATTTGTCTCAAATTACTTCAGAGTGCGTTTGGCATCCATAGCCATATGGTGCTGCAAGTGTTCGAAGCTTGGAAGTCAAATGTTATAGGAAATATATACAATGGCATGGTGTCTGTGACCAGGGACTTGTTTAGATATCTTGGATTAGTTTTTATATTATTTTTCCATTTTGGAATATATGACATGGAAAATTGGTGCAAGAGTATATATTTCCTTATATGGTCTGTTGAGAATATGCTGCAGAGCTAGACCTTAATCAGTGTCAACTCCAGTGCATCTTGACTTGAGGTATCCTGGACGGAGAAAGTATTTATCTTGATCTTGTTTGTATAAGTTTGTAGAACTACTTATAATTTCCTCTGATGGTAAAAGTTGTATAAATAGATTTTCCCAGCTATGGAGTGTGAGCCAATGTACACGTGTGTGCGCATTATCACTGCTAATCTTGAGTGAGTTAACATTTTCTCCCAAGTTTACTAGAATTACAAGAAAGTTTTGCAATAGGGTTAATTGCATTTTCTATGATTGAGGGAATTCTGGTATTAAGCTGATGCAGCAGATGGCATACATGATGGAGTACTTGTTATGTACATAGAAAAAGGATATATATTTTGGAATATTAAGTTAGTTATTGAATCTGCTTGCTTAAATAGTCCAGTTCCATGGGTATATCCTCTCAAAACACGTGTGGTGTTTGAATACAAAAATCATGACTCCTTGATTGAATGAAGGATTGTTTGCAATTCATCCTTTGAATAAATCTCATAGCTACCATTTGCAGTTTTATACCCTGTCCATAGAACCATCTGCAGTTCTGCAGTTTGTTTTGGTGCAAGTCTACAGCTCTGCTGTCTTTTTTTTTTCTGCAAAGTTACTCAGCTGTCAACATATTCCAGCCACCTACATAATTACAAGTGGTTTCGTTATTCGTTGACATTATATTTCAATATCTGAAAGATGATGGGAAGCCATGTGGAAGAGGCTGACTACTGATCTTTACTTACATAGGCAAGTTTTCTGTCCTTTTTTATGTGTTCCATGGATCTTCAATATGATGTTTCTTTCTAAGTTGAACTTTCCTGACACACTACCTTTGATTTCATTCTCTTAATTTAGCATTTCCTGCTTTATATAGACAGACCTATCTGAAGTTAGGTGGTTAAATCTAATAACATTGTTGCTATGAAGAATGTCTTGATCCTATTTTCATACTTGTATCCTTGCCAAGTTTCTTAGGATTTGTACCTGGCATTGGTTTAATTAGGTTTCAGGTTAATCAATTTATAGTTAAATTAGTGGATATGCATTTGTCATTTGCCAACGGTTTGTCTGAAGATAAGGTCCTGTAAACAAAAATTCAAAGAGTTACAGGCACATGATTGTACCAGTTTGTTATGAAATGCTGAAATATTCAATTGGATGTGCCTGGAACTAGTATTCTCAGATTGGAAATGGAAACATTTTATGCCAAGTGCTCAAGGATGATAGATGTTGGATTTACTTGGAACATTTGGTTGGATACTTCTAGTTTCATATGATTCATGTGAATACACATACTTATCTATTGTTCGAGGGAACTACAACTGGTGTCATTGCTGAGGATGGTTGTTTCTTTTCCCTATTCAAGTGGAAAGAAGTTTGCCCAGCAACTACCGAAACGAGGATATGTAAGAACAATCTGAATGGTTTTCTTTAATTAGAGAAAGTATGTTAGAATAATGAATCACTCAGAGAAGCTAAAGCTTGGTTTGGCTCTATGATATTATTTTGATGCTAGGCTGTTAGGAAGTGAAAATTTTGTATTTCTGACTAGCCATTACAATTTCTTTGTTCTTAATGAGATCAAGGTCCAAGTCATTTTCTTCTATAGTTAGAGCACTGTATTTATAGGAGAAAGTAACTGGTTTCTACGTACGAAGTTGTGAAAGGCAGAATTGGCTGGATGAAGCTGATTTGAAATGAAATTTCTGACTATATGCAGACTCATTGGAAAATAGTTTCCCCGTTTTCAGGATTATCGTTTCCTGTATCATGCTAACAATTTGAAGAAAAATAGTGCTATTTGTCCTACGTAAATTTGTACTTGAACATAGGCAGTTGGATGAACATTACTAGAGTTGCCTATTTGCTTCTTAAGGCTTTCCTTCATGTAATTGAAGGTATATGAAGACGATACCAGCAGTTCTGAAGAAAAGAGTGGACTTGTGGCTTGCCTGAAATTGTTAATTATGATCTCATGTTAATATGATTCCTATGTGATTGTAGAAGTGGAGGCCAGAGTGGATTTAATTCGTCTGCTGCATTGCTTGCAACTTCTTTTATACCAGTTAATAAATGATTGTAGCTTCCTTTAGATAATTTTGGTGCTTAAATAAAATTTGTTACTTGTTTACCGCACTCCTAAAGAAGATTCTTGCTTTCTTTTTTTTGAACAACTTTCCTTAGGATGAAAATTGATATTTCAATCTCTAGATTCTTCCTAATTTTGTAATTTTAATGTTGCAGATTGGTACCTGGTATGCATCACACGAAATGGTGAAGAAAGATCATGTATGCATATACATGATGTTGACGAAATATGATGAATGAGGTAAAATTACATATGTTCTAGACAAACGTGGAAGAAGGTGAAAAAAGAAATCCTTCTTTCTGAATGTGTGTGAATTTATTGGTATATAAGCATTTCAATCTTAAGGGTGATGCATGGAAAATTGTTGCATTTTCCGGGGGCGTGCACGTCACAAGACCATAGTCTCTTGGTCTCGTGAAAAGTGTTTATAGGCTGACTTAGACATGCTAGGAAGCCACCCTAATTATGTTAGGTTTGCCAGGCTGAAGTTCCAAGCCACCGACACAAAATCAGGGATTGTAAGTCATAGGCTAAACAATATCATCCATCTCTTTCTATGACCTTTTCATTTTCAGGTCTCCTGCTCTCTAGTAATGGCAGGATTTGATTGCAAATCCCTGGTATGATCATTGATCAACCAATATAAACTTGTTTCAGTTAAAGCCAACATTGCCATAAAATGTTTTTTAGCCTTATTAATCTTGAGTCAATAACAAAAGGGTTTATAGGGGTATCCTCAACAGACAAAATATCAGTTTCTTTTATTTTTCTTCTTTTTTGGCCTTAAATCATTGGAGTTCAGTTCACCTACATTATTAGCTTGCATGCATGATAGAAAAGTAGGCCTAAATAATTCTGATTATTCTATGAAAAGCCAAGCCTCTAAATTACAAAACATAGAAAAATAACATTGTCAAAAACAAACTGACATACACAAAAGTTATTATTACAGCCTCTTGCATTGCATGATTTTGATATTCAAAATCTTTGCTTCACATGCCATTGCCCATTTGCCATGCCCACGTCTTTCTGTTTTGAATCTCATCAATGTAGCCGACCCTACAACGTTTTAGTGTGGTCTTATCTCAAACTTATCCTTCTTTGAGGGGAAGGGTAGTTTGGACTCTGAACGTCTTCAGGTTTTAATGTTGTAATAAAAATAAAATATTACTGTTACTTAAAAGTTTAGGAAATTAAAGTCTAGTTTTTAGGTATAAAGTATGAAAATTTTAGTTAAAAGAAATGAGACGTAGACCTTCTTTAATCATTGGCTTCGCCAAAGCCCTGGGTATTCGAGATTTACTATGTGCAAGTTTATGCATAGGTTTCCGAATCCCCTCATGTGTAGTTGTTATGAGTGGTTTTTAATTCAGTTAGTTTAGTTAATTTGTTGGTTTTAATTTAGATTGTATTAATTTTTAGTCTGTTTGTAATGTATAATGGTTTAATTCTATTACTCGAACTCTTCGTTTGTAATAATTTGATATTTGTGGTTATTTGAGCTTGTATTTGTATTTCTTACATTTTAAAAGAAAAATGTTTAAAGTATTTTTCTTCTAACTTTACTTTTACAGTTTAATCAAATTCAAAGTTTCTTTTTGTATAATTGTGTTAAAGTAAATTTTTGTATATCTCGTTGCATAATTTTAGGAATTAGCCTAAAAATATTAGTGTTTCCAAAATAACTACTCAAAATATTATATATTTTATAATTAAATTTCTTTGAACTCTTTTGTGGAACAGTGATATTTTTATATAAAATCTAAAAAATAAATGCAATTTGAAAACACAATTGCTTTCTAACTTTTGATTTTCATCAAAATGTTTAATAAATCTATTATATAATTTGTGGGTGTGATAATGTTTTATTATCATGCAATTATAAGCATCTCTAAAAAATATATTTAAAAAATCAAAAGATAAATAAATGGAATACGTCTTTAAAACTTCACTTGTCCCGCTCCATCACAAATAATTTAAACCTCCCTTTCCACCTTCCCATATTTCTCTTTTGATTTCCTCTCCCAACATTCTTCAACTTGTTGCTACTCTTTCTTCTTCCCCCAAACCAATCCTTTGAAAGTTCAAACCTCCACAACTTTTTCTTGGCCATGACAACCTACGGCACGATCCCAGCTTCCTCACTCCCTTCGGCCAACCTTGAATACCTATCTCGAGCCAAAGAACGTATCAAAGATGGCCTCGGAGCTCGACGTCCATGGAAACTCATGTTCAACATCCACTCCCTCAACTTCCCTCGAACCTTCTCTGAAGCCATTTCCAGGTTTAGAGCTAACTTAGCTTACTTCCGCATGAATTACGCCATAATCGTGCTTCTTATCCTTTTCCTCAGCCTATTATGGCACCCCATCTCCCTCATAGTCCTCATTATCATGATGGCCCTTTGGTTGTTCTTGTACTTCCTACGGGATGAGCCATTGGCTATTTTCAACCGCACGATCGACGACCGTGTAGTGCTGGTCGTGTTGGGGGTTTCGACCTTTGTGTTCTTGCTGTTGACTGATGCCACCAGCAATATCTTAGTGTCAGTTTTGATTGGTGCAGTGGTTGTTTTGGTGCACGCTTCGTTGAGGAGGACTGACAATTTGTATGATGAAGAATCCACTGGCTTGGTGTCTGGACCTTCTTCGTCCTCATAATTCTGGGTTTCTTTTTCGTTTATCATTCGTGTGGGGTTTAAAGTGAGTCATATATTGCTTTTAGTGTGGTATTGACCTTTTTTTTTTTCCTTTAGTTGTCTGTTTCCAAGTATTGTTTAGTTTAACATTGTTAAGTGCCAAATCAAAGATGATGTGGTTTTATTCTCTGAATCATGGATTGAATGGGATTTCTGCAAGTGGTTGATCCAACGTTGTTTTCATTTTCTTTTCTGGATAATTTCATTCATTCAAAGAACCGAAAATACAAGGCTAACCATTGTTTGAGTGAACACTTGATGATCTTTGGCTCAGCAAACTGTATATTGAAACAGTCTGATTATGGTTTTGGACGGTTGAATCGGAATTTTCCTTTTCTAACTTGGTTACAATATGGTCTTTCACTTTCAGCTTCACTCTTAAGTTTCACTCTTATACCTGGTTTGGCTCGCTTGGGTTTTCTCTTTAGAGGTTACTTTAAGGAAATGAACTTGGCTAGTTTTGTTAGATTTGAAGATCTTTGTTTCGGGTATATGTATAACGAACACTAACAGATCTTCAGTTGGATTTTGGTAATCTTCAGTTGTTTTTAAGTCCGCCTGAAAAATTAGTTTAAATTTTTGTTTGAATCCAGTTTGGATGAAAATACTAAAATTTGAGTTTAAATCTAATTTAGATGAAAATATTAAAATTCGAGTTTGGTCTGGCATGCCCGTATTAAATTTTTTATATAAAAATAACTTTAAAAATATAATACATCAAATACATTAAAAATATTAAAATAAATGTTTCCCAACAAATGGAAAAAAAATTAAAAAAATATATATTTAATTAACACTAAGATAAATACAACTTAACAAGCAAATACCTTTAAAATAGTAGCAAAATTAAAAATAAAATAAAAGTCATACAATATGTAAACAATAACAATAAACTAGTAGTAATATAGTAGGGAAATAATAGCAAAACAATAAAAAATATTGGAAAAAACAATTAAAAAAATAGCAATAGTTTTTTTTTTATAAATTTTATCCAAGATCCAAGTCTATTTTTTAGATTTATATTTTTGTCGAAACCCTCTCACTTTTTGAATGAATCAGGTGATATTCGACCTCTAAACGTGAGTAATCAACAAAACAAAACAAGGGGACAACTTGTTGTAATGAAAGATTGAAGGCTTTTGGAAATTGGCATGTGATTTGAGCTTTGAACCCATACATACATACAGAGCCAAATGTTCTTATGCCAAATGTTCTTATTCGACCTCCGTTAGCTCATTTTGAAATTGTAAATGAATTGCATGCTGAATCAAATGAACAAAAAAGGATGGAAATGGTAAAGTTAGAGAAATGAGAAACATTCGGAAATGAATGTGGTTTTCTCAGTAAGTATAGAAATAACCTAAGAATTAATTTATGATTTTTTGAATTATTAATTAATTGATTGATTGAAGTTCGAAAATGAGATTAAATAAATTGGTTATAGTGAATCCATTGAATGTAGAAAAATTAAATATATTTTCTCATAAATTCTTTTACGGTAAAGTTATCATGATTTTATCGGAAACAAAATCGGATTGAGAAAATTATTCAATTGAAAAATTAATTTAATAAATAATGTCTATTTTGAGAAATAGAAAAACATGCACTGGATTAGATTGAATTATAAAGTGCTGGGTTAAAAATCCATAAAGCGTTTATAATTGGACTCGATACGGGAGAGACCCAAAAGCCCCTCATGTTAATATATGGGACAACAAACCCTAGTATATTTAACTAGGATTGTTGCCCCTCTCTCTCCTAGTTGGACTAGGATTTTGTTTTTCTATTGAAATAAACTTCTACTAATTCAACAATGTTTTCAATTCTTCTCCCTATAAATAGATAACATAAGTAGGGCTAAATATACAACTTTGAGATATTGTTTTCTGCCCGAAAACAGTTGGAATTTATTTTCTAAGTATAAAATATATTTTTCGAAATAACAATTCTATCGGTTTCTATTAAAGAGATTTTTGCTTTCCCGTTGAAAGTAAAGTAAATAATTTTTGCTTATGTTTGATTCGAATTCATTTGAGCCGACACTCGAAGCAGTTTGTTGTATGAGAATAGAGGAGAAGGTTATTCGGTTGAAAGCCGAGAATAAAAAGGATCCGTCTAGCTGAAAACACAGGTGCAATTTTCGTTAAAGTTTATTACTATAAATATCACAAATCGGTTCGATTTTTGAAATTTTATTTTCCGCTGTATAAGAAAACTATTTTCAAATTGGATTTTTTTTCAACATTTTATCCATAAACTCTCTTACCAAATTGTAAACCTTAATTTAACCTGAGTTTCCAAATCTTAAAATGGTTTTATTGATATGATAAGTGAACACTGCCAAACGTGCAAATATTTGGAAAGAAAATATTGCAGCAAAAGATATAGAAATAAAATAGCGATGTCTGCAAGTATACGGATCAAATTATAATATAGTAAAGTGTTACAACAGAACACAGAGAAGTATTCTGAGGATCGTACCCAAGAGAGGACAAATTAAATTCGAAATCTATTTTTACAATAATAAGTCTAAATAGTAATAATTAAAATCTATATTACGACAAGAAATAAAATAGATTACAAGCATAAACTAAAGTAAATAAACAAAAAAATAGGCAGTCAACTAAATTAGGTTTAACAGATAGAAGATTAACTCGTTTTAGTTGTCGTAGTTAACATTAGAATTTGGGTTTAAATGGAATTAACTAGTACCTCCTGTCCTCTACTAATTAACTAACCGACAGGTACTCTGTAACAGCTCGAATTTTTAGTGGTGTCGGAAACAGTAGTTCGAGGCCACCAAATCCGGCAAGTAAGTTCACAAATATTATTATTTAATATTTACGAGTCAAATATAGTTTTAAAAAGGTTTTTGAATTGGTAATTTGTGTTTTATAATGATTTATTAGGTCAAGTGGTTTTAGAAAGTGAGGTATTGGGACCTCGTTTCTATAAAACGAGCCGTAAGTTTTTTTATAAATATTTACGGAGTGTCATTAAGTTTCGATAGTTAATTAATTAAAAGGGACTAAATTGAAAAAGGTGTAAAACTTGTTAATTATAATATTTAAGTGATTAAATGACTTGAATTATAAATGAATGACTTAAGAAACAATTATACCTAAACTAAAATAGTGGGGAGGCATATGAAGGTAAATTAATAAAATATAGTGAATGTATGGCAAAACGGTAATTTATATGAAATTAAAACATACAAATTGAATTTTAAAGTTTTCTTTCAGTTCATCTTCCAAATTCAGCTTAAACCAACATAGGAGAGAGCTTTTTAAACTGGTTTTTGATACTTTTGCTTCATGTGAGTTCAATTCTTACCCTTTTCGTGTAATTTTTATGTTTTTGAGATTATTATAAATAAGTCCAACTAAGCCATACCTTTGTTTTTGATTTTATTAAAATTTTTGGAAGTTTCCATTAATAAATATTAAATTTTTTTGATGAATAACATGGATTTAGAGCTTTGATTATGTTGTATGATGATTTTATAAAGTGATTTTGTTAAATATTGATTTTGGATTAAATTATGAAGATGTTAAAATATTAGGGTTTGATAGTGAATTTTGGGTTTATTAGGGGATTTATGAAGGCCTAGAATATTTGGATAGATTATTGATTGATAAAATTAGTTAATTTGATAGATTAATTAATTAAGGGATTAAATTGTAAAAATTGAAAAAATTTGGGGTAATTGTATAAATTTGAAAAATAAAAGGGTATTAATTGTAAAATGAATTGGAAATGGAATATATGCTAATAAGTGAATAATTTTATATTTTAGATCAAGATCCCGTAGATATTCGTGAAAAAGGAAAAATAACAGAATAGTCACTGAACTTCTACAATTACTACAATTCAATCCAGGTAAGTTTGTACGGTTAAAATTTTATATTTGTATAAATTTGATGAACGATATTATGCATGTATTCTATTGTTGGAAATGAGTCATTGTTGGAATTATATAATATTAAATTGGATATTCGGATTGAATGGAACGCGAAATTTGAGTACATTCGTAATTTGGGTATGATGGTATTGGAAGGAGACAACAACATTTTTCCCAAGTAAACCGGGGTTCAGCATTTGTTGCGAACTCTCTTGTTTTAATTTCTATTTGGCTTAATTGGGTAAATCAGCTCTTACGAGCTTCTGTTCAACTCTTACGAGCTTCTGTTGGCATATTCGGGAGGACCAGCTCTTATGAGCTTTTGTTGACAATGTGCTCTTATTCGTAAGTTGTTCTTAGAATGGAAATATTTTGGTAAAGTGATTTATTTAATGAATTTGAAATACCTGTTATTTATTTTTGTATTAATTTAAATATGCATGTATTTATCAAATGAAGTTGTGAACGATAGAGAATTAACATGAATGATTTTATTTATTTGACTTGTTATAATAGGTTTGATAAGATTTTTGTTTAACTCGTCGAACTTACTAAGCTTCATTAAGCTTATTTTTATTGTTTAGTGTCTTTGTAGATTTTCAGAAGGTTGGACGATCGGATCAGCACTTAAGTCACACTATCCAGCTTATCTCGGTTGTTTTTGAAATATTAAATACAATTTATATGGCATGTATAGAATTTTGTTCGATTTTGGTCAAAATTTAGCTTATGTAAATATTATGAATAATATTTTGTTTATATAACCAACATACATATTGATATGAAACTGAGGTATGAGTGTGATGTTAGTATAAGTGATATATGTATGTATATAATTGAGCTAAAGTGAACTTTGGTAACTTGGTTAGATAGGTTAATTAGGTAAGTTTGGATACTTGGTTGACATGTTTTAAGTTGTCATATGAGGTGCCTAAGGGCATATTGGTTGTATGTGGTGATAATACATGTTTAAGTCATAAATTTAAGCTTGTGTTGAAGGCCTTGTTATGGTTTGTTGATGTGCAATTTGTTGAGGCTAGGTTGGTGTCAATTTGGGTAAGAAATGTGGTATAGAAAATGGTCTATTTTCGTCCACAAGGGTAGAGACACGGGTGTGTATCTAAACTATGTGTGACACACAGCCAGGTGACACGGCCGTGTGTCCCCTGTATCTTGTACGAATGCAAGTCAGTATGCTCACACGGCCTAGCACACGGGTGTGTGACTTGGCCGTGTGACCCAAGTCAGAGAGTTACACGAGTTAGGATACGGGCTGGACACGGCTGTGTGTCCCTATTTCAAATGCCTATACGGCCTGAGACATGGGCGTGTCTCCTGACCGTGTGAGTCACACGGCTTGGTGATGCAGTCGTTGAGAGCACTAAAAATATCCCATCCCTAATAAATAATAAAAGAAAATAGTAAAAGGGAAGTAGGGTCAAATCCTCAGGGACTGGTTTGCAAAATATCCTGTTTTGTGAAATCCTAGGCAGAATCTTGCCCAAGAAAACCTGCGTTTTTGAAAAATAAAAAAAGCTGAATTAAAAGTTGATCTTAAAAAAATAAAAGCAGAATTTAAAGTTGACTGAAATTGTGATTACGAGAATTAAAACAAAAACAAAAATAAACAGAGTTGAGAAAATAAAGAGTTTCTTATGTGGCGAGATTCCAGCCTCCAGTTGCCTAGATCTGCCTTGAGCTCAATCCTCGGCTTTTAGATGACCCTTCTCAAACCAAGTAAGCCAGTTATAGTGGAAGAGGACGCCTACGACCACCAGCTCCAAGAATTTAGACTTACGAATTTAGGGAACCTGACTCTAGCCTGCAATCACTTTTGTGGGATCGTCTATGCTAGATCAACGCTTCTCAATGGCGAATTCCACGCCATTTTGTCTCTTGGGCTCGCCAACCTCTGACGCAGTAAGTTAACGAACCGACTGTGCAATCTTTCCAAAACATACAAAGCGGTCGCCTTTGCATACGTTGAAAAGTTTACTTCTTAAGGGATATGGACGGAAGCGTCATCCTCGTAGTGCGGAGAAACGATGAATACTTGGCGAGAAGGCTAAGTACGGATTCTAAGCCTCAAGAACCCTTTTTTGGAGAACATCGACAACCTTCGGCTAGATGGGTATAAAAATGGAAAAGGGAATTTTATTGAAAGAAAATATGAAAAGAACAAAAGCCTAGACTTTTGAGGGGAGAGTGTTTATAGAAAAAAATGGATGCATTTTGAGTCACTTTACCCCCTATTTATAGCTAGGGGAGATACTTTAATCTTACTTAAACTCCTAAAAGATAAATATATTTAATTGAAGATAAATAAAATAAAATCCTAAATTTAAATAATTCTTAATAATTATCTTAATATTAATTATCCTAATATAATTAAAATAGAATTTGATAAAATAAAATCGCTTCCTTTTGCATTTCAACCCTTGTATCCTCCATGCTTGCACTTTTGGCACTAACTTTTCCCTGTGTCGCACATTGGCCCATTTTATTTCTAAATTCACGCTTTTGGCCCTTAATTTCGCTTTTGTCTCCAATTTAGTCCCTATGAGATAGAAGATCATAAATAGCTCAAATTAGCAGGATCATACTCAGAATAAACACATAATTAATACATAAAAATATGTTATTCTAGAGTATTATCAAATTCCCCCTACTTAGCCCATGCTTATAATACCCCCTTACCCGTATTCGTTGTCGGAATAGGGTACAAGGCATTTCCGGAGTTTACGAAATATTTTTTTTTTAAACTGAGACCAATTCACATCAACCAATCCAATTCAACATATTTTCAAAATAGATCCATGCATATTTATAAGATAACCTCATCACATACTAAAACTAAAATTTGTTAGCCATACCAATGGCTGACCTTACATTCGTTTCATATTAACATTTAATTTATTAGCTTATACATGCCATTGATTTCCAAAATAAAGTTTCTTTATATACCGAAATCTTGGGGTTGATAGTGTGATGTGTCTCCCACCGAATCCGACCTCTGAGCTCTTAACACTACAAAACAGGGAAAAAGGAAATAGGGTAAGCACTTTGTGCTTAGTAAGCCCATGTAACAAGAATTATACTTACCTAATATTTTCAATACAATGCAATAAACATTCATATATCCATTCAATGCATTATTACCCTAACATGCACAAACTCAACATTCAAGTTAGTCCAATAATTTCCATGTATCAATAATATATACCATTTTTGATGAGCTCATCAATACCATGATTTCCATTTCCTTGTTATTTATTATTTTTTTATATTAATTTCTCGGAATTTCGATGGATTTTCAGGGGTCACTTTAGTGTACAAATCTAGGTCCATCAATTCATATTCATGTGCGCACATTTCCATTTCAGAGAGCACACTCCCGCGAACCTCATCCTTACAGAGGGATTACCAGTTCAGGCTAAATCCCCTGTAATATAAACTCATAGAGTATTGTTGGGATTACCAGTCCAGGCTAAATCCCCTGCAACGACAATTACTCTAATGAGCTTGGATCTGAATTACCAGTCCAGGCTAAATTCAGACCCTAATTTGGATTACCCGTCCGGGCTAAATCCATTTTATACATATTCTTCGGGAGGGCTATATCAGGATAGGATCACCCGTCCGGGCTAGATCCTTTTTACCGTCAATTCCTTTTCAGAGATCCATCGAATTTTCCCTTCATTCAACCGGGATTTATTTTCCCTTTTCATCAAGAATATCAATACCTCATCAATTATCATACAATAAACATCCAAATCATATTCACATCAATAACATTCATTTCAAGCATTTAAGAATATAATTCAAGTTACACGAACTTACCTCGATACTAGTTTGTATACAAAATCTACTAATCCAAGACTTTTTCCTTTCCTCGATCTAGCTTCGTATTTGAGTTTTCCGAATTTGGTGCAAAAATTATGATATATCAGCTTAGAAAACCCTCCTATGGCGTTTTTGGCTGATGAGAGTGAAGAAAAATGAAGAGATTTCTAGATATCCCAAATTAGTCCTAGTTTTATTTAGTAAATTTTGTTATTTTCCCATTTTACCCTTCTTTCAGTAATTCTCCTGATTTTTCTCAACTTATGCCGCCCAAAATATCTCCTTTGGGCTTATTTGCTCTTTAGATCCCTTCTCATTTGACAATTGAGCTATTTAATCCTTCTAATAACTTTTACACTCTTTTCAATTTAGTCCTTTTCATTTAATTGCCTACCCAAACGTTAAACTTTTCTAACGAAATTTTAATACTACATTACTAACATTTTATAAATATTTATAAAAATATTTCCTACTCAATTTTATGAGATCAAGGTCTCGATAATTTATTTTTACCCAATTCCTTCAATAATTCCTTTTTCTAACTAACCACTAAATCGGTAAAATTTTTCTATCGATATTTTAATACGATTTTCCTATCATATAAATATTCATGCAAAAATATTAAAATAGATTTCTCTTTAAATCGGATTTATGGTTACGAAACCATTGTCCCGATATCCTTGAATTTAGGCCATTACAATGCTTACCCTCAAATATGGTTATTATCTACTGTGAAAGTTAGATTCTGCCATAAAAGAAATACCACTCCAAAGTTTCATAAAAATTAGTTAAAAATGCATATGAAAAATAAAGAGAACCCTAAGCTTGCTTTAAGTAAAACAGAAAAAGTTTTCCAATTAATACACACAGAAATTAGAATCGACTTGAATTATTTCATGAAAATTAAGTAAATTACCAAACCTACCAAGACACCCTATTTGTTTCCTCCTTTAGTCCCCAATTTTTTTTATTTTTTTTTCTTTTAAGAATATATCGAACCTTTTGACGCGAAGAGAGATGACAGCCAAGCACCCCACCCCGGTTACTCAGCCCAACATACTCCTAATTTATTATAATTTTTTTTTAAGAACATATCAAACCTTTTGACGCGAAGAGAGATGACAGCTAAGCACCTCACCCCGGTTACTCAGCCCAACATGTTCTTAAAAATTAATTCCGGTTAGCAGAGTTTTACCTAACACGTCACGCAACCCAAGCACCCTACCCCAGTTACTGATAAACCGTAAAAGTAACATATTTTAATCCCACATTTAGTATGCTTTTGGATGATTTAAGCCTCGATTTATGTAAGAAGGTGCTCTTAATCCTTTCTTTTCATGTCTTATACCCAAGAAAGCACCCAAGGATGAAAAGAACATAAAACGGGCCCAAAACGGAGTAAATGGGCCATATCACGAACTTGACACGGCCTAGACTTAAGCCCACACGGCCGTGTCGCATTGATCATCTAGAACACAGCCTTACCCCCGATTCACACGGCCGTGCCTCATTAAAGAAGTCCGAACACGGCTTGAAGACTAGTCACACGGGCGTGTGACATGGGCGTGTCCCTGTCGTGGCAAAGAGCAATTTCATTAGGATTTGGATACTTTAGGGTGAAGAAATACATTCCAAGAGCCTATATAAACTCCCTAAGTGTTACTTGAAAGAGGGCGGTTAGCTAGGCCAAGGAGCCAAGTCAAAAAGGTCAGAGTTGTGGGAATCACTCGAAGATAGCCAGTTGATGCATCTCAAGAAGCCGAAATTCTACTCAAGACGACAGATCTCTCCTTAATTCCTTCAGGGGGTTTTAGGGATTTCTTATGTTTTGTTTTATCTTTTCTTTTGAGATGTTTTCTTTATTTGTTATGAACTAAACCCTTCAGATACCTGAAGGGGATAAAACTTAGATGAACCTTGTTATTGTTTTCTGAACTATAAGATAAATACTTGATTTGTTCTTAATTATGTGTGCTTAATTCTTGTGTTAATGTTTCCGGGATATTGATTCAAGTCAGATGTTCTTAGGTGGATGAGCAAAAGTCCCTGCTTAAGAATAGATCTAGCATAATTAAAGTGGAGTCGTTCGCGCGCCTAGAGATAGGGTGACGAGATTTTGTCGGATTAGGGTGAAACCTAATATGGGTGATCGCTGAAATCAAAGCCTTAAAAATTTATAAAAGAATGATCAAACCTGGAGACTAACTCTAACAACGATTAAAGGCAAGTGTACCTATCGAACAGTAGTATAGCTTAGGCAAGACCGGATTATCAAACCCAAAGGAACTAAAAGTATTAATACTAACTTTCTTTTTATTATTTAACCTTAAAATTAGAGTGAAGATTGCTTTTTAAACTAAATTGACAAGAACTAAACTAGGAACACAAATACAAAAAGGATGAATTGGAAAATAACTTGAAGAAACTCAATTGATCACAACGACACCCTCAGGAAGAATCCACCTAGACTTTACTTGTTATCTAACCTTTAATTATATGATCTATTTACTTAGCTTGATTCTTAAGACTCCCTAACCTATATTAAACCCTCTCTCGAGGCGAATAACGTCTAACCCTAGGTTAATCAGTGGAACTCTCGTTCGCTTATAATAACACCCCAGGATAGCAATAAATCAATTAATGGACTCCCATATTAGGTTTCACCCTAATTTGGTAGAATCTCGTAACCTTATCTCTAGGCGTTCCATCAACTCCGCTTAATTATGTTAGATATTCTCTTAGGCAGGGTCTATTCCTCCTCCACCTAAGCACATTATATTTGGATTAAGCAACATAATTAAGAACAAACTAAGTAATTCATCATATAACTTAAAAATCAAATAATAAGATTCGTCTAGGTTCCATCCCCTTCAGGTATCTGAGGGGTTTAGTTCATAATGAATAAAGAAAACATCGCAAGAGAAAAGATAAAACAAAACATAAGAAATTCCTAAAACCCCCTGAAGGAATTGAAGGAGAATTCCGCCATCTTGAGTATAATTCCGGCTTCTTGGGATGGATCAACTGGCTATCCTCGTGTTATTCCCTAACTCTGACCTTCTCGGCTTGGCTCATTGGCCTAGCTTTCGATGCCTTTCAAAGGTCGTACTTGAGGGATAAATATAGGCTCTTGGAATGCGATTCTTTTTCCCTAAGTATCCTTTTCCGACTGAAATTGCTCTTTCTAGGGACAGAGGCACGACCATGTCACACGCCCGTGTGGATCGAGACCAGACCGTGTTCGGACTTCTAAAGTGAGGCACGGCCGTGTGGGGCGGAGTTGAGGCCGTGCTCTAGGTGTTCGTCGAGGCACGGCCGTGCGGGCTATGGGCCAGGCCGTGTCAATTTCATGCTAAGGCCCATTTACTTCGTTTTAGGCCTGTTTTGTGTTCTTTTCATTCTCGGGTGCTTTCCTGGGTCTAAAACATGAAAAGAAAAGATTACAAGCACCTTTTTATACAAATCAAGGAATAAATCATCAAAATGTAAGCTAAATGTGGGATTAAAATACATTACTTTTACAGTTTATCAAATACCCCACCACTTAAGCTTTTGCTTGTCGTCAAGCAAAATTCTCAATTTACAATTAAAACGAACTTTCCATGAATTCCAATTCCTATCAACAATGCCTCATCATAATTCATAGATAATTCATACATGGATAATTCGATTGAAAGAGTCCTAAAGATTTAAACGAGATAAGTCATGATTTTGTACCTTCAAAACATAGGTGCCTCCCTTTATTTAAATGACTACCTTTTCAATTCAAAACCGACAAGGATTGATGTCCTCACTAAGGTTTCACTCAAATCGCTCTAAAGTGTTTAAGGTTCAGGAAAAGATCGCTCATAAGTCGAACTTGAAAAGTTAACTCCATAGGCTTGCCTGAAAATCAAATCTCCACCACTGTAATATGAGATGATAAATAGATCAAAAGGTCTTTGTTAAGGTTGTAACGGGGCTAGGGTTAAAGGTGTGGTTAAAGGCTGAATTTAAAAGGTTAGAATCGAGATCGAATTGACGAGTACCTAAAAACTGAAATATTATCCATTGAAAAGTAATAATCCTACTAATACGAGCTTTTCTTTTTGAAATTTAGACTTTGATTTGGTAAGCTCAACACTGATATTAATTTTTTTTTAAGAACAATCTAAGTAATACAAAAATTTAATATCAGACTAATAAACTTCGATAACTGATCAAATCAAATCTCGATTAAGGGATAGTCAAAAGAGAGGGTAATAACAAATACAAAGAGGCTTTTGGGTTAATATTAGTAGGTAAGTCAATAAGAAGGGTCTTGTTAGGCTCAATGGGGTTCACTAGGGGTTAATTGTAAAGGTGGGCTATTTAGTGGTGTAAGTGGGTTAAAACCTAGGTGAATTTATCATCTCTGTACTATCAAATAAAAAATATGGTCTCAATATGCATAAACGAGGTAAGTTCTGGAATAACAGTTCATAGTTGACACACTTTAATCAAAGAATGAGCACAAAAAAGAATGTATGCTCTTTAAGGTTCAAATACTCACGAAAATTATGGGTGTTTTGACATTATCCTTGTGAATTTCAAATTTCAAGGTAGTATTCAAATTTAGGTCAACAACCTAGCAAAATTTTAATTCTTGAAAAATAGACTTATCATGCTTAATTCTCTAGTATTCTTCAATTTCAATTATCAATGCACAATTAACTATGACTTATTTTAGAACAAGTCAATTAAAATTACAAATCATAAAAAATTTCATCCTAATTAGTAATATGAAAACTTTGCATAAAAACAAGACTAAATCAGGGATTTGAGAATAATGAAAAAAAGTTTGGCACTTTTATTCCACTTTTACCCTCAGGGATTTGAGAACAATGAAAAAAGTTAGGTATATTTACCCCCCACACTTAAGATGTACATTGCCCTCAATGTATAAAGATAGATATTTTTATAGAAATCAAAAAGTGAGGGTGAGAGGTACTCCCTGTATTCTTGGGTGGGTTTAGTGGAGGATGTTGTACCTACGGCGAAGGAATCGGTATAGTGGTGGTGTTGGTTTCCGAGCTCTGTGCTAGATGAAGAAATTGGGGAACTCTTGAAGGATTAGCCAGGCGTTATTAAGACATAATTAAGCTGAACTAAATATTAAATGAAAAATAAGAAAGAAAAAGGAAATGAGACTAAGAAGGAAAACGAAAATAAAGGAAAAGAAGAATGGACCGGAGAGTCCTTATTGGAGGATGGTTCGCACGGTGGGTGTGACTTCTAGGGCTATGAAGGTGGTGGCGGTGGTGAGAGTGGTGTAGTCATTTTGGTGGTCGGCGTGATTCCCTAGCAGCCTGGCGAACCTGACACTAAGAAACTAAAAGAAGAGTAAATAAAAAGAGCAATTGAGAAGCTTAGATAAGGAAAATAAAGAAGAAGAGGAACAAAAAGGAAAAATAAATTGGTCTCAAAGACCCTTAGCTTGGTGTTGAGACGAAGCTGCTGGCATGAGCTCATGTTGATCGTTCTTTGAGGAATCTATGCTCAGCTTCTTTCGCTTCCTCGGCATGGTGTTGGCTTGCTTAAGGGTCTAGAGCCTTAGTAAGTGGAGAATCTGAGATGGATGAGAGAGAGAAGCAAGGGAAATAATTAAGAAATCAGATGGGAGGAAGGGGAAGAGGTGAGGGGTTTAAGTAGAGGTTCAATTTTGGTGCTGCTCTACGGCTATGGGCGTAGGGTGTGTCGATTTACACGGCCTTCTCGCATGGCCGTGTTGTGGAGTGTGTTTGTCATCCCATGCCCGTGCTTCAGATTCGTATGCCCGTGTTTGTCAAGTCAGTAGCTTCGCACGGTTTGGGGGCACGGGTGTGTTCTATCCGTGGTGAGGAAGTCAGTAGCTTCATATGGTTGATGTCTGTCGGTGCTCGTGGGGAGGGTGGTTGGATCCGTGATGTTGGGGGTGGTTGGACTGAATTGCACAGCCTCTGCCCTGTCAGTGTGGTGGTTTAAGTGGTCCACACGGTCATGGACACGGCCGCGTGTAAGGCCGTGTGGCCTGGAATTCTGCGCTTTTGATTAGTTTTAAGAGAAAAGAAGAAGAAAAGAAAAAGAAAAAGGGAAGAAAAACAATTGCGAAAAGAAATAAGGTTAGTGCTCGGGTTGCCTCCCGATAAGCGCTTGTTTATAGTCTTAAGCTAGACTTTCCTTGTATTTGAAAATTTTAGGGAGGTTTAAAGGTTCGAATATCTTCCCTTATGCCTACAGCTTTATTTTTATGACAAAGTTGAAGTCGAGAAGCGTTTACCTTGAAATTGCCGAATATTGGATTGCTTACCTCGACTATTCCATGTAGAAAGATATCGTGTACTTTGAGAATTTTTTCTCCCTTTGCCCTCAGGTCTATTGCAGTGATATGAGGATCGGTTTTGTCTAACAGTACCTGTTCTCCTATTTTGAAGTGGTTGGATGTCCCTACGAGCTCTTCTGGTGGTTCCTCCGGTTTTACTTCGTGTGGATCTGGTTCTTCTTTGTCGTGTGTTTGCTGCTCTTCTAATTGGTTGACCCTAAGGCTTTGCTCCTTATGTGGCTCTACTTTGTTGACTTGAGGTCTATGAGTTGGCTCAGGTTTGTGTCCTTGTGATGTTTCCTGTGATGGAGGTTGAACAATTTGATTATCTATTGAAGTACTTTCTTACCTTCATCGACTGTTGTCCTGGCCGAGTCAAGAGCTTGAAGATTGATTGATTCATCACCTACACGAAGTATGAGTTCACCTGTGGCAACATCAATTTTAGTCTTGGCAGTTGCTAGAAAAGGTCTTCCTAAAATTAAGGGGATTGAATTATCCTCATCCATGTCTAAGACAACAAAGTCTACTGGGAAAACAAATTTATCGATTTTTACGAGAACATCTTCAATAATGCCCTTAGGAATTCTAACAGTTTTATCAGCTAATTGAATACTCATCCTAGTTTGTTTGGGCTTCCCTAGACCTAGTCGTTTAAATAGTGAATAAGGCATGACATTTATGCTTTCCCCTAAATCAGCTAACGCATTATCAATATTTAAACTACCAATTAAACATGAAATTGTAAAACTCCCTGGATCTTTTAGTTTCTGTGGTAGTCTATTTTGTAACATTGCCGAGCATGTTGTGTTTAGTTCCACGTGGTGCTCTTTATCTATTTTGCGTTTGTTGGTCAAGAGCTATCTTAAAAATTTCCTCGAGTCTGGCATCTGGAAAAGAGCTTCAAGAAGAGGTAAGTTAATATGTAATTTATTTAAAAGTTTAAGAAACTTACCAAACTGTTCCTCTAAATCGTCTCTTTTTATAGCTTTGGGGTAAGGTATGCGAAGTTGGTACTCTTTAATTGCTGGTTTTGGCTTTTCTTATGTTACCTCTGTTTTACCTTCTTCTACCTTATTTTCTGGCATTGTATCAGGTTTATCTAACGCCTTATTATTCTGAGCTGTGATGACTTGAACTTGTTCCTTAGGGTTAATCTCAGTGTTGCTTGGCAGACGTCTTTGCGGTCTTTCTGGCATCAGCTTTGCGAGTTGTTCAACTGCATTAGTGACTTCCTTGACTGACTTAGTAATTTCCCCTATTCGGCTCTCATTGCTTTTGATTGTTCTCTCTGTTTCTTGGATACGTTTCTTTGTGTCTGCTGAGAATTTTGCTATCATCTCCTCGAGGGTCGGTTTCTTCTCTTGTGGATAGGGCTGATTTTGGAAATTTTGAGGAGGTTGTTGCCTTTGATTTCCTTGATTTCCTTGACCTCCCCATGAAAAATTTGGGTGGTTCCTCCAACCTGGATTGTAATTGTTACTATAAGGATTATTATTGGGTCGGAAGTTATTACCTATATAGTTCATCTGGTCGCTCTCTGCTTCCGGTTGGTAGGGTGGGTACTCAGGATTCGCTACAGTTCCACTTGTGTCGCACTGCATGACTGGGTGTGCCTGCGAAGAACATAAAATATCAAGCTTTTTATTCATCATCTCTAGCTGCGTTGATAGCATGGTCACTGCATCGACGTTAAAGACTCCTACTGATTTCGTTGGTTTAGCCCTTGAAGCCTGCCATTGATAATTGTTTAGTGACATCTCCTCAATGAACTCGTAGGCTACTTCTGGAGTTTTGTTGTTCAAGGTTCCACCGGTGGTTGAATCGATCAGCTGCCTTGTTGAGGGGTTTACACTGTTATAGAAAGTTTGGACTTGTAGCCACAAGGGGAAGCCATGGTATGGGCACCTCCTCAAGAGATCCTTAAATCTCTCCCATGCATCGTACAGCGTCTCTAAATCCATCTGCACAAAATAAGAGATATCATTCTATAATTTGGCTATTTTGGTCGGTGGAAAATATATCATTAAAAACTTTCCGGTCATCTGATCCCATGTAGTGATTGACCCTCATTGTAACGAGTTTAACCACTGTTTGGCTTTATTTCTTAATGAAAAAGGAAATAACCGAAGACGTATGGCATCATCAGAAACGCCATTTATTTTGAAAGTATCACAGAACTCTAAAAAGTTAGCTATATGCGTGTTTGGATCTTCGTCCTGCAAACCATCAAATTGAACAAACTATTGAATCATTTGTATTGTGTTAGGCTTTAATTCAAAATTGTTAGCAGATATAGTAGGCCTAACAATACTTGATTCCGCTCCTGTCAAATGTCGTTTCGCATAATCAAACATTGTGCATGGAGCATTATTTTCCCCCACATCACGTGGTGGTGGGTTGTTTTCGTCCATCCCTTCAGTAGGATTGGATCTGTCTTCTTCCTCCCTTTCTATGTAATTCAGGGCTCGCCTGGTTTTCTGACGATTCCTACGAGCAGTCGCTTCAATATCACTGTCGTATACCAAAGGTCCTCTCGGGTTCCTTCTAGTCATAAACTAGAAGTACCTGCTTGGAAAAAGAAAGAAAGAAATTTTCAGCAAAATAAAAATAAAAATAAAAATAAAAATAAAAAAAAGTTATGGCTAAAGTAATAAAAATAGAGTTTTCTTAATATTTTAGTTCCCCGGCAACGGCGCCAAAAACTTGATCGCTGAAATCAAAGCCTTAAAAATTTATAAAAGAATGATCAAACCTGGAGACTAACTCTGACAACGATTAAAGGAAAGTATACCTATTGAACAGTAGTATAGTTTAGGCAAGACCGGATTATCGAACCCAAAGGAACTAAAGTATTAATACTAACTTCCTTTTTATTATTTAACCTTAAAATTAGAGTGAAGATTGCTTTTTAAACTAAACTGACAAGAACTAAACTAGGAACACAAAGACAAAAAGGATGAATTGGAAAATAACTTGAAGAAACTCAACTGATCACAACGACACCCTCAGGAAGAATCCACCTAGACTTCACTTGTTATCTAACCTTTAATTATATGATCTATTTACTTAGCTTGATCTGTAAGTCTCCCTAACCTATATTAAACCCTCTCTCGAGGCGAATAATGTCTAACCCTAGGTTAATTAGTGGAACTCTCGTTCGCTTATAATAACCCCCCCAGGATAGCAATAAATCGATTAATGGACTCCCATATTAGGTTTCACCCTAATCCGGCAAAATCTCGTAACCCTATCTCTAGGCGTTCCATCAACTCCGCTTAATTATGTTAGATCTTCTCTTAGACAGGGTCTATTCCTCCTCCACCTAAGCACATTATATTTGGATTAAGCAACATAATTAAGAACAAACTAAGTAATTCATCATATAACTTAAAAATCAGATAACAAGATTCGTCTAGGGTTCATCCCATTCAGGTATCTGAGGGGTTTAGTTCATAATGAATAAAGAAAATATCGCAAGAGAAAAGATAAAACAAAACATAAGAAATTCCTAAAACCCCTTGAAGGAATTGAAGGAGAATTCCGCCGTCTTGAGTATAACTTCGGCTTCTTGGGATGGATCAACTGGCTATCCTCGTGTTATTCCCTAACTCTGACCTTCTCGGCTTGGCTTCTTGGCCTAGCTTTTGATGCCTTTCAAAGGTGGTACTTGAGGGATATATATAGGCTCTTGGAATGCGATTCTTTCTCCCTAAGTATCCTTTTCTGACTGAAATTGCTCTTTCCAGCGACAGAGGCACGGCCATGTCACACGGCCATATGGATCGAGACCAGACCGTGTTCGGACTTCTAAAGTGAGGCACGACCGTGTGGGGCGGAGTTGAGGCCGTGCTCTAGGTGTTCATCGAGGCACGGCCGTGCGGGCTATGGGCCAGGCCATGTCAATTTCATGCTAAGGCCCATTTACTCCGTTTTAGGCCTATTTTGTGTTCTTTTCTTCCTCGGGTGCTTTCCTGGGTCTAAGACATGAAAAGAAAGGATTACAAGCACCATTTTATACAAATCAAGGAATAAATCATCAAAATGTAAGCTAAATGTGGGATTAAAATATGTTACTTTTACGGTTTATCAATGGGAATCCATAGATCGAGTTAATGTGATTCTAGGGGTTTTTATTAGAAAGAGATTTCAATTAATGAACCTAGGGTTAGTTATTATTCGCTTCGAGAGAGGGTTTAATATAACTTAGGGAATCCTACAGATCAAGTCAAGTGAATAAATCGTATGGTTCAGGGTTAAATAACAAGTGAAGTCTAGGTGGATTCTTCCTGAGGGTATCGTCTTAAATCAACTGAGTCTTTCTTCAAGTTATTTCCCAATTCCTTCTTTTTGTCTTTGCGTCTTTAGCTTAGTAGTAGTTAGATTAGATTTAAACAACTTCACTTGTTTTAGGCTAGATAATAAAAAGAAGGTTAGTATTAGTACTTTTAGTTCCTTTGGGTTCGACAATTCGGTCTTGCCTAAGTTATACTACTGTTCGATAGGTACACTTGTCTTTAATCGTTGTCAGAGTTAGTTTGCAGGTTCAATCATTCTCTTTATAAATTTTAAAACTCTGATTCCAGCGATCAGTTACTCAGTCAGTCATGTTTTTAAGCTGCACTCATAACTGCGGAAAAATTGTTAACATTAAACGAAATTTTAATTTTGGAGAACTTAGGAAAAATAATCAAGTGTCAAGAATAAGTTTCAATAATCACCTAATAGCCATGAACATGAATTTAGCATGCAATCATATTAAGTGTCAACTTTATATTAAACTTGATCAATTTTACAAAAAGCAAGATAGAGTTAACTCTATTAATCACAATTATTTTTAGCCTAATAAAAATAAAAAATGGAGATGGCATCAATTATAAAAAAATTGTAATTTTTTCAAAAGACAAGAAACATGCATGTAGGTCAAACAGTGGGCAAATCCTGGTAAAAATCTTGGGCATGAAAAGAGGCAAAATATTCTAAAAAAATAATAATAATAATAATTTTGGGCAAAATGGAGCATCAAGCAGCAACATAAAAAACACAACAAAAAAAAGACAGTAATAATGAAGAGTACGTCCCCTACTTAAAACACATTGTCCTCGATGTGGAAGAAAATAAATAAATAGGTGGAAAAGTTTAGAAGAACTCCCCGTGTAGTTACTTTCATTCGTGCATAATGACAATGAGCTCGGTTAGTTGCTGGCCACAAGTGTCAAGTCGGTCCTCAATGCGCTCTAAGCGTTGCTCAACGGTCATCGAAGGTTAGGCCTGAGTGGGCTCGTAACATGGTGGTTGGAAAATCAGCGGTGGAGGGGGTGGTGAAGAGGTTTCGGTTGCTATGGAGGTTTGTGAAAAAAATTGATTTTTTTTTTAGGTTTTGGGGTTTTATTTGGCTGAAATGGGGTATTTGATTGCAAGTTTTGTCTTTTCTCCTTTTTCCCTCTATTTTTGTTTTGGTCCACCTAGTTAGAAGAAGAGAATTTTTATTAATATCCAAAATAAAATAAGTAATAAATGATTAAGATAAAATAATAAATAAATAAAATAAAATAATAAATAGAATAAAAATAAAGAGAAATAAAGATTGGGTTGCTTCCCAACAAACGCTTGTTTAACGTCGTTAGCTTGACGCCGTGAATGGGATTATGGTGGCTCTAACTGAATTTTTTCGACCGTGTGGGCCTGAAAATTCTCGTAAAATGGCTTCAACCATTGGCCATTGACTATGAACCGCTTTCCTGTCTCTTCACTCTCTATTTCAACTGCACCATGTGTGAACGCTTGGGTCACAATAAAAGGCCCTTGCCATCGAGATCGAAGCTTTCCTGGGAATAGCTTTAATACGGAGTTATAAAGCAAAACTTTTTGTCCTACCGAAAAATGCTTCATAGCTATTATCTTATAATGAAACAACTTCATCTTGTCTTTATAAATGCGACATTCTCGTAGGCATTGTTGCGAATTTCTTCTAACTCTTGGATGTCTAACTTCCTTGCCCTTTCTGCAGGTTCTAACTCCATGTTACATTGTCAAACGGCCCAATAAGCTTTATGTTCTAATTCTACCAGAAGATGGCAAGCTTTTCCAAAAACAAATTGGTACGGGGTCATGCCAATTGGTCCCTTATACGCTGTCCAATATGCCCAAAGTGCGTCATTTAGCCGAAGACTCCAATCCTTCCGGTTGGGTCGAATTGTTTTCTCCAAAATAGTCTTTATTTCCCTGTTCGAGACTTCGACTTGACCATTCGTTTGGGGATGGTAAGCTATAGCTATACGGTGGTGAACTCCGTATTATGTCAATAGTGCCTCCATGACTTTATTGCAAAAGTGGGTGCCACGATCACTGATTAGGGCTCGAGGTGTGCCAAACCTGGAAAAAATAGTTCGTTTTAGAAACTCCACAATAGTCTTGGCATTATCATTACGTGTAGGCTTTGTTTCTATCCACTTAGAAACATAGTCTACTGCAAGAATTATATATACATTGCTAAATGAAGAAATAATGGGCCCATGAAATCGATGCCCCATACATCAAAAATTTCACACACATGAATCGGGTATAGGGGCATTTGATTTCGTTTAGTGATGTTACCTGTATGTTGACATTTATTGCAAGACTTACAGAAGTTATATGCGTCTCAAAAAATTGTGGGCCAATATAGCCCACACTCTAACACCTTGTGAGCAGTCCGCTTAGGGCCAAAGTGACCTCCGCAAGCTTCACCATGACAAAAATTAAGTATAGAAGTTACCTCGGTTTCTGGAACACATCGTTGTATTATCTGATCTGAACAGTGTTTCCACAAGTATGGGTCATCCCAAATGTAATATCGAGCTTCTCGTCTAAGCTTGTCCCTTACGGAACGTGCTAACTTAGTGGGTAACGAGACTGTGGCTAGAAAGTTTACCATATCAGCATACCATGGGAGACGTGCCTCGGTCGAGAATAGGCTCTCATCAGGGAATTCTTACTTAATAGGTATGTCTTCGAAAGGTACTTTTATTCTGCTTAAGTGGTCAGCCACTAAGTTCTTGCATCCCCTTTTGTCTCGAATCTCGATGTCAAATTCTTAGAGCAGCAAAATCCACTTGATGAGCCGCGATTTTGCTTTTTTTTTCACAATCAAGTACCTGAGAGCTGCATGATCAGAAAAAATAATCACTTTAGATCCAATAAATAAGGTCAAAATTTATCTAAAGTAAACACAACTGCTAAGAGTTCTTTTTCCATAGTGGTGTAGTTGCTCTGCGCAGTATCTAGGGTTTTTGAGGTGTAAGAAATGACATGAGGTTCCTTGTCTATCCTTTGCCCCAAAACAACCCCTACACTGCGTTCGCTAGCATCGCACATAATCTCAAATGGGTATTTCCAATCTGGCAGTTGCACTATAGGAGCGGAGACCAACTTTTGCTTGAGCGTGTCAAAAGCCTCCCTACATTTTGGGCCAAACTCAAATTTCTTATCCTTCTGCAACAATTCACACAGTGGTTCAGCTACTTTCGAGAAGTTCTTTATAAAGCGCCTGTAAAACCCTGCATGGCCAAGGAAAGAACGAATTTCCCTTATAGCGGAGGGATAAGGCAAAGAATTTATAAAGTCAATTTTGGCCTTATCGACCTCAATTCCCTTAGATGAAACTACATGACCCATAATTAAACCCTTGTCTACCATAAAGTGACACTCTTCATAATTCAAGACAAGATTAAATTCAATGCACCTACTCAAAATTATCGTTAGGTTTTTAAGGCATTCATTAAAACAATTTCCATATATAGTAAACTCGTCCATAAAAACTTTGATAATTTTTTCCACATATTCAGAAAATATACTCATCATGCATCTCTGGAAGGTGGCCGGCGCATTACAAAGACTGAATGGCATCCTTCTGTATGCGAATGTGTCGAATGGGCACGTAAAAGTGGTCTTTTCCTGGTCCTCCGGCGCGACTGGAATTTGAAAGAAACCTGAGTATCCATCAAGACAACAAAAGTGAGTTTTTTCGGCTAATTTTTCAAGCATTTGATCTATAAAAGGAAGAGGGAAATGATATTTTCTAGTATAAGAGTTCAACTTTCTGTAATTATGCAGACGCGCCACCCATTTTGTACTTGGGTAGGTACCAAATCACCTTCAGCATTTTTCTTTACTTTTACGCCAGTTTTCTTGGGCACGACTTGTACCTGACTTACCCATCTACTGTCAGAAATGGGGTAAATTTTCCTTTTTTACTACCTCCATCATATTCGGATTTAGCCGTCTTTGCGCCTCTCGCCTTGGTTTCGTGTCTTCCTCCAAGTAGATCCTGTGTGGCATGTCAAAGGGCTTATCCCTTTTAAGTCTGCAATGGTCCAGCCAGTCGCCTCCTTATAATTTTTTAGTACATCAACCAAACTTTCTTCTTCGTGCGTGGAGAGTTTATTGGAAACTATGACTGGTAGGGTATTACCCTTCCCCAAAAATGCATATTTCAGATGCTCAAGAAGCTGTTTCAACTCTAACTCTGGTGCCTGTATAACAAAAGGTAAAAGTTTAGTATTCGGAGATAATAACTCATTAACAGATTCAAATTCATCAAGTTCAGAATTATCTCCATAAGTTGACTCAAAATTCTCTTCCACTAAAGAGTCAATTATGTCGATACGATTTACACTCAAGATTTCGCTTAGATGGCTAATGGCGACGTAGACATTAAACTTTACGATTTCCTCATCAAACTCCATCATGAGAGTTCCACTTCGAACGTCAATTTTAGTACTAGCTGTACTAAGGAAAGGTCGACCCAACAAGAGGTCTGAAGATCCAAGAGTGCTGTCCTCCTCCATTTTAATCACATAAAAATCTGTAGGGAAAATGAGCTTGTTAACTTTTACCAAAACGTCCTCAAGGACTCTTTTTGGATGCACAACAAACCTGTCTGCCAACTAAATGATAACACCTGTTTTTGTCAAAAAACCCGTATTAAGTGATTCATAAATAGAATATGGCATTACATTTATAGAGGCCCCTAGATCACACATAGCCTTCTTAATTCCCAAATGGCCTATTTTGCATGGTATTGCAAACATGCCCCTATCCTTACATTTTGCCGGCTTTTTTCGTTGTAACACTGCGGATACATTCTCACCGACATTCACCATTTCATTACCTGTTAATTTTCGCTTGTTGGTGCAAAGCTCTTTAAGAAATTTAGCATACCGCAGAATTTGCTTAATGGTATCCAATAGCGGAATGTTGATCTCGACATTCCTAAATGTTTTGAGGATCTCCTTGTCCTCTTTACCTCTTTGACATTGGTTGAAACGTTCTGGAAATGGAGGTTGAATTTTAGGCAATGGAGGTTTCGGTCGGACCTGTTCGTCTTTTTCGGGTTTTTCCTGTCAGGAATTGATTCTAGTACATTTCCACTATGCAACGTCACTGCATTCGCATTTTGTCTCGAGTTTGGTTCTATTTGTGACGGCAGCTTCCCTTGAGAGTTCAATTACTCAATTGATATGGTCAACTCTCTTATGGATGCCTCGGTTTTCTGTTGAAAATCAAGAACATTAGTTGCTAATTTATTGACTAGAGCTTCTAAAGAGTTACCTGAACCTTGCAGCTGTTGCGGGAACCGATTTTGGTATGGCTGGATATTTCATGGATTGGTCTCATAACTCAAGTTAGGATGGTCCCTCCACCCTGGGTTGTAGGTATTAACATAGGGGTGGTATCGCCTTTGTGGTGGCCAAGGGAAATTTCCCACAGTATCCAGATGAGCCGTGGTATCGTTATACAAACTAGGACATGCATCAGTTGTATAATCAGATGTAGCACATATTCCGCACAACTGGGTTGTCTTTGCTTTTTCTGCAATAAGAGAATTCATCATATTAGCAAGTATATCAAGTTTATCCTCTAAGGTTGAATTACTTAGCTGGTGAACCCTTCTAGGGGGTTTAGTATTGGCTCGGAATTGCTGAAAATTTGCAGCCATTGTGGAGATTAAGTCCCTTGCTTGTTAGGGAGTCATGTTGACCAACGCTCCTCCACTAGCGGCGTCTACCATATTCATCTCCATGGGTTTCAAGCCTTCATAAAAGTATTGGAGGAGAGATTGCTCCGTTATACCATGTTGTGGGCAGCTTGCGCACAATTTCTTAAACCGCTCCCAATAGTCATAAAGAGACTCTACTTCTTTTTGCCTTATTCCAACGATCTCTCTTCTTAGCTCAGCTACTCTGGATGCTGGAAAAATCCTGTTGAGAAATAAACGAGATAAATCATCCCAAGTTGTAATAGATCTAGGGGGTAAATAAAATAACCATTCCTTAGTAGAATCTGCTAAGGAAAAAGGGAAAGCACGCAATTTGATTTGATCCTCAGTTACCCTCCGAGGTTTCATGCTAAGACAAACCATATGAAATTCTTTCAAATGCTTGTGGGGATTTTCGTTTTGCAACCCACAAAAAGTTGGCAATAGTTGGATTAAGCCTAACTTTAATTCAAAATCAGTATCCATAGTAGGATACGTGATGTATAGTGGCGGTTGTTCTGCCGGAGCTTCGGCCAATTGCTGAATTGTTTGAGCCATTGGTTGTTATGCTAAATTTGGGTTTTCATTATTCTTAATTTCAAGCACTTCTTCAGGAGAGTCGACTTCTACTTTTTCGCTTTCAATTTTTTGAGCAGGGTTTTCGTTAACCCTAGACTCAGCTTCGTCGACTTTGATTTCTGGTGTGGGTTACTTTGAGTCCCAACCACCGCTGACTGCTTTTTCCTTAGTTTTGTTTCCTTGCGATTGGCTCTAGCAGTCTTCTCTGTTTCAGAATCGAATGCAAGAGTACCTGGAGCAGATCTAGTCATAAGAAACAAAAAACAAGATTAGTACGTTGCCAGTCCCCGGCAACGGCGCCAAAATTTGATGCGATCGTTGAGAGCACCAAAAATATCCTATCCCTAATAAATAATGAAAGAAAATAGTAAAAGGGAAGTAGGGTCAAATCCTCAGGGACTGGTTTGCAAAATATCCTATTTCGTGAAATCCTGGCCAGAATCTTGCCTAAGAAAACCTACGTTCCTGAAAAATAAAAAAAGCTGAATTAAAAGTTGATCTTAAAAAAAATAAAAGTATAATTTAAAGTTGACTGAAATTGTGATTACGAGAATTAAAACAAAAATAAAAATAAACAGAGTTGAGAAAATAAAGAGTTTCTTATGTGGCGAGATTCCAGCCTCCAGTTGCCTAAATCCGCCTTGGGCTCAATCCTCGACTTTTAGATGACCCTTCTCAAACCAAGTAATCTAGCTATAGTGGAAGAGATCCCTACGACCACCAGCTCCAAAAATTTAGACTTACGAATTTAGGGAACCTGACTCTAGCCTTCAATCACTTTTGTGGGATCGTCTATGCTAGATCAACGCTTCTCAATGGCGAATCCCACGCCATTTTGTCTCTTGGGCTCGCCTACCTCTGACGCAGTAAGTTAACGAATCGACTGTGCAATCTTTCCAAAACATACAAAGCGGTCGCCTTTGCATATGTTGAAAAGTTTACTTCTTAAGGGACATGGACGGAAGCGTCAGCCCCGTAGTGCGGAGAAACGATGAATACTTGGCAAGAAGACTAAGTACAGATTCTAAGCCTCAAGAACCCTTTTTTGAGGAACATCGACAACCTTCGGCTAGATGGGTTTAGTGGCTCATGGTTGTGGTGTAAAAGAAAATAATTATAAAAATGGAAAAGAGAATTTTATTGAAAGAAAATATGGAAAGAACAAAAGCCTAGACTTCTGAGGGGAGAGTGTTTACAGAAAAAATGGATGCATTTTGAGTCACTTCACCCCCTATTTATAGCTAGGGGAGATAATAATCCTACTTAAACTCACAAAAGATAAATACATTTAATTGAAGATAAATAGAATAAAATCCTAAATTAAATAATCCTTAATAATTATCTTAATATTAATTATCCTAATATAATTAAAATAGAATTTGATAGAATAAAATCTCTTCTTTTTACATTTCAACCCTTGTGTCCTCCATGCTTGCACTTTTGGCACCAAATTTTCCCTATGTCGCACATTGGCCCATTTTATCTCTAAATTCACTCTTTTGGCCCTTAATTTTGCTTTTGCCTCCAATTTAGTCCCTATGAGATAAAAGATCATAAATAGCTCAAATTAGCAGGATCATACTCAGAATAAACACATAATTAATACATAAAAATACATTATTCTAGAGTATTATCGCTTGGCCACACGGTCGTTTATAGGGGTTAAAATTTTAAATATTTTTGAAAAATTCTTTGAGTTTTTGATTTAGTCTCAATTTGTTTCTAATATGTATTTCAAGTCTTGAGGGCTCGTTTAAGGGACAATATATATGATTTTGATTGGTTTTATTATGAGTATTGATATGTAAAGAAATGTTTGAAATTTCTACCTGATTGATCCGTAAACCTCGGTATTGCTCTGTAACCCTGTTCTGGTGACGGATACGGGTTAGGGGTGTTACATACTCGCTTATCTCTTGTCCTCACTTTTCCCACCGGGATAAACTACGATTTACTCGACAAACTTATCTCTCGACCTCATTTAACACAGATTACTTCCTAGGGTCATCAATCCTAGGGTTTAGGCACACATAGTTTAAAACCAATTCATTCCTACGGAAACCTACATTCCTCCATTAACTACTCATACATCCACTCGTTAATCTTCCTAGAGGCTGAGCCTCTCATAGATTAAGATGTCATAACTCTTAGGTTTATTTTAAACATGCAAAAGAACACAAGTAAATTAAGATAAAAGAAAGGTAAGAAATTGCTCAATCGATTGAATCGGATGTGCTTGAAGTCACGTAATCTCTTGACAATTAACTGATCTTCAATGTTTGCAAAAGAAAAATAAATTGTTGAATACTTCAATAGAAAAGACTTAGGCTCAAACTGAACCTAGTCGAAAGAAGCAGAAGTATTTTGAAATGGAAAATAAAACGAACTAAAACCTAAATCTACTAACTACTGCTCTTAAAGGCTTACCTACATAGTAGTAATAACCTTTCTATTTATATGATGTTTAGAAACCATAATTAGGTCTATTAGCCCTAATCCCAAAAAATATTAATTGGGGGAACGATTTTATTCTTGTCGAGTCTTGTGCCCCACGTTCAGACCTGTGTCGCGACACAGCTAAGGTGTGTTGTGACACAACACCAATTTCCCTAGCTAGGATGTCCGATTTCACGTGTTGCATCTTGGGAAACTTATGCTACAGTCGGTTGTCATCCCTAAGGCTGTCAGGCTACTAAATACACATCCTGCAGACTCAATTAAACATAATAGAACTACCTAAGGCCCTAATTGGCCTAATAGGCCAACTAACATCAATTATTGCATAAAAACACTTATTTTGCAAATAATTAAACCTAGACTGTGAAAAATAAAAATACAATAATTAAATATAAAATGGCCAGAAAACAAGCCTCCTAAGTGCCGAAATATACTGAAACTACCACCACGTTTGGCAATAGGTCAGTAAGATCAACATATATCTCACTTCAAAGGGAAATTTAGTTTGTTGCTATGAAAATTTGTTGTTATTAATTATTTTTAAGGTGTAATAAACTAATCTTAATTCTTTTCGTAATCATTAATATGTTAACGACCGAATTGTTTGGACCTAACATGATATGACTTCAAGTGTGCCAAACTCTTGAATCATCTCACAATTGTAAATGCCTCATTTGTGTATATAATACAAATACTAAATTTGGTAGGTTTTTGTATGTATTGGAGTTTATTTTCACCATAGTTGAATGATTGAGGCCCAAGATCATGCCTTCCATTTTTCATGCAACTAGTGTATGGTAACACTGAAAGATATAATGCTATTGACGAGTCATCTAGGCAGTGACGATAGAGTTCATTCTCGATGCAGAAAGCATTCATTGCATTTAGGCGTGTTTCCTAGAACGAAAGAGATTTCAATGGGATGCGAGTGGAATTTACATGATCTCAGAGGCAATTTGACAATCTCCCTGTTAATGCAATTGGGTTGAGATCGACCAACAGATTAAAGCTTACGTGCTCTAGCTGATCAAAAGAAGAAGGCTGATGTCAGACAAGTCTGGCAGTCTAGTTTATTGACAATAACCATTTATTCTATTGAAAGGTAAAAATATAATCATACTTTTACAAAAAGAGAAAAAGTTAAGCATACTTTCCATTATGTTATAAAAACATATTACATTATATTTTTTTATGATAATACTTGCATTTAAAATTTGAGCATATGGAGTAGTCGTTTGGATCATACCAATTATACAATGGATCTTACTTAAATTTGTTGCAAATGTACCAATACGCAAATGAATGGGGAATTTGTTGGTAATATTTAATTAATATAATTTTTATTGTAAATGAACTTAATTTTTTGTAGTTTGTGTGGATGTCACTCCTGAATGATGTGATCATTATCATTCTATTGCTAGAAGCACACAAGAATGCTAATGTGTGGAGTGTGTGCATGGAACTTATATGCTTTCATATCAAGTGAGATTGACTTGATTAGGTTTTAATGCAGTTCAAGTTGGTCCAAAACATTCTAAGGGAGTCGAAGAAGCTTCATAGGATTAACTTGCATGAAAGGGCAAGCATTATTGATCCAATGCTCATTGAGAGTTGATCTTGAATGTTTTGGACCATTACACAAATTGTCATTCAAGATCCATACAACTGCAATGATATGCTCAATATAAGGTCAGAATTGATTCGTAAGAGGTTTTGCTAAGAATCTTTTATTAAGAAGTTTGATCTTGACATTGTCTTAAGGTCAAAATAATGCCATGTCATCATTATCAGCTATGGGATCCAGATTCTATCAAGGATATTTGAAAGATAAGTTTGATCTTTAAAAAACACATTTTGATAAGTAATGTTTAAAAAGTTGCATTAGACTTTACAAACAACAAATTGTAACATCATCTTAATTAGTATACTAACATAGATTAAAACATCACGTTACTTTAGTACACTAACCAATACATTAACCTTTCAATTAATAGAACATTTAAATGACATTTTTACCTAACTCTAACTTCAGCCAACACCAACTTGACCTTGCCTTGTAAGAATTAGAGAAGTACAAATCATAGATGGTTAGATTCATGTACAAGCATGGTTTTTTATAAGTACTAAACATTATTGGGTACAAAATTCTAGATTAGCCATAAATACCATGTTTGAATATTAACCTTATCATCTACGATTTATACATTCCCTAATTCCAACAAGGATTGTGTCCGGTTGAGTTGAAATTAGAGACAAGTACAAATGTACCATGATATTAACTAAAGGAAAGTTCCAACAAGGATTGAGTCAGGTTTGGTTGAAATTAGAGTTAAGTAGAAATGTAAAATGATATTAACTAAAAGGGTAGGGTTGGGGAAATGGAGGTTAGGGTTTTCGAATCTAAACTCAATACTTATGAGTGTTGTAACACCCCCCACCCGTATTCACTATCAGAATAAGGTTACGAGGTATTACCGATCAATACACATTATTTATCAAACATAACTTATACATTTAAGCATTCATTCTCAAACACCATTCAATCATATTCACTATGTCCCTTATACGAGCCTACGAGGCCTTAAACATGCTTTAGAAGTAGTTCAGGACTAAACTGATAACTTATAAAAACTTTAGAAACTTAGGAAAATTTCAAACATATAAGGGTCACACGCCCGTGTAAACAGGCCGTGTGCCTTACACGGCTAGTAGACACGCCCGTGTCTTAAGCCATGTAAAAACAGGGCCTACATACTGACTTGCATCACACGGCCGTGGACACGCTCGTGTGCCAAGCCATGTGAAATCTGGAGAGTATACTGACTTGGGTCACACAGCCAACCACACGCCCGTGTGTCTAGCACGTGTGCCCTACGAAATGGCCACACACACCCATGTGTTAGGTCGTGTGCCATTTAGGGGGTATACTGACTTATACCACACGGCCAGTCACACGCCCGTGTGTGAGACCGTGTGGAGCATACTGACTTCACTTCAATATCAACACTAAGGGACACAGGGTCGTGTAGCATAACCGTGTGTCACACACGGCTGAGACACACGCCCGTGTCTTTGCCCGTGTGGACAAAAATAGGCCATTTGTAAAGCAAATTTCCCACCCTTTTTGCACATACCTACACAAGCTCAAATGGCTTCATTTTAAGACACAAATATGCAACCAAAAGTTCATCAACCAATACATAATCATACCAATTGACAACTAGCTAAATGAGCAACCATATAACCATCACAACATCCATGACAAACATGCCAAAATACAAGGCCATTTATATACATGATTTATGAGCCAAATCTCATGGCTAATATCATATCCCAAAACACATCATCATATCACTAGCCTATACATGCCATATACCATATTTACATAGCATCAAAAGTACCAACAAGTTGATCTATAGTGTGATGGTGTTCCTGATGATCCCCGAGTCCGAGCTAGCTTCAATTATCTATAAAACAGGGAAAGAGCACACGAAGTAAGCTTTAAAAGCTTAGTAAGCCATATACAAATAAAATTACCACATGAATAAACATCATTTCCATCAATAGGCAAACTATGAGTAAACACATATAAGCTCACAAACCTTTCCCAATATATACATATTCAATATCATAGGTGAATTCATCAAATACTTCACTTTTCAATACTTGTATGAATCTCGTACGTACCTGAGTCACTTAACTCATTCACACATTCTTTTTCGACTTGACTTTGCCCGTTGAACCTTTCGAAATCGTTAAGGATACTCGAAAATCACATATAACTCATGCAATGCCATATCCCAGATATGGTCTTACATGTTATCACATATCGATGCCAATGTCCCAGACATGGTCTTACACGAAATCATATAACGATGCCAATGTCCTAGACATGGTCTTACACGTAATCATACAATGATGCCAATGTCCCAGACATGGTCTTACATGTAATCGCATCTCAGTAATCCTTATGTCATGACATTTGTATCCTATACTATTTTCAGGGTTCGTATGGGACTTTCGGAGGTTGTAACTCTGTTGATTCTTGCTCGTATTTGATCATTCAACATTTATAGTAATTGAATGACAATTAAACATATATAATTCAATTTAAAGACATTTATTTGCATATGAACTTACCTTGTATTCGGGATAAACGGACTGGATCGACTATTCGATAACCTTTGATTTTCCCCGATCTAAATCTGATTTCTTTCGTTCTTGATTTATATACATTCAAAATTAACTCATTTATTCATCAAATCATTCAATTCAGTCCACAAACACATATTTGGGCATTTTTACACTTTAGCCCCTAAAGATTCACATTTTTACAATTTAGTCCCTATTTCACAAATACACAAAATTCACACAATTCAATAATACACATGCTTGGCCGAATTTCATATAAGTCCCTAGCAGACCAAAATTTCATTTATTTCACATTTCAACCCCTCAATTTATACTTTTCATAATTAAATCCTTATTTGACATTTTTGTCAAAAATCACTTAACAAAATTTATGTAACTATTAACAAATATTCATTTTTCATCATAAAACATTCAAAATCTCAAGCATTCATCAATGGTACTTCAAAAAATCATTGACAACTTCAAAAATTAAGGCATGGGCTAGCTAGAATACAAAGCAACGATCTCAAAAACGTAAAAATCATCAAAAACCGAGCTAAAACCATACCTTAATCAAGTTTCAAAGGTGTCGAAACTTAAATCTCCCCAATTCTAGGTTTTCTTTTCTATTTTCAGTTGAAATAAACAAAGATGAACATGTTTTCATCTTTTTTTATTTAATATACATTGTGTTATTTAATTACCGAATTAACCTTAGTTAAAATAACATTTAAAACATCAAATACATGCCCATTTATGTCAAATTCCACTATCAATGGTCTAATAACATCATAAGGACCTTTCATTTAATAAACCATAGCTATATAACACCTTTATCAAGTAGAATGCAGTTTTTGCATTTTACGCGATTTAGTCCTTTTTCTCAAATTGAGCAATTAAACGATAAAATTAGCTCACGAAATTTTCACACATACATGCTGTCATGCTGTAAACACATAAAATAATATTAAAATAATTTTTTGACCTTGAATTTTTGGTCTCGAAACCACTATTCCGATTTGACTCAAAAATGGGCTGTTACAAGTGTAAGGTCAATATCAATTTGTACGAGATTCCTTTAGCTATCTCTGATAAAGAAAAAAAGATCTCGAGATTAATGGATCTCAAGGCAATAATAATGTCATGTATCAATTATGAAAAAATAAAATAAGATTTTTTTTTCTAAAAAAATAAGTACCATTTTTAAAAAAACATAATTTTGATAAATAATCCTAAAACATCCCTATTAAAAAATGAGATAAACTACACCTAAAGTCACTCTAAAATAGGGTTTGTCATATTTTAGTCACTTTAATTTTTTTTCTCAATTTAATCACTCTAATTAAGATAATTATTCGAACTAGTCATTGTCGTTAAGAAAATCGTTAATCCATTAACATATTGTTGATGTGACACATTAGCCAATTAAATGACAACATGTAGCACTTTTCCTTAACTTTTAACTAAAGCCTAGGGACATCTCTGTAATTATTTCAATTTTTTTTCTCTTCTCCCTATTGTCATCAAACCTCTCCTTCATGTTATCCACCATAAGGGAAACTAGTTAGTGATATCAATGATGGCATCAACGAGGATTCTCCACAAAGCGCAAACAGAATAACACTAGAAGCCTCTGATATTGATGGTTTTGATAAGGTAAATGACTTCATAAGTTACCTATTTCTTCAATATACTAAAAGTTTCTCCTCAAATGTGTTTCATATCAGTATGGAATGCGCCATCAAAAATAGCGTCGATGTCCTCTCGTTGTCACTCAACGACGACGATTACTCACAGACATGTATTAGCATTTTGTAGAGGATCCTCTCCAGCGTTGTTATTGTTGCCACCAATTGGTTTCCCTAACGGTGGATAACGTGAAGGAGAGGCCTAAAGACAACAGAGAGAAGAGAGAATAAAAAGGTTTTGGAATAATGACATAGAGGTCTTTAAGCTTTAGTTAAAAGTTAAAAATAATACTACGTTTCGTCATTCAATTAGATAATGTGTCACATCAACAATCCGTTAATAGATTAATGAAATTTTTTATGTTAATAACTAGTTTGAACGATTATCTTAACTAAAATGACTAAATTGAGAAAAAAATTTAGAGTGACCAAAATAGGACAAACTTTCTTTTAGAGTAACATTAGGTTTAATTTACTTTAAAAATAACAAAAAATAATTAGCTTAAAAAAACATAATCTCAAAATTACAAAAAAAAATTAATCCATAATTCATGGAAATTAAATCAAATAAAATTTTTATGTATGAAATTATAAAAAAATAAAAATTAATTTATATTATACATTAAACTAAAATCCAAAATCCATGTTAACCTTTATAAAAACAAACCTTTATATTTTAGGAAATTCAAATCAAAATTTAAGAAAATGTGAAGAAAATAGAAATTAAGCTTTCCGTTCGCCACTCTCCTCTCTAATGTTTAAACTCTAAACCCCTGAAACACTTCTAACCTAACCGTCTTCACCGTCCGCCGCCGCGCTATTAGTTAATCACTGACGTTCACAATCTATCGTAAGAGGTCTCCACAATAAGAATCTGATGGCTCGGTCACCGTACGAATACGACCCCTATTACCTTCAACCTGATCAAGACCGTAACTTGATCAACACGCTCTTCGTTTCTGGACTCCCCGACGACGTCAAGGCGCGTGAGATTCACAACCTGTTTCGACGACGCGCAGGTTTCGACTATTGCCAGCTCAAATATACTGGCCGTGGCAACCAGGTCATAAAACATTTATCCTTCTTTTTTCGCGAATCCTTTTACTTTCTGTTTGGTTTCCGAGAAATTTATTCCTTCGTAACAACACATTGCAATAAAGGCCAGGAGCATGTTTTACTCTTTTTATTTATCATTTCAAGCAATTATGAAGATGGTTTGAATTTTGAAATAGTTGAAATTTTAGTTATTTTTGTAGAAATTTGATAAGCAATATGAAGATTAAGCCTACCATTTCTAGCTAATTTTCTACTTTCTTTTTTTCCTGAAATTTTACTCTCTTTATGGAACTGTTATGTTTGAATTTATGTTTCATTTAAACTATTTGCTCTTTATTTTTAGCTATTTTTGAGGAAAGAAAATTATTGCTATCGAATGATACTATCGGCCATTTTTGATATGTGCATGAACACTGCTTGAAAACAAAAATAAAAAAGAAGGGGGAAATTTTGTGTTGCTGCCCGCTTGCCTCCTTTATATGCTCGTTTGTTTTCTTGTTCTAAGGAGGCCCCAACATGGGGAATTGGGGATATAGGGGAAAGGTTGCCTATGTCGGGAGCTGAGGTTGAAACCTAGCCCCATTGGATGCCACCTCTTAAGGATGGCTGCATGAACCAACTGGACTAAATCCAGGTTCCTCTCTTATATATACATTGACACTTGTGCATTGTTAAGAAGTTTGTTGTTGGCATTTTTTAAGACGAATAATATTCAGAAAAGTAGTATAATAGAGAGCTGCATCTTGTGGTACAGGTTGTTGCATTTGCTACCTTTCTCAATCATCAATCTGCAATCGCAGCAATGCATGCATTAAATGTGAGTATTTACAAGAATTATTTAAGCTTCTGGAGGTTTCTATGACCTTTTATTATGTTTATTTTGGTTGTCCATGTTAAGGGGGTAAAGTTTGATCCTCAAGCGGGATCTGTTTTGCATATTGAACTAGCCAGATCAAACTCAAGGAGAAAACGTAAACCAGGTAGATAACGTCTTAAGTTGTTCAAGTGGTTGAAACTTTAATGTTATTCATCTCCAAAACTGTTAAGGATGCTTGACTTCCTTGCTCAGGTAGTGGTCCATATGTTGTTATTGATAATAGAACCAAGGCCTCAGCTAATACCCAGGAAACATCAAGTGATGATGGTAAGCTCATACAATTCCTCCCGACTTTGCTCTTTTTCATTTTGGTTTGAAAAAGGGGGAAAAGAAGTGCATATATTTAACTCTACATGTGGGGGCCTCTGTACCCTCACCGTGATCTTCATCACCTACTCATGTTAGCATGATTTTCCACCTTCAGGAGACAGTGACACTGAAGAACCATCTGGAGCTGAGGATGCTGATGCTTCAAACAAGGATGAACTGAAAACCGCAAAGAGGTTGAAAGCTTTATGGAGAACCATGTCTAGCATGAGCAGTGTGAAAAGCTTCATATCACTAGTGATAATGAAGAAGCTCCTTTTTAATTAATCATGTGAATTTTTTATTGCATTTCTAAGTTTAGCTTATCGTGTGGTCGTGTGCAGTGATACAGTACAGGATCCAGAAAACTCTGTACCAGCTGCAAATGTAAGTAAAACATAAAAACCACTTAAATCTGGTTTCATTATCATATAAGCATTTGAAGCTCTTTTCTAAAAGACATACAAGGCTTATCCAAGAAAGAATGAGTGAGAGTCTGGATTAAGAATTTTATCACATAGGATGAAGTTCACCAAGAGACCATATGGTTCTTAAGAAAAAATTCGAACTTAATTTTATTGCTATTGCAGGAACAGTTGGAAAGGACTATTGATGAAGGTGCTCAAGCTTGCTCTACTTTATTCATAGCAAATCTAGGTCCAAATTGCACTGAATATGAACTGAAGCAAGTTCTATCCGAGTAAGCTGCAGTTTTAATCATTAGATACTACTAATATATTTTGTTGAAAATATTTTCTCTGTTAGAACCAAATTCCGGATTTTATAATTTTTTTTCCCTTCTAAATATAACCTTACCATTGTGTCTGATGTTTCTTTACCATGCGGAGATAAGAGTAATTGACTTCAAATTTTCTTTTTCTTTTTGGCCCCAGGTATCCTGGATTCAATATGCTCAAGATTCGGGCTAAAGGAGGAATGCCAGTTGCATTTGCTGATTTTGAGGTATCCAAACTTAATGCTGCAGTTTACAGAGTCTTTTAAAATTTTTAAATAACCAATAATCCTGATTCTTAGCTAACCCTTTCATTATAATACCTTATGTCGTTGACTTTGATGAATCATATTTAACTTTAGGAGAATTAAAATCATTGTTTTTTCTTATTGTGTGTATTTTCTCCTATAAGATTCTTTCTTAACCTGTGCTGATTGGGGAATATGTAATCCTCATCTCTTGTAGTTACACAATTTGAAGTTCCGGATGATATACCTTAATTAAATCAATCAAAGATGTTTTTCTAGAACTTAAATTTTGGACAAAAATAGAAATTTGGAAGGATTATAAAACATCAAATGCAGGATACACCTTTGTGTTTTTTTTTTTTTTGCAAAGTTATACACCAGGAGTGTTTGAGATTTTAAGTAGAAAAGAAGAAATCAAAATGGGTGATACGTAGGCATGCTTGTATAATTTGATACTGAAATGTATTTTAGCAAGCAACCAACAAACAGTTAGTATCTCTCACCATTTAAACCATTTGTAGCGAATATTTTCCTCTTGAATTTCAAGATGGGTCATTCATTGTCATTCAACTGGCTTTGCTAACTGCATTCTAAGCATCCTGAATTCTTTCCATGCGAGTTTAGTGGTTTGATCACTTATTGCAAATTGGCTGTTTTCATTGAATGCAATATCTAAGTTCTATCGTCACCATTTGAACATTTTATTGAATGTAATGTTTTTTTAGTACATGGTCTCATTAAGCTCACTTTCTCCCGGACAGCAAGTAGAACAAGCCACGAAAGTGATGACGGATCTTCAGAGCTGCCTTTTGCCTTCATCAGACCGAGGTGGCATGCACATAGAGTACATATAACTGCCCTTACTAGTTTTAAATACAATTAGTCCCCATTTTAAATACAATTAGTCCCCGCAAATTCATTTCATTACATCAGATTTACACATCTTACTGATTTTGTAGGTATGCAAGGTCCAAGATGAGGAAGCCCTAGGAAAAAGGTAACGGAGGAGCTGGCAATCTGCAAAAAATGGTCCCACCAGTTGTATTTTAGAAGCAGTCTCGTGTCCCTATTTGGAGGACGAGTAATTTTCCGACAATGTAAAGGCCACAGAAAATAATAGTAATATAATGCTAACTTACTATTACCCTCATTTCTGATGTCTCAGGTCGTTTTCACGTTCATCTTAATCCTAAATTGTGTCATGAACTCTGCCAAAAAAATGCAGAATTCAGTGCATGCATTCGTGGACAGGTAAAACCTGTTCACTTTTTTTTCATGAGTGATCAGTTTCTTTCTCTGTTATTCTGGACTTCAGTTTGTGTTTGCATTTTGGTCCTCTACTGAAAAAATGGACTAAATGATCCGTTAAAAGTTTCATTAATCTTTACCCCTTTTAAGTGTTGACGTGGCATTTTCATATATACATTTTTGGTGTAATTATGATAAATTATGATTAGCATAAAAAATTATTTATTAAATTCGTTACCCACTTACTCATTATCCATTTACCCAATTGAGTAAGGGTAAATGGGCAGTGGATAGAATAAAAATATATAAAATATTTGTTTTTATCCTAATCATTAGCTATTTCCACCTCATTTACACCAAAAAGAAAATGAAAATGGCATATCACACCTTAGTGACAAAAATGGAAGGAAATTTTAATGAAATGACTATTTTACCTGTTTCATTTGAAGTATAAGGACTAGTTTACCCTTCTTCAGCAAGAGATCAAAATACAGGAGGATTAGGAATCATTTATATATTTGGAAGATTAGTTTTATCTTCATATATAATGCAAACTGGGATAATTTAAAAAAATGAAGTTTCAACATATATTACATGTGAACCCTGAACTCTAGAATTCACCGTGCCGTCCATGGCGTTGGGAACATACAGATATGGCATTGAGATGAAAACAAACAGGCGATTGTTGGTAAGTGGCTATGAAAGCTGTTCATTTCTCATCCTTTGATCCATTCATCAGGCAAAAGGGGGTAGTTAACCCTACACTGAAATTTATGAGAAGGCCAAGTTTTTCACAAAAACAGAACATAGATGTTTAAAACCAGGCCAGTAGAAAACAAAAAAAACAAATGTACCTTTGATCATCATCGATGTTACAGGGGTAACATCAAACCCAACCATCTCCATTACCTTCACTTGTGTCGAAGCACCCATAAAAACAAACAAAACAAAAGCTAAAAAATTAATAGCTTTTACTTTCCCGATAATATGTCCTCTGCAACTTTCAGACTTGTCATAATGAGAAAAACATGCAATGCCAGGGTTGATTTTTATGTTTCATTGAAGAAAACAAAAAAGAAACACTTTCTTTCAGAAGTTTGAAATTGAAATTGAAGCAAAACAAAAATCTTTTTTACTGGTAACATGATAAGGATGTTTCACCACCTGCTTGGATAACTTTAAAATCCCATGATTTTTTCCCCTTTTTTAGCCCTGACTTCTGTTGGTTTCCTAATGCAAAAGACAAAATTACAGTCCACATTTTTTGTCGGCTTTCTTTTAACAAAAATATATCAAGTTATGGGAAAAAGTAAAACCACTGTCATTTTACCATGAACTGTCAAAACACAAAAGCAAACTGGTCCTTCCCCCTGCCTTTGCACCATCAAACAAAAATCTCATACATGTGAAAGAGGTTTTAAGTTTAAACCATATGCTCAATTTTTTTTCATTAATACTGTATTAATTTACTTATTTGACCCAACTATGAAATAAATAAATTGCTCCATTAGTTCTAAAAGAGAGGGAAAGAACCAAATCTCTCAAAGCTGATTGATTGATTTAATTAGCAGAGGCACCATAGCTTTTGAAACTGGCCATTCCAAAAAGAATTACAAAAACCCTAATTGAAACCTTGCTTCCAATACCCTACTTACTATACAGAAGCAGAATCTAACCTGGCTATGAAGGAAAACAATACAAAACAAAATATAGCGCACCATGGGCGTAAGTAAACCCGGTAAATGAGCCTTTTACAAATGATCTTCGCATGAAGTCCTCCTTGTTCTTGGCCTTGCTCCGTCGAGGGAGAGCTTTCCACTGAACTCATCTAATGTATCACTCATGAGTGGTCCACTGTAGCTCCGTTGTTGCTCTGCCCAGAACCGGCCACTACAGTTACCAACATCATACCCTGGCGACGTGTAATTGGTGTTCATGAGCACATCACCTTCCAGTATGCGGAGCACCTGTTCCAAAAGCACATTCAACCAATCAGCAGAATTTTCTAAATCTTACTTAGTGACTTCAAAGTTAATTACTTGACAAAGGAGACATTTCCTAAACCCAAAGGCATTGCTTCCAATCAATTACATTCTCTAGGCACATAATCTGATATCTAACCATTTGTCTTCCATTCCGAAATTTTAATCGGAAAATATACCACTAAAGATATAAAGAAACCAGAGACAATTGTTTTTTCCAAATAAACATTTTCATTACAACTTCGGACTTAAAACCATGTTGCATTGAGTTCATATCGATTTTAAGGCAATTAGGATCTTATACAAAACACTAAGAAAACAGCATATTGCAGGTGAAATATGTAGTCTCAAAGTTTCTCATTACCTGTGACATGCGCGGCCTAGAATGAGGATCCCGCCTTACGCATAATGATGCAGCATGAAGCATGCAATATACCTCGTGTTCGGAATAGCGATCTTCCAATCTGGGGTCCACCAGTTCATCTATGGCATATTCTTCCAAAAGTGGACGTGCCTATTCCAGATCATTAAATCAGCACAATATGTAAACTGGCAAAAACTTTTTTTGGACCTTCATTCATATGATGGCACCATGTATATAGGAATAAAGACTAGCATATAAAAGCAGAGTTCAGAAAATACCCATTCGGTTAGACATTGTTGGCCCTTTGGCCTATTAAGGTCCACAGCTTTCCGTCCAGTAACCAGTTCAATTAACACCACTCCGAAGGAATATACATCTGCCTTTTCTGTGATTTGTCCACTTTGAGCATACTCTGGTGCCAAATACCTACACCGCAGCATAAACCATTATTGAATTCTGCAATTACATATAGGGAAGGTAAATTGTAAAAAACAAGAAGGAAAAAGAAGTTTGTCATTGAAGATTACCCGAATGTTCCAATCACTCTTGTTTCCACACCGGTATCACCATCGGGCTGCCATCTTGCAAGGCCAAAATCACCAACCTATCAAAAACAAAACCTGAATGAACACCTAATGATACAACTATTCAAGGAAACTACAAAAAAGTTCAGATACTCGAATGCCTTCTATTGACTACTTAAAAATTTTGAAGGTAATAAGATAGGAAGTAATACTTCTATTGCCAAAATAAATTCCATGAAATAAGTATTTTACTAGAAAAGAAGTAAAGGATTCTCCTTAGCGTCAATGCAAGAAATGAGAAATAAATATCTTTTAGCTTGAAAATACCAAAATCAAAACCTTGCAGGAGAGTTAGAAGTTCACATACCAAAGGTTCAAAATCATGGGTGATGAGAATGTTGTTCGGCCGCATGTCGCGGTGCACAATGCAGCCAACTCTGCATTCTTCATGAAGGTATCTCAGACCTCTAGCAGCTCCTACCGCAATCTTTTGCCGTGCAGACCATTCTAAAGGTTCCTGATGACGCCCTAGAAGACATCAAATTGATGGTACAGTCAAAAACACAGTTCCAATAAACAAAGATAGCAAGCTCTTTCAAGTCTAAAAGCCATCACACCAAATCACATGTAAGAGGCCATACATGATGACTGTATCAAGTTATCATATTTGCATTATATCAGCATAAAGATTTTATACTTAAAAGAAAGAAATACCATATAGATGAGAATCAAGGGATCCATTGCATATGTACTCATAAACCAGCAGTCGCCTTCTATCCTCAATACAGAACCCAATCAGCATAACAACATTCCTGTGCTGAGCACAGCTCAGGACTTCCACCTCTGAGCAAAACTCAAGATCTCCTTGAGAACTAGCCAATTTGTGTTGCTTCACTGCAATTGCCTGACCATCTGGGAGAAGTCCTCTATGAACGGATCCGAACCCACCCTCAGCCAAGAAATTAGCTTGTGAAAATCCACCAGTTGCAAGCTCCAATTCAGCATAGGTAAACCACCTCGGCGGTTTCCCAAATACAGGGGCCTTATGCTGACATATTGAACACAATGGAGGAGGGCCAGGAGGGGCATTTCTCGATAATGAAACTGCTTCCCTCACATTTCCACTAAATTCAGAATCACTCCTAAAGCTTGATATTCCAATGCCTGCTTCTCTATCAAGTTTCGAAAATTTCTCCAACAAGGCTTTTGTTGTTGAAGTTTGAACCCCATCATGAGCTCTAACTGAAGTTTCTTCCAGGTGTCGTGAGGATTGATGCTGAGAAGTAAGATACTCTGTTATCCATGGTTGGAACCTTAAACTTGTTGAAGATAAGGATAAATTTTCACTCTCGGGGTCTGAACCAGATTCATCAAGATCCTGAATTTCTTTAATGACCAATGATTCATCCTTCTTCAGGTCTCCATTCCCTGCTGAGTTGAAAAAAGGAGAAGTGCCCAGATCAGAGCTTGACACTGAAGAAGTTCCTGCTTCAGTAGCAGTAAATGGTGTCCCGAGCTCTGGACTACTAGTTGGAGTGACAACTGGCCCTCTAATAGAACCAGATGATGTATCTTTGTTTTGGGGATACTTTTCAGAAGCTTCATCTCTCCCAGAATTTAATTGAGAAGAAGCTTCAGCTTCCTTCTCAGGTGACCCAACCAAATTTAAGCGGAGAACTTTAGCCTGTGAATTCTTCATAACCACAATGTTGCATTGCAACTCCTCTATGCACCGTTTTTCCTCATGTTTAAGCTGCCTAAAAAATCCAAGAAACAAAGACAAAAGGATTGGGATTTCGAAATGTGAGCACATACCCTCTTAGATCAAACACAATAGAAAAATGGGAAAAAGAAAAGCAAAATGAAATAAAGGAAATAGGATGTTACTTGTCCAATACAACCCAACTAGCTAGGGCTCGCTTGGCCTCAGCAGCTACCGCTCCACATGGCGATCCAGAAACAATTTTTATCTTGACATTAATCTGTGCAATTAGATGGGAAACAAAGCATTAGCAGGTGAAGACATTTAGATGAAACAGTAATCTACTCAAGCACCCAGAGCATGGTATTTACCTTGTTTGGATCATAAACATCATGAAGTTGGAGGATCATTTGGGAGCAGGAATCAGTGATATCAGATTTTTGCTCTGAACTTGATCCTAATTGAGACTTCCGACTGGCGCAGTCCCCGGCAAATCTTGGGAAACCCCATCTTCTACCTGAAACAGTATACCATTTAACCAGCAAGTAGGGATCCATTAGTCACCCCAATCATTTCCAATTATGACCCTCTTAAGCCTTGATTAAACTTGTTTATGCCACAAAATAACTTAACACACTGAAAACAAAAACAATTTGAAAAGTATCTGCTAAGTTAGAAACTGGAAAACAAAGTCCAGATGATGTTATTTTATACAGCAATCAGCAAAGAGTTTCAGAGCACAGATACTATAAGTGTCATCATCCATTATTTCAAAACAAGTTCCAGGATGGGCACCTAAATGAAAATATAAAACAGATAAACAATAGCTTTAAGCACAAAATTTCTTCACGGCTAACTTGAATTTATTCAAGTAACCTGCTATAATAACATTAAGCAGAAGACGGGTTAAGCAACTTGTCAGTATAACCTGACTTCTCCAGACCAGAAACAGCACTTGTATAACACAATGCAGTAATCAATGTTTAAAAAGATGAAGAAGTAAATAACACTAATTGATATTAACATGAACAGTAATCCAATGCACAAAATGTCACAGGTAGAGTCAAAACCAATGAAAAACAAGAGAATAGTACCTGAGCTAGGTGAAGGAACAACAACTAGCAATGTAATGCAATCTCCAGGTTGAACAACATGAGTCAAAGCCCAGACAAGAGCAGTCTTGGGAATTTCTTTGGATGCCTTAACAGCAACCACAACTTTCTCAGCTACATTCGAGCCACCTTTTTCCTGTTTTCCCTTCTGTTCTCGACTCATTTGGCACCAAGTATTTCTACAAAACTTGCCTCACTTAACGGATTCAACTCTAAAAAAGCCTATCTTAAAAACCAATGATCATTGTAGAAGCCAAGATAACACATCTTAAAAAGACACAAACAAAACAAAATTTTTGCATTATTTATCTGCCCCCACCATACTGGCTTCTAGGACATGTACCGACATTGCTAACTACGCAATTCCAGATAATCTGCAGAGAGACAGAGAGATACCAGCATCTAGTACAAGACCCTTTTCACTTATTCACATTAACCCCTCAGAATTCCTCACCAGCCAATGAAAAAGTAAACCCAACATAGTTTCACCTTGTTGTGAAATTTGTAAGAAAATTCCACAGGTGACTGCAAATTTGAAGATCTAGCTAGCCTCTAGTCAATTAAAACAAGAAACTAAGTCCTTCAGCTTAAATTAGGCACTGGATTGAGAAGACAGCCATTGTTTGACTGCAAAAAGGACAGCTACCCCTAAAAGTGAACCTTGATACATCTAATCAACACAAGTAGCTTTGCTCTTTTTTATCTTGGAAAGGGTCCAATCCTCGGGGTCAAAACAGTGAAAGTCATAAAAACAAGAAAACAAAATGAGCTGTGAAATTTTAGATCCAAAGATCAGTTTTCCCACCCTGTTTTTTTTTTTTCTTGTTCAATTCTTTATGGAAACAGAACAAAAATTCAGCTCTTCGATTCTTTTGTGTAAGTGTCCATACAAAGATTATCAAATCACGATGAATGACAAGAAAATCGTCCCTGTAGCCAGGCAGCAGATTTCTTGTAGGTGGATTTGATTGTCGAATCCTCAACAACTAGCAGAGAGCCTCACAGAAACTGTAAAAAAAAAAAAAGAAAGAAAGAAAGAAAAGAAGCACCACCCTTTTTAAGCCTCAAATTCAAGCCACAAAGTTCAAATCCAGCAAAATTGTACAAAATATACAGAGATCAGTACTTCAAAACATAAACATACATTGAAATGAAGAAGAAAAACACTGATGTCATACGCTTGTTTGGCTTGAAAAATGCAAGAAAACAACAAGAACAACCAGAATTACCAATTAGCTACATAGTTTTTCTTTTTCCCTTTCATTTCTTGTCAATAAACAAAACCCATAACGACAAACCACAAAAAAAAAAATTTAAATCAGATCCCCTGCAACTCTTTGAACCAGAAAAAAATAATAAAGATCCCGTAAGCCCAAACGTTCCCTTGATTTTAATAATCGAAGTTCATCAATCTTCTTATTAACTAAACAACAAAGCAGACAAAATAAACAACTGACATAAAAAAATATTTTTTAAAATATAAAAGACGAAGATATACGGAACCAAACATTACCAGCTAGTTTTCTAACAATTCAAACCCCATATAATGTGTTTTTAAACAAAAACCCAGACGCCCGTTGACAAAAGGGAAGCCTCTTTCATTTGAAAAAAAAGAAAAAAGAAAAAAAAAAAGCATAACCTTGTTGAAGAAAATATATAAAGGAAAAAAAAAGTGGGAAACAAAAGATTTTCGTACCCAGACACAGTTACTCGTTTGTTTGCGTTTAAAATTTGAGTATTTATTTTACCTCACACTAATTCTTCCTTCTTCTTTAACATCATCTCAGCAACAATAAATGAAAAAGAAGCAATCTGAAAGAACTAACTTTTATGCTCTAAAATTTTTCATTTCAAAACAAGAAAAGAAGGGTAAGAAATTAGATATATTTTAGAGTTATATTATAATTATTTTTAAAGAACAATCTTTGGCCACTGAAAGCGGTGTTGTGTCTCTCTACTTGTATAGATAGGTTCAATTCTGTTATTAATCCCTGTAACATGTGTATGTTTTGGATTTAATCCTTATATTTTAATTTCATCATTTTTAATGTTTTTTTAAATAATAGTTATTTATTCTGCAACTTTAAAAATCTTATGAACCTATATATTATTATCTGTGAAATGTCATGTTAACATGTTATTTTCACATAATATTTTTAAAAAAATCAATTAATAGATTTAATAAGCGCCATTTGCGTTAATATTGAAACATTAAAATTCAAATAAAAAATAGATATTAAAAATAATTAAATTTAAGAACATGAACTAAATTTACAATTTTTTCATGGTGCAAGACTAATAACCAAATAAATTTAACAATGAAATTTGAAAATTTGAAAAATATAAGAAGTAAAATTAACTCATTCAAAAGATAGAGGACTAAAATTGATCATACTAAAAAATAGAAACTAAATCTATAAGGATTAATGCCAGAATTTGACCGTAAAAATAAACCAAACCATTACTTCTTTTTCCTTAATATTTTTTTAAAAAAAAAAAAACCATCAGTGTTTTATTTAACCCTGTAGTTAACAGGGACACGTACGGTGGGAAATTGAACAGTGATGAAAAAGTATACTGGTGTTACGAGATTACCCTTGAAGTTGGGTGGAATTTCGAGGTGAGGAAGAGGATTCGGTTACGTTAACGACATTTTTATATTTTTGTGTCCAGTTTTGAAAGATAGGAGGCGCCATCTTTAGGAAAACAAGACAACAATTTATTATGCTCCAACTCATTACTTTTCCAACATTTGAAATTCAGTCCTTTTAGTTTCAATTTCAAGAGGGTTAAAATATGCCATAAGTCTCTATACTTTTGGAAATTTGAATTTTAGTCCTCATACTTCTATTTCTAAGAACTCAGTCTCTACACTTTTCAGATTTTAAAATTCAAGTCCAATTGCTAATATTGTCAATTTTTTTGTTAAATTTGTTAGTGTGACATTTTGAAATTAAAAACAAATACTCATTTGTTAACTATGTAACTTAAAAAAGAACGATGCCATGATTTAATTTAACAAAAAATTGTAAAAATGTTAACAATTATATTTGAATTTTGAAATATATAAAGTAAATGAACCAATTTTCTAAAACTAAAAGTACAATGACTAAATTCTAAATTTTCAAAAAGTATATGCATTTATGGCATATTTTAACCTTTCAAGAATTAGTACCTTTATCTGTTAATTTATGTTTACTAATTAAAGCCAATTGATAATACAATGAATAGTTAAGGGAAGTATTTGGCTATAATGATGACTATGATTTTGCATTGTAAAAAACGGTGTAAATAAAAACACAAAGGATATCAAGGTTTAGTTACATATTTTGATTTTCCTAATTATATGGGGTCTAAATAAGTGATTAATTTCACTATATTTAATTCACAATACATTATACTCTATCACTCTCAAGTATAGAGATTTCACATTTATACTTAAAAATTAAAATACTCACTCCCACGTATGAGGATTGGTTTCTATAGATAGATTCTAATATCTTCAACATATCAACACAATAACTAATTTAAAAAGTTTTTTTTATTAGATTATCAACTCAAATATAACAATTAATTTCACCACCTCATTGCGGTTTGCAATGGGTATTCTCAAATGTTACCTAGCTCATTCAACGCAACTTGGCTCAACATGAGTAAGTTTAAAAAATCAACTTTCATTCTACTTTTTTTGTGTGTGATTCATTCTATTTCTCTACATCAATGTAAAAGAATCATATCTAATACTATACAAGAAAAATTGAAAACCGATCCAAAACTTAACCGAATTATGTTTTTATTTAATATATAATTAAATTTATAATTATGATATAAAAGTTAATATTTTATGTTTAAATTAGTTTAAATTATTGAAAAATTATTAATTTTTAGAATTATTTATAAAAATTTTAAAAATTTATCAAATAATATTTAAAAGACATTTTTATTGAAATAAATGTAAAATATTAAAAAATATTTAATATAAAAAATAAAGAACAAAATAAAAACAAAGCTAATTATAATAGACGGATGAAATGGAACGAATATCACGTACACTTGGAATTTAAAACTTTATAATATCATATTTAAAAAACGTGGTAATCAGGTTAGCAATTTTTTTCTATTTTAAATTTATAATATAATGGAATCCAACAAAAGTGTTTTGATAGTATTAATTATTGAATTTTAAATATTAAAAATAAAGAAAGAAAGAGATAAAATATTAAAAGTGTAAAGTTTGGCTGAGATTCACGGCAGAGAAAAGAAAAGGTAGCAGCGATTGATAAATTGAGTCCACTGGGGATTTGCAGAAGGGTGAAAATTAGGCGGCGCAGGGCAGGGCAGGACAGAGGCCAATCACAGGTCAATTCAGGTTCCCGAGCTGTCTACCGTCGCCTTATCATATAGCATCGAGACTTTGATGGACGGGCTGAACACTCAACTGGACCACTTTCATCGGATCAGCTGGCTCTTTCATTTTTTCTACAGGGTTTTCAACTTTTATAATAACTTTTCTTTAACTTCCGTTTTAACGAGGTTTATCCCTATTATAACACCTACATTACTAGTATTTCCCGCCATTCAGGAACAGTTCTCTTAACAATCTCGGTTTTGGAGGCTGGAGCTCATCCACGGAAAATAGTGATAGATTAGGAATAATGATTTTTTGTCTTCTAATTTTATAAAAAAAATTATTTTAATTTTTAATTTATAAATTATGCATAACTCGGACGAATAATTTAATGTCGTTTTAAAGGTTTAGTCCGCATGGATAATCTGATATGTGTTTATATTATTAGTTTGGACGAGCAACTGGTGCCTATATCTATGACATAGGTTTAACCGAACGAGTAACCTGGTATGTGTATATATATACATTCAGTTCAGATAACTGGCGTGATTGAATTGAATTGATACATGATTAAATTACCATATGATGTGATTATATGATAAACTCACCTTATTATTGTGTGGATATGTTTAGGCAAACTTTACCAAGCTAAGTTGTTTAATATGTTTAATTACAAAACGAGGTAAGTTTATATTTAAAACCTATGAAATTACTAAGCATTCAAAATGCTTACTTTGTTTCCTTTTCTGTTTCTGTAATGTTTATTTTGTGAAACGTGTCGATCAGATCATCTCAGATCTCAGACTATTTAGCATTCGATTCAATAGTCTTTTAACTATTCAGGACTCGGTTATGTGGCATGTATATAGGCGTTTATCTTGTGTTTATCTTGAATGATAATGATTTTGGACCCTAAATGGTGTTTAACTTGAATGGTTATATATATGTTGTGTACGAAAATGTGCATTTTGGCAATATGTTAGCTATTGTTGAAGCATATAAATGATCATATTGATAGTGAAATGGTTGAGTTGGATAGTGTGATTGAGTAATATCCCAAATTTGAATTATTGGTGATTTCATAGGTTGAAATGCTTGGCAAGGTACCTATTTGATGATCAATGGCTTGATTGACTTGTGAATGGTCAATTATATGTTTGGATAATAGTTGAACTTGGTATGAATTGTTAGGTAAAAGTTTAGTTGTTGCGATGTGAATGACAAAATGAGACATGTTGATATTGTTGATTGAGGAGTGGTGAATTGTAGCTTTTGCTATGTTTTGGATTGGTATTATGCAAGTTGAAAGTGTGCCTAAGGCACCATTTGAGTTTGGTTATGGTTTGAGCATGGAAAAGTACTAAAATGTGAGATTTTTGACCTTCTGGCAAAAAGTAACGATACCATAGTATCGGTATTTTACCAAATTATCATGAGTTTAAAAAAGGCAATGATAACATGTTAATTTGCATGACTTTTTGTATTTAATTCAGTTAATTTTTGAATTGATCCCTGCTAAATTAGTGGTTTTATGTTTTAATTTTGTCAAGGATGCAATTGGGATGCTATGAGCTAAAAAACGAGCAGAAAATGACAAAATTGAAACACAGTCAATAAAGTGAGGCCGAATAAAAAATGTGGAACAAGTCAATGACTTATCAGATTCTTTTGACTTTGTAAAAGCCAAAATTAGAACAAATATAATTTTTATTTTTATTTAATTTTAATTATATGTTGAAGTGGTTAAAGCCAAAATTAGTAAATATCATGTATATAAATAGGGTCTTTTTGTGTGAAAAGAAAAGGTTACAAAATCAAAAGATTAAATCCTCATAGGAGGATCCTCAACCAATCTTAAGCCTAGCCTTCTAGAATGAACTAACTTGGCCAAACTATCAGCAACTAGATTCTCTTCACGAGAAATATGTTGAATCCTTCACTGTTTTATTGTTTTAAGGATAAGATGAATTCTTCTGACGAGTGTAGAATTAGAATTCCCTGAAGAACATTCTTGAATAGCGTTAACAGCTTCAATATTGTTAGTTTGGATTAAGACCCTTTCGAATCTTCTATCCAAAATAAGATTTAAGCCATCTAAGATCCCCCCAAAGCTCAGCCTCTACCACCGTACCATTGCCCAAATATCTGCAGTAACCCATGATCCACCCATCATTATGATCACACACAAAACCTCTAGCTGCTGCAAAGCTTTCATCAAGTCTAACCGAACCATCTATTTTCAAGCTTACCCAATTGTTATCTGTATATGAATTATGGAAATAACCATGCGTCTTGTGAAAAGCTACTTTTGAGGCAAATGAATATTGTTTTGCCCAGCTGTATGAAACTTTAAGGACCTCTTCGTAACTCCAAGAAAAGTCTTGAAAAATAAAAAAAATTACGATTCTTCCAAATTCGCCAAGCGATAATCCCAAAAAAGCACGGCCAATCCACCCCATCTAAAGAAATAGAGAAATGATTTTGAAGATTAATCGTTACCCAATTGTGAAGGGAACCAATATAAAACCTAAATCGTGTTTCTTCTGGGATAAGTTTGTCCCAAATGATTCTAGCAGCTGAGCAATCTCTGAGTACATGTAACACATCCTCGTATTCATGTCCACAAAACCCACAAGTACTGCTATTCCCAATGCGTCTCCTTGTCCTTTTAGCATTCGTAAGTAAACGACGCTTGAAGGCAAGCCATAAGAAGAATCAGATTTGCTGAGGTCCATTAAATCTCCAAGGCATATCCCAAATACGTTCTTTACGGTTCAGTGTACCATCTCGAATCTACTCATAAGCATTTTTGATAGAAAAAAAGCTAGTCGAAGTAGCACCCTATACTACTTTATCTGAGCCCGAAGAAGGATGCAACGGTAGAATTCCAACAAATTTATTAACGATATCTTCTGGAACCCACAATCAAAAAAGGTCTAAATTCCATGAACCATCACATGCAATCATATTATGTAACATCCTAAAAATTTAGAATCGATATGTTGCATAATTTTGGTGCTTAATTAGTGAATGATTAAATTTGTGAGTTTATTATAGTCTTGAGGAGGCTCGGGATTTATTCGAAATTAGAATAAATTTTAGTAATGAGTACTTTATTGAAGTGGAACAAGTAACCTTGATGGTTAAGGAAATTAAGTGATAAAAGTTAGCATAAGTGAGCTAGTAGTAAAGTGGTGTTGGCGCCATAAGTGTTGCTTGAGGGAAGAGGTTCGAATCCCATGGTATGCATTTTGTGACTTTAAATTTTTGCACTCTTCTAGCATGTGTCGGCCAAGCTCTATTTTTGGTAAGTTAGACTTTCATTTTTATGGTATGATGGCTAAAAGATATGGTAAGAGTGAACTTATGGTAGGGAATCATGAGTATATGGTATGTAGGGGGAACACAAGGCACTTTATAAGGAGTGTGTTTTGGAAAGTTTGGAATGGCCAAACTTTGTCCATGAACTTGAACGGTTTTAGGGGCTAGGGGGTGGTCGAATGTTGTTGGAGGTATTGGTAAGAATGTGTAGCAAGTTTGGTCACTTTCATTTTGGTCATTTTGTGCTTTTCACAAAAACTTTTCTTTTCATCTCTCTCTCCCTAGCCGAATGCATTTTGTGCATTAGTGAACATCTTGTTTTCTTCTTTTGGTCATTTCTTTTTGACCATTTGGTCATATTTTCCAAACCTCTCATCCCCTATTTCTTTCTTTCTCCATTTTGCTCTTTCTTACAAATATATTTTCTTCCTTCTCTTTTCCTCCATGGCCGAATGTTGCTAGTATCATTTTCTTCCATTTTTCTTCTTAGCCGAATCTTCCTCTTCACATATATTTTCTTATCATTCATTTTCTTTGCATTCGTTTTGATCAATTGACAATCTTTTTCGTCTTTATAGTGATAGAGAAGGCTGAAACTCGGAGTATTCGTAATCATCGTGAATCGCTAGGATTCGGTTCAAAGTGTTAAGGGACGTTATCGCTTGATTTACATCCCGTGAACGTAAGATTTCGTGGCAAACAAGATAGGGTCGAAAAGGGTGGTGAATAGTGTTCGGAAGAGGGGCGGATTCGCTATTCCCTCTAGATTCAAGCGAAGGGCTGTTTCGGTAATCCGAGACTTTCCACCGGGTTGTGGACCCTCATCCGGGGAGAATAAATTATTCGAAGTTATTCGTAGTTCGGAACCATTAGCTATTCGGGATTTTCCACCGGGTTGTGAACCGTCAACCGGTGAGAACCGCCAAATAGTAGTTGTTCGAGATTCCGAGGGTAAAGATCTAGATCGCTTATCTTTAGTATAGAATTATATTAAGTATGAGTGTTCTAATCAAGCGTGATACGTATTTAGGTATCGACGATCGGGAAAGTATAGTCCTCACCGTAATCAGGTGTGTAATCTCACACTTATCTCATGGGTTAGATGACTATACCGTAATTATGCATTAGTCTAAAAATCGCAAAGTTGGTGAAATCGGAAAACATGGTATATTAACACTTTAGTGATAAGAGCATAAAATCGGTATTAAAATCGAGAAAATTTTGGAATCGCCCTTAATGGTCTAAAACGATAAAAAGTGATAATTTGGGCCATATGTGATATTTTGGGCCATAAGTGATAATTTGGGCCATATGTGATATTTTGGGCCATAAGTGATATTTTGGGCCATATGTGATATTTTGGGCCCCATGTGATAAATGGGCCATATGAATTATTTGATAAAATTGGCCAAGTGTGATATGAGATGAAATGGGCCAAATTGTGAAATGGGCCAGTTTTGTAATAATTTTATTTATGGGCCTTATGTTGGAATTATCATATGAATGAATTGTCATGCATTTTATATACATGATTGCATGGGTTGGGATATTTGACGAAGAGAAGATGGCTTCGTGCCCAGTTAATGGCTTCGTGCCCAGTTTAATATATGGCTTAATGCCTAGTTGGTGTGTTGGCGGGGTGGGTGACTAAAGCTCCCCATAGGTGTGCTGGTTGGTACGGGTAGTGTGTAGCGGATGGAAATTTAGGCTTGGTTGGGAATTGCATATCACATGCATTTTATACTTGTTATATTGTTACATTTGTAAATGGGCTCAAGCCCAATTAAATGCTTAAATGGTTTTGGCCCAGTGGACTTGGTAAGTGGATTACACACTGAGTTCTAAGTAACTCACCCCGTTTCCTTTACCCTTCTCAGGTAATGATCATTAATGGAGGCTTGGGTCGGGGATGACTTCGTGGAGGCCATACTTCAAATGATGGTTTTTTGTGAACATTGAACTACTCTTAAGTATTTTTATTTAATTACTATTTCAGTTATATTGTAATAAGGCCTCTGGTATTATTTTTATAGATTTTTAGTTGTGGATGGATTTTAATTATGTTTAAATACTTAAATGGGACTATTCTAGTTTTATAAATGTTTTTTTAAATCTTCGTGAAAAAAAGGGTTTTTCTTAAATATTTTATTCTCGTAAATTTTTCTGTAAATTTTTTTTTAGAAACCTGTTTTCAAATTTCTTTTGAACTCTTCTAAACTTCTGTTAAAATTTTAACCAAATAAATTTCTAAATTTTTAATTTACAAACTTTTATGTCTTAAATCATAGATTTTAAATTAACCCCGGTTTTTAATAAACTTCAATTCTAAATTAGATTTGAGGATCTGTTTTCTTAAAATTATTAGATGACTAGACGTATGTTCGTTTTGTGTGACATACCAAATCTGGTCTTAACGCATAGCCCGGGTTTGGGGTGTTACATATTACTAGGCGTACAATCCATATCAAGGTTAGAATAGCATGGAATATAAGAGAATAAGGGGCCACAATTTGGAATCCAAGGGTCTCGCCAACATTGGATACTATTACCATCTCCAACAGACCATAAAAGATTTTCACGGATAATGAGCCATACCTTAGCAATGGATCTCCATAAGAAGGAAGAATGCCCCATTGATAAATTTTCAGGTAAGCCATTGGGGATCCTATATTTTGACCGAAAGACCTGAACCCATAAAGCATTGACATTAGAGACAATGTTAAAACCCATCTTCATCATGAAAGAAGTGTTTTGATCTTCCAAATGCCTCAGACCAAGGCCACCATGAGATTTCGATTGACACACTGAATCCCAACTAACCAATGCCACCTTAGTGTTACCATTAGTGGATCCCCAAACGAACTTCCGAACAATGCGTTCAATCTCATCACATAAGCCTTTAGGAATCATCATTGTCTGCATAAAGTAACTTGGGATCGAAAGAAGAGCCGATTAAGCTAAAGTCACCCAACTTGCCAAGGAAAGTTGTCTGGCGTCCCAGCTAGACAGCTTGCTACGCACCTTATCAACCATGAAACATAGTGTATTGTTGGTAACCCTTTCGTGAAAAATGGGTACACCTAAATAATACCCCAAGTTGTTCACTTCCTGAAAACCAAAAAAAACTACTGATACACTTCCTTAAACTGTCGTCCACACCTTTGGAGAAAAAATATTTGTCTTCTTCATATTTATCCTATGATCTAAGTAATTAAAAAAATCATCAAGCATATTCTTGATGACCCCTGAGCTTGATGTTTCTCAGCATGGCCAAAAAAGATCAAATTATCCGTGAAGAAAAGATGAGAAAGTGGTGGACCATTGCGAACCAGACGAATAGGGGTCAAATTGCCAATATCAATGGCGACATGAATACTATGACTCAACCACTCTATACACAATTTAAATAAATAAGGAGATAAATGGTAACCTTGTCGAACGCCTCTAACTGGTCGAAACTTGAGAGTTGGAACCCCATTCTACAACACCTGTATAGTAGAGCTGGAAATTGCAGACATAATAACATTACGTAAAAAATTAGGAATACCTGCAGCTTGAAGCGATGCGTCGATGAAATCTCAGTGCACTCGATCATAAGATTTCTCTAGATCAATTTTGATGGCCATCCATATTCTATTTTTCTGGGTGCTTCACATAGAGTGGATAACCTCTTGTGCAATGACAATATTATATGTAATGTTCCATCTTACTAAAAAGCCAGTCTGCTCAGGAATTATGAGTTTAGGGAAACCACTTAAAAACGATTAGCATCATAACCAGTTTGTAGAGAACATAACACAAACTAATTGGTCGAAAATGAGCGAAACCTTCTGGATTTTGGATTTTAGGGATAGGAACAATAAACGAGTTATTCAATTCCGAATCAATGCTTTCACCAACAAAATTACCCTTAACCCATCTACAAATAAAGGCGCCTACGTGATCCCATTGACTTTGATAGGAAAGGCCGTGATATCCATCACTTCCTGGAGCCTTGAAAGGTGCCATGTCAAATAGAGTGACTTTAGAGTGACTTTAATTTCCTCATCAGAAACTGGATTATTAAGGAGGTTAAAATCATCGTCAATGATGTGCGGGAAAGCGCTAATGGGTAAGCCTTTCATCAGGCTAGGGTGTTCCCCATACAAAGAAATATAAAAATTAACCGTTTCAATTTTCAATTGCTCCTCATCCATAATCCACTCTTCCAAATTATTTTTTAAAACGGTGATTCGATTCTGCTTTCTTCTCCTCAAAGTGCGCGTGTGAAAGAATTTGGTGTTGTGATCCCCCAAAACTAACTAGTCACAACAGGCTTTCTGTCGCCAAAGAATCTCCTCATGATGCAACACATTTTCCAGATCCCTCTAACATCCATCTCAACTTGGCTAAGATATGTCGAGTTTCTTCTATCTCGTTCGATCTCAATGTTATGAAGTTTTTTAGTCAGAAGCTTTTTACGGGTAGCAATATAACCATACACATCTTTATTCCATCTTTTAACTTGATCAGTAAACTCAGAATTTACTATCGACATGCTAGTAGAAACCCTCTAATTCTCTTTAATAAAATCCGAAAAAGTTGGATGTTCAATCCAACCCGCTAAGAACCTAAACGGACACCCTTTTGAGGAATGGAAATCTGGTATCAAAGACAATTTTAAAGGTCTATGATCATATTTGAGTCGTGGCAAATGAGTTACCATGGAATTTAGAAAAAAAAAAGTACACCATGCATTGTTGCAAATAGCCCTATTGTAACGACCCAAAATCCGTGGGCACCAGAAAAAAAAAAGAAAAAAAAAGAAATGTGTTATCGGGCCTCCGTCTTAGTAAACCGAGTTAGTAAATAATTATTAGGAGTAATTATGAGTCTAATAGTGTGTTTAATTAGATTTTTATTTAGTGAATTTAGCTTAATTTAAAGTAATTGGGAAAAAGGATCAAATTGAATAAGGAGTAAAAGTCTAATTGTAGATTAAAAGAAAATAAAAAGGACTAAAATGGCAAATAGACCATTTAGTATACTTGAGGCGGCATAAGCTTAAAAAAAATCTGAGATTTTATGTGTTAAAAATATATTATTATTATTAAATGTTTGCTCGGCTCAGTTTTAATGATGATGGAAGCTTGCTAGCTGAGTTAAGGGTTAAGCCGATGATGTTAGATCAGATTAGAGCAGCTCAAATGGAAGATGATAAATTATTAAAGAAAAGAGAAATGGTTCAGAATGGTACAGTCGAGAGTTTTAGTATTGATGAACATGATTGTTTGAGGTTTCAAAATCGGATTTGTGTTCCAATTACTTCTGAATTAAAGAAGATGATTCTTCAAGAAGCACACGATGGTACTTTTGCATTGCATCCGGGTGGAACAAAAATGTATCGTAATTTACGAGAGCTCTATTGGTGGCCAGGGATGAAAAAAGATATAGTTGAATATGTCAGTAAATGTTTGACTTGTCAACGAGTAAAGGCAGAACATCAGGTACCGACAGGATTACTCCAGTCTATTAGTATTCCTGAATGGAAATAGGATAGTATTACTATGGATTTTGTTACGGGGTTACCACCGTCGGTGAGCAAAAAGAATGCCATTTGGGTGATAGTTGATCGACTTACTAAGTCTGCTCATTTCATAGCAGTTAGGACTGATTGGTCTCTACAGAAGCTTGCTGAAGTTTATATTCAAGAAATTGTGAGACTGCATGGTATTCCAGTGTCTATAATTTCCGACCGGGATCCACGATTTACATCAAGATTTTGGAGGCAGTTACATGATTTTTTGGGTACTCGGCTTAATTTTAGTACTGCATTTCATCCACAAACCGACTGACAATCAGAACGGGTAATTCAAATTTTAGAAGACATGCTTCGGGCTTGTATTATTGACTTTGAATCAGGTTGGGAACGATACTTGCCGTTAGCTGAATTTGTTTATAATAATAGTTACCAATCTAGTATTCAAATGGCTCCATATGAAGCATTATATGGTAGAAGATGTCGATCACCGGTATGTTGGACAGAGTTGAATGAGAAAAAGATAGTTGGACCGGACTTAATTCAGGAGACTGAAGAAGTAGTTAAAAAGATCAGAGACAGGTTGAAAGTAGCTTTTGATAGACAAAAGTCTTATGCAGATCTAAAGCGACGAGATATAGAGTATTCTGTAGGTGATAAAGTGTTTTTAAAAGTATCGCCTTGGAAGAAAGTTTTGAGATTTGGTCGCAAAGGAAAATTAAGTCCTCGTTACATTGGACCGTATGAAGTAATTGAAAGAATCGGACCGGTTGCCTATCGACTAGCTTTACCTCCGGAATTACAGAAAATTCATGATGTTTTTCATGTTTCCATGCTACGAAGGTATCGATCGGATCCATCTCATATTATTTCTACTGAAGACATTGAGATTAGACCGAATTTATCATATGAAGAAGAACCGGTTCAAATACTAGCTCGAGAAGTGAAAGAATTAAGAAACAAACGAGTCCCTTTGGTAAAAGTATTGTGGAGAAGCCATAGTGTGGAAGAAGCAACTTGGGAACCGGAAGAAACTATGAGGGCACAGTATCCTCACCTATTCTCAGGTAAATTTCGAGGACGAAATTTATTAAGGGGGGGAGAAATGTAACGACCCAAAATCCGTGGGCACCAGAAAAAAAAAAGAAAAAAAAGAAATGTGTTATCGGGCCTCCGTCTTAGTAAACCGAGTTAGTAAATAATTATTAGGAGTAATTATGAGTCTAATAGTGTGTTTAATTAGATTTTTATTTAGTGAATTTAGCTTAATTTAAAGTAATTGGGAAAAAGGATCAAATTGAATAAGGAGTAAAAGTCTAATTGTAGATTAAAAGAAAATAAAAGGACTAAAATGGCAAATAGACCATTTAGTATACTTGAGGCGGCATAAGCTTAAAAAAAATCTGAGATTTTATGTGTTAAAAATATATTATTATTATTAAATAATTATATTAATATAATAGTATATATAATAAAGTAAATAGTATAAAAAGAAACAAAAGAAGAACAGAAAAGAACAGAGAAGTTTTCGAAACAGGGGAAAAGAAAGAAAGAAAGAAAAAGAAAAGGGAAAATTGAGGTTTTAAAGCTTGAAGTTTAATTAGGTAAGTCAATCAAGTTCTATTCTTAATTTTGATGTTTTAGAAGCTTTAAAGCAAGATTTTGATGAAACTAAGTTGATATTTTGAGAGTTTATTGGTTTTCAAGTATAGTTGATGTTGAAGAAAAAGATGAATTAGAGACTAAATTGAATAAAATTTAAGTTAGAATTAGTAAAAGGATTAAATTGTAAAGTAAGCTATAAGTTTTCTACTATAGGGATTAATTTGGAAGAAATTATGAATTAGGGTTTTATTATGAAATTATATAATCAAGTTGAATATGGAAGGAATTTAAGTAGAATCAAAGCATGAATTAAGTTAAGAAATAAGTAAACTTAATTAGGAGTTAATTGCAAAATAAGTTATAAGAAAACAGTTTTGGGACAGCAGCAGTAGAGTAAATTTAAAAATTCACCAAAAATCGTAGAAGTGGAATTTGAAGTTGAGTGAGATATGAAATTAAAGCTTATTGAGTCTATTTTCATATGAAAGAAACAGAGAAAGCAAATAAGTTCTGTATTATGAGATATTTAAATTTTAGTGAAACTGGTTCAGGGTTATTTCGAGATCCCCTGTTCTGAATTGGAAAAATCATTAAAAATTGTAAAAAAATAATTTGGGGACATAATTTATATGGTTATATTCCTTAATGAGTCTATTTTTATAAGAAACAAACTAGAACATCATTTGAATTCTTTATGAAAAGATAATTAAATTTTAGCAAAGAGTGGTCGGAGCTGTCAGACAACAGAATAGGGGTGATTTCAAAGAATAAACTGTACTTACTGGATAAATCAAAAATTCTGAAAATTTTATGGCAAGAAGATATGTGAGTCTAGTTTCATAGAAAATTTACGGATCTTAAGTTGGAATTCTGTAATTCAAGATATAGATAATTTAGTGACAATGACTCAGGTAGACAGCCTTGAAAGAACTTATAAGTAAATAATAGAATTGTGTATAAAGGATGTGGAATGAAGAGGAAGAGTAGAAATTGAATAAAATTCAATTATTTATTGTAATTTAGTGTTGTAATTAATAATGTAAATTATTATTATTTTCGTAGCTAACAAGGAACTCGAGACATCAACCCACAAAGGAAAGGAGAAGGTTACCGAGGAATAACCAAGCAAATTCGGGTTTGTATTACTATAATTCAAACTATTTATTTATTCATTAAATGTTAGATTAATTTATGAATATGGTAAGTAAATTATAAGGTAAGTGTTTTTATTGAATTGAATGGAAATTGAGTTGAATGATGAATATGTATTGAAATTGAATTGTATCTGGATTGAAATGGAAAAGTGTAATTGATATTGAAATTGAATTTGTTATGGAAATGAAAATGAAATTGAGAACTGAAATACCCTATTAACTAGTCGGGCTGAGTCGGATATAATTGGCATGCCATAGGATTTGGAAGAGTACGGGATTTATCGGCTTTGCCGATCAGGCACTTTATGTGTCGTAAATCAGGCACTTTATGTGTCGTATTTTAGGCACCTCGTATGTCGTATCAGGCACCTCGTGTGTCGTTTCAGGCACTTATGTGTCGTATACTGATTAGGTACTATGTACCGTTTTAGGCACAATGTGCCGTACTGGTGTGTTTGGGTTGGAATCCGTGTATCCGCTAAAGTCCGAGTCTGTTAATAGGGGTAAATAAGGAAAAGGTTAAATTGAATAAAATGAAATGGTTGAGCCATTGGAAGAAATGTGAAAATAGAACATGAACTGAAAAATGTGATTGGAATATGAGTATGAGAATAGAAAGTATGAACCATTGGTTCAAGAAATGGATAGTGGCTCAACATGATTATGTATTATTTCAATTGTTGAATAGCTAAAATTGAATTGTATGAATATATTGAGAAGGACAAACTTATATGAAAGTTATGTTTGAATTGGTTTAGTTAAACTAAAGTTATATGAATTAATGATATGATTATTATGTTTATAATTTGAATTATGGTAATACCACTGAGTATATGTATACTCAGCGTACGGTTGTTTTCGTGCGCATGTTGTAGAAGTCAAATACTGAACCAGCATCCGAAGCCAGACCCGACTTCAGCAAACTTTTGGTGATGTATATTTCCTTTTCATAATGTGGCATGTACGTAGGTTGTGTATAAAGGTTATTATGTTTTGAATGTAAATGGTTAAAAATGTTAGTATTACAAGTTTAAGAATTATAATGAATGAAGTATATTTATTTTAATCTAACTAATATTTTGATAAATTTAAGTTGATATTATATTAATTGAGTTTGATTAGAAGGTATTTAGAATAGAAAATAATATATGGAATGAATTGGTTGAATTGGTTATGATTGAAATGAATATGGTTTAATTTACAGGGGGTTTTATATAATAATAAGCAGAAATGCTGCCGAAATTTATATTAAACAAAATTTATATTTGTAAATTGTCTGATATGTCCGGTAATGCCTCGTAACCCTGTTCCGACGATGGTTCGGGGTTAGGGGTGTTACACCTATCTAGACACTCCATAATCCCCCCTATCTGCCAAGTGAATTGCGAACCTCTAAAACCTAAATCTTGCAACAGAGCTGAGTTCATAAGCTCACAAAAAAAGGGACATATTTTCCCTAGAGTCCGACCCCCTCTCTTCTCAGTGGGAGAAAGAATAGCATTAAAGTCACCAATCGCCATCCATGGAGACCCATCAACTGGAATGGTTCTATGTAAAACCTCCCATAAAAGTCTCATTTTACTATGATTAGGGCTACCATACACAAAGGTGACCAGAAAAGGTTGTCTGAAAGAGGTACCAGTAACTTTAACTAACACAAATTGAGAACGATTTTTGAGAACCTCCACATGAACCGATTCCTTCTGACCACCCGAAAACCCCACTGCCTCTACACGATGTGAACAATGAAAATCAAGTTTCGCAATAATCGAATCAGCTTTTCCTCCAATGACCCTCATTTCAATAAGGCTAATCAAATCAGATTTATGTTCTCGATTGTATTCGTGAAAAACCCAAATAAGCTCCGAGCTAGCACAACCCTGACAATTTCAAGAAAAAATAGTAAAATTCATAAATCTAAAAATTTAAAGGTATGAGGACTAACCTTTCAAGGGGCAGCAGAAGCTTTATCACCCTTATCATTAGCAACAACCTTATCAGTAAAGGTTTCCACATGTTCACCAATAAGCTTTGCCATAGAATTCATAGCATCGGGGAATGGGACACGTGAACTTCCTGCAATTCTAAAACGTCCCCCTCGTCTACGAATTATTTTATTAAGCATTCTTCCACTATGCCCACTTCCTTTTTTATTATCTGATCCGTGTCCTTTTGATAAAACATTCAAAATATTAGAGGCCTCTGGTCTATTATTAGACCCTGTTGCTTTCAACTTGTGGTCTAAATTTTCTTTAAAAATTACAGCCGAATGCCTTTAGCATCCAAAAAATTAGGATTTAAATCCACCACCGATTCAAAAGGACCTTCAAATGTGGGATTAAAGTGTAAAGATGAGCGTTTGTTCTGTAAATCGGATGTAGAACCCAACTGAATAATGTGCTCCATACTCTAAATTTCCCAAATTTGGTTTATCTGTAGAATTTGATTAGGCTCCATCCAAATTAAATCCAATGTTATCCCCCAAAAACAATGTTATCCTTGTCCAACCTTTTCATGTTCAACACCCAAATAGGCTAGACCACTAGTCTGTTCAGCACGCCCAATAAAACTGCCTTGACCCAATATCTCCTTACCCTTATTTCCTTCAACCAGCAGCCCAGAACTTGACTCAGGCCTGCTTTCTTTTAATTTGCTAATAAAATTTCCTTGTTTAAACATAATCTCCTTCAACCCCAAATTTTCAGTCCCCAAATCTGCTGATTGGTTGTCTAGAGAATTTAATGCTGCGAATCTGGAGCCAACCAGATTTCCTTTCGCAACTTTTGCCTACTGATTTTGTTTTCCAGCCTGATTGCACATTGATTTGAACTGGACTATCATTCACGGACCAAAGGCGTCTGCCACCGCCGCTGGATCTACTTCCTTATCCATCTCCTTAGGTGAGTCTTCCTTACCACCGTGTATGTTCTGATCTACCAAAGAAGAAGAACAAGAGTTTTACTTTGGGAAGAGCTTCAAATTCCTCTCATTGCATCCTGCCGTTGATCTAAACTTACGAGGTAAGTGGCTTTCCTAGATCTATCGACACAACTATTCTTGCGAATTGACCCCCTACTCCACTATCCGTCTTAAAATCTAGTTCAACCACTTGTCCGACCAAGTTTCCTATCTCCTCTAATATCTTTTTTTTATATAAAAAACCCGACAGTCCTGGAAAGCGTATACAAGCCATAACTACGCTGGGAAAGGGTCTCAGCGGGTCAAATCAATCGTCTATGGCTGAACAGTTAGGTAATGTCCAAACACTATCCAAGGGCCTTGAGTCAGAGCCAAATCATAATCGTCTCTGCTCTAGAATCGGACAAGGTAATAACCCTTCTCGATGTACATCAGGCGAAAAGGTTGAGAGGGTTTCCAGAGGCCTGGAATACGATTGTGTAACACCCTGTAACCTATGTTCCGTCCCAACAACTTGACGACGACAATAGTCTCCATGTCCCTAACCAAAATATTCCTTAATCGTTTTGAGAAACCAATGGCGGGGATTCCATTAATGGAGGACCAAAAAATGTCACCATATTCAATTACAAGATGCCCATCAAAAGTATCATCACAAGCTTCAGAACCATTCCTTCCCAAAAGTTTCTCTTTCTAAGAAACTTCTCTCACTAGAATTGTGTCAATCATCATGCTATCCATTAAATCCCCTCCTACCACTTTAAACCTGAACTTTTTTGTGCTACGCTCCTCATCAGTGTTAATTCCGCTACCAATCCGGTCATCGGATGAAACTTCAGAAACGTTTACTTTTTAAGGAGATTTTTTCAAAAGAGTTTTCAAGACACAATATATTTTACATTTTGGTTTTCATTTGGAATTAAAGAGGAATTATTCTTTTTCTTCCAAATTTGGGTGTGATTAGCATTCTGTTACTTCTATTCGCATTTCTTTGTTCTTTCAAAATTTGTTTAATTACTTTTCAAGTCCTTGCATTTCCCAACTTCCTCCATTATCATCAAATCACCTTTCAAAACCTATGAAGCATGGTTAAATCCATGTTTCACTAAATTCCATCTTAGCTTTAAGCCGGTGTTCTTTCCGGTCGGGAATCGTGAGATACGTATCCATACTAAAAATCCTTCCAATCGGTATTCACATTTTTCTTAAGTATCGGGATTGATAATTCATCCCTTAATGTTAACTCAATTTCAAGTCAAAAAGTGCATGTTGGTTTGGAGTCGTGTTTGCTGACAGTTGGAGAAACGAGTCGGCCGTGCTGTATTCGGATCTCCTAGAACAAATCAAGGAAAAAGTGATTGGGTTTAAATGACCCATGCGATTGAGGCCATTAATTCGAGTTGGGTTCTTCAGAGCGCAAGGCTGCCGGAATCTTGAATCGGGAACACGTGTATCTCGGTTAGATAATCAGTAAGGGTTGGTTTACAGGTCGTACTCGGACCAGCTACGAGAGGAAGAATTGGTGGTTAGGACGTTCTTAACTACTATAACCAGCTTATTGTTTGGAGGAGAAAATTAATTTTCAAGGATCGATTCAAATATTCGGAATCTACCGAATCTAGGGCTAAGGCTTATTATCTTTGATTAAAAAAATTAAATTTAATTTCCAATTTAATTTCTAATTTATTTAATTATTTATTTAAGCTGTTTCAATTATTTAGTTTCTAAACCTTTCAAAACTCCCCTGATTTATTTGTTTATTTTTTAGCAGGTCTGTTTGGAGTCATGGGCACGACTATAGCCACGACTATCGACACGACAGAAATTCTGATCATAAGTTAAACGTGAAAGTTGATTATAACACCAATCCATGTGGACTCGACCCTACTACCACTCTTTACTACTATTTAGAGTTATTTTGTAGGAATTATTTTTTGTAGTTTCGATGCCCATCAGACAAAATGTTAAAACGGTGTCGATACCAGATTAAATATCGATACCAAATATCAGGTATCCATACTAGTGATTTTTTTATAAGTTTTGCAAAATAAACAGAATGTCAATTTGGTATCAATACTAAAATAATCGATACCTATAAAGAAGTATCGGTACATTGATCAAAGTATCGATACCTTATGATTTTATATTGATTTTTGAAATATCGAAGCTAAAGACGGTATCGGTACTTGGCCTAAGTATCGATACCTATACTTAAACTTTAAAAAGTTTGCAGTTTGGTCATTCTTCATGCTTGAGACAACTCAAGAGCTTTCGTAAGCTCAATTGAGGTTCGGTTTTGTTTGTATATCATATTATACATGGAATTATGTTTTGAATAGGTGATAAAATGAATTAATTGTTATGGTTTGTATGTGGTTTACTCCAATAATGGTGGTAACATTCCGTAGTTCAGGTTCGGTGATCGGACCGGACAATGGACGTTTCGAAATTCATTAAGCATTGATATCCCTTCTGATCACTAGCACCACCACTGTTGACATTGCCTTGTATGATGATTAAAGGCCACCAAAAGGATGTTTTCCTTCTACCTTTCGCTTCTATTGGTTCAAATATTCTAAAATCGAACAAAAAAATCTTTAAAACCCAAAAACTTTTGAACTTCTTTTTGTACCGATCTTCGTCGCTACTTCAACCATTTGGAATGCTCCCTCCCCATAAACAAATCTATAGTATGATAGTCATTCATGTTCTTTGGATCTGTCAAAATTTCTTAGAGCATCCTATACTCTCCCTTCTCAAACACAAATCTATAGGATGATAGTCATTCATGTTCTTTAGATCTACTGAAATTTGTTAGACCAACTTAAATTATTCCAATACTCAATCACACTAATCCCACTTAACATAAGAAAAAGATATAAGTGACCTAAACACATTAAAAGTACAATTGTGTGCATGTGCCTCCAACAATAGTATGACTGCATCTTTTTTGCTTGGTATGATATCCACACAAACTATAAAAAATATTGCATTTAAATTGCATTATGAGGTGATATTAATTAAAATGAATAACCTCGACAATATAAAACAATTTACCGGAACATTGGATTGCATATAAATTTATGCTCATATCACTAACAAATCATCCTTCTAGTAAGTTGTATGGTCACAATGCCCAGACCACCTATAACCTATGAGATGTCAATACTTATATAAGACATCTAGAAAGTATTGGATTTTAGGGTTTAAGGTTATTCTTTTACCATCTAGCTAGAGGGAAACTAAAAGTTTAAAAGGGTATAAACGCAATTCACGAAAGTCGATACCATTCCTACAATTGTGAAATCACGAGGCAATCATTTACTTCATCATTTCCCACTTTACACACCTTGTATAGCGCCTTATATAGGCATGTAGTAGCTATTTGGAAATTTGATAACACACTTCCGATCAAATAAAGAATGTAAGTTAGCTTTTGTTATAAGGAAAGATTATGTTGTCGGACATATGTAAAAACCCATATTACTACAAAGTTGAGCCATAGAAGAATAATTTAATTTGTTGCATTCTTGGAAACATATCATCATTTCAATCTTAGGTATGTAAGCTATAGTAAAATGTAGAAGGTTTCGTTTTTTTAAAAACTAACAAGTTTGATTATTCATTTATAAGTTTTAAATTGAAGTTTTGTTAGGATTTTTGAATAAAACTCAACACACACAAATGTCGAGGTCCATTTAAATTATCGTTAAATGTATTCAAATTACATCATACGCTTTTTAACTTAGTATTCAAAACTTGACACCATCGTATGTAGAGTTTAGGATTAAATGTTTTCCTAGTAGTCAAGAAAATAAATTATATTATTGTCGTTTAAATGTTAAATATTTTACAAAAAACTCAATTGATATCAATTCAAAATAATTACCCTAATTCTAACAGGACACAAAAAGCTTGATGGTGTAAATAGCCTCATTGAACTCAACACCCACAAGTGTCGAGGTATTATTAAAAAATGCATCATGAGAAATAAGTATTATATGCACTTATTTTAATAAATAATGATAACCCATTATCATGTAAATAAACCTAATATCTACAATTTTTTTATTATTTTGAATTACTATTCATTTTATAAAAACTGGAGTATGACACACTCGTGATCTGGGTGAAAAAAAAATGTAACAAATATATTTTAAAAAAACTTATATAAAGAATAAACTAGGATTTGGTTAAAATATTAACTTAAGGTATTAAAGATTACGATACCTTATGTTTGAATCCCATTATTTGAATTTTTTAAAAGATTTTACATAAAATATAAAATGATAAAAATATCCCATTATAGTAATTTTTTTTTGTTTTTTAAAAGAAATAAATTCTCGTAATTACACAAGTGAATCAGGATCCGATTGATGGGTGACACCAATTCAGATTGTCTTTTAAATAATAGTATAAATCACGCATATCTCTACCATAATAAAGCAATTCATTGATTTGGTATCATGAATTAACCGGGAAGTTATGCTAAGTTATAACCCTTTTTGTAATACAAAAATTAGGTTAAAAATATTCTAAAATTTATAATATGTAACATTTATAATAAAGAAAGGTTTATAAGGTATTCAATAGCTTATATAACATTTCTTATAAATAATATAATTTTGTTATAACTTTAAAAAATTTATTTCTTATAAATTTATAGCACTTTTTATAAATAAATATATTATTTTTTATAATATATAGGCTTAAGAGTGTAAAAAGCCCTCAAAATTTTTCAAAAAAAGCAATTACGCCCCTGCTTTTTTTTAAGTTCAATTGGATACTTGAATGTTCAAATGCATTAAAAAGACCCTCAAACTTTTTCAAAAAAAGCAATTATGCCCCTACTTTTTTTGCACTCAATTGGGTACTTGAACTTTCAAAATGCATAAAAAAGGCCTTTTAAATTTTTTCAAAAAAAAAAAAGCAAATAAGTCCCTGCATTTTTTTTCACTCAATTGAGTAATTGAACTGTCAAAATGCATTTTAAAAAAAGGTTTTTTAACCATTAACTTTAAAAGTTGACCATCAAAGTTAATTACCCTATTTTTTTCAATTAAAGCCACCTCGTGTCACAACCACGATGTGACACGTGGCAAAAATATTATAAAAAATAAAAATCAATAAAAGTTATAAAAATATTAAATTTTAATAAAAAATATTAAACATTTATTAAAAATTAGAAAAAAGTAAAATTAGAAAAAAATTGTAAAATTTTATAAAAATCATAAAAAATATAAAATGCATAAAAAAATTCCCTTTAACCATTAATTTTAATCGGTGACCGTTAAAGTTAACAACCCTAGCTTTTTTCAGTTAAAGCCATCACATGTTGCAACACAGCGTGACATATGGCGAAAAATGATAAAAAATAAAAATCAATAAAAGTTATAGAAAAATTATAAAATGCTTCTTTTGGTACGATAATTCTTATAATATTTTAGGAATTTTATATTTCTTTACATTTTTATAATTTTTTCACGATTTTTATAAAATTTTACAATTGTTTATATTTTTTTACAATTTTTATAATTTTTTTTCTAATTTCTAGTCAATTTTAAATATTTTTTATTACAATTTAATAATTTTTACATTTTTTTTGCACATGTCACGCCATGGTTGTGGCACGTGGTGGCTTTAACTGAAAAAAATTAGGGGTAGTTAACTTTAACGGTCAATTGTTAAAGTTAATGGTCAAATGGTCTTTTTGATGCATTTTGGCATATCAAGTACCCAATTGAAGGCAAAAAAAGCGGGGGCTTGATTGCTTTTTTTTTTTTTTTTTTTTAAGCTTGAGAGCATCTTTTATGCATTTTAACAGTTCAAGTATCCAATTGAGTGCAAAAAAGAGCAGCGGCTTAATTGGTTTTTTGAAAAAAGTTAGAGGGCTTTTTATACCCTTAAGCCTAATATATAGCATGGACATGTAAGTATGTCCATACTTTTCTTGTAATGACCTAATTTTCAATGGTATTGGAAAATACGATTTCAGGAACTCGTTTTCAGAGTTGTTTTATAGGTGAATTAAATTTTGGATAAGTAATTTAGCTAAAATTGTGTTTAATTAAGTTTTAGGGATTAAGTTGTAAAATCCAACTGCTATAAAATTTTAATTAGAAAATGAATTGAAGACTTAAATTGCAATTAATTAAAGGTCCAAAATATCAATTAGAACATGTTTATTTATAAGTTAGTGGACGGTATAGTTAATGGTTGATTAATTAAACTAATGTTGATTTAATTAACAAAAACTATGATTAATTAAACTAATTACATTTTAATCTAACTATAAAAGATAAATTAAGAAAAAAAAAAGGCACTTTTCTTCATCTTCTTCCCCTAGCACCAAAAAACAAAACAAAGAAAACCTAAAAAGAGTTTGAAGCTTTTGATCAAAATTGGTAAGTTCAATTTAGTCCATTTTCTTGTAATTCTTATATTTTTGAGGTCATGAGAACTTGATTTAGCTAACCCATGTACCAATTTGTAAAACTTTTAAAGTCTTAGAAAGTTTTCTTTGTCGATTTCTTGAAGTTTTAGGTGTTAAATTGATAGGTTTTAAGCTTAGATGTAAAAAATGACTAAATTGTAAAGCGAAATTGATAGTTTGGTACATTAAGGACTAAATTAAATAAAATGTCAATTTGAATGTAGAAATAAGAAATAAGAAGTCCCTAATGGGTAATAGTGAAATCAGATTTCATTTTGGAGTTTTAGATAGGCTAGTCTCGATTTTAGAGACTAAATTGAATAAATTATAAAATATGTATTACTTTGTAATTGACTATGATTTGAGCTAGAAATTAATATTATGTATTGTTGGATTATAATTCATAGCTAAAGACGATGCGGGAACTTTGAAAAGGAAAGGAAAGACGAGATCTGACGACAAGTAACTCAAGTGTTTAATTTGTATTTCTATAATTCAAATTACTTGAATTGTTGCATATTTCTATTATTTTGCATGGTAGGATATTGAGGTAAGTTAAATATGATTGATCAAATTGTATTGGCATGAATTTGATTAATTATCTAGATAGATGACTAAATTGAATAAAATTGAAAATATAATAACTTGATGAAATTGTGAAATTGGTTGTGAATTGAGATGAATCATGTTGTGTTAAATATATATATTGATGAATTGGTTGATAAATTTTAGAAATATGAAATGAAAAATTAAGTTATATTATGAATTGAATGATTTGTTACCCTATTAACTGTTCGGGTAGAGTCGAATATAATTGGCAATAAGATAGATTGAGTATGGGTTACTTCAAATACGCGTCAATGAGTGTTGGGCACAACTTTTACTTCGGTTATATCGATGAGCGCTAGGCACAATGTATTTACTTCGGATTGTCTGATGAGGCCTTAGATGCTAAAATGGTGTGTTGATTGGATCTATGTATCTGTTCAAGTTTGATTCAGGTTAACAGGGATTTAAAATGTAAATATGATAATGGTATATGAAATGAATTGTTATTGTGAAAGATTGTGTGAACCATATTTATAAGTCTGGAAGATTTATATAGAATTGTGACGAATCAATCGATTCGATTCAGAAAATGGTATGATAATATGGTATAAATGGTACATTTAGTATGATGTTTTGCAATTGATATGAATGGCATATTTGTTGAATGTTATAATTAATTTAACTTGCATTTTGTTATTTGAATTGTAGAAATACCACTAAGCTTTCTCGTTCATTTCCTGTGCGCATGTTAGGTGTAAAGTGAGATCCCGAGCATCAACTTCAACATTCAGTCAAAAATCCCGGACTCAACAAAGTTTGTATATTCCGTTTTTGTTCTAAGTTGGCATGTACCTACCTAGTTGAGTCAAGTTTTGGTTTGCTTTTTAAATTTATGTTTCTTTTGGAATTAGTACCATATGGTGAATATTTGGCTAAATGGTTGTATATGCGTTTATGAAATCATTGCATATATGTTTTTAAATGTTGGAAATGGATGCAATGTGAATGTTGGGGATGAATTGGTATGTTTGCATAGAACCTAAGTGCGATATATTGTAAATGTTTAACTCATAGGTGTTAAAATCTTAGTGTGTTGTTATATATATAGAATTGAAGTTTATAAATTTGTTGTTTAGGGTTTACTTAGGTCAAATGGAGAATGGAATATGTTTGCATTGTAGTAAAATACAATTGCAAGTTGTTTATAAAGAGAAATTGCAAAAACAATATGTGACATCGTGACAATAAAAGACTTGTGATGTCACGGTGAGACGAGGAATCCTGTCGTCTCGATGAGGCCAACATAGTAAGTGGCATCGCAATGTTGAGTGGTCTAACGTCGTGACGTGACAAATTGTTTGGTGACATCACGATGTCAACCCTGCATTTTGAAAACATTTACAAATTTGGTCCTTCTTTGACTTTGGGTTACTATTTAAGCTTTCATAAGTTCGTGTAAGACTCGATAATGATTCTATATTGTATTAAATGTATAGTTTGGTTGAATTTAAGTATTAATGGTATAATTTGACTGAGATTGATTGTAGTTGTTTCGGCAACAAATGTGACATATCATAACTCGAACCCAACAATCGGGTCGGGTATCAAGGTGTTACATTTTTTGCCATAACTTTTTCTATTTTTTATAACATGTAAATTATTTTTTATAATATACTTTTTAATCATAATTTTAGAATTTTGTTAGGATTTAAATAATATAATTTTTTTATAATTTTATAAAATACAAATAAATAATTTTTTAATATTTATAATATAACTTTAAATTCTTTTTGCGATAACCCTTCCAAACACTGAATGTGATTATGTTTATAATATAATTTTTATAATTTAAACTTATATAAAATAATTTTTTAAAAAGTTAAATCATGTTTGGAAAACCATAAGTAATATGATTAAGATGTAATTATCCACGTTAGACAGTGTAATTAAGTGCTTAAATTACATACAATTTAATAGAATTCATTAATTATAATAATTATCTAAATATGTTATTCAATTATTAAGTATGGGAGAAAACTCAAAAACGGGCGTATGTTGATCCTAGTGCTATGTGCTTTCATTTTCATCCTTTCCACCTAAACCTAATTAATTAATAACGAGAAAACCAGAAATCCCATATTGGTAATTGATCTCTGAATACATGCCCTTTTCTTTCTCTCGCTTCTCAAAAAAGAAAGGGCACGATATATACCTTTCATTAAATGCAGAAACGTGAATTTTAAAATTAACCCAACACCCACATGCGCCCAACCCCAGCAAGGCCACTGGGGGTGGGGGACCCTTCAACCAGATCAGAGCTCACCGGCCCCACCTTCCCTTCTCACGGTCAGGGTGGCACCCACTTGCCGTTACCCATCTCCCTCAACCCTCAGCGCCGCACGTCACCGTCAACCTCCCCCAACTGCCAACTTATCTTAGCTACCGTTGCTATTAATTTTCTTATTATAAATAAATAAATAATAATTGTCCAAGGCGGTGATGGTTTCGAGCAGCTGACGTGGTCTTGCGCCACGTGCCACGGATCGTGTTTCCCGAACCTCTTTTTCTTCCCTTGTTTTTTCGTTTTCTGGAACCAGCTATATGTTTTCATTTACCTTATCAATAATGCAATGTTTTCTTGTATTGTTAATATAAATTATATGTATTATTATAAATTTGTCTTGTAGGATGACCCAATATTGATTACTGTAAAAGGATAAAACTGATTTTCCTTAATTAAAGACCACGACAACGTGATTAATTGACTAAATATACCTTCTAACACACCGCTTTAATTCCTCGTCTTGTTGTAACTATATATGTATATTTTAAAACCCGGTCTTAATTGACTCCTCAGTCTTTTCATATGTTAAAAAAAATACAGCATGTTTTGTTTTGTTGTGGACAATATATAGGAAATTCCTGTTCATTGATCCTATTCCTCTACTTTTAACTCTCTTTTTTTTTACTGAATATAATATACCTAAATATGAAGTTCTTTTTTTGTTGGTAATTAACAAAATTTTATCAAATCTGATTATTTTATTGAGAAATTATAAATCTTTTGAATTGCTTTTGTTTTTGTCTAAATATTATTATTTTGTCATATTAAAAATTCATCATAATCTAATATATGTCTTTAATAAGATGAATAAAAATAAGACCCTCTGTACACGTGAAAATGTTTGATAATTTTTTTGAAATTGGGTCCGTGGTAGGGAGATCTAAAGTTGGCGATGAATATAAAATCTATGCGGTGGATCTACGGACATTGCACTGTGGGTTCTTTTTCAAAACAAAGTGGGCAATCTTTAATTTATTTCTCATGCATACACGTCCATAGGCTGCCTACAAAAAAACATGTTACATGCATGCCCTAGTTATCATATATCGTTAGAGAGGGACATTGACCCTCTTTCAACGATAGCACCCATTTTAAAACCATTCTCCTTCCTATTTTTTCTTTCATCCATTGAGACATGTTAAGTAAATCAGCCTAGTTTAATCAACATATGGCTGAAATCCAAATAACATTTGATTCTCCAGCCAAAAATGGAGGATTGTCCCCTTCATCACTAATTTTTAATTTACCAAAATCCATGCTATATAGATTTGGGTGATGTGTTGTTAAGTCCTTGGATGGTGGGGAGGGTTTAACATATTAAATCTAAAATTTTGACCTAATAATCAAAATAAATAATGGGTAATGAGAATGAGGAAATTTGGTAAATTGGATTGTTTATTATTTTATGTTTTGTTTTTCTCCCCCCATGCTATAAAGGCTGTTTCGCAGAAGGAACAAAGCATTTAATTGTTTTTTGTGCTCTTCATTTCATGCTATCATCGAGTTTAATTAATGCAAACATTATTGAACACGCTGATTTGCGTTTTTTAAATTTTATTTATACGATGTCGAGGCATAAAACCAGGGGTTGATTAGGGAGAAAAAAATTAACTCTAATCATTCAATGTTGGCTAAAATTAATGAATCCATCATGTATACCTTGGTTGGAGGAGTGAATTTTATTTTATATGGAATTGCCGTAAAAATAAATAGATATTTTCATTTAAATTTTAAAATATTTTAATTAAACTTTTAAAGTATTGTTAATATGTTTCTGTTGACTTCAAATATCACCTTAAGTATATTTAAAAAATTTGAGTTAAATTGTAAATATATGCATATTTGTTATATCTAACTAATGTTGTAAAAATTGGTTCAATAGTCAAATTGATCGCATGACAATTGGTTCCTGACTTATGTAGTTCAAGAATGTTTAAGTAAAAAATAATCTAAAAAATTTAAAAAAAAAAACTAGAAAATTTAATAAACATAAATTCTAGAATTGGGAAATAAATATGAGTCAAAATACCATAAATATAGTTTAATATTTTCTTTACGAGATAAATATCACATTTATACACGAACTTTGGTTTAATGTGCAATTTGATACATGAACTTTGATTTAGTGTAATTATATACATGAAACTTGAATTGTGATTCATATGTATACATGGAACTTTGATTTTGATTCAATTGTAAAAACTTAAACAATTGAATACATATATTTATTTTTATATCGTATTAATATAATTGTTTGTGCATACAATATATCAACATAAACTGATACTAATTCGATAATATTGATAGTAATTTGTGAAAATTGAATCAAATTAAAATTTTATTTATAAAATCGTACAAAATCAAAATTCATGTATAGTTTTGATATTTATCTTCTTTTTTTTTATTTACCAATTTGCAATTATTCTCTCCATTCCTAGTTATATTTCATATGTTGAATTAGTCAAATTATTGATTTTCGATTCAATCGACCAATTAGTTTGATTTTGAGAACACTAGATCTAACATATTAAAAAGAATAAGCTTTCTATATTATAATGAATTTAACCTATCACATATTTATAATTTGATTAACATGCTTTAAAAATATTTTACATTAGATTCAAAATTGCTATTTAATGTCTAAATTAACAATCTGGGCTAATGGAAAGACTTGATTGATATAATACTTAATGAGCCAATTATAACGTTTTAAAGTTTAAAGATCAATTTAAAATATAAATATTAATAATTTAAGGATGTTTAGTGCAATTAACTAAATAAATAAGCATTATATGAGGCTAATAATGTGGACATTATGTTAATAATCATGTAAAAAATTATATGTTATGAATTATTAACTATTAACGTATCAAAATTTATAAAATTATGAACCTGTGTGTTGGCCTAATGATTAAGGTGTTTACCGTCCCAGGTGTGGTCTGGATTGAGTCGCTCTAGTTGTGTTGCTATTAGGACTTTACCTTCCTCATGTAATTCACCAAAAAAAATATAAAAATTATGTTATAAAAATAATATGAATATAAAAAACTACTAATAGAATTAATTGGATATGATTTTGAAAACGAAAATAAAATATTGAAAGGTGGACAATTTTGAATGGGTACGATTTCATACATTTTTTAATTGGATCAAGTAGGGTGAGTTTTTTAAATAATTAAACTACACAATTACTTTTTCAATTTTTATTTTAGGCATCGAAAAAAATTGTATTTTAAACTTTATTGTTAATAATTGTTTTTATTGATCACTTGTCCTTAATTCAATGTACATTTTAGTTACTGTTGTTAATTCAATGTTCATTTTAGTTATCTGACTTTAATGAACTTTCATTTTGGTAATTTATTTTATCTTTTTAATGTTATTTTTTAATTAATTTTAGTTTTTATTAGTAAAGGGAAAAACTTGAATACTTGATTTTTATAAAGAAAAACCATATTATCTTTTTAATTTCGTTTATTTCACCTTTTATCTTTTTAATTTCTTTATTTTCCCATTTTTAGAATTAATTTTAACTTTTTTAGTAAAAATTAAAAAGCCTAAGTTTTATCGAGATTACTTGGGTTTTTATAGGGAAAAACTTGGGATTTTACAGGAAAAACTATTTTAGCTTTTTAATTTTTTTCTAGAATGAATTTTAGTTCTTTAGTAAAAAGGGAAAAATTTTAAGTTTTTTCTATAAATTTCTTCTAATAACTCATATTTTTTTATTTTTTAAAAAAACTAAATAAGTGAATAAAGTGAAAACTTACTAAAGTTGAGTAATTAAAATGAGTGTAAAATGTAAATTTTTTTATTTTTGATGCCTAAAATAAAACTTATAAAAGTTGAGTGAGAAATTATATAGTTTACCCTTTCTAATTCTAAAAAGGAAAAAAAGGGGTAATTTATACGTTATTCTTTCAATTCTACAAAATAACATATTAAATATAGTTGTAATTATAATAAAAAAATAGATGGTCATTGGGGGAGTATTGAGAAGAGGGAATAGCAGTATGGGGAACCAAATACAAAGAAATAATCAGCAAATCTTTGTGAAAGTCAGGAAAACTTTCAACCAATATTTACAAATAAAGAAAGAAAGAAAATCAATATTATGGTAAATGGAGATTGGGATCCTATTTGATGCTACAATTCTAATCATTGCCACCTAACAAGGTAATTTATTTTTCCCATCAAAGAAGAAAATAGAAAATAAATGTTTTGATTTTGGCTTGCCACCAAATTTCTATTATTTTTGTACTTTGATTGAAATGAATAAAAAATGGGAACTAATTTTTAAAGTGAAGAGAAGTATGCCCCTACATGACCAATCCATGTGTTTCTTTTATCTCAGTGTCATGGTCATTAATGTTGTGGGTCTATTGATTGCATCCACACCATTAACAAATTTCACATCTCTCTTCCTTTCTTTCTTCTCTTTACACTCATTTCCTCACCTTAATTTGTTACTTTGAAGAAATTGTAACAAATAATCACCTCTAATTAATTTCTAGTAAAATATGCGGATGCCAAGTCACTTAACCATTTAATATTAAATTAGTAAAACTTTTACTAAAATAAAAAATGTATTTATTTTCTAAAATAAATATCACTTCAATTAATTTATCACTTTAATTAAAAAAGAAAATGTTTGCTTATTTTTGTCTAAATAAAAATTAAATTAATTGTACTTGAATTCATGGGATGAATTTGACAACTCCATGCATTTTATATGATACCCTACTGTTCATCTGTTCTTTCAACCACCATTAAACAAACAGTAATTACTTTAAATTCCATTTTTTTTGTGGTCCACCCAACAATCCTAACCTTGTCTTGATTCATTATTTTTAAAGCTCAACAATCACAAACTACAAGTTCTTAGTTACAGTAATAATAAGTATAATAAAATATTTAAAAATAAATATAGAAATGAAATTAAACATATAATATTTTATTTTTATTTGTGGAGTTAAAAAAACACAATGTTAATATACCAAATACTAACCGGTAAAGGTACAAGGATCATACAGAAATTAAGGAGAGTTATCTTATATATAGTTTGAGGAATTTTTTAAACTTTATAAATATAATAAAATTGTAATATGTGTTTTATAGGGCATAATAATATATGAAAATTTATCAAACTCTCAACTTAATTTTGAAGTGTAAAAATTTCATAAATTATATATGAAAGAATTACCAAAAATTAATTCCAACCCTTTGTGTTGCTTTAAAATGATATATGTATATATATTAGGTTAATGAAGTTCAATACGTGGTGCTCCTAGCTAGGATCACTGGCGAAAGTTATTATATGTAGTAATATTTTCTTCAGATAAGTTGAAAATGATGGTAAATGTTTTGACTTTTGCGTCTAATCTATTAATATTAATATGTTGATTAATTTTAAAAATAATTAAGAGAGATGGCTAATGAAATCCTAATGTCAGGTTTAGAATAACTCAATATAATCATTCTACTTATTTAATCATTAAGATGGATCCAATTCTTTAAATATTACGAAAAATATATCGAAACCTGATGAAATTTGTAAATGTTTAGTAGCTTATTTTATTAGAGTAATCATAAGGATAAGATTATTGAAAGTTTAAATTGCATCTTGTAAAAACTTTGAATATAAGGTATTTGTATAATTTAATCTATATAATTGGATGTGAGAGACTCAACTATATAAATACTTTTCCATCTTATTTCTACTTTTAAATTTTTTTTGAGTTGCTTTTAAGTGCTATTTCATTAGAGATTTCTTAACTTCGAGAGTTCAAGCTGATTTAAACAATTTGAAACGAATTCACCATCTTGGAGGAAGAAAAATGTTTTTAATCTAATAAAGACTTAAACACACATATAATGGTGAAAGTATATACTAATCAAAATAGTTATATTATTAAATAGATCAAGTTAGTCACTGTACTATCATTCAGAGAATTCGAAATCAGAAACCTAATAAATTAAGGTTCGTTTGTTTTATTGAAAATGACTTTTGAAAAATGATTTCTGGAAAATGATTTACTTTTCTAGAAAAACTAATATTTTCTGGTGTTTGGAGGAATCTATGTAAAATATTTTCTGTTGTTTGGTAGATTTCTTAAAAATATTTCATAAAAGTTGTTTTCAATTAAATAAACATACATTTGAGATTTTCTTATTTTTTCATTATTTAATTGAATTTATTTTTATCTATAAATTTATCTATATTTTTGTATATATTAAAAATATTATCTTAAATTCAGATTCATTACAAGGTCATTTTTTAATTACATGACTACTAAGTGAGCATTTTTTATTTAAAAATGTGACATCAACAAAATTAACAAAAAAAATTAACGATATCAATAATTGGACTTGATTTTCAAATTTAAAAAGTAAAAGGACTAAATTCTTAAAATAAAAGTACAAAGACTAAATTACAAATCTGTGATGTGTACATAGACTTATGACATATTTTAACCTTTATACTACAAAATATTTATTATTAATATTTATAATTATAATAAATATTTATTATTAAAATATTAATATTGAATATTTTAATAATATGTGAATAATATTATTTAAAATTATTATTTTTAAAATTTATTATTAAAATAAAATTGAAATATTAAATAATTTATTAAAATAATAAATTATATTTATTATATAATAATTTATTATATGACTAAATATAAATAATTAAATATATATGTTTAATAATATTGAAAAATATAATATTTTAAATATTTTAAAAATAAAAATATTAAGTTTGATTTAAGTTAATTTTTATATAAAAATAAAATTATCTATAGATGAACTCTTTTTCGGAAAATGACTTATGCTTTTCAAAATCGTAAGTCGTTTTACAGGAAAAAGAGCTTATTTTACCTTAATCTGTAAGTCATTTTCCGTTGACCAAATTATTTTCTATGAAACAAACACAGGAAAATGCAGAAAACATTTTTCGTAAAACCTGTAAACAAACGGACCCTAAGTAGCCTTGGTCTAATTTAATAGAAAATCAAAATAGAACATAGAATACTACTAATAGATTTTAATTCCATAAATAGTAAATAGTAAGTAGTAAATGATATTCATAATCTTTTTAATGATTAATGATTTTTTTTTAAATTTTAAAAAACAAATCATTAAAAGAAAACAAGTACTTATGTTAGATATTCACACCCATTGATTTTTAATTAATTTAGATTGTATGATATTTTTTTTTACTCATCGTTAAAAATATATAATAAAAAGAAGGAAAATGTGAGAACAACGTTGAATGAATGAAGCAATAACAGCTTAAGACAAATTAAAAAAAGACAGAAATCCCAAGAAAAATGTTGTTGTCTTGTCTATAATCTAATATGAAGTAGGTACTCAATAATGCATCCTCATGGTCATGGGTGGGCCATTTTATAATTTCATCTTCCATAATATTATTAGCCACCCAAAAGCTTAGTACATACCTGAGAAACTTATATTCCTTAAACTAGCATAGTTAGAGATGTAATTGCTTCTGCCATAGCTTGTATTTGATTAGATTTCAAGTATCTACTTCCTTATTCTCCGTTAGTACATACTTTAACACTGTAGTAGATTCAAACTCATGAACAACTTTAATCTCTATGTTATGATTATTTAAAAGAAGTTTGTATTTTTTGTGGTCTAAATTAGAGTTTGATTGGGACTTTAGAAAAAACCCATTTTTCACCTAGAAAAAGATGGGTCATTGGAGTTTAGGTCCAAATCTAATTCAAACCTTTAGAAAGTTTTACCTCGACTGCGAATTTAAAGATTAATGTTTGAGTATCAACTTGATTGGGTGGATTGAGATTGATTAAACTTGTTTACTTATTAAAGATGAGTTCAAGTCATTCTCAATTTTAAGGTATTTGTATTTGATTTCGTGGTTCAGTTTGAATTTGAATTAAAATTTTTGAAGACTAATTGAAAAAGAAAAGTTCAATTAGACTTGGGAGTAATTCAAGTCAAATGGTAAGATATTCAAATTTGACTCGTTAATTAACTCAAATTCATCTCTAAACTATTTAAATTGAGTTTTAAATCCAAATCCATTTAAATTCATCACGAATAGTTTGCAATCACAAATGTGTTGAAAAAACTTAAAGCAGATACAACATATTAAGACTTTGGGGTATAAAAATACATTATTTGAAGTCTTTTTATAATGCCTATGAGATACAACAAGCGATGAATGAGCTATCTTTCATCGTCTTGGTGCCTTAAAATATGAACAAATCATCTTTTTCCACCTCGGTGCCTCAAAATCTGAACATGCAGAGTTGAAAACTTCTCTCAATGGCTGCCTCATGTTCTATCCCTCACCATGTTGAAGTTAAAAAAGTTCTTCTTGCCATGATGTTGTTGCAAAGTTTAGAATAGGTCCTCCCCTTGCCATGATGAGTTGCAAAAGTTCTGTCTTTCAAAATGAAGCATGTATTTCCAAACACATGGAAATACTTCATAGTAGGCCTCTTCCCCTTCCACCACTCATATGGAGTCACATAAGTTTTTGGTCTAATCATCAATCTATTGATCATATGAGTAGCAGTGTTCACTGTCAGCTCAAAATCGATGTGAGATGGTCTTTTTGTTGAGCTATTTCTTGCATAGTATTGTTCTTACACTCCACTATATTATTTTGTCGAGGTGTCTTTGGTGCAAAAAATTCATGTCTTATCTCATCTTTATCACAGATTTGACAAAATTCTCATTTTGAAACTCACGTCTATGACCACTACGCATCCTCCTTCCATGCCAATGATCTTTCCTTGTTCTGAAACACCCCAAACCCGGCCCACGAGCCTGACCGGATCTGGTATGTTCCTTAAGTAAACCGGTTTTCAAATTCTTTGCTACTTAGAGAAAATTTGTAAATTTTAGAAGATATTGTTTTGGATTGGGCTTAGGTTGGGAAACCCATTTAATTAATTTAAAAAACCCAATTTTATTAAGGTGACAAAAATAATTTTCTTTAGGTTTATAAAATATTTTCACTTAAAATTTAATCCAACAATCATTTGTAACAAAATAATTAAAAAAATAAAGCAGAAATAAAGAAATCCAACTTGGGCCTTATGGCCTTATTACATCAAATAAAACCCAATATTAAAATTAAATGTTCTAAAACGAAATAAGGTCCAAAATAAATAAAATCTTCAAATTGATGCATGGCCACCTCAAGGTCTACCGTCCCGGTCCGTCACTGTTCATCACTTGAAAATAGTTCCCACAACGGGGTGAGTCAACAGACTCAATGTGTACATCATACTAACATCCAACAAATCAGGCATACATGTTCATTTCAAATTCATATTCATATCAAAATAAATGATGCAACCCAACCCAAGCCTAATGGTCCATCCGCTACACACCACCCGTACCTGCCAGTCACACCGTGGGGACTACTAAGTCAACCCTCCATCCGCTACACACCATCGAAGGCAGTCGCTGCAGTCGACGTGCTCATCGCCCATATACGTTGTGTCATTAGACACTATAGTCAAATTTATACGTTGTGTCATTAGACACTATAGTCAAATATTGTAACCGAAGTTACCAAAATTCCGCAATGTGACCGTAGTCAACATATTTCGTTGGTGAGACCGTAGTCATCACCTTCAATTCTCCCTTCACATATATCCCGAATGCCCCAAATTATTTTTATAACATATTCAGCATACTTAAATTTCATTCATGTTACTGTTCACATGTTCAAGTATATCACATTCATAATCCTAACAGAAGTAGGAAACGTACCTGGGTACTTTTTTGCCACATTTGTGGCACTTAGCCATATTCTCATTCTTATGCATATTCATATATTAAAATAACCATTGCCATAATATATTGAAAATTAGTGTGAGTACACACCTGATTCGCTTAATAGGTTCCTTGAGATCCCGAAAATCCCGATCTAACTTTAGATCTGTTAATTCCTATATTCGGCCCATCATATAAAAACACATTAATAACCTATTTGGCTTAAAAACCCAAATCCTAGTAGGATTTGTATTACTTACCTTGCTTGCCGATTTGGATGATTGTAAATCAAATCCCAAAATTGCTAGTATCCCTTTTCCTTGGAATCGGCTAACACTAATTCATGTAATCATGTGAGTTTTCGGCTTTTGAAATAATGAAAAATAATTCCAAATACCAAAATTAAGCCTTGGCCGAATATCACTTACCATACAGATTCCAAATCTGAAGAGGATTCCTTGCCCTATATGTCTGTCGAAATCTTCATGTTAGATCTAATCTAACATATACATCATAACCTTTAATCAAATAAATTTATCTTACCTTAGATCCTTGATCCTTGTATTCGACAGTTGAAGAAACCCTTTTGATGTTGTAGTTGATTGCTCCTTTACTTAGAATCAACAAAGATTCGGCTTTGACAGTAGAAACAGAGAAGAAAATAGAAGAAGAAAAGATGGATTTTGCTTGAAGAAAAATTCGGCAGAGAGGGGGAGAGAGCTAGGAAAATTTCGGCAAAGAGGAAGCAAAAGTGAATGAGTAGCCCTCCTGCCCTCCTTTTATAGCCAAAGTTATCAGCCTAGGAGTCCCTTACTTGGCCACCACTCCTCTTTTTGATAATATTATCTCTTTTATTTAAAAGATAAAAGCCTTTAATCCATCAATTATCTCCTCAATTATCTCCTTAGAAAATAATCCTTTATTTATCTCTTATTATTCACATATTTATGTGAATAAAACTCCTTTATTTATCCCCTAATTAATCAAATATTTATGGAAATAAAACACCTCTATTTCTAGAATGCTTGTGCCGTCCACCTTGGTGTGTCTAGAAGCAAAAATAAAACTTATTTATTTGCTTCTCAAGTGACTCGAACCCAGGCCCAACAGCTCTTGCACATGGCGCCATTTCCATAGGCCCTAAGTGACACATTCAGGCCACTTTTCCAAGCCTAATTGTGTGTCAAACTTCTCCAACTTTTTCTTTTAAGGCCCTCTAGCCCCTATTTCCTATTTTGAACTTTAAAATTTGGTATTTCGGCATCATTTCTAAGTTTCCTAAAATTTTCGATCGGCTCTGTAAACTTGCCATTTTCTTACATTTCCAAGTTTCCAAAAATGTTCACTTTCTATTTTTGAATCATTTCCTTACATTTCCAGGTTTCCAAAAATGTTCACTTTCCTCTTTTAAACTTAACATTTCCATACATTTTCAGGACATTTCCCTACATTTCGAAGACAAGACATTTCTTTACATTTCCTTGCATTTCCTTGCATTTCCTTACATTTCCTTACATTTCCTTACATTTCCATACATTTCCATACATTTCCTTACATTTCCTTACATTTCCATACATTTCCTTATTTCTAGAATTCACATAACACATTCATACATAATTCATAAAACATGCCATTTTACTACATGGTTCCTTGTGTCATGCTTCACACGCAGTTTCTTTTCAAGCCTCATTTACGTAGCTCCCCTTTTTACTTAGAAACCAATAATTTTTCTAAGCTTTCTCTTCCATCCTAGAATTTTAAAAACCCTTAATACACTTCCAAACATTGCCAAAACCTACTAACTCATGAATTATGCACAAACGCATAACCCCTAATCTAGGATGTTACAGTTCTACCCTTCTTAAAAATAATTTCGTCCTGGAAATTACTTATTAACAGTCGTACAATCCTTCTCAACGTACTATGCTTACGCTGCGCACTCTGATCTTAATAGAACCATCATACTTTCCAGGCACAATCTCTAAGTTCACATCCCTTAGAACTCATTTTCTAACGTCGCGATTTAATCTGATTTAAAAGTTTTATACATTAGTACTTGTTTCACTTATTACCCGCGAAGAAGTTTTATGAAAAGAGTTTTAGGAGTGGTTCTTTCGTATTCATACATGCACATAGTCTTTACATTCATTCATCCATCAAACAATTATGAACTTTCGTTCATTCAGAGAAACGTTGTAGTTTTCATTGTTGTTGTTTTTCCACTACCCAGGGGTATTTTCGTAATTTGTCTTACAGGGGCATTTTCGTAATTTTTCAAAAATAAAAGTTCTCTGATGATTTTGTCAAAAAGTATTTTGGAACTTTTAAATTCCCGGGGTATTTTGAAAAATTTGGAAATTCGGGGGTATTTCGGTAATTTTGAAGCTCGAGGGTATTTTGGTAATAAACCAGGGTAAATTTGTAAAGTTTGATAATTCCGGGGTATTTCCAAATGTTGCAAAACTTTGAGGGTTCTTTTTGAGAATTTGTTTTCCAAGTTGATGGTGTTGCAAAAATTTTAAAAATCAGGGTCATTTTGGTAATTTTGTAGGTTAGGGGCAATTTTGTAATTTTACCAAAATCAAGGTATTTTTATATTTGCAAAATAAGATTCTTGGGTGCTTTTGTAAAGTAAGGAAAATTTTATTGAAATCGGGGTGGTACAGAAATTTTAGAAACCAAGGGCATTTTTGTAATTTCGCCACTAGGGGCATTTTGGTAATTTTTGTAAATCAGGAATTTTTCGGAAAATTTTGTAAAAGTAGTTCTCACAAATTATAAGGGTAATTTTAAGAGTTTTAAAACTAGGGTTTTCATAAAAACATGGCTAGTCCCTTTCGGGTTTTAGTTATTGGGTTTAGCCTATGAATAAGTCCTCATGGTTAGGGTGAACCGTAGCTACGCACCAAGTAGGATTCCTGCGAAGAGGAGGTGAGTCACTAGGACTGCTTAAGTACCAGGCTCTTCCGGATCCAATCCTAGACATGCGCACAATGGTTACCACACCCTAACTTAGTGACTTAGCCATAGGTTTGTTAAGTGCATTAAGTCTTATGTATTTGTGTTTGAGTAGACTAGTCCTACGGTTCAATAGATTCTAGTTCACTAATCTACGTTCCATTCCATTTCTACCCTTCTACAATTCATAATATAAATCACACAAAGGATAGGGGTACTTACCTGATGGACTGCGGGTCGGAGACTTAGGTGCCATGCCAGAAAACCTCCTTATTTCATAAAATACTTTCATAAAACCCATTTAGGCTCGCTTTGAAAATGTTTTGGGCCTTAGCCCACAGGCCGAGAGTTTTAAAACTGGGCTCTGATACCAAACTGAAACACCCCAAACCCGGCCCACGAGCCGACCGGATCTGGTATGTTCCTTAAGTAAACCGGTTTTCAAATTCTTTGCTACTTAGAGAAAATTTGTAAATTTTAGAAGATATTGTTTTGGATTGGGCTTAGGTTGGGAAACCCATTTAATTAATTTAAAAAACCCAATTTTATTAAGGTGACAAAAATAATTTTCTTTAGGTTTATAAAATATTTTCACTTAAAATTTAATCCAACAATCGTTTGTAACAAAATAATTAAAAAAATAAAGCAGAAATAAAGAAATCCAACTTGGGCCTTATGGCCTTATTACATCAAATAAAACCCAATATTAAAATTAAATGTTCTAAAACGAAATAAGGTCCAAAATAAATAAAATCTTCAAATTGATGCATGGCCACCTCAAGGTCTACCGTCCCGGTCCGTCACTGTTCATCACCTGAAAATAGTTCCCACAACGGGGTGAGTCAACAGACTCAATGTGTACATCATACTAACATCCAACAAATCAGGCATACATGTTCATGTCAAATTCATATTCATATCAAAATAAATGATGCAACCCAACCCAAGCCTAATGGTCCATCCGCTACACACCACCCGTACCTGCCAGTCACACCGTGGGGACTACTAAGTCAACCCTCCATCCGCTACACACCATCGAAGGCAGTCGCTGCAGTCGACGTGCTCATCGCCCATATACGTTGTGTCATTAGACACTATAGTCAAATTTATACGTTGTGTCATTAGACACTATAGTCAAATATTGTAACCGAAGTTACCAAAATTCCGCAATGTAACCGTAGTCAACATATTTCGTTGGTGAGAGCGTAGTCATCACCTTCAATTCTCCCTTCACATATATCCCGAATGCCCCAAATTATTTTTATAACATATTCAGCATACTTAAATTTCATTCATGTTACTGTTCACATGTTCAAGTATATCACATTCATAATCCTAACAGAAGTAGGAAACGTACCTGGGTACTTTTTTGCCACATTTGTGGCACTTAGCAACATTCTCATTCTTATGCATATTCATATATTAAAATAACCATTGCCATAATATATTGAAAATTAGTGTGAGTACACACCTGATTCGCTTAATAGGTTCCTTGAGATCCCGAAAATCCCGATCTAACTTTAGATCTGTTAATTCCTATATTCGGCCTATCATATAAAAACACATTAATAACCTATTTGGCTTAAAAACCCAAATCCTAGTAGGATTTGTATTACTTACCTTGCTTGCCGATTTGGATGATTGTAAATCAAATCCCAAAATTGCTAGTATCCCTTTTCCTTGGAATCGGCTAACACTAATTCATGTAATCATGTGAGTTTTCGGCTTTTGAAATAATGAAAAATAATTCCAAATACCAAAATTAAGCCTTGGCCGAATATCACTTACCATACAGATTCCAAATCTGAAGAGGATTCCTTGCCCTATATGTCTGTCGAAATCTTCATGTTAGATCTAATCTAACATATACATCATAACCTTTAATCAAATAAATTTATCTTACCTTAGATCCTTGATCCTTGTATTCGACAGTTGAAGAAACCCTTTTGATGTTGTAGTTGATTGCTCCTTTACTTAGAATCAACAAAGATTCGGCTTTGACAGTAGAAACAGAGAAGAAAATAGAAGAAGAAAAGATGGATTTTGCTTGAAGAAAAATTCGGCAGAGAGGGGGAGAGAGCTAGGAAAATTTCGGCAAAGAGGAAGCAAAAGTGAATGAGTAGCCCTCCTGCCCTCCTTTTATAGCCAAAGTTATCAGCCTAGGAGTCCCTTACTTGGCCACCACTCCTCTTTTTGATAATATTATCTCTTTTATTTAAAAGATAAAAGCCTTTAATCCATCAATTATCTCCTCAATTATCTCCTTAGAAAATAATCCTTTATTTATCTCTTATTATTCACATATTTATGTGAATAAAACTCCTTTATTTATCCCCTAATTAATCAAATATTTATGGAAATAAAACACCTCTATTTCTAGAATGCTTGTGCCGTCCACCTTGGTGTGTCTAGAAGCAAAAATAAAACTTATTTATTTGCTTCTCAAGTGACTCGAACCCAGGCCCAACAGCTCTTGCACATGGCGCCATTTCCATAGGCCCTAAGTGACACATTCAGGCCACTTTTCCAAGCCTAATTGTGTGTCAAACTTCTCCAACTTTTTCTTTTAAGGCCCTCTAGCCCTTATTTCCTATTTTGAACTTTAAAATTTGGTATTTCGGCATCATTTCTAAGTTTCCTAAAATTTTCGATCGGCTCTGTAAACTTGCCATTTTCTTACATTTCCAAGTTTCCAAAAATGTTCATTTTCTATTTTTGAATCATTTCCTTACATTTCCAGGTTTCCAAAAATGTTCACTTTCCTCTTTTAAACTTAACATTTCCATACATTTTCAGGACATTTCCCTACATTTCGAAGACAAGACATTTCTTTACATTTCCTTACATTTCCTTGCATTTCCTTACATTTGCTTACATTTCCTTACATTTCCATACATTTCCATACATTTCCTTACATTTCCTTACATTTCCATACATTTCCTTATTTCTAGAATTCACATAACACATTCATACATAATTCATAAAACATGCCATTTTACCACATGGTTCCTTGTGTCATGCTTCACACGCAGTTTTTTTTCAAGCCTCATTTACCTAGCTCCCCTTTTTACTTAGAAACCAATAATTTTTCTAAGCTTTCTCTTCCATCCTAGAATTTTAAAAACCCTTAATACACTTCCAAACATTGCCAAAACCTACTAACTCATGAATTATGCACAAACGCATAACCCCTAATCTAGGATGTTACATGTTCATTCATTGATCACTTACACAATCTTTTAAACTCATGAAATGCATCTGATTTTTCTCTAAGAAACGTTACCCATGTATCCTTGGAGTAGTCATAAACACAAACAAGGACATACTCTTTCTTCCAAGTTTTTTTGTTTGCATAGGGCCAAACAGATAAATGTGCAAGAGCTCGAGTGGTGTTCTAGTTTGAATATTAGCCAAGATGGCATCGGAGAGGAACTCAACTATGCAAGTGTTTGAAGAGAGCCTAAGAGAGGCAGCAACTATTGTTGAGATTGCTCGAGTAACAAATTATTCAATTATGTTAGATTAATATAGTTTGATTGTGTTTTATTCTCCAAAAGAAATCTAATAATGTACAATAGTGATTGTTGTTTTATGCGATGTCAAAGTCTTAAAATTTATATAAAGAATGATCGAACCTGGAAACTAACTATGACAATGATGTGAGGCAAGTGCACCTATCGAATAGTAGTATAGTTAAGGCAAGACCGGATTGTCGAACCCAAAGGAACTAAAAGTACTAATACTAACATTCTTTTTATTATCTAGCCTAAAATAAAGGAAATTGTTTATCTAATCTAAAATTAACTAACTACTAAACTAAAGATTCTAAGACAAAGAAGAATGAAATTGGGAAGATAACTTTGAGGAAAAACCAATTGATTAAGACGATACCCAAGGAAGAATCCACTTAGACTTCACTTGTTAACTAACTCTGAACCAGACGATTTATTCATTTGACTTGATCCGTAAGATTCCCTAAGTTATATTAATCCCTCTCTCGAGGTGACTAACGTCTAACCCTAGGTTGATTAATTGAAATCTCTTTCTAATTAAAACCCCTAGAATTACATTAACTCGATCTATGGACTCCCCTATTAGGTTTCACCCTAATTCGGCAAAATCTCGCCACCCTATCTCTAGGCGTGCGATCAACTCCGCTTAATTATGCTATATCTACTCTTAGGCAGGGACTTTTGCTCCTCCACCTAAGAACATCATACTTGAATTAAAATCCCAGAAATATCAACACAAGAATTAAGAACACATAATTAAGAACAAGTCAAATATTTATCATATAGTTCAGCAAACGATAACAAGATTCATTCTTAGGTTTCATCCCCCTCAGGTATCTGAGGGTTTAGTTCATAACAATAATAAAAGAATACATCTCAAAAGAAAAGATAAAACAAAACATAAGAAATCCCTAAAACCCCCTGAAGGAATTGAAGGAGAGATCCTCCATCTTGAGTATGATTCCGGCTTCTTGAGATGAATCAACTGGCTATCTTCGAGTAAATCCCCACAAGTCCGCCCTCTTTGGCCTAGCTGGACGCCCCATGACTAAAGCCTTGGGTTCCCCCGAAAAAATCCCTGGCAGAAGGCTTCTGTCGAACTCCTCGCTTAAGTTGCCCCCTTGGGTGTTTATATAGGCTTTGAGATGCTTTACTTGGTCCCTAAGTCTCCTAATCCAAGTGAAATTCCTACTAGGGTGTTTAAATAGGCTTTGGAATGTGTTTCTTTGCCTCCAAGTATCCTATTCCGAGTAAAACTCCTCTTGGTCGCGGCAGGGACACGCCCATGGCACACGCCCGTGTAAGTCGTAGCTAGGCCGTGTTCGAGACTGTTGAATGGGGCACGGCCGTGTGGTCTTGGGCCCAGGCCGTGTGGATTTCGTGATATGGCCCATTTACTCCATTTTGGGCCCTTTTCTCGTTCTTTTCATCATCCGATGCTCTTCTGCGTATAAAACATGAAAACAAAGGATTAAGGGCACCAAATTACATAATTCAAGGCTTAAATCATCCAAAAGCATGCTAAATGTGGGCTTAAAATATGTTACTTTTACGGTTTATCAAATACCCCCACACTTAAGCTTTTGCTTGTCCTCAAGCAAAGTTCTCAACTCACAATTAAAATGAACTTCCTTGATTCATAATAGTCATCAATAGTGTTTCATCATAATTCAAAGATAATTTATACATGGATAATTCAACTCAAAGAGTCCTAAAGATTCAAACAGTCTAAGCCATACATTTGTAGCATAAAACATAGGTGTTTCCCCTTATCTAAATAATTACCTCTAATTCAAAATCGACAAGAATTGACATCCTCACTAAAGATTCACTCAAATCACTCGAAGTGTTTAAAGTTCAGAATTAAGCACTCAAAAGTCAAACATGAAGAGTTAATCCCATAGGCTTGCATGAAAATCAAATCTCCACCACTATAATATGAGATGATACACAAATCAAAAGGTCTTTAACAGGGTTGTAACGGAGTTTGGGTTAAAGGTGTGTATAAAGGCTGAATTAGAGGGTTAGAATCGAGATTGACTTGACAAATTACCTAACTAGAGATATCGAACTGATAATAATTAAAAACTTGCACAACTATAATAATATTCTGATATGAACTTCTTCTTCAATAATTGGAATTTAACGTATAAGCTCACCTAATCAAAAAACTAATAGTGAATATACTTCAATTTTTTTTAAGAACAAGTCAAATAAATAATAAAAGATGAATTCAACTAATAAAATAATTAGGCAACCGATCAAATGAGATCTCGATAGAAAGGGTAGTCAAGGAATGGTGATAACAAATACAAAGGGTTTTGGCTTAACATTAGTGGGTGAGTCAATAAAAAGTGTTGTTAGGATTAAAAGGGTTCACTAGGGGTTAATTATGAAGGTAGGCTTTTAGTGGAGTGAGTGGGTTAAAACCTAGGTGCCTTTATCATCTCTGTATATCAAATCAAAGGTGTGGTCTCGACATGTATAAACGATGTAAGTTCTAGAATAACAAATCAATGTTGACACAATCATAATCAATAAAGTGAGCAAGAAAAAGAATATATGCTCTAAAAGGCTCAAATTCTCACAAAAATTATGGGTATTTGATGTCAACCTTGTAAATTTCAAACTTCAAGGTAATAATTAGATTCAAGTAGATAACCTAACAAAATTTTTTTATTCTGAAAGATAGACTTATCATGCTTGATTCTCTAGTATCTTAAAGTTTACATCATCAATGCACAATTATCAATGACTTAATCTAAAACATAACAATAGAAATCATAAATCAAAGGAATTTTCATTCTAATCATAATATAAGAAAATTACTTTAGAACAAGGCATAATTTAGAGGTTTTCAAATAATACTATAGTTAACCCCCCCACACTTAAGATGTACATTGCCCTCAATGTACAAAGGTAGATAATGATCATATAGTAAGAAAATCAAAAGAGAGGGAGAGAAGTGAAACTTCCTGAATTTTGGATGAAAAGAAACGTAGGGAGTGCCTCGAGCCGTTTGACTTGAATCCTCAAAGTAGCCGGTCTGGTTTTATTGTATCCTAAGCTAAATCTAAATGCCATGGAGAAAAAGAAGAATGTAATAACAATAAAAATAAGAATAAAAGTAAATAATGAAAAATGAAAGAAGAAAGATAACGGGAAAATGAAAGGAAGAAGGGGGTTTAAATAGAGATGCATCCCACGCCCGTGTTCCTTCCTGTGGTGCCCACATGGCCACGGCCACTGCCGTGTGCAAGGCCGTGTGGGTATGGAAACCTACGCCTAAATACGAAAAGAATTAAAACGAAACTAATTAGTAGAGTTAATGCTCGGGTTGCCTCCCGAGAAGAGCTCGTTTATAGTCTTAAGCTAGGCTTTCCTCCCATTCGCATATTCATGGTGGTTTGGGGAGTTGAAAGTCCTTCCTCATTCTATCAATCCTATTATCATGGTGAAATTCAAGTCGAGTAGCGTTTACTTTAAAGGTACCGATTGTAGGATTACTTACCTCGACTGTTCAGTATGGGAAAACATTGAGTACCCTAAAAGAGATTTTTTTGTTTGTATTAGGGTCTAGAGGAGGTATTCGAGGGTCTGCTTTATCTAACAGTACCTGATCTCCGATCTTGAATTTGTTTGTTCCTTGGAGTGGCGTTGGTTCTGCTTTGTGTATTCCTAATTTTTCCTTGAAGCGTGTCTTCCACTCGTCTAGTTCATCGATCTGAAGCGTTCGTTCCTCATGGGTTATTTCCTTGTTGGCATGAGGTCTAGGATCTAGCTCAGTTGTGTAGTTCCGTGGTGCTTCCTGAAAAGAAGGTTTAATCGAATGGTTATTAATAGAATTAATGTTCTCACCTTGATTACTCGATGTCCTAGCTGAGTCGAGAGCTTGAAGACTGATTGATTCGTTACCTACACAAAGTATGAGTTCACCTGCACTGACATCAATTTTAGTCCTGGCAGTCGCTAAAAAGGGCCTTCCTAAAATTAGGGGGATACTATTGTCCTCATCCATGTCTAAAATGACAAAGTCTACCGGGAATACGAATTTATCAATTTTCACTAGCACGTCTTCAATTATACCCATAGGAATTCTAATAGTTTTATCAGCTAATTGAATGCTCATCCTAGTTTGTTTGGGTTTCCCTAGACCTAGTTGTTTAAACAATTTATAAGGCATGACATTTATGCTTGCCCCTAAATCAGCTAAAGCATTATCAATAGATAAACTACCAATTAAACATGAAATTGTAAAACTCCCTGGATCTTTTAATTTTTGTGGTAGTTTATTTTGCAACATTGCTGAGCACACTACGTTTAGTTCCACATGTGATGCTTCGTCTATCTTTTGTTTGTTCGTCAATAGCTCCCTTAAGAATTTCCTAGAATCTGGCATCTACGAAAGAGCTTCAAGTAACGGTAAGTTGATATGTAATTTCTTTAAAAGTTTAAGAAACTTACCAAACTATTCCTCTGTGTCGTCTCTCTTTATTGCTTCGGGACATGGTATGCCAGGTTGGTACTCTTTGATTACTGGTTTTGGCTTTTCTTGGCTTACCTCAACCTTACCTTCCTCTACCACATTCTCTTGCTTTAAATTGGGCTCGTCTAACCCTCCACTATCTTGAGCTGTTATGGCTTGAATTTGCTCCTTTTCCCTAGGTAAGCTTTCTGATCGTATTTCAGAAACTAACTTAGTAAGTTTCTCGATTTGATCCTTGAGCTCCTATCTCGATATCTCAAGTTTCGTTTCTATATTTTGGAAACGTGTTTCTGTGGCTGCTATGAATTTTGTCAGCATCTCCTCGAGGTTCGACTTCTTTTTCTGTGGGTAGGGCTATTGTTGGAAGTTTTGGGATGGTTGTTGCCTTTGATTTCCTTGACCACCCCATGAAAAATTGGGGTGGTTCTTCCAACCTGGATTATAAGTATTACTATAAGGGTTATTGTTAGATCGGAAATTGTTACCCATATAGTTCATTTGTTCGCTCTCCATGCCCTGTCCGTAGGGTGGGTACTCAGGATTCGCCACTCCTTCACTTGCGTCGCACTGCATAACTGGATGTGCCTGCGAATAACCATATAAACCATCAAATTTTTTATGTAGCATCTCTACCTGATTTGATAGCACGGTTACTGCGTCGAGGTTGAAAACTTCGGCTACTTTGGCTGGCCTTGTCCTTGTAACTTGCCACTGATAGTTATTCAATGACATCTCATCTATAAACTCGTAGGCCGCTTCAGGAGTTTTATTGTTTAGGGTTCCACCGGTTGCTGAATCGATTAGTTGCCTTGTTGAAGGGTTCACACCATTGTAAAAAGTTTGGACCTATAGCCACAAAGGTAATCCATGGTGTGGGCACCTCCTCAACAAATCTTTGTATCTCTCCCATGCATCGTAAGGTGTTTCTAAATCCATCTGCACAAAAGAAGAGATATCATTACTTAACTTGGCCATTTTGGCCGGCAGAAAATATTTTAATAAAAATTTTCGGTTATTTGATCCCATGTAGTGATTGACCCTCGTGGAATAGAATGCAACCACTGTTTGGCTTTATTCCTCAAAGAAAAGGGAAATAACCGAAGACGGATGGCATAATCAGAAACGCCATTTATTTTGAAGGTATCACAGAATTCTAGAAAATTCGCTAAGTGTGTATTAGGATCCTCATCCTGCAAACCATTAAACTAAACAAACTGTTGTATCATATGTATAGTGTTAGGTTTCAGTTCAAAATTATTTGCAGCAATAGTAGGCCTAACAATACTTGACTCTGTTCCTGTTAAACTAGGTTTAGCATAATCATACATAGTTCGAGGAGCATGATTTTCGGCCATCTCTAGAAGTGGTTGGTGATTTTCAGCCATCTCTTCTGTAGTATTTATTTTTGCTTCTTGCTCTTCTTTTATGTAGTTTAAGCTTCGCCTTATTTCTCTGCGATTTCTACGAACGGTACCTTCATTATCATTGTCGTAAAGTAGAGGTCCTGTCGGGTTCCTTCTAGTCATAAACTAGAGGTGCCTGAAAGGAGCAAAAGCAAGAAAATTGGCAAAGTTAAAAATAAAAAATAAATTGCAAAAAATAAAAATGGCTAAAGTAATAAAAATTGAGCTTTCTTTATACTTTAGTTCCCTGGCAACAGCGCCAAAAACTTGATCGTTGTTTTATGCGATGTCAAAGTCTTAAAATTTATATAAAGAATGATCAAACCTAGAAACTAACTATGACAATGATGTGAGGCAAGTGCACCTATCGAACAGTAGTGTAGTTAAGGAAGACAGGATTGTCGAACCCAAAGGAACTAAAAGTACTAATACTAACTTTCTTTTTATTATCTAGCCTAAAATACAGGAAATTGTTTATCTAATCTAAAATTAACTAAATACTAAACTAAAGAATCTGAGACAAAGAAGAATGAAATTGGGAAGATAACTTTGAGGAAAAACCAATTGATTAAGACGATACCCAAGGAAGAATCCACCTAGACTTCACTTGTTATCTAACTCTGAACCAGACGATTTATTCATTTGACTTGATCCGTAAGATTCCCTAAGTTATATTAATCCCTCTCTCGAGGTGACTAACGTCTAACCCTAGGTTGATTAATTGAAATATCTTTCTAATTAAAACCCCTAGAATTGCATTAACTCGATTTATGGACTCCCCTATTAGGTTTCACCCTAATTCGGCAAAATCCCGTCACCCTATCTCTAGGCGTGCGATCAACTCCGCTTAATTATGCTATATCTACTCTTAGGCAGGGACTTTTGCTCCTCCACCTAGGCACATCATACTTGAATTAATATCCCGGAAATATCAACACAAGAACTAAGAAGACATAATTAAGAGCAAGTCAAATATTTATCATATAGTTTAGCAAACGGTAACAAGATTCATCTTAGGTTTCATCCCCCTCAGGTGTCTGAGGGTTTAGTTCATAACAATAATAAAAAAACACATCTCAAAAGAAAAGATAAAACAAAACATAAGAAATACCTAAAACCCCCTGAAGGAATTGAAGGAGAGATCCTCCGTCTTGAGTATGATTCCGGCTTCTTGAGATGAATCAACTGGCTATATTCGAGTAAATCCCCACAAGTCTGCCCTCTTTGGCCTAGTTGGACGCCCCCTGACTAAAGCCTTGGGTTCCCCCGGCAAAAGCCCTGGCAGAAGGCTTCTGCCGAACTCCTCGCTTAAGTTGCCCCATTGGGTGTTTATATAGGCTTTGAGATGCCTTACTTGGTCCCTAAGTATCCTAATCCGGGTGGAATTCCTACTAGGGTGTTGAAATAGCTTTGGAATGTGTTTCTTTGCCTCCAAGTATCCTATTCCGAGTAAAACTCCTCTTGGCCGCGGCAGGGACACGCCCATGGCACACGGCTGTGTGGTCTTGGGCCCAGGCCATGTGGATTTCATGATATGGCCCATTTACTCCATTTTGGGCCCGTTTCTCGTTCTTTTCATCATCCGGTGCTCTTCTGAGTATAAAACATGAAAACAAAGGATTAAGAGCACCAAATTACATAATTCAAGGCTTAAATCATCCAAAAGCATGCTAAATGTGGGCTTAAAATATGTTACTTTTACGGTTTATCAAATAGCATGAGAGATTTCTTCCTTTGATTAATTGGTATATTATTAAGGTAAATTATAAAAATTAGTAAGTTAATTATTAGCGTGTTTTTGTTTTAGTAATTTAAGTTAAAATTTATTATTTTGATTATTAATGTTATCAAAATTTAAGATTTTAATCACTCCTCATTAAATCACTAACGCTGGCCTCTTTTTTATTAGGATAATAACAAATTAACCCTCCAATGTTTATAAATTCAATCAATTTAGTTTTAAATCTAAAAAGTTCAACAAATTTAGCTCTCAACTTTACACCCTCTGCCAATTTAGTATCTTAAAAATTTAAAAATTTAAAAACTTTTAAAAATAAAAATTATGTAAAAGTTTATTTTTCAATAAAAATACACATGTCAAATCATCAAGAATAAATCAAGAATAAAACTAAATGTGGAAGAGTACCTGAATCCATGGATTCCTTGAAGTTTTACCGGATTTTGGGGATTTGATCTTCCAAATTAGCACACAAGAATTTCAGAGAATATCTACTCTCTCTTCCCTAATGATGGGATATTAGAAAAGATATCTTGTGTATAATTTGGGGACCATTACTCTAATATTTATAACCTTGGCATATTAGTTCTAATCAAATTCTAATTTAATTAGAATATTATAATTTCAAACAATTATCAGAATCACATTTCAAATGTTTCAATTCAAACTCCATCCTTAGATCCTCGAGACAATCTGGTATTAGAGCCAAGGAGGAGCAGGTATTTCTGAGTTTTGAAAATATTCAATTTGTTTTCAATATTTCCGAGTTCTGGTTTAACTGTCTTCATTAACGTATTACTATTTTGCTGAGTATTGATACACTGTCCAGTTAGCCATGGGTTAGGCGTGTCAAGGATAAAGTATCCCTGTAGGCAACTTTAATAATCCAGAAATCCTGATAGTAGAACCCCTTTCTAGGAAATAAGAAAACAAAGAATGTTTCCCTTAGAAGAACCAATTCTTCTGTAAGCTTTGTTTCCAATCAATCCCAAGAGTCCGACCAAACCTCAAACAACACTATTAATGAACAAGAAGAAAATATATGAAAATATTCCCCAAATATTCGATAATTGGACTCTTCCAACTGTTCCAACAAACCAAGTTTACAAGAAAACAACTTTTGAAAATTTAAATGCTTTTTGTAGTTACGTTATAAAAACAAAAGAAAAGAATTGACCTATTCAAAAAGAATATGCAACAATCCAATTATTAGATAAAGTCGTCATTAATAAACTCAAAGAACAAAAATACAAATATGTCCATTTTGGACTAGTCCAAGTTGGTGTCAAACCTCTTAGTGTTGAAGCCACTAAAACTATCTCAATTTTAATTATCTTAAGAGACCAAAGACATGTTTAATGACTCATTATTAGGAACCATAGAAACAAGCCTATGTACCGGCCCAATACATTTTAATTGTTATCCAAATTTTATGGTGTCTTTGACCGACAAAAATATTTTACAATCTTTGACCCTCCAAATACATACCCATAACTACAAAATGCTTCCTGGTACGGGAGTATTATCATTAATCTATAGACAAGCTATGTATTCGGTAGTCAATACCAAGGCTTTACTCCAAAGCCCAAAAGGAGAAACCCTCTTAATAGAAATAGATACTTCAAGATCTCATACCACAATCCCAAGAACAATACAATGGCATGAAATAAACCTTCCTGATAGGTGGAAACTTGAGGGTGCTACAGACCCTGTGGCACCAACTCCCATAAGAAACACTTCATTGAGTGAAATCTCCCAACACCAAGATGGCACAGTTGAATTAATATTCAACAGGCCACGAAGAATGCCTCTAAGACTGTAACATCCAAAAATTTGAGTATCATCTTGTTGATTGTGTTAGCTCGGATATGATTTTATTGTGTGCCTAATATAGTCTTGTGAAGGTTTGGAATTAAATTGGATTTAGAATAATTTTTAGTATGGAGAATTTAGTGAAGTGGATTAAGTGATTATGATGCTTAAGTTAATTTAAGTGTCTTAAATTAGCACAAGAAGAGTTAGTGGCATGGTGGAAATGGCGCATGAATGGTTGCTTGAGGGGAGTGGTTCGAATATCATGGAGTGCATTTTGGAGACTTTATTTTTCTGCACATTTACATCAAGTGTCGGCCAAGCTTTATATTTGGTTTGTTGGACTTTAATTTTTTTATGGTAAGATGACTAAAAGATTAGGTAAGCTTGAACTTGGGGAAAGGAATCATCTTGATTAAGGAATGATGAGGGAATACAAGGCTTGATGTTAGGTGAATGTTTTGGAAAGTTTTGTGTGGTAAAAACTTTGACTTTGTGTCCATGTATTTGGACGGCTTTAGGGGCTAGGGGTGGCCGAATTTTTGAAGAATTTTGGGTAAGGATAGGTGCTTGTGGGGCACATTTCTTTTTGGTCATTTTGTTTTCTATCAAAGCATTTCTCTCCATCTTTTCTCTCCCTAGCCGAATGCACATTGAGCATTTGTGAGCATCTTTTGTTTTTCTTCTTTTGGGTCATTTTCATTTTGACCATTTGGTCTTAATTTGCCAAACCTCTCAAGTCATTCTTCCCTATTGCCGAAAACACCAAAAACCTTGAAGATTATCTTTTCTTTTCTTTTCTTCCTCTTTGCCGAATGCACATCAACTTCAAGACTTTTCCTTTGTTCATTTTTCATTCATAAAAACTGAAACATAAACACTTTACCTCCTATTTCTTTTCTTCTTCTTTTCTTCTTGCAAAAACTCTCAAACATCACTCCCTCCCTAATATTTTCACCATGGCCGAATGTTATTGATCATCTCTTCATAGCCAAATCTCCCTCTTCTCACATATTTTCTTATCAATCAATTTCTTTGCATTTGTTTTGAACAATCGGTAAGAAACCTCTTCGATCCCTTAATTTCTTATTTCCTTTTTCCGAATTTACTTTTGTTTGGGAAGGTCTTTTGATTGAAAATATCATCCTCTACTTTAGATGATATATTTTGTCTTAATAGAGAAATAAAGAAAAGTCGAAAACTCGGAAGTGATCGTAATCTTCGTGAATCACCAAGACTTGGTTCATAGTATAAGGTAAGGATTTCTATCAATGGTATCCATATTATTTTTTTAGGTTGACCGATTTTGATTATGATCTTTTAGGGGCAGTTCGATAGGGATAAACATTTCATTATTATTCTTGTTAGCGAGAGCGTTGGTATCGATAGTATCGTAATCACTATTATCAGGTGTGTAACCTTACATTGTTTCCTAATAGATTTACGGTATTAATTTAATATATGTGTTAATGAAAATATGAAAGATATGGCTAAAGGTACCATACGATGGTACAGAGTACCCAGGTACGTTTGCTTTTAATACTATGTTAATAGTGTTATGAAGATTGAATATGACATATAAGTGAATTCGTTATGAACATGGAATAAGATATATGGCATGATTTTACATGTTTTGTATGACATATGGGCATATGGGTGATATGTAAAGGGGAAGTGATCTGGTGGTTTTTACCACAATATCTGGTGACTCATGTCACATAATCTGAATGTGGTGACTTATGTCACATATTGTTATCTGGTGACTTTGTCACATTATCTGGTGGCTATGCCACAATTTATAAGGGCGATGTGCAAGTCGTCTGCAGCGACTGCCTTCGATGGTGTGTAGCGGATGGAGGGTCGATTTAGTAATCCCCACGGTGTGATTGGTTGGTACGAGTGATGTGTAGAGGATGGATATTTAGGTTTGGGTTCGGGATTGCATCATTATTTCTATTTGCTAAATATGTATGTATGATTTGATATGCCTAAATCGATTGGGACTTTGTGTTGACTGTTACACACTGAGTCTGTTTGACTCACCCCATTGTGGGATATCTTTTCAGGTGACACACAGTGACTTGGACCGGGTCAGCGGAGACTATGTGGTGGCCATGCTGAATATTTTCGGGACTTCAAACAGTTGAACTTGCGTTTTCTATTATTTTATTTTCGAGATTTATTTGGTATTTTTCAGTTGTAATAAGGCCATTACTATTGAACTGTTTTATGCATGCATTTTATTTGATTTCATTATGATATGATTATTATTAAATCAAGGTTTAAGTAACATTTCTCAAAAATAAATTGAATACTTTTAACTTATTGTTTTCCAGTACTAAAATTAAGTTTTATTAAAATCTAGACTTCAAGAATAACATCGTTTTCAATTTGAACTCAAAACAAATCAAATTTTCTTCAAAACCACTCAAATATTTCCAAAGTAACAAACAAGTTTTTGAAATGTTTTACTCAAGGAACATACCAGATCCGATTAAGGCTCGTGGGCCGGGTTTGGGGGTGTTTCAAAGACATTCATTCGAAATAGGAAGTACCAGTACAACTTTTAGAAAGTTAAACTTAGAAGAAGATTCAAATCCAAAAACACAAATGGCAGATTTTAGGACAGCTAGAGCGTCTGTCTCTTCTTTTCCAACAACATTTAGAACCAATTTACAAGGAATAGATGATTCCTCAAATATAACTCAACCTATCTATGCCAGACAGGAAGAGAGTCCACAAAATTCACTTAATATGTCACCAACATATTCATCAATGACTAATAATGCAAGGCAAGGAGAAAATTCAGAAATATTTGTTTTAGAAAAAACTTTTGAGATAAACAAAGAATGGTGTAGAAAGCACTTCTATTCCAACAAAAATAAGCAAAAAAGAGAAGATTACTTTAAAAATTATAATGATAAAAAAGAAAGCATTCTTCAAGAATATTAAGAATTTATGAATACCCATAAAATTCATATAAAATTCTTTGAATGGTTTGAAGAATATTATTCAGAATCTCTTAATACAATAAAACATAATACTAGATGGCAAACTAATAAAGGAGAAGTTGAATCTCGACATCCCCCTTTAATGGAGGTTCAATATCTTCACACAAATACTGGAATAAAAGCAAATCCTTTAAGAATGAGAGCTCCTGATGCAGGAGAACAAATCTCATGAAAAGATATTAAAATGATAGTAGAACAAAACAACTATACAAATATCAGTCTTCATACAATAGGAAAACAATTAGTTTATATTGAGAATTTGGTAGAAAGTCAACCGATTAAGAAAGAACTAATAAAATAGGTAATAGAAAAAAGTTCTAAAGAACCAATATTTACACCTTATGAGATTCCAAAATCTTTCCAAAAACCCCAAAATGATTTCTTAACAGAAATCCAAAATAGACTTGATGCTTTGGAAAGTTACAAGTCTAAATTATTGCACCTGATACCCCAATGCAAGCCCAACATTCAGTAAATACATTACACCAATCCTCCCAATCTGACTTTGACCAGTCAGATGAACAACAAATTAACAAAATGGCTTGGAAAGAACCAAAAAGATTATATTATCCAAAAACCACTGCACCTGATCTTAATATAGAAGAAAACCTGTTTTCCAAAATAAATACAATGCTAATACAATTTATGAATGGAATATAGATGGAATGTCTGAATACAATATTCTTAATTTATTACAACAAATGAAAATGGTTTCAAATGTTTATAAAACCCAAAACCAAAATGAATTAATCAGTGATCATGCTATAGCCAATCTTTTAGTTGTTGGATTTACTAGTCAATTAAAAGGATGGTAGGATCATGCACCCACTAAAACCCAACAAGAAGAAATTTTAAAAGCAATAAAAAAGGATGACCAAGGAAAAATTATTTTAGATGAACAAGGAAGAGAAATCCAAGATGTAGTAGCAACTTTAATTTTCTCAATCTCTAAACACTTTATAAGAGATCCTTCTCACCTTAAAGATAGAAATTCAGAATTATTATCAAATTTAAAATGCAAAAAATTAACCGATTTTAAATGGTATAAAGATGTCTTTATGACTAGATTTATGCAAAGATCTGATAACCAACAACCGTTTTGGAAAGAAAAGTTTCTAGCAGGACTTCCTACTCTGTTAGGAGAAAAAGTTAGAAACCAAATAAGAGAAAATTATAGAGGTATTATTCCATATGAAAAGCTTACATACTGTGAACTAATTAGTTTCACCCAAAAAGAAGGATTAGAAATTTGTCAAGATTTAAAATTTCAAAAACACTTTTAAAATTTGTCAAGGTATTCTCTTTTAAGTTCTGGGTCTTGAATTTTATCAATAACTTCAATCATAAATTCTTGGTCTTTGGTTAACATATTAATTGAGGGTTCATTTTCATCATCAGAAGATTGGGATGTTGTATGTAATTCGTCTATTTGTAATTCATCTGTTCTGGTAGATGTATCATTTTCAGAAGAAGTTGATTCTAAGAGAATCTCATTTAGTTCACAGTATGTAAGCTTTTCATATGGAATAATACCTCTATAATTTTCTCTTATTTGGTTTCTAACTTTTTCTCCTAACAGAGTAGGAAGTCCTGCTAGAAACTTTTCTTTCCAAAACGGTTGTTGGTTATCAGATCTTTGCATAAATCTAGTCATAAAGACATCTTTATACCATTTAAAATCGGTTAATTTTTTGCATTTTAAATTTGATAATAATTCTGAATTTCTATCTTTAAGGTGAGAAGGATCTCTTATAAATAAAACAAATTAAATTAGAACTTTGATAAACCGTAAAAGTAACATATTTTAATCACACATTTAGCATACTTTCGGATGATTTATCCATTGATTCATGTAAAAAGGTGCTCTTAATCCTTTCTTTTCATGTTCTATACTCAGGAAAGCACCCGAGGATGGAAAAAACGAGAAACGGGCCTAAAACGAACCAAATTGGGCCAAAGTGGAAATCGACACGGCCTGGACTTAAGCGCACACGGCCGTGCCTCATAGAGCAACTAGAACATGGCCTGATCCCCGATTCACACGGCCGTGCCTCATTAAAGAAATCCGAACACGACTTAAAGACCATTCACACGGGCGTGTGCCATGCCCGTGTCCCTGTCGTGGCAAAGAACAATTTCACTCGAAAAAGGATACTTAGGGGCAAAGAAACCTATTTCAAAAGCCTATATAAACCCTCTAAGTATAACCTGAAAGAGGGGGGTTAGCTAGGCCAAGGAGCTAAGCCAAAAAGGTCATATTTATGGGAATCACTCGAGGATAGCCAGTTAATCCATCTCAAGAAGCCGAAATTCTACTCAAAAAGGCGGATCTCTCCTTCAATTCCTTCAGGGGATTTTAGGGATTTCTTATGTTTTGTTTTATCTTTTCTTCTGAGATGTTTTATTTTATTTTCATGAACTAAACCCTTCAGATACCTGAAGGGGATGAAACCTAAGACGGATCTTGTTATTGTTTTCTGAACTATATGATAAATACTTGATTTGTTCTTAATTATGTGTGCTTAATTCTTGTGTTGATATTTCCGGGATATTGATTCAAGTATGATGTGCTTAGGTGGAGGAGCAAAAGTCCCTGCTTAAGAGTAGATCTAGCATAATTAAGCGGAGTTGATCGCACATGGGATCTGATGATGCCATACGTCTTCGGTTATTTCCTTTTTCATTAAGGAATAAAGCCAAACAGTGGTTAAACTCGTTACCACGAGGGTCGATCACTACATGGGATCAAATGACCAAAAAATTTTTATTAAAATACTTCCCACAGGCCAAACGGTTGATATCTCTTCGTTTGTGCAGATGGATTTAGAGACATTATACGATGCATGGGAGAGATACAAGGATCTCTTGAGATGGTGTCCGCACCATGGTTTACCCTTGTGGCTTCAAGTCCAAACTTTCTATAACGGTTTAAACCCCTCAACGAGGCAACTTATTGATTTAGCCGTCAGTGGAACCCTGGACAACAAAACTCCTGAAGTAGCCTACGAGTTTATTGAAGAGATGTCACTGAATAACTATCAGTGGCAGGTTACAAGGACAAAACCAACAAAATCAGCCGGAGTTTTTAACCTCGATGCAGTAACCATGCTATCAACACAAGTAGAGATAATGAATAAAAAGCTTGATAGTTTGTGCTCTTCGCAGGTACATCCAGTAATGCAGTGCGATGCAAGTGGAACTGTGGCAAATCCTGAGTACCCACCCTACCAACTGGGCACAAAGAGCGAACAGATGAACTATATAGGTAATAATTTCAGATCTAATAATAACCCTTATAATAATACTTATAATCCAGGTTGAAGGAACCACCCAAATTTTTCATGGGAAGGTCATGGAAATCAAGGAAATCAAACACAGCAACCTCTTCAAAATTTCCAAAATCAGTCCTATCCACAGGAAAAGAAGCCGAACCTTGAAGAGATGCTGACAAAATTCATGGCAGCAACAGAAAACCATTTCAAAGACACTGAAACAAACCAACGAACATCGATTGAAGAGATCAAGAGCCAAGTTGGAGAACTTACTAAGTCAGTTGGGGAAGTCACTAAGTTAGTTGGACAACTTGCAAAATTAATGTCCGAACGACCGCAAGGGCATCTACCAAGTAACACTGAGATTAACCCAAAGGAGCAAATCCAAGCCATCACAGCTCATGATAGTATAGGGTTAGATGAACCCAATTCAGTACAAGGAAACGATGTAGACGAAGGTAAAATTAAGGTACCACAAGAAAAGCCTAAATCGGTAATCAAAGAGTACCAACGTCGCATTCCTTATCCCGAAGTGAAGAAGAGAGACGATACAGAGGAACAATTCGGTAAGTTTCTTAAACTTTTAAAAAAATTACATATCAACTTACCTCTTCTTGAAACTCTTTTTCATATGCCAGATTCGAGGAAAATTTTAAAACAGCTCTTGACGAACAACCGCAAATTAGACGAAGAGCCACATATGGAATTAAACGCAGTATGCTCAGCAATGTTACAGAATAAACTACCGCGAAAGCTAAAAGATCCAGGGAGTTTTACAATTCCATGTTTAATTGGTAGTTTAACTGTTGATAATGCGTTAGCGGATTTAGGGGCAAGCATAAATGTCATGCCTTATAAATTGTTTAAACAATTAGGTCTAGGGAAACCCAAACAAACTAGGATGAGTATTCAATTAGCTGATAAAACTGTTAGAATTCCTAGGGGTATTCTCGAAGATATTCTTGTGAAAATTGATAAATTCGTTTTCCCAGTAGACTTTGTCATTTTAGACATGGATGAGGACAACACGATCCCCCTAATTTTAGGAAGACTATTCTTAGAAACTGCCAGAACTAAAATCGATGTTGATGCAGGCGAACTTATACTTTGTCTAGGCGAGGAGACAGTCACTCTTCAAGCCCTCGACTCAGCTAGAACATCAAGTAACCAAGGTGAGAATGTAAATTCTTTTAATAACCATTCGGTTGATCCTTCTTTTCAGGAAACACCACAAGGTTACAAACCTGAGCTGAATCATGGACCTCGAGCCAACAAAGAAGAATTATATGAGGAACGAAGCCTTAAGGTCAACAAATTAGAAGAGTGGAAGACACACTTTAAAGAAGAACAGGAATCGCATGAAGAGAAACCAAAGGAGCCCCCAGAAGAGCTCACCGGAACATCAAACCACTTCAAAATAGGAGACCAGGTACTGTTAGATAAAGCAGATCCTCACTTCATCACATCAGACCTGAACACGAACGAAGAAATTCCCCTTGAGGTACGCAATATTTTCCCATACGGAACAGTCGAAGTAAGCAATCCTATCTTCGGCATTTTTAAGGTAAACGCTTCTCAACATAAACTTTATAGTGAGAATAACACTGATAGCATGAGGGAAGATATTCAAACTTTTAAACCACCCTGATTTTTGCAAATACGAGGAAAGTCTAGCTTAAGTCTCTAAACAAGCGCTTCTCAGGAGGCAACCCGAGCACTAACCCTATTTACTTTCGCAATTGTTTTCATTTTATTTTTTCTTTTCTTCTCTTAGCTTTAAACAAAAAGTTTTAAACTAACTAAAAGTGCAGATTTCCAGGCCACATGGCCTTGCACACGGTCGTGGCCGTGTGGAAGTACAGAATCTCCGTACTGACAATGACAGACGAGGTACAAGTCAGAAAGAATCAAATCTTATCGTCACAGACTCCAACCACCACCCCACGGGCACCGACAAAATCTCACGGCCGTGCTACGCAGCCGTGGTCTACACTGACTTCTCAAAAACGGGCGTAGCAATCTGAAAACCGAGTGTGGAGGAACAACACGCTTCTTAACACGGCCGTGCGAAGCAGCCGTGTGAATTAACACGCCCACTGAACACGGGCGTGTGAATGTACGAGACTTGAAACTCTATTTAAAATAAACCCCCTCCCATTCTTCCCACACCCATCCTCTTTTATTCCTCTTTCTCTCAGAATTCTCCCCTCTCCATAACAAAGTCCCCAACCTCTTGAGCTACACATATCCATGTCGAAGAAGCGGAAGATGTAATATCCTGAAATTGGGCCTAGTAGGATTGGGCCGATTGGGCCTTGGGCTTTAGGAAAAATTTAAGCATTATTTTATTATTTGTGTTAGCTCGGGTATGAATTGTGTGTGTTTAGCATAGTCTTGTGAAGGCTTGATTTTATTAATGTGGCTAGAATAATTCTTAGTATTAAAATTTAGTGAAGTGGATTAAGTGAACTTGACACTTAAGTTAATTTAAGTGTTAAATTCAAGCACATGTGGAGTTAGTGGCAAGGTGGTTATGATGCAAGAAGGGTTGCTTGAGGGAAGTGGTTCGAGTAACATGGATGGCATTTGAAAGACTTTATTTTTTTAGTATCCTAGCATTAAGTGTTGGTCAAACTATACATATGGTAGGTTGGACTTTCAATTTTTATGGTAAGTTGAATTATAGTTTAGGAAAGCTTGTATTTTGGGATAAGAATCTTAAGAATTAAGGAAGGATGGGGGGACAAAAGGCTTGAATGTTGGAGAGTGTTTTGGAAACTCTTTTATGGTCTTTAGTTCATGTATGTGGACGGCATTTTGGTCTAGGGGAGGGCTTGACCGATTTTTGATGGAAGCTTTGGTAGGTTAGTAGCTAGTTGGCCATTTTTTCCTAAGCATTTGAACATCAATTTCTTTTCTCTCCACAAACACTCCCTATAGCCGAATGTGTCTTGGACATAAGGTGAGTTTTTGGTGTTAGTTTTGGCCTTCAATATTTGTTTTGGTGTCATAGCCAAAAATCCTTTTTAGTTTTTGCAAATTTCTCCCTAGTGCATCAAAGTGAAACAAAAACCGAAATCATCATAGTGCTTGGCCGAATCTCTTTTACTCACAACTTCTTTTCCATTCTTTTCATATTTGTTCAAAACCCACATTTCTTTTACTTTCTCTTGGCCGAAACTTCCTTCTCCACATTTCTCTTTTTCTTTCTTCCACTTTTACTCAAAACCGAAAAACATCCCTCTCCCATTGCAATTTCTTTCTTTCTCTTCCTTTTTCTGTTCTCTTTCTCCACTCTAGCCGAATCCTTTTTGTTGTTACAAATCAACCATATTACCGGAACTTCCCATACTCTTTTTGTTTTGTCTTGGCCGAATATCAATAAGGGTAGGTCTTCAGTTGGTTTTCTTCAATCGGTTTTGGAAGATAGGTAAGTGTCTTGGCCGAAATTCTTTTCTATTTTCTCTATTGATTCTCATGAGGGCAAAAGCCAAATTTTGGGTATGTGATAGTAAGATTCTAACCATAGGGACTTATTTCTTTTAGGCTCTTCGGATTTTGGAAGCAATCAAATTTCGGTAAGTCAAGTGGTAAGGTTTGTGTTGGTTCTTTATTCTTTAAATGGATGTTAAGCCGAAGGCTATGGTGAATAAGGATTGTGGTTTGGCCGAATGGTCTATGGTATTGATCTAAGTATTGGCCGAATGTAGGGCAAGGAAATCTAGTGTGGTAGATCGGGTCTTCGGGATTTAGCCGACTGTGCCAAAAAGGTGCGTAGTTATCGCACTGTCTCTTGATTGTGTGTATGTGTTATATTTATGTATATGTGATATGATGTTAATGGTAGCCGAATTAAGGGCTAAGATTGTGAATACCCGTGGTGGGTGATCGAATACTCAGGTCTGTGATTTACGATATTAAATGATCATTGATGAATATATGAAATGTGATGACATGTGATGCATTATTGTTCAAGTGATATGTTGTCATGATACACATATTTGCATGGGACTTGGGATGTGACTATCGAAGGAAAGGGTGTACATTATGTACGTGGTCTGATGTTAGCCTTGTGCTACATTGGCGCTTAATGGTGGCTAAGTGCTCCATCAAGGGAGGTGTTGGCTAGGTGCCCATCTCGGCGGATGATAGCTGTGTGCATCACCGTAGATTGAGGATGACCTCGAGTCACCTCGTGGATACAGATATGTGGATCACTATGTGATCGGTGGCTTAGCCACGGCCTTGGGCAGCAAGTCTGCCAAGGTAAGATATGTGGATCACTATGTGATCGGTGGCTTAGCCACGGCCTTGGGCAGGGAGTCTGCTAAGGTAGGTGTAACAACCCAAACCCGGCCCAAACACTATGGCCGAATCTAGTCTGTTACAAGGAAAAAAATATTTTGGAAACACTTTTGCTAAGTCGATTTTTAGTTGTCGAAAACCCTTTTCAATTGATTGTTTAATTAAAACCATACTTTGGAAAATTTATTAGGTCGAGTTATTTCAAAATTACAAGTGTGCCCGATGGCACGGTAAAAACAATTTTCGTTTTAACTTGGAAAACATGTGATTTAAATATTAATAACAAAGTTTAAAACAAAGTATCCAACGTATGAAAAGTAGCAAAACAAAATATCAGGAGGCCTTATTACATCCACATAAAATAAAAACCCGGAAATGAAAATATCATAACTAAAATTTAGGTTCGTTTAAATTAAATCCACTGCATGGCAACCTCGAGTCCACCCGGCTCCGCATCCGCGATCTACGTGTCACCTGAAAAATGTAAAGGAGAAGGTGAGTCACCAAGACTCAGTATGTAACCCTTCCCCCGATTTTAAACATGTTCATACACATCATATAACGTTTAATATGCATAATATTATGTGCCCCAACCTAGCCAACCAAACGCCACTGTCTACCCCGTTGTGGTACCAAACCACTGGTGACATATAGTCACAATGTGTTACCAAAACACTGGTGTACGTAGACACAAATCGATTGATGGGGCCAACCCATCGTGTGATACCAAATCACTGGCAGATGATCCCGTATCTCAAAAGTGGGGCCAACCCACGGTGGTGTTAACCACAGGGATAAGTCGCTATGAGGTGCCAAACCTCTGGAGGTACCAAACCTCTGGTGACCGTAGTCACAGTGTGTTACCAAAACACTGGTGCCCGTCGGCACAATATCACTGCCCCCTCCACTCATTAACCCCACATCAGTCATATATATATATGTTTCATGCCATCACATGCTTAAATCTCAGGTATCAATACATCATGCTTCCCAAAAGCATCAAATAACATATTCATCTTAACAGGTACTTACCTGAATTTCCATCTATACCGATATGGTATATTATCCAATGCTACATAAATCAAGTTAGCATTCACAATATTCAGCACATTTAATAAGTTATACGTGTGTATGTACACACCTGATGTCGATGATAGTCCTAAACCCGAATACACAAATCGGCCACACCAGCTTTTCTTTGTCCCTAAATTCGGCCAAACATGGGAGTTAGTGATATGGGCCATTCGGCCAACCAAATAATTTGAGAAGGGTTCCTTGTGAACCCGAACCTTACCTTTATCCTTTCGGTTCCTAATCACAGCACTCAATGCCCGGATCTGCTCTGTCAACCACCATCGATTAGTAAATAATACTGATAGCCTTCGGCTTTTAATCATTAACTGACTTACTAAAATAGCACTCTATTTACCATAAATCCTTACCACCTACTTACCAATCGATTGACTAAGGAATGGAAGATCCGCCTTTCTGCTTTAAGATCCCGGAGTTTCCTAGAAAGAAATCGGTTTCACAAGGGTGTTAACACAACTATTGAAATCGGCACTTACCCCCTTGTGGATGTCGACAGAGGAAAAATAAGAGGAGAGGAATAAACATTCGGCCTTACCCACATATCCTCACATAATCGATTTAGAAAGAAAGATGGAAGAGGTTACCTTTGCTTGAGATTCGGCCAACACTAGCTAAGAAGAGAGAGGAAGATTCGGCACTTCAAAGGTGGTGTATTCGGCTTAAAGAAAATAATGGAGAAGGGATAGAGTTTCGGTTAAGGGTTTGAGAAGGGAGAAAAGAAAGAAAATAAATGAGAGATTATGGTAGAGAAGATTCGGCCAAGGTCTAAGAGAATGAAAAAAAATAAAAGAAGAACAAAAGAGAGGTTAGGGATTTCGGTAATTGGTGAAAATGAAAAAAAACAAAACAAGGTGATGGATAGGTGCTTATAAAGGAATTCGGCACCCCCTCCCCCTAATGCTTGCCGTCCACTCCAATTAAGGGGTTCAAATTCTATTCAATTCCTTAATTCTCTCTTAGCCACCAACTTAAAAGTATTCAAAAGATTTTAAATTCTCAAGTGCCTATTTTTCCTCTGCCACCTCTTAGAGATTAATCCACTATTTAATCTATTTTAAAAAAACTAATTTAATCCTATTATTATCTTATTATCTAAATAGATAATTAATAAAAGAATTTAAGGAGAGAATTTCTCTCCCCTTATGCCGTCCAACACTAATGCAAAAAGAAGGATTGTTGTGACTTGAACCAAGGTTCTCCCTTCCCCTGGATGGCGTCACAAGTAACTCTTAAGTGGCCTCACTTTTGCCACTTTACCAAAGGCTTTTTAGTGTCCAAATTCCTGCATTTATTCTTATAACCCCCTTCTGCTAAGGCTCCCTTCCTTTAAAGCCTATAAACAATATTTTCTACCAAACCGAGCCTACTCAAAGCCTTTAACTAAGCCCTATTATTCCTTAAATAATATCACAGTGGTTCAAACATAAGAAAATAATTTAATTTCAAATAGCCCCATTTTTAGGATGTTACAGTTCTACCCCCCTTAAAAAGAATTTCGTCCTCGAAATTACCTGATCGGAAGAGGTGGGGGTATTGCTGCCGCATCACATCCTCGGGTTCCCACGTAGCTTCCTCTGCACCATGGTTCCGCCATAGCACTTTCACTAGGGGTACTGACTTCCTACGTAGGACCTTTACATCTCTATCCAAGATCTGAACCGGTTCTTCTTCAAAGGACAAATCCGAGTTGACCTCAATTTCTGCCACAGGCACAACGTGCGAAGGATCTGATCGATATCGCCTAAGCATCGACACATGGAAGACGTCATGAATCTGACTTAGCTCCATCGGCAGTTCGAGCTGATAAGCTACCGGTCCCACTCGCTTCAACACCGTATATGGCCCAATGAACCTTGGGCTCAGCTTCCCTTTTCGCCCAAATCTCAACACTTTTTTCCAAGGTGACACCTTAAGAAAAACCTTGTCTCCTACCTCATACTCCATTTCCTTGCGCTTCAAGTCAGCATAAGACTTCTGTCTATCCGACGCTTCCTTAAGACGAGATCGAATCACCTTGACTTTGTCCTCAGTTTCTGTTACCAATTCTGGACCCAAAACTTGCCGCTCACCCAACTCCGTCCAACACGTCGGAGTACGGCATTTCCGTCCATACAAGGCTTCGTATGGAGCCATTTGAATACTCGCTTGATAGCTATTGTTGTAGGCGAACTCTGCTAATGGTAGAAATTCCTCCCAACTACCTCGAAAATCCAAGACACAACCCCTCAACATATCTTCTAAAATCTGTATGACCCTTTTCGACTGCCCGTCCGTCTGTGGGTGGAAAGCTGTACTAAAATCCAACCGTGTCCCCAAAGCCTGATGCAACGCTTTCCAAAACCTCGACGTGAACCTTGGATCCCTATCCGAGATAATCGATACTGGCACACCATGCAATCTGACTATCTCAGCCACATACAACCTTGCTAGCTTCTGGAGTGAGTAATCCATTCTCACTGGTACGAAGTGAGCTGACTTAGTCAAGCGGTCCACAATTACCCAAACTGCATCCTTCTTGCTGGGCGTAAGGGGTAGCCCACTAACGAAATCCATAGTGATCCGCTCCCACTTCCACTGAGGAATCTTCACGGGTTGAAGTAGCCCTGATGGCAACTGGTGTTCAGCCTTAACCTGCTGACACGTCAAACACCTTCCCACAAATTCTGTTACTTCACGTTTTAACCCGGGCCACCAGAACTGTTTCCGTAGATCTCCATACATCTTGCTTCCACCCGGATGCATAGCGTATGGGCTGCTATGTGCATCGTGGAGAATTCTTTGCCTCAATTCTGTATCCTTCGGCATACAGGCTCGCCCTTGAAAACATAGCACTCCATCACTAGACAGACTGTACCCTTCCAGACCACCATCCTGAACTTGCACCCTTTTAGCATTCAACCCTTCATCCACTAACTGTTTGTCCTTAATCTCCTCGATCCACGTTGGCTTAACTTGAAGTTCTACCAAAAGACTCCCATCATCATATAAACTCAACCGAGCGAACATCGCTTTTAAGTCCGTCACAACCTTCCGGCTCAACGCGTCAGCTACCACGTTAGCCTTACCCGGATGGTACTCGATTGAACAGTCGTAGTCTTTCAACAGTTCAATCCATCGGTGCTGTATACCTCAAGCTTCTGTGATCCGTGTAGACTATTGACTTTTCCCCATACAGATAGTGTCTCCATATCTTTAGAGCGAAGACAACTGCGGCTAACTCCAAGTCGTGCGTTGGGTAGTTAACCTCATGCGGTCTTAACTGTCGAGATGCATAGGCTACTACCTTCCCTTCTTGCATCAGCACATATCCCAAACCAGTATGGGATGCATCACAGTAGACTGCAAATAACTTTCCTGCTTCAGGCTGTACCAAAACCGGAGCTTCCGTCAGAATTTTCCTTAGCTTATCAAAGCTTTCTTGCTGCTTCTCCGTCCATACAAATGGAACACCTTTCCTTAGTAACTTAGTTAACGGTGCTGCGATTAAAGAGAATCCTTCCACGAATCTCTGATAGTACCCCGCTAGACCCAAAAAACTTCGTATTTCAGCCACCGACCTAGGCGGTTTCCAATCCAACACCGCTTCAATCTTGCGGGGATCCACCCTAATTCCTTCAGCCGATACTACATGTCCTAAGAAAGCCACCTCCCTAAGCCAAAATTCGCACTTACTGAATTTGGCATATAATTGCTTCTCCCTCAACACTTGTAGAACCATACGCAAATGCATATCATGCTCCTCCTCCGTCTTAGAATAAACTAATATGTCGTCTATGAACACCACGACAAATTGGTCTAAGTACTGCTGAAACACCCTGTTCATCAAGTCCATAAACGCCGCCAGTGCGTTGGTCAATCCAAATGGCATTACCAAAAACTCGTAGTGTCCATACCTTGTTCGGAATGCCGTCTTGTGCACATCAACCTCCTTCACCTTCAGTTGATGATAACCCGATCTAAGATCTATTTTTGAGAATACCGACGCCCCCTTCAGTTGATCAAACAAGTCATCGATCCGAGGCAACGGATACTTGTTTTTGATCGTTAGCTTGTTCAGTTGGCGGTAATCGATACACATCCGCATCGAACCGTCCTTCTTCTTGACAAACAACACAGGTGCTCCCCACGGAGATATGCTTGGTCGAATAAACCCTCTATCCAAGAGCTCCTGAATTTGAGCCTTCAGCTCCACCAATTCCTTTGGTGCCATTCGGTATGGTGCTATAGACACAGGTGCCATTCCGGGTAGCAAATCTATACCGAATTCGACTTCCCGATCTGAGGGCAGACCCGGAAGTTCTTCTGGGAATACATCAGCGAATTCCCCTACTGTTCGAACTTTTCCAACTACTGACTCCTTAGCTTCCAAGGCACATATTCGAACCAAGTACGCCTCACAACCCTTCTTGACCATCTTTTCAGCCTTCAAGGTAGACACTACATTGGATAGGTAATCCCTTCTATCACCTATCATAACCACTTCATCACCTTCAGCCGTCTTAAGAACCATGCGCTTAGCCGCGCAATCCAAATTCGCCTGATACTTAACCAGCCAGTCCATTCCAAGGATCAAATCGAACTCCCCAAACGGTAGTTCCATCAGATCAGCCACAAATACTACCCCTTGGAGTTCTAGGGGTACGCCTCTATAAAGTTTGTCTACGACTACAGAGTGACCTAGGGGGCTTAGTACAGTCATCTTTCTAGAAGTAGTCTCAGAGTCTAGGTCCATAGTTCCTACCACACTACTAGCAATGTACGAGTGCGTCGAACCCACATCAATTAATGCGACATAAGGAAGACCAAAAATTAGAAACGTACCGGTTATGACATCCGGTGCGTCACCCTCCTCGCGACGCCTCGCTGCGTAGACTAAGCCAGGCTGCCTTGCCTCTGTATTGCCTGAACCTCTGCCCTGGCTTCCACGACCACGATTAGGACCGTTGCTTGCTCTGCCATTACCACGACCCCTCTGTGGTGGTCCAACATTTCTCCCCCGAATACTGTTCTGCCCCTCTGACTGATTCTGAGCTCGTTTCTGGGGACAATCCCTCACGCGGTGATCCAAATACCCACATTCAAAACAGCCCCTCTCACTGGTCCAACAACCTCCCCAATGGGACTTCCCACAACGATTGCACTGAGCCGGTCTCTGATTAGTAGCTATGGGCCTTGCTGCCTGATTTGGCCTACTCTGCCTAGCCTTTTTCTGAAAATTACCACTTGACCCAGTCGACCCAAAGTTCCTCTTCTGCCTATTCCTGTCATAACCTTGCCTTACAGACTCCTTGATCCCTTCGGCTACCTTAGCCTTTTCCACTAGGGATGAAAACTCACGGACTTGCTGTGGGGCAATCAGTAGTCTCAAATCATCTCTAAGTCCGTCCTCAAAGCGGACACAGCGCTCATGTTCAGTGTTCACAATGCCTCTAGCATACCTACTCAGCCTTAGAAACTCCGCCTCATATTCTGCCACTGACTTAGTTCCTTGCACTAGTCCTAGAAAAGTTTTCCTTTGAGCATCAGTGTAGCTAGTGCCCACATACTTCTTCTGAAAAGCAGTTTTAAAGTAATCCCACGTGAGATCATCTGCCGTGGCTCCATCTCGGACCGTGAGCCACCACTGGTACACTTCGTCCTTTAGAAGCGACACAGCCCCTTTCAGCTTTTCCTCCTCAGTCAGGTCAAGATCATCCATGATCCTTTCAGTCGACTCCAGCCAATATTCTGCTGCACTGGGTGCCACTCCCGACACACCCCGGAATACCTCAGCTCCGTTAGACCGAATTCGCTCGGGAACAGATTTCCAAGCTCCTAAATTTCCACCAGCCCCAGCCACAATCTCCAGAACTCGCAATACTGCTTGCGATACTGCCTCACCACCGGTCTGATCCTGCTCCTCAGCTCTAAAAGTAGGAGGTGGTGGTGGCGGTGGTACTTCATTTTCAGAACCTTGACCCGACCTGACGGGTTCTGACACGATCATCCTACCCCTACCACGTCCACGGCGTCCACGTCCTCTAGAACTCATTCTATCTACTGCGCTTTTAATCTGATTGAGAAAAATTTTATGCATTAGCGTTTGTTCCACTTTATTAGTCGCTAAGAAATTTTATGAAAAAAAAAATTTTAATTAGAGATTCTTTCGAGCAAACAAGGTTTCAGTCTTCTATCCTAGTTCACACAAAGAAGTACGTACATCCATTCCCTAATACTTTCCATACCCACTCGCTCTTCGGACATTTCTGCCCTGTTTCTATCCTAGGGGTATTTTCGTCATTTCCCTATAGGGGTATTTTCGTAATCAAATCCGAGAAATTTCCAAAACTTTTAATAAAGTAAATCACTTAAAAATTCCCAAAATTGAAGAGCATTTCTGAAAATTTGTAAAATTTGAAGTTATGGCATCATTTCGGAAACCAGGGGTATTTTGGTAATTTTGTCAATCGGGGGTAATTTTGCAATTTTTTATAATCCTGGAATATTTTAACAGTTGTAAAACTCTGAGGGTTCCTCTTGCAAGTTTTTCTTTCTTAAAAAGTTGCTGTTTGCAAAAAGTTCAGAAGTCAAGGTCATTTTGGTAATTTTGCAATTTGAGGCCGTTTTCGTAATTTTCCAAAACCAAAGTATTTTATTGATGATTTTCAAAGCAGGGTTGAATACTTGAGAAGTAGTTGAAATTTTTTGGGCAAAATCATTGAGTTGATATTTTATGAACTAAGGGCATTTTAGTAATTTTACCCCTAAGGGCATTTTTGTAATTTTCCACTAACCAAACTTTTCGGGGAAAACATTGTAAAAAGAGTTGTTCTTATGGTTGAAAGTGTAATTGCAAAAATTTCGAAAACATTATGGTTCTTGTTGTTTCGTTCCTTTCAAAACATGGCTAGTTCCCTTTCGGGTTTTAGTCATTATGTTTAGCCTATGACCGAGCCTTCTTGGTCAGGGTGAACCAAAGCTACGCACCAGGCAGGATTCGAATGGAGAGGAGGTGAGTCACGTGGACTGCTTAAATACCAAGCTCCCACCGAACCTTTCTAGACATGCGCACAGAGGTTGCCACACCACTGAGCCCTCTGAGTTAGGGTGAACCGAAGCTACGCACCAGGTAGGATACCTGCGAAGAGGAGGTGAGTCACACGGACTGCTTAAATACCAGGCTCTTCCGGATCCACTCCTAGACATGCGTACAGGGGTTACCACACCCTAGCTTAGTGGCTTAGCCATAGGTTGGTTGAGTTCATTAAGTCTTATGTTCTGATTATAAGTTTGAGTAATCTAATCCTAGGGTTCAAGTTTCTATAAGTCTATCTACGTTCCATGCTTCCTACCCTTCTACAGAATATAATTCACAAAGAGGTTTAGATGTACTTACCTGGGCGGATCGATGCCGGAGACTCGGGCCATGCCGTTCAAAAAACCCAAAAACATTTCAAATCCCTTAATAAGGCCTACTAATCATAAAACCAAACCTTTTTGGGCCTTGGGCCCCCACAGTCGAGCTTTGAACTGGGCTCTGATACCAATTTTGTAACAACCCAAACCCGGCCCAAACACTATGGCCGAATCTAGTCTGTTACAAGGAAAAAAATATTTTGGAAACACTTTTGCTAAGTCGATTTTTAGTTGTCGAAAACCCTTTTCAATTGATTGTTTAATTAAAACCATACTTTGGAAAATTTATTAGGTCGAGTTATTTCAAAATTACAAGTGTGCCCGATGGCACGGTAAAAACAATTTTTGTTTTAACTTGGAAAACATGTGATTTAAATATTAATAACAAAGTTTAAAACAAAGTATCCAACGTATGAAAAGTAGCAAAACAAAATATCAGGAGGCCTTATTACATCCACATAAAATAAAAACCCGGAAATGAAAATATCATAACTAAAATTTAGGTTCGTTTAAATTAAATCCACTGCATGGCCACCTCGAGTCCACCCGGCTCCGCATCCGCGATCTACGTGTCACCTGAAAAATGTAAAGGAGAAGGTCAGTCACCAAGACTCAGTATGTAACCCTTCCCCCGATTTTAAACATGTTCATACACATCATATAACGTTTAATATGCATAATATTATGTGCCCCAACCTAGCCAACCAAACGCCACTGTCTACCCCGTTGTGGTACCAAACCACTGGTGGTGCCAAACCACTGGTGACATATAGTCACAATGTGTTACCAAAACACTGGTGTACGTAGACACAAATCGATTGATGGGGCCAACCCATCGTGTGATACCAAATCACTGGTAGACGATCCCGTATCTCAAAAGTGGGGCCAACCCACGGTGGTGTTAACCACAGGGATAAGTCGCTATGAGGTGCCAAACCTCTGGAGGTACCAAACCTCTGGTGACCGTAGTCACAGTGTGTTACCAAAACACTGGTGCCCGTCGGCACAATATCACTGCCCCCTCCACTCATTAACCCCACATCAGTCATATATATATATGTTTCATGCCATCACATGCTTAAATCTCATGTATCAATACATCATGCTTCCCAAAAGCATCAAATAACATATTCATCTTAACAGGTACTTACCTGAATTTCCATCTATACCGATATGGTATATTATCCAATGCTACATAAATCAAGTTAGCATTCACAATATTCAGCACATTTAATAAGTTATACGTGTGTATGTACACACCTGATGTCGATGATAGTCCTAAACCCGAATACACAAATCGGCCACACCAGCTTTTCTTTGTCCCTAAATTCGGCCAAACATGGGAGTTAGTGATATGGACCATTCGGCCAACCAAATAATTTGAGAAGGGTTCCTTGTGAACCCGAACCTTACCTTTATCCTTTCGGTTCCTAATCACAGCACTCAATTCTCGGATCTGCTCTGTCAACCACCATCGATTAGTAAACAATACTGATAGCCTTCGGCTTTTAATCATTAACTGACTTACTAAAATAGCACTCTATTTACCATAAATCCTTACCACCTACTTACCAATCGATTGACTAAGGAATGGAAGATCCGCCTTTCTGCTTTAAGATCCCGGAGTTTCCTAGAAAGAAATCGGTTTCACAAGGGTGTTAACACAACTATTGAAATCGGCACTTACCCCCCTTGTGGATGTCGACAGAGGAAAAATAAGATGAGAGGAATAAACATTCGGCCTTACCCACATATCCTCGCATAATCGATTTAGAAAGAAAGATGGAAAAGGTTACCTTTGCTTGAGATTCGGCCAACACTAGCTAAGAAGAGAGAGGAAGATTCGGCACTTCAAAGGTGGTGTATTCGGCTTAAAGAAAATAATGGAGAAGGGATAGAGTTTCGGTTAAGGGTTTGAGAAGGGAGAAAAGAAAGAAAATAAATGAGAGATTATGGTAGAGAAGATTCGGCCAAGGTCTAAGAGAATGAAGAAAAATAAAAGAAGAACAAAAGAGAGGTTAGGGATTTCGGTAATTGGTGAAAATGAAAAAAAAGAAAACAAGGTGATGGATAGGTGCTTATAAAGGAATTCGGCACCCCCTCCCCCTAATGCTTGCCGTCCACTCCAATTAAGGGGTTCAAATTCTATTCAATTCCTTAATTCTCTCTTAGCCACCAACTTAAAAGTATTCAAAAGATTTTAAATTCTCAAGTGCCTATTTTTCCTCTGCCACCTCTTAGAGATTAATCCACTATTTAATCTATTTAAAAAAACTAATTTAATCCTATTATTATCTTATTATCTAAATAGATAATTAATAAAAGAATTTAAGGAGAGAATTTCTCTCCCCTTGTGCCGTCCAACACTAATGCAAAAAGAAGGATTGTTGTGACTTGAACCAAGGTTCTCCCTTCCCCTGGATGGCGTCACAAGTAACTCTTAAGTGGCCTCACTTTTGCCACTTTACCAAAGGTTTTTTAGTGTCCAAATTCCTTCATTTATTCTTATAACCCCCTTCTGCTAAGGCTCCCTTCCTTTAAAGCCTATAAACAATATTTTCTACCAAACCGAGCCTACTCAAAGCCTTTAACTAAGCCCTATTATTCCTTAAATAATATCACAGTGGTTCAAACATAAGAAAATAATTTAATTCCAAATAGCCCCATTTTTAGGATGTTACAGTAGGAGTAACGGATGGACTCTAGGTTGGGTTGGGCTTCATGTTGCATATTTATGCATTTTGCATGACTAATTATGTGGATCAATGTGGATATGGGCCAAGCCCAACATGTGAAATTATGTGTATATATTGCCTTATCATCTGATATGTGATTGATGTGTGGATGTGGGCCAAGCCCATGTGTGGAGGCATGTGAAATAACTATGCACTGAGTCTGTTTGACTCACCCTATTTTTCTCAAACCTTTCAGGTCATGCATAAAGCTTGGACCGGGTTGGAAGTGGATACGAGGTGGCCCATGCAGAAGATAAATTTATTTGTTTTACACATTTTTCTTATGAAAGGTTATTTATTGTAATAATGGCCATTTAAAGTATTTAAGGACTTTTATTATGTTTTAAGTTGAATTGTCGATTATATTATTATTTGAAAATGTTTTATTTTAAACAACTTAATTTTACTTGAAATTTTAATTACACAATGTTTTAGTAAAGACAACAAAATTTTATGTTTTTAACTCTAAGTCAAAAGTTTTTCAAACGTTTTCCGCAGTGGCATTTCAAATTCGGTCATAGCGAATGGGCCGGGTTTGGGGTGTTACAGAAGAAGGCAAGCATAGTCTCCTCAAGGGAGACCCCTATACATAAGTTCATGCCGGCCGCTTCATACAAACAACAAGCCAAGGGTCTTTGAGACCATTTAGTTTCTATTTTTCTTTTCTCCTTTGCTTCAATTTCCTTCCCTTTGACTATCTTATGCTTAATTTAGTTTCTTAATGACAGGTTTGTCAGGCTGCTTGGGAATCACGCATTGGGAACCACGGCCACCACCACAGCAGCCTGAGAAGTTTTAAAGGCTACTTGGGAATACTCCACTTCCGCCACCGCCAGCACCCCCGCAGCCCTAGAGGTCACACCCACCTCGCGAACCATCCAACAATAAGGACTTTTGGGTCCATTTTTCTTTTCTTTTAATTTTACTTTACTTTCTAGTTTATTTTAAATATGTCTTAATAATCCCTGGCTAATTCTTCACGAGCTCCCCAATTTCGTCATCTAGCGCAGAGCTCGTTCGTAATAGCCACAACAATAGACAACACCTCCCCCGTATTTTTCACATCCTCCAAGGATTTCATCCGTAATTCAGGAAGTGTCACTTTTTCCCTTTGATCGCTGCAAATCAGAGCTTTAAACATTTATAAAAGAATGATCAAACCTGGAGACTAACTCTGACAACGATATTAAGGCAAGTGTACCTATCGAACAGTAGTATAGCTTAGGTAAGACTGGTTATCGAACCCAAAGGAACTAGAAGTATTAATACTCACTTTCTTCTTATTATTTAGCCTTATAGATATAGTGAAGATTTCTTTTAAACTAAAGTGATGACAACTAAACTAAGGACACAAAGACAAGAAGACGAATTGGAGAATAACTTTGAAAAAAAAACTCAGTTGATTTTGACGATACCTTCGGAAAGAATCCACCTAGACTTCACTTATTATCTAACCCTAAATTATATGATTTCTTTACTTAGCTTGATTCGTGAGACTCCCTAACCTATATTAAACTCTCTCTCGAGGCGAATAACGTCTAACCCTAGGTTAATTAGTGGAACTCTCGTTCGCATATAATAACCCCCTAGGATAGCAGTAAATCGATCAATGGACTCCCATATTAGGTTTCACCCTAATCCGGCAAAATCTCGTAACCCTATCTCTAGGCGTTCGATCAACTCCGCTTAATTATGTTAGATCTCCTCTTAGGCAAAGTCTATTCCTCCTCCACCTAAGCACATTAGATTTGGATTAAGCAACACAATTAAGAACAAACTAAGTAATTTATCATATATCTTAAAAATCAAATAATAAAATCCATCTAGGTTTCATCCCCTTCAGGTATCTGAGGGGCTTAGTTCATAACGAATAAACAAAACATCGCAAGAGAAAAGATAAAACAAAACATAAGAAAAACCCTAAAACCCCCTGAAGGATTTGAAGGAGAATTCTGCCGTCTTGAGTATAACTCCGGCTTTTTGGGATGGATCAACTAGCTATCCTTGCGTTATTCCCTAACTCTGACCTTCTCGGCTTGGCTCCTTGGCCTAGCTTTTGCTCTCCCTCAAAGGTGGTACTTGGGGGATATTTATAGGCTCTTGGATTGCGATTCTTTCTCCCTAAGTATCCTTTTCCGACTTAAATTGCTCTTTTCAGTGACAGAGGCATGGCCATGGCACACGCCCGTGTAGATCAAGACCTGACCATGTTCGGATTTCTCTTGAGGCACGGTCGTGTGTGACAGAGTTGAGATCATGCTCTAGGTGTTCGTCGAGGCACGGCCGTGTGTGCTTTGGTCCAGGCCGTGTCAATTTCGTGCTAAGGCCCATTTACTCCATTTTAGGCCCGTTTTATGTTCTTTTTATCCTTGGGTGCTTTCCTGGGTATGAGACATGAAAAGAAAGGATTAAAAGCACCTTTTTATATGAAACAAGGAATAAATCATCCAAAAGCATATTAAATGTGGGATTAAAATATGTTATTTTTACGGTTTATCAAATACCCCCACACTTAAGCTTTTGCTTGTCCTCAAGCAAAATTCTGAACTCACAATTAAAACGAACTTTCCATGTTCTATGATTCTTATCAACAATGTCTTATCCTAATTCATAGAAAATTCATACATGGATAATTTGATTCAAAGCGTCTTGAAGATTCAAACGAGATAAGTCATAATTTTGTACCTCGAAAAGTAGGTGTCTTCCCTTTTTTTAAATAACTACCTTTTTAATTCAAAATTGACAAGGATTGATATCATCACTTAGGATTCACTCAAATCACTCTAAAGTGTTTAAGGTTCAGAAAAAGATCGCTCATAGGCTTGCCTGAAAATCAAATCTCCATCACTGTAATATGAGATGACAAACAGATCAAAAGGTCTTTGTTAGGGTTGTAACAGGGCTGGGGTAAAAGGTATGGTCATAGGCTGAAATTAGAGGGTTAGAATCGAGATTGAATTGACAAGTATGTAACACCCCAAACCCGGTCAAAACGCCACGACCGAATCTAGTATGTCACAGAGGAAAACGTTTTGAAGAAAAACGAGTTCACGATTTAAATTTTGTGAAAAACCCTTTTGAAATTCTATATTTGTAGAAAATAAGTTTAAGACTGAAATCTACTTTGAAATTACATAAAACTTTAATATAAGTAAGTAAATCATAAGTTAGAAAAGATTTATATCATTTTAAGAAAACTCAAATTATTACTTTGAAACCATTTACATTTGATAGTAGTAACTAAATATTTGTAAATCATTTAATATATCGAAAACACTTAAGTTGTTGAAGTTGTCAATTAATTTATGTTACTCGATGGTAACGTTTTAAAAACCATCGCGTTGTGAAGTTTAGAAAACATTGGGCTCAATTATTAAATCAAACATGTAATTTATAAGCCATATTTTAAATCAATTCCAAAGAATAAATATAATCCAAAATCATAATTTGAGAGGCCTTATTACAAACCCATAAAAATATAAAAACCAAATTTAAATAAAGTAAAGTTCTCAAACCAAAGTTCACGTAGAACCCAAATTTATTGCATGGCCTCCTCGAGTTCATCCGGCTCCACATCCGCGACCTCACGAATCACCTGAAATGATAAGGGAGAAGGTGAGTCACCAAGACTCAGTGCATATTCCCTCTCCTGGGTAAATGCCACATTCTTACACAAATTATAACAAAGTACATATATGCATAACGCACCCAACCTAGCCATCCATAACTCCTTCTCTACCCCGTGTGGTACTAAACCACTGGTGGTGCCAAACCACTGGTGTCCAAAGACACAATTGTGTTACCAAAACACTGGTGACCGAAGTCACAAATCAAGTGATGGGGCCAACCCATCGTGTGATACCAAATCACTGGCAGACGATCCCATATCTCAAAAGTGGGGCCAACCCACGGTGGTGTAAACCACAGGGACGAGTCGCTATGAGGTGCCAAACCTCTGGTGTCCGAAGACACGAATGTGATACCAAATCACTGGTGGTTCCAAACCACTGGTGCCCGAAGACACAAATCGAATAATGGGGCCAACCCATCGTGTGATACCAAATCACTGGCGTCAATCCTATATCTCAAAAGTGGGGCCAACCCACGGTGGTGTTAACCACAGGGACGAGACGCTATGAGGTGCCAAACCTCTGGACGTGCCAAACCTCTGGTGACCGAAGTCACAATGTGATACCAAATCACTGGAGATACCAAATCTCTGGTGTCCGAAGACACAAATCTTCCCCCTCCTCTCATGTTGCCCATACCAATGCAATATATACAAATCATGTCAATATACTTTAATATGAAACATATAATAAATACCATAAATCATAGATCATGATTTCAATCCACATGTATTAACAACATATCGACATGGACTTACCCGAATCCTCATTCATACCATCATGGTATCAAATCCAAATCTCATCGTTTTTCCCACTTTCATAATATGATTAGTAAAAACACACATATACATACATATATAAACCAAGTTATAAAGTGTGTAAGATACACACCTTTCACCAACGCAAATACTAACTTCCGAAGATCCGATCTACCGCACTAGATCACTTTGTCCTACAATCGGTCAATACTAAAAATTATTAACAAAGGCCATTCGGCCAAACCACAATACTTTAATCCTAAAACTTTAGTCTTACAAAAGAATAATGAATCAACTAAAATCCTTACCCTTTGACTTACCAACCTTTGATTGCTAGAGAGAGATAGGGCTTAAATCAATCGCTTCCAAAGTCCCAAAGAGCCTATCTTTCAAAACTAATTGTATATAAAAATCAAAGAAACTATCCTTGAATATTCGGCCAAAACAAGGACTAAAAGAAAGGAAGAAGTTTCGGCTATTTGGTTGTGAAAGAAGAAAATATGTGAGTAGAAAAGAGAATAGACATGAGAGAGAGAACTCGGTTTAATCTACAATGGAAGAAAGAAAAATGAGTTTGGAGAAGAAAGAGGTTCTGCCAAATGAAAGAAAAAGAATAAGAGAGAAAATGGGGTTGAAAGATTCAGCCAACTCTTTGTTTACCAAAAAGAAAAGTGCATAAAATGCCAAAATGAAGTTTTAGTTTCAAGTGGAAAGATGAGAGAAAGAAAATAGTATTTTTGGTTCAATGAAATGAAGGCTAAAACAAAAGCAAAATTTGCACAAAATGTACAATAAACATTCGGCCAAAGAAGAGTTTTTGGAGAGGAAAAGCAAAATGCAAAAAGATGCACAAAAGAGGAATTGGCCAAATATTCCCCCCTAAACCACCTAACAAAATTCGGCCACCCACCTAGACACCCATACCGTCCACATTCAACACTAAAAGCATAGGAATTGTTTCCAAAACATTTTCCACAAGCCAAGCCTTTTGTCCCCTCAAGATACCATAACTTCAAGATCTCCTTCCATAACCTTAAGAATCTTATCCCCAATATCAAGCTTTCCTTAATCATAATTTCAACTTACCAAAAGAAATAGTCCAACCTATCATAAACATAGGTTGACTGGCCATCAATGCTAATACACAAAAATAAACCTTCAAAATGCTAAACATACCACTCGAACCTCTAACCTCAAGCTACCTTTCAAGCTCCTTAACCAACTTGCCACTTACTCCTCTTGTGCTATAAATGAACACTTAAATTAACTTAAGTGCTAAGCTCACCTAATCCACTTCATTAAATAAACCATACTAAAATTTATTCTAACTTCCTAATTAAAATCTAGCCTTCACAAGACTATGCTAACACACAAAATTCATACCCGAGCTAACACAAGAATAAATAATATTCTAATTTTTTTCCTAAAGCTCAAGGCCCAATCCTACTAGGCCTAATTTTGGGATGTTACAAAGTACCTACCTAAAAATTTTTCTGAAACTCCAAAGTAATAATTCTTCCAATACGAGCTTTTTCTTTTTTGAAAACTTTGATTGTGTAAGCTCTCTTTTCACACTACTAATATTGAATACCTTGAGTTTTTTTTTAAGAACAAACTAATAATACATGATAAATTTAACTATCAGAATAATAAACTTCGGTAATTGATCAAATCAAGTCTCGATTATGGGGTAGTCGAAAGAAAGGGTGATAACAAATACAAGGGTTTTGGGTTAATATTAGTAGGTAAATCAATAAAAGGGTTTGTTAGGATCAACAGGGTTCACTAGGGGTTAATTGTAAATGTGGGCTATTTAGTGGAATTAGTGGGTTAAAACCTAGGTGCCTTTATCATCTCTATATATCAAATTATAACTGTGGTCTCGACATGTAAAAACGAGGCAAGTTCTAGAATAACAGTTCATGGTTGACACACTCATAATCAAAAAATGAGCACGAAAAAGAATGTATGCTCTATAAGGTTCAAATACTCACAAAAACTATGGGTGTTTTGACATCATCCTTATGAATTTTAAATTTCAAGGTAGTATTTAAATTTAGGTCAACAGCCTAACAAAAATTTTAATTCCTGAAAAACAAACTTATCATGCTTGATTCTCTAGTATTCTTTAAATTAAACATCAATGTATAATTAACTATGACTTATTCTAAAACATGTCAATAATCATCACAAATCATCAAAAATTTCATCCTAATTAGTAATATGACAATTTTACATAAAAACAAGACTAAATCAGGGATTTGAGAATAATGAAAAAAGTTTGGCACTTTTATTCCACTTTTACCCTCAGGGATTTGAGAATAATGCAAAAAGTTAGGTACTTTTACCCCCCACACTTAAGATGTACATTGTCCTCAATGTACAAAGATAGATAATGCATTTATATTCAAAATCAAAAGGGAGGGAATAGAATACTCCCTGAGGTGTGGGCTGTTTCCTTGGAGGAGGGCAGGGGTCGTGGAGGTTATGGTGGAGGGTGTGGCAAATACGGTGAAGGCGTCGGTATGGTGGTGGAGCTGGTTCCCGAGCTCTGCGCTAGATGAAGAAATTGGGGAACTCATGAAGGATTAGCTAGGGTTATTGAAACATGATATAAATAAACTAAAGATGAAATTAAAGAAAAGTAAGCTAAAGTGAAGGAGACTAAGAAGAAAACTGAAATGACAAGAAAATACTAATGGACTATGAAGTCCTTATTAAAGGATGGTTCGCAAGGTGGGAATCAATGCTAAGATTGGGGATATGGTGGCGGTGGTGAGAGTAGTGAGGTTATCGTGGTGGTCGGCGTGATTCCCTAGTAGCCTGGCGAACCTGTCATTAAGAGACTAAAAGAAAATTAAACGAAAAGAGTAGTAGAGAAGCTTAGATGAGGAAAATAAAGGAGAAGAGCAGGAAATTGAAGTAAGAGAGAAAGCAAAAATAAAAACTAATTGGCCTCAAAGACCCTTGGCTTGGTGTTGAGACGAAGCTGCCGGCATGAACTCATGTTGATCGTTCTTTATTAAGGAGTCTATGCGTAGCTTCTTCCGCTTCTTTGGCATGGTGTTGATTTGCTCAAGGATCTAGGGTCTTGAAGAGTCTGAGATGGAGGAGAGTGAAAATGAGGGAAAATAAAGAAGAAATTAGATGGAGGGAAGGGGGAGAGGTGAGGGGTTTAAATAGAATTTCAAATTTTGTGCTCCCCCATGGCCGTGGTCACAGGGTGTGTCGATTTACACGGCCACCTCACACGGCCGTGTTATAGAGGGTGTTGTCACCCAATGCACGTGCTTGATTCTCCCATGCCTGTGCTTGTGAAGTCTTTCTTTTGGCACAGTCGTTCTACACGGGCGTGTCTCTTCCGTGTTTGATAAGTTAGTAGCTTCACACGGTTGCCAGCACGAGTGTGTTCTGTCCGTGGTGTGCAAGTTAGTAGCTTCACACGGTTTTGGGCACAGTTGTGTCCTATCTGTCGGTGCCCGTGGGGAGGGTTGTTGGATCCGTGACGTTGGGGGGTGGTTGGGCTGACTGCACGGCCTCTGCCCTGTCAGTGTGGCGATTTAGGTGGTCCACACGGCCACGGCCACGGCCGTGTGTAAGGCCGTGTGGCCTGGAAAACCTGTATTTTTGGTTAGTTTAAATAAAAGAAAAGGGAAAAGACAATTGAAAACAAATGTAAAAAGAAATATTGTTAGTATTCGGGTTGCCTCCCGAGAAGCGCTTGTTTATAGTCTTAAGCTGGACTTTTCCTCGTTATTTGGAAATTTTAGGGAGGTTTAAAGGTTTGAATATCTTCCCTTGTGCTTACGATTTTATTCTCTTGAGAAAGTTGAATTCGAAAAGCGTTTACTTTGAAAGTGCCGAATATTGGATTGCTTACCTCGACTATGCCGTTTGAGAAGATATCATGTACCTTGAGAAGGAGTTCTCCCTTTGCCTTCAGGTCTGTGGTAGTGATTTGGGGATTGGTTTTGTCTAACAGTACTTGGTCTCCTATTTTGAAGTGATTCGATGTCCCCATGAGCTCTTCTTGTGGTTCCTCAGGTTTTATTTTGTGTGAGTCTAGCTCTCCTTTGATCTCTGTCTTCTGCTTCTCTAAATTGTCGACCCTAATGCTTTGTTCATCATGTAACTCTACTTTGTCGATATGAGCCGGCTCAGGGTTTAGGCCTTGTGCTGTTTCCTGTGATGAAGATTGAATAATATGATTATCAACTGAAATGGCTTTCTTACCTTCATCGACTGTTGTCCTGGCCGAGTCGAGAGCTTGGAGATTGATCGATTCATCTCCTACACGAAGTATGAGCTCACCTGTAGCAACATCAATTTTAGTCCTGGCAGTTGCTAGGAATGGTCTTCCTAATATTAAGGGGATTGAATTATCCTCATCCATGTCTAAGACAACAAAGTCTACTGGGAAAACAAATTTATCGATTTTGACAAGAACATCTTCGATAATGCCCCTAGGAATACTCATCCTAGTTTGTTTGGGCTTTCCTAGACCTAGTCGTTTAAACAGTGAGTAAGGCATGACATTGATGCTCGCCCCTAAATCAGCTAACGCATTATCAATATGTAAACTACCAATTAAACATGGAATTGTAAAACTCCCTGGATCTTTTAGTTTCTGTGGTAGTCTGTTTTATAGCATCGCCAAACATGTTGCGTTTAGTTCCACGTGGTGCTCTTCATCTATTTTGCGTTTGTTGGTCAAGAGCTGTCTTAAAAATTTTCTCGAATCTGGCATCTGAAAGAGAGCTTCAAGAAGAGGTAAGTTAATATGTAATTTCTTTAAAAGCTTAAGAAACTTACGGAAATGTTCCTCTGAATCGTCTCTTTTTATGGCTTCTGGATAAGGTGTTAGAGGTTGATATTCTTTAATTACCAGTTTTGGCTTCTCTTGTGGTACCTCATTTTTCTTTCGTCTACCTTCTTTTCCGGTATTGGATCAGATTCAGCTAATCTGTTACTGTCCTGAGCTGTGATTGCTTGAATTTGCTCATTAGGATTAACTTCAGTGTTACTTGGTAGACGTCCTTGCGATCGTTCTGACATTAGTTTTACGAGTTGTTCTACTGCATTAGTCACTTCCTTAACTGATTTAGCAATTTCATCGAGTCGTCTCTCGTTGCTTTGGACTGCTCTATCAGTTTCTTGGAGATGTTCCTCGAGGGTTGGTTTCTTTTCTTGTGGATAGGGCTGATTTCGGAAGTTTTGAGGAGGTTGTTGCCTTTGATTTCCTTGTCCTCCCCACGAAAAATTTGGGTGGTTCCTCCAACTTGGATTGTAAGTATTACTATAAGGATTATTATTAGATCGGAAATTATTACCTATATAGTTCATCTGTTCATCTTCTACTCCCGGTTGGTAGGGTGGGTACTCGGGATTCGCCACAGTTCCACTTGCGTCGCACTGCATGACTGGATGTACCTGTGAAGAACGCAAATTATCAAGATTTTTACTCATCATCTCTAGTTGTGTTGATAGCATGGTCATGGCATCGATGTTGAAAACTCCTGCCGGTTTTGTCGGTTTGGTCCTTGAAGCTTGCCACTGATAATTGTTTAATGAAATCTCCTCAATGAACTCGTAGGCTGCTTATGGAGTTTTGTTGTTCAGCGTTCCACCGGCGGCTGAATCTATTAGTTGTCTCGTTGAGGGGTTTACACCGTTGTAAAAGGTTTGGACTTGTAGCCACAAGGGTAGGCCATGGTATGGGCACCTTCTCAAGAGATCTTTGAATCTCTCCCATGCGTCGTATAGCGTCTCTACATCCATCTACACAAAGGAAGAGATATCATTACGTAAATTAGCCGTTTTGGCTTGTGGAAAATATTTCATTAAAAACTTTTCGGTCGTCTGATCCCATGTAGTGATTGACCCTCGTTGTAATGAGTTTAACCACTGTTTGGCTTTATTCCTCAATGAAAAAGGGAATAACCGAAGATGTATGGCATCATCAGAAACACCATTTATTTTGAAGGTATCACAGAACTCTAAAAAATTAGATATGTGCGTGTTTGGATCTTCGTCCTGCAAACCATCAAATTGAACAAACTATTGGATCATTTGTATTGTGTTAGGCTTTAATTCAAAATTGTTAGCAGATATAGCAATCCTAACAATACTAGATTCTGCTCCTGTTAAATGCGGTTTCGCATAATCGAACATTGTGCTTGGAGCATTGTTATCCCCCACATTGCGTGGTGGTGGGTTGTTTTCGTCCATCCGTTCAGTAGGATTGGATCTGTTTTCTTCCTCTCTCTCTGTATAATCTAGGGCTTGCTTGGTTTCTCTACGATTCCTACGAGCAGTCGCTTCAATATCACTGTCGTATACCAAAGGTCCTCTCGGGTTCCTTCTAGTCATAAACTAGAGGTACCTGTTGGAAAAGAAAGAAAGAAAATTTCAGCAAACGAAAATTGAAACGAAAGGAAAAATAAATTGCGAAAAAGTAAAAATTAGGGCTAAAGTAATAAAAATAGAGTTTTCTTAATATTTTAGTTCCCCGGCAACGGCGCCAAAAACTTGATCGCTGCAATTTAGAGCTTTAAATATTTATAAAAGAATGATCAAACCTGAAGACTAACTCTGACAACGATATTAAGGCAAGTGTACCTATCGAACAATAGTATAGCTTAGGCAAGACCGGTTATCGAACCCAAAGGAACTAGAAGTATTAATACTCACTTTCTTCTTATTATTTAACCTTATAGTTAGAGTGAAGATTTCTTTTAAACTAAAGTGATGACAATTAAACTAAGGACACAAAGACAAGAAGACGATTGGAGAATAACTTTGAAAAAAAAACTCAGTTGATTTCGACGATACCTTCGGGAAGAATCCACCTAGACTTCACTTATTATCTAACCCTAAATTATATGATTTCTTTACTTTGCTTGATCCGTGAGACTCCCTAACCTATATTAAACTCTCTCTTGAGGCGAATAACGTCTAACCCTAGGTTAATTAGTGGAACTCTCGTTCGCTTATAATAACCCCCTAGGATAGCAATAAATCGATCAATGGACTCCCATATTAGGTTTCACCCTAATCCGGCAAAATCTCGTAACCCTATCTCTAGGCGTTCGGTCAACTCCGCTTAATTATGTTAGATCTCCTCTTAGGCAGGGTCTATTCCTCCTCCACCTAAGCACATTAGATTTGGATTAAGCAACACAATTAAGAACAAACTAAGTAATTTATCATATATCTTAAAAATCAAATAATAAACTCCATCTAGGTTTCATCCGCTTCAGGTATCAGAGGGGCTTAGTTCATAACGAATAAACAAAACATCGCAAGAGAAAAGATAAAACAAAACATAAGAAAAACCCTAAAACCCCCTGAAGGATTTGAAGGAGAATTCCGCCGTCTTGAGTATAACTCCGGCTTCTTGGGATGGATCAACTGGCTATCCTCGCGTTATTCCCTAACTCTGACCTTCTCGGCTTGGCTCCTTGGCCTAGCTTTCGCTCTCCCTCAAGGGTGGTACTTGGGGGATATTTATAGGCTCTTGGATTGCGATTCTTTCTCCCTAAGTATCCTTTTCCGACTTAAATTGCTCTTTCCAGCGACAGAAGCATGGTCATGGCACACGCCTGTGTGGATCGAGACCTGACCGTGTTCGGATTTCTCTTGAGGCATGGCTGTGTGTGACGGAGTTGAGGCCGTGCTCTAGGTGTTCGTCGAGGCACGGCTGTGTGTGTTTTGGGCCAGGCCGTGTCAATTTCGTGCTAAGGCCCATTTACTCCATTTTAGGCTCGTTTTATGTTCTTTTTATCCTTGGGTGCTTTCCTGGGTATGAGACATGAAAAGAAAGGATTAAAAGTACCTTTTTATATGAAACAAGGAATAAATCATCCAAAAGCATATTAAATGTGGGATTAAAATATGTTACTTTTACGGTTTATCACCCCTCTCTTTTAATTATCTACTAATTGTTATTATCTATCTTTGTACATTGAGGGTAATGTACATCTTAAGTGTGGGGGGTAAAAGTGCCTAACTTTTTGCATTATTCTCAATCCCTGAGGATAAAAGTGCCTAATTTTTTTCATTATTCTCAAATCCCTGAATTATGCTTTGTTCTTAAGTAATTTCCTCATATTACTAATCAGGATGAAATTTCTGATGATTTATGCATTGATGATTAAAATTTTAAGATACTAGAGAATTAAGCATGATAAGTCTATTTTTCAGAATTAAACTTTTTGCTAGGTTGTTAACCTAAATTTGAATATTATTTGAAATTTGAAATTTACTAGGTTGATATCAAACACCCATAATTTTTTGTGAGATTTTGAGCCTTATAGAGCATATATCCTTTTTCATGCTCACTTTATTTGATTATGAGTGTGTCAACATTGAACTGTTATTCTAGAACTTGCCTTGATCATACATGTCAAGACCCCACCTTTGATTTGATATACAGAGATGAAAAAGGCACCTAGGTTTTAACCCATTTACTCCGCGAAACAGCCTACCTCCATAAATTAACCCTAGTGAACCCCGTTTAATCCTAACAACCCTTTTTATTGACTCACCCACTAACATTACCTAAAACCCTTTGTATTTGTTATCACCATTCCTTTTGGACTACCCTTATATCGAGATTTGATTTGATTAGTTACCTAATAATATTATTTCAGAAGTTAAATTTATCCTTTATTATTTGATTTGTTCTTAAAAGAAATAAAAAAAATAAAAAAATCGAGGTATATTCAGTATTAGTATTATGAAAAGTGAGCTAATACAGTTAAAAGTCTATTCATCAAAAGAAAAGCTTGTATTATTAGGATTATTACTTTTCAGTTGACGAAATTATCGTCTCAATATTTCTAAATAAGTAACTTGTCAATTCGATCTCGATTCTAACCTTCTAATTCAGCCTTTATCCACACCTTTAACCCTAGCCCTGTTACAACCCTGTTAAAGACCTTCTGATCTGTTTATCATCTCATTTACAGTGGTGGAGATTTGATTTTCAGGCAAGCCTATGGGATTAACGTTTTAGGTTCGACTTATGAGTGCTCTTTTCCTGAACCTTAAACACTTCGAGTGATTTGAGTGAATCTTTTGAGAGGATGTCAATCCTTGTCGATTTTGAATTAAAGGTAATTATTAAGATAAGGGGAGGCACCTACGTTTTCGGGCTATAAATGTATGACTTTGATTGTTTGAATCTTTAAGACTCTTTGAGTTAAATTATCCATGTATAAATTTTCTATGAATTATGACGAGACATTGTTGATAGGAATTATGAATTATGGAAAGTTCGTTTTAATTGTAAGTTGAGAATTTTGCTTGAGGACAAGCAAAAGCTTAAGTGTGGGGGTATGTGGTAAACTGTAAAAGTAACATTTTTTAATCCCACATTTAGCATCCTTTCGGATGATTTATCCCTTGCTTCATGTAAAAAGGTGCTCTTAGTCCTTTCTTTTCATGTCTTATACTCAGGAAAGCACCCGAGGATGGAAAAAACGAGAAACGGGCCTAAAACGAACCAAATTGGGCCAAAGTGGAAATCGACACGGCCTGGACTTAAGCCTGCACGACCGTGCCTCATAGAGCAACTAGAACACGGCCTGATCCCGATTCACACGGCCGTGCCTCAATAAAGAAATCCGAACACGGCTTAATGATCGTTCATACGGGCGTGTGCCACGCCCGTGTCCCTGTCATGGCAAAGAACAATTTCACTCGGAAAAGGATACTTAGGGGCAAAGAAACCTATTTCAAAAGACTATATAAACCCCCTAAGTATAACCTGAAAGAGGGGGGTTAGCTAGGCCAAGGAGCAGAGCCGAAAAGGTCAGATTTGTGGGAATCACTCGATGATAGCCAGTTGATCCATCTCAAGAAGCTGGAATTCTACTCAAAATGGCGGATCTCTCCTTCAATTCCTTTAGGGGGTTTTAGGGATTTCTTATGTTTTGCTTTATCTTTTCTTCTGAGATGTTTTATTTTATTGTCATGAACTAAACCCTTCAGATACCTGAAGGGGATGAAACCTAAGACGGATCTTGTTATTGTTTTCTAAACTATATGATAAATACTTGATTTGTTCTTAATTATGTGTGCTTAATTCTTGTGTTAATATTTCCGGGATATTGATTCAAGTATGATGTGCTTAGGTGCAGGAGCAAAAGTCCCTGCTTAAGAGTAGATCTAGCATAATTAAGCGGAGTTGATCGCACGCCTAGAGATAGGGTGACGAGATTTTGCTGGATTAGGGCGAAACCTAATATGGGAGTCCATAGATCGAGTTAATGAGATTGTAGGGGTTTTAATTAGAAAGAGATTTCAATTAATCAACCTAGGGTTAGACGTTATTCGCTTCGAGAGAAGGTTTAATATAACTTAGGGAATCATACGGATCAAGACAAGTGAATAAATCGTCTGGTTCAGTGTTAGATAACAAGTGAAGTCTAGGTGGATTCTTCCTAAGGTATCGTCTTAATCAACTGAGTTTTTCCAACAATATTTCCCCAATGCATTCATTTTGTCTTTGCGTCTTCAGCTTAGTAATTAGTTAATTTTAGATTAAACAACAACTTCACTTATTTTAGGCTAAATAATAAAAAGAAAGTTAGTATTAGTACTTTTAGTTCCTTTGGGTTCGACATTCCGGTCTTGCCTAAGCTATACTACTGTTCGATAGGTGTACTTGCCTTAAATCGTTGTCAAAGTTAGTTTCTAGGTTCGATTATTCTCTTTATAAATTTTAAAACTCGACAAAACAACGATCATACTTTCTCAGCTTAAAATGGAACAACAAGAAATGAAAAAATGAATGCAAACCTTAAAACATGAAATCCCAGAAAAAAGTTCGTCAGAAACTGAACCCGAGCCTGAAGAAAATACATAGGAATGTATGATGGTTCTAACTGAAGTATCTATTCAAAGATATTTAATAAAAATAAATATTGTCATAAATAATGAATTTCAATTAGAAACAATATGTAACACCCCAAACCCGGCCTAGATGTTATGGCCGGATCTAGCATGTCACATCAAAAGGTAGTTGAAAAGCTAAGCGACCGTTTAAAAATGTTGTTCTCTTTTTGAAATTCCAAGTTTCGTTGTTTGTTTGTAAAAATGTGATTTTCTTAATGTCTGTTTTTGTAAAGTTGTTATTATTTTGAAAAACTGTTTTTGTGGTGAAAATCGAACTTGAATAGTTGCGGAAACATGATATTTTGAAAAACGGTTATTAACATTTTAGGAAAACCCAGTATTTAAACGTTTAACAATTTAATAATAGTTGAAAAGAAAGTTTAAAAGGAAAATAATATCCAATGGCCTTATTACAAAATATTAATCCCAAAATAAATAATCTTAAAATAAAGTAAAAACTAGATTTACTAAGTTTCGTGTGAAATAACTCCGATGTATGGCCACCACCGAGTCCTCCGCAGCTCCAAATCCTCTAACGCTGGGATTACCTGCAAGGTTAAGGGAGAAGGGGTGAGTTATGAGAACTTAGTGTGTAATCCCCTAAACGGTCACTATCTGGGCCTGAGCCCTTACGGCATCAATCTGGGCCTAAGCTCTACAATCATGGTAATGCAAACAATAAAATGCAGCCCAACCCAATCCAACCAATCACACCCTATACCAACCAATCGCACCGTGTGGGGATCAAGTCAACCCACCCCGCCAAATGCACCAATAATGCAGTCAAGCTGCTAATCACAGTATATGCGGCTGAGCCACTAAAATTAGTATATATATACGGCTCTAAGCCTTCAGTAGCAGTATTATAATTGGCACAAAGCCATCAGTAACTGTATTATGTTTGGTACATAGCCATTAGAGACGCTAATATAATCAGTACACAGCCACGGATAATTATGATCGACACAGAGTCATCAATATATATGTTAGGCACATAGCCACGGGTAATTACGATTGGCACAAAGCCATAATTAAGATGGCATAGAGCCAAGCTCTCCAATAATGCAGCCTTGCTGCTAATCACGATATTTGTGGTTGAGCCACCCAAAATAATATATGTGGCATAGCCACTAAAACAGTATGTGGTAGAGCCACCAGGCTACACTTCCCCCAATCATCAAACCCAACCCAATGCAGTATGTCATGTATGTCATGCTCAATCATTACACATGTATGCAAAATGGCCATACTCAATAACAGTCATCTAAACATATATTAACAACATATCAGTCACACGACCGCCGTCAAGTTAGTTGAAACACAGTCATACGATCACAGTCAAGCCAGTTAAATTCATAGTCTAAGTCAATTATTTACCCACAAGGGCAAAACAGTCATTTTACCTTATAAGGGTATTTCGATAATCCTACCCTTTAGTGGTATTTCAGTAATTCTACCCTACAGAGGTATTTCGGTAATTCTACCCTACAGGGTTATTTCGATAATTCCACTCTACAGGGCTATTTCGGTAATTCTACATTATAGGGGTATTTCAGTAATTCTACCCTGCAGGGGTATTTCGATAATTTTACCTTATAGGGGGTATTTCAGTAATTCTACCCTACAGGAGTATTTCGGTAATTTTACCCTACAAGGGTATTTTGGTAATTTTACCCTACAGGGGTATTTAGGTAATTTTACCCACTGAGGGTATTTCGGTAATTTTACCCACCGAGGGTATTTTGGTAATTTTACTCACCAAGGGTATTTCGGTAATTTTACCTTATAGAGGTATTTCGATAACTTTACCCACCAAGGGTATTTCGGTAATTTTACCCACCGAGGGTATTTTGGCTTTTAGCCGATTCACAAATCATAGCATTAACAGAACAACAGGAGTGTGAGATTACACACCTTGATTACGAGTATGCCGCCAATCCCTTAGCACCGATCCTTATCACGTAGAGTAATGAATAATCACGAGCGCCGTCACCTTCATTAGAGCGATCAAACTGCGATTTGCCCAGTTAAACCAAAGTTTTCTAAACAGAGATAATGATGCGAATGGGCCTAGGGCCCATTCTCGACCCAAATGGGACAACACGCTCGGGTGGCCCATTTAGCCCAATCTAGCCACAGATACGATTTTCACATAGACCAGTTCACTATGTACTACACAATCATACAATTTATTCATATGGCCCACGTGCCCATTGGCCCCTTTTGTAACAGTCCGAATTTGACCCTAATCGGAACGGTGGTTTCGGGACCACGAATCCGAGTCCGAGAAATATTTTAACATTATATTTTGTGTCTATTATATGTGAATTGATGTGTGTGAAGGTTTTGTATGAAAATTTAATCGTTTGTGTGCTTAATTAAATAAAAGGACTTAATCGCGTAAAGTGTAAAAGTTTCAAACTATAGTAAAATGTTCCAAATTGATAGTGGATTCTTAATTTGAGGCATAAAAAGGGCAATTAGCCCATTTTATAATGTAGTGGACGGTATATGCCAATAATGCCCTTATTTATATGTTATGTTTATTTTAATTTACAAGGTTAATTTGGTAATCTAATAATAACATAATATATGTAATAAAACATAAAGAAATGGCCATTATCATCTTTTAGTTTTGCATGGCCGAATGTTAGCTTAAGAAGAAGGGTTTGAGTTCTTTGATTTTCGGCATTTAGAAGCTTGAATTCAAGGTTAGTTTGATTTCGGTTTTTGTTAATTTTTACGTTTTTGAGATCGTTGCTTCAAACCGTAGCTGACCCATGTTAGAATTTTTAAAAATAAGCATGCTTGATGTTCGGCCATTGCTATGTTCATGTGGTTTTCGATGTTTTATGATTTTATATTAAAGATATGTTAAAGATTAGTATATTAGGAAAATGTGCCAAATTGATAGTGGCTTCTTAATTTGAGGCATAAAAAGGGCAATTAGCCCATTTTATAATGTAGTGGACGGTATATGCCAATAATGCCCTTATTTATATGTTATGTTTATTTTAATTTACAAGGTTAATTTGGTAATCTAATAATAACATAATATATGTAATAAAACATAAAGAAATGGCCATTATCATCTTTTAGTTTTGCATGGCTGAATGTTAGCTTAAGAAGAAGGGTTTGAGTTCTTTGATTTTCGGCATTTAGAAGCTTGAATTCGAGGTTAGTTTGATTTCGGTTTTTGTTAATTTTTACGTTTTTGAGATCGTTGCTTCGAACCGTAGCTGACCCATGTTAGAATTTTTAAAAATAAGCATGCTTGATGTTCGGCCATTGCTATGTTCATATGGTTTTTGATGTTTTATGATTTTATATTAAAGATATGTTAAAGATTAGTATATCAGTAAAATGTGCCAAATTGATAGTGGCTTCTTAATTTGAGGCATAAAAAGGGCAATTAGTCCATTTTATAATGTAGTGGACGATATATGCCAATAATGCCCTTATTTATATGTTCTGTTTATTTTAATTTACAAGGTTAATTTGGTAATCTAATAATAACATAATATATGTAATAAAACATAAAGAAATGGCCATTATCATCTTTTAGTTTTGCATGGCCGAATGTTAGCTTAAGAAGAAGGGTTTGAGTTCTTTGATTTTCGGTATTTAGAAGCTTGAATTCAAGGTTAGTTTGATTTCGGTTTTTGTTAATTTTTACGTTTTTGAGATCGTTGCTTCGAACCGTAGCTGACCCATGTTAGAATTTTTAAAAATAAGCATGCTTGATGTTCGGCCATTGCTATGTTCATATGGTTTTTGATGTTTTATGATTTTATATTAAAGATATGTTAAGATTAGTATATTAGTAAAATGTGCCAAATTGATAGTGGCTTCTTAATTTGAGGCATAAAAAGGGCAATTAGCCCATTTTATAATGTAGTGGACGGTATATGCCAATAATGCCCTTATTTATATGTTATGTTTATTTTAATTTACAAGGTTAATTTGGTAATCTTGTAATATCTCGGGTTAGGGGCTATTTTATTGTGTCATGTTTTGCATGTGTTGGTGTGCTATGTTGCTATTTCTATGTTTTAGGGGCTTAGTTGTAGGCTAGGAGTATGCCTGAGGGAATGGGGAAAATTTAGTTTTTGAGCTTTAGGTGTAGGGAGCTGATGGAGCTGAGGGATATGTATTTTATTTGGGGTTTTGTTGCACAAATGAGGAGCTGGCAAAGTGGCAAGGCATGCGCTACTTGGGAGCTAGGTGTGGCGTCAACTGCATGAGGTGGAGGTCTTGTGTTCAAGCCGCAAAGACCTCACATTTTGGCTTCATTTTGGACGGCATAGGAGGGAAGAGTTGGATGTAGTTCAAATTCCACTTTGGACCAAGTCAAAAGTTCAAATGTTGGGTGGAGAGTAATTGTAGGAGTAAGACTTGGTAAACACATTTGAAATGTGTGGTTGGGAGCTATTGGGGGGATTATGGCCGAATTTGAGGGAGTTTGGAGTGGGGGAGTGGACGGCTTGGTGTGGGGAGTTGGTAGCCGAAATGCATTTTTGCATTTTTGGCATTCTTTTTGGTTGTTTTCGGTCACACTTGGTAAAAAGAGAAAGTTCCCTTCTAGTCTTTTGTGAGCCGAATTTCTTCAACAAAGCTTCTTCACACTTTCTTCTTGAACCGAAAAGCACAAGCAGCCTTGCCGAATTTTCTCTGTGTTGCTTTTCTCAAACATCTTGGTAGCCGAATACCTATCCCTCCCTTTCTTCAGGTGTGTAAACCGAAACTAGTATTCCTTCTTCTCATACCTCATTTTTCTTCTCTTTTGAAACACTAAAGCCGAAATTTACCTTGCCTAAACCGAAATCTCCATTCATCCCTTCCATTTCTTTTCTTCTCAAAACCGAAAATAGAGGTGTTAAACACCTAGTGCCGATTTCTTCTTTCTATTGCTTTCAACTTAGCCGAATATTTCCCTTCTCCTAGTAGTCTCCCTTGGCCGAATATTTTGTTCTTCTTTTGGTGCAAGCCTTGGCCGAATCCCTTGTGGTTCTCTCCTAGTGTTGGGTGGCCGAATATTGTTGGTGTTGAGGCTTTTGGTTAGTGGAGGTGATCAAGAGGAGTCTGCCTTCCTTGTTAACCGATTAGTAAGTAGAGGGTAAGTGATTGGTATATTATTGTTAGTTCAATCTTTTGATTTCGATTAAGTCAAAGGTGATTGGAGATTAACTATTTGTTTCATTAGGGTGCCGATTGTTAAAGGATAATCACTGCTTGATTCGAGATTTGGTAGGAAACCAAATCAAGTACAAAGGTAAGGGTTGATAATGACTCCTGTTGGCTTAAAAGTCCTTGGCCGAATGGTCTTAAGTATCTAACCCCTATGTTTGGCCGATTCTAGGAGCAAGGAGTTTAAAGATTGTAGATCGTTTCTTTGGGATTAGGGCCCTCGTTATTCCAGGTGTGTAACTAACACACCCATACTTAGTAATATTATTAATAACTCTGATTTCTTTGTAAAACCAAAACAGTATGATGGATTAATTGGTACCCAAGTGGGGTATATGTACGGATCCGGGTAAGTCTGTAGCATTACGAGTTCTACTGATATATACTCAATATTATGATCTATGTTATGTATGCTATGAGATATAATGCTTGGCATGTTGGCATGATATGCATGACTTGTATGAGATGCATGATCACATGAGTATGGCATGATGATGGGTGATATGAGTGGAGGGAGGATGATGATATCCGTGTCTTTGGGACACTGTGTCTTTGGGACACCAGAGGTTTGGCACCTCCAGTGGTTTGGTACCACAGTGATATATTGTGACTTTGGGTCACCAGAGGTTTGGCACCTCAGCGTCTCGTCCCAGTGGCTTAGTACCACGGTGGGTTGGCCCCACGGTTGATTATACGGGATTGACGCCAGTGATTGGGTATCACACGATGGGTTGGCCCCATCATCGGATTTGTGACTGCGGTCACCAGTGATTTGGTATCACACTGTGTCTTTGGGACACCAGAGGTTTGGCACCTCATTGCGACTCGTCCCTGTGGTTTGACACCACCGTGGGTTGGCCCCACTTGAGAGATACGGGATTGTCGCTAGTGATTGGGTATCACACGATGGGTTAGCCCCATCATTGGATTATTCGTGACTTTGGGTCACCAGTGGTTTGGCACCACACTTATGGATATCGTGACTTTGGGTCACTAGTGGTTTGGCACCACCAGTGGTTTGGTACCACACGGGGTAGAAAAGGCGATATGGATGGTTAGGATCGGGTTGCACTAATCATGTTGCTATGTATGATGTGTGTTAGCATGTTGTTTTATCGGGAGCGGGATTTATGCACTGAGTCATTCGACTCACCCTCTCCTTTGACATTTCAGGTGACACTTAGACGCGAACATGGAGCCGGGATGGACTCGGGGTGCTCATGCCATGCTTAATAAAGTTTTACTCAGACTTTAAAATTTGGGTACTTTAGCTTGCTTTTTATTATTTGGGTTTTGTTTTGGATTGTAAAAGGCCTTTAAATTATGTTTTCTATGTTTACGTTTAAAGTTGATTTTTAATATGCCTTAACAAAATAATTGGGTTGGAATTTTACTAAAACTTGGAAAGACAAGGTTTTAAAAAACTATAACGCAAAGTGTTTTAAACTATACCATCGGGTATCTCACCATGACTTTGCATTAGAAACTCAAACGATTTTTCAAATCAAAACCCAATTTTCTACCAAGTTAAAATGTCTTAAGTAACACTAAGAAACTATTTGAATAATGAAATGGAATAAACTCGTTTTAACTACATCTTTTGGTTAAGTTTTCAAAATTTTTGGGTTTTCTAAATACACCACCTGATTTCAAACAAGCCTACTCAAATTTTCTTCAAATACACTATATAGTGAAGTGTTTACATCCTGCTTTTAAACGAAAAACCTAAACCTCTCAAGTACGTTTTCCCCGTAACATACCAGATTCGGTCGTGGTGTATTGACCGGGTTTGGGGTGTTACAAATCTAATAATAACATAATATATGTAATAAAACATAAAGAAATGGCCATTATCATCTTTTAGTTTTGCATGGCCGAATGTTAGCTTAAGAAGAAGGGTTTCAGTTCTTTGATTTTCGGCATTTAGAAGCTTGAATTCAAGGTTAGTTTGATTTCGGTTTTTGTTAATTTTTATGTTTTTGAGATCGTTGCTTCGAACCGTAGCTGACCCATGTTAGAATTTTTAAAAATAAGCATGCTTGATGTTCGGCCATTACTATGTTCATGTGGTTTTTGATGTTTTATGATTTTATATTAAAGATATGTTAAAGATTAGTATATTTTGTATTGGAAGTTTTGGTGAAATTGAGTATTTAGGGCTAATTTGAAAAAAAATAAATTTTAGAAGGGCTTATTTGCGAAATTTATGAAAGAAATGGACTTGTATAGTCCTTATATAAATTCGGCCCTTGAATAGTATTGAGAAATTATGTGTATTTTGTGTTTTATACAAATAGGACTAAATTGTAAAAATATGAAATAGTAGGGGTTAAATGGTAAATTGCCTATTTATGTGCCTAGAGACTAAATTGAGATGAAATGTACTTGAATGAGCTAAATTTTAATGTGTTTAGATCAAGAACAAAGAAAAACGGATTTGGATCGGGGAAAGATAAAGGTTTTTGAATAGCCAATTTACGAGGTCCTTCGACGGTCGAGGTAAGTTCTTAAGCGAATATGTGTTAAGGAATTATTTATGAATCTAATGAATGATGAAATTTTAATATTATTAGCATGAAAACATGTATTAGCCGAATGCAAGGGTACTAAATTGAATCGTTTATAAGTTTAGTAATGTAATGTGAATAAGTGTATTTGGTTGATATGTGAATTTAACATGTGATATATGAGTGGTTGTGAAGTTAGCATAATGAAATGTGAATTGAAGAATTGAGCATATTGATGTTCGGGCTTCAAGCCTAGCAGGCCTTGTGCCGGTGATTTATTTCGGGTTAAATGCCTAGCAGGCTAAAAAGCCTGTGTATTGAACCTCGGACTTCAAGTCTAGTAGGCTGGATTGCCGGTGTATGTGATTCAAATTAGTGAATAGCTTGTTACATGCTGGTGAGTTTTCTATTTCCGAATTTCAGTTACTAAATGGTAAAGTTATGAAATAGACTATGTAAGCTTGAGCTTTGAAAATAAATTTGTTAACTCCGCTACAAGGTAAGAACTTCCATACTTTGATGTTATATATTTATATACTATGAAAATGACGTAAATAAAATGATGAAGGAAATGTGTTATTCATTTGGTTATGAAGTTTGTATTTGAATTATGCCATGTGGTTTTCGAAAATTCGAAAGCGTGATTGAGGTTAAAATGTTTATATAGGTAAACTTATACACCTAGATTTGTGATTATTTTTGTATATTTAGCAATTGATGTATTTGGTATGGAATTGAAAGTTATCAAGTTAGGTAAGATAACGAAGAATGTTAAGTTAAGCATGGTATCAAAAATCGGCTATGAAATACTATATGTGCATTTGGTAAAGCTTGAACTAATATCAAGTATTTGACTCGAAATGTTTAGATGTCCAATTTAATTATTCTTTTTAAATTGCTTAAGACTTACTAAGCTAGTAAGCTTACTTCGTGTGTGTTTATGTTCTGTTTTATAGATTTTTGATCAAGCTACGGGCTCAGAGGATCGTCAGAGAAGTTAACCACACTATCAACACCTTTGGTACTTATGAGTTTAGTTTTTGATTCTAAGGCATGTATATGTTAGACTAAGTTTTGAAACCAATGATATTCGGTCTTGTATATAAGTTTAGCCTTGCGAAAATGGCTATGTCTCTTGGTTAAAGTTATTTACCATGTTTTGTTATAATAGCTTGAAGTCATGACTTAAATTATATATGGAAAGGTGATCATATGGTATATAAATATATTATGTTAGGTATTTGATTATACAAACTTGGCCTTAGCTTGTTATGTGCTAAAACTAAACAAGGTTGTTGTGGTTATGTCATGTGTTCAGTCTTGACCAAGATAAATTATGAGCTACATGTCTAATATGCTTTACTAATGATAGTAGAGTTAAGTCATGAGATTCGACAATAGGGTAAAAGATGTAAGTTGGATGTATTTAGTAAGTATAAATAATGTTATGTTTAAGTGATTGTGGTTATGTGATGTTTACCATTTTATGATGAAGTATGTATGAGTTGGTTGGCTTTATAGTCTCGGTTGCTATTGATAGTAAATGAATATGTTATACGAATGTTTAGGTATGATTTTAAACGAAAAGTAAATTAGTATGTTCGGTCATGATATATAGCTACTATGTTTGCATATACATTTGATTATTAAATGGTATAAATAGTTGGTTGACTTAGTATGCACATGTATTGTATAATTCGAATGAAATCAGATCATGACATATGTGTTTTGATTTATGTCCAACTTATGACATTTATATATATTGAAACAAGTTGAGATATGTTTCGAGTGTATAGATTGCATGAATGTTTAATTCATGAAGTTCGGACATTGACATTTATTAAGTACCTGTAAATAAATTAGTCATACATTATTTAGTTTGGTATATTATGATGTTTTATGAACTAGAAAAGATTGCATTGTTTGTGCTGGTTTTTAAATAAATGTCTATATGGAATTGAGTTTAGTTCGATAATACTGCATAACCCTAATCTGGCGACGGACACGGGTTAGGGGTGTTACATTTGATTGGTATCAGAGCTTACGGTTTAGTCGATTCTAGGACTACCGTAGCGCGTGAGAGTCTAGCTATACATGCCTTAAATGTATATTTGATAGTGTGGTGACTTTTGACATTCTGAACTGTGTTTTATATAGTAAATGGATACTGATCCCAATAGAGCCGTAGCGGATGATGTAGAGAGTGTAGCGCCTGACCGTGCATGCGGATCAGCGCCGGTAGACTCTCGACCAGTTTCTGGTAGCCACGAGGGGGAGGCTAAACAAGCCTTCTATCAGATGATGAAGGAGTGGTTTACCCAGTTTATTCAGGCTAACCCGGCTGTACAACAACCTCCAACCCTAAATAATCCAACTCCAGCACCTTCAGCACCCCCCATGATAGATCCGATGAGATCTAGTAGGCCTCTAGTTGATAAAATCAGGAAATATAGGGCCGAAGAATTCAAGGCCAAGGATGATGATGACGTAGAGGGAGCCGAAATGTGGCTTGATAACACTATTCGGGTACTTGATGAGCTATCTTGTACTCCAGATGAATGCCTGAAGTGTGCTATATCTTTAGTGTGCTATATCTTTACTTCGGGACACTGCATATCACTGGTGGAATACACTAGTATCAGTGGTTCCGAAAGAAAAAGTGACGTGGGATTTCTTCCAGAATGAATTCCGCAAGAAATATATCAGCCAGAGGTTCATCGACCAGAAACGTAAGGAATTTCTTGAACTGAAATAGGGGCGAATGACCGTGACTGAATATGAGCAGAAATTTGTCAGATTAAGCCGATATGCCCGAGAGTGTATATCAACTGAAGCCATAATGTGCAAAAGGTTCGAAGACGGTTTGAATGAAGATATAAAGTTGCTTGTTAGCATTCTTGAAATCAAAGAGTTTGTGACACTAGTCGAGCGAGCTTGCAAAGCTGAGGAGCTCGGAAAGAAGAAAAGAAAGGCTGAAATTGAAGCTAGAGACACTCGTAAAAGATTATCGATTAAGACTTTCCATTCAGTGCCTAAGAAGTTCAGAGATGACTTCAGCCGACATAAAGCTACTTCAGACTTGCCTAGACGTGATCGACCTCCAGTGAATTCCTGAGCCACTTCGATGCTAGTGTTGGTAATGTTCCGTAGAACCGGGCTGAGTACAAACATTATAGGAAATGGCATTCTGGTAGTTGTAGATTTCATGATCGGTCCTGCTTTAAATGTGGATCGTCAGATCATTTTATTCGAGAGTGCCCGATTTTAGCCGAGCAAAATACAGCTCAGAACACTAAACCGAACAGCACACCAGCACGGGGCAGACCACCCAGACATTTAGGCAATGTAGGTGGCAGTTAGAGAGGGACGAAGGACACTGCAGTTCGATCAGGGGCTAGAGCTCCAGCTAGAGCTTATGCTATATGAGCCCGAGAGGATGCTTCTTCCCCAGATGTCATTACCGGTACTTTCACACTTTATGATACTACTGTGATTGCATTGATTGATCCTGGTTTGACTCATTCATATGTGTGTGAAACTTTAGTATCCAGTAAGACTCTACCTGTTGAGTCTACTGAGTTTGTGATCCGTGCGTCCAACCCTTTGGGTCGCTGTGTACTTGTTGATAGAGTGTGTAAAAGTTGCCCGTTGATGATTCGGGATTCCTGTTTCCCAACTGATTTAATGTTTTTGCCCTTCGACGAGTTTGATATAATTTTGGGAATGGACTGGCTAACTTTGCATGATGCAGTGGTGAATTGCAAAAGAAAGATTATTGATTTGAGATGCCAGAACTGAGATATCATACGAGTTGAATCTAATGATTTGAGCGGGTTGCCTACCGTTATATCCTCGATGTTAGCTCGAAAGTATGTAAGAAAAGGATGTGAAGCTTACTTAGCTTATTGTTGGATAATAAAGTGTCCGAAAAGCAGATTGAATCAGTATCGGTTGTGAATGAATACCCAGATGTGTTTCCTGAAGAATTACCAGGTCTACCACCAGTACGAGAGATTGAATTTGGCATCGAACTAGTTCCGGGGACGACTCCGATTTCGATAGCTCCGTCAGATAGGGGCTTTGGACGACCGAGTTTCTCTCCTTGGGGTGCACCGATTTTATTTGTGAAAAAGAAAGATGAGACATGCGAATGTGTATTGATTATCGACAGTTAAATAAAGTGACAATAAAGAATAAATACCCGTTGCCTTGAATTGACGATTTGTTTGACCAGTTGAAAGGGGCTTTAGTGTTTTCAAAGATTGATCTGAGATCGGGTTATTATCAACTGCGAGTCAGAGATTCTGATGTGCCTAAGACTGCATTCCGAACGAGGTACGAACATTTTGCCTTTTGGGTTATGCCTTATGGGCTTACTAATGCACCTGCTGTTTTTATGGATTTGATGAATCGGGTCTTCAGACAGTTTTTGGATCGGTTTGTGGTAGTGTTTATAGATGATATCTTGATCTACTCCAGAGATGAAACCGAGCACGCCGAGCATTTGAGATTAGTGCTACAAACTTTGCGAGATCGACAGTTGTATGCAAAATTTAGTAAATCTGAGTTCTGGATGAAGGAAGTCAGCTTTCTGGGTCATGTTGTTTCAGCGTCAGGTATTCGGGTTGATCCAAACAAAATATCGGCTATACTTGATTGGAAGCCACCCAAGAATGTTTCCGAAATTCAAAGTTGTTTGGGACTTGCGGGCTACTACAGATGGTTTGTGAAAGGTTTTTCTATGATAGCTACACCTTTGACAAAGCTACTACAGAAAGATGTCAAGTTCGAGTGGTCGGAAAAGTGTCAGAAAAGTTTCGATCAGTTGAAAGCCCTTTTGACGGAAGCTCCAGTGTTAGCTCAGCCTGAATCGGGTAAAGAATTTGTTATGTATTCTGATGCTTCTTTAAATGGTTTGGGCTGCATTTTGATGCAGGTGTAACATCCTGAATAATTGGGTCTGTGCATTTTATGGTTTGAATGCTTAAAATATTAAATTGAGAATTTGAGGTGCAATTGGGGCTCAAATTGGGCTGAGGCCTTGTTTTAAATATTTTATTTAGACACTCTAAGGGCTTAAATTAAAGTTTTAATAGTTTAAGTGACATATTGGGCTTGTGGCCCAGCAACTAGGAGCCCAGTAAAGGGGAGATTTAAGTGGCGTCACTTGTGCATGAGGAAGGCCCAAATTTTGGCAGCTTGAAGCCCAAGTGTTAGGGCTAAAATTCGGCACTTAAATGAGTAAGGGGGGACGGCACACTAGCTACAAAATAGGGGATTTAATTCTTTTATTTTGATTATTAAATGATGATAATAGGAAGGGAGGAGTTGGTGTCAAGGAAGTCTCTTCTAGTATGAGTAAATTTAGAAAGATAGGAGCTATCCTTAGGAGTTTAATGTTAGCCGAAATTATTAAGAATTTGAAAAGAAAAGGGCATTCGGTTTTGGCTTAAGGTATGTGTGCCGAAATCCCTAGCTAGTTCTCTCATCTTTGCTTTGCCGAAATTCCTATACTATTCTTCCTCTCTTTTCTTTTCTTCTCTTGAGTTGGCCGAACCTCTGACAGATTCTTTTCTCATCTCATTCAAACACTTTAGCCGAAGCCTCTAAGCTTCCCTTACTTTTTGCTTACTTTCTTCAAAGCCGAAACACCTCACATAGATTTTCTAAAAAGCCGAAAACGTGAGATCTAGTCTTCTATATGTGTGCCGAAATCATTCTCGGGTACCTACCTGTGCCGAAATTTTGAAGAAAACAATAGGTATGTGTCGATTTTGAGTTTCCAGTATTTCTCCGGCTTTTCAAAGTCTCTAGCCGAATGGCTATTCAAGTGACTAATCAAAGGTTCTTCTTATTTTTCGGTATTTTAGGATCTGAAAGGGAGTCCAACGCCTAGATCTTTAAAGTCAAGGTTCAGTAACCTTTGAGTCGTGTTATTTTCGGGATTTCAATGTAAAAGATGTATTAGTTTTAAACGTGTGATTCGGGACTTATTTAACCTTGGTCGATTGTTGAAGGGGCTAAATCTTTGTGTATTTTTCGGCTTTTGAGCTAGGCTATAGATTGAGGATAATAGATCGGGATAACAAGGACATCGATTAAGAATATTAGATTCTGCAATATCAGGTGTGTAATTCTCCACACCATCTTGATCTGTTTGATTAATATATGATTATAAGTCTTGTATGTTTTGATAAATGCCGAAATTCCGGCATAATGATAGAAACCCAAAGAGGGTGAAAGCAAATCACCAGGTTTGTGAATGTTCTGATTAAATGATATACGAATAATGATTTTATGTGATTGCATGGGTTGGGTTTGATGAAAGGAGGAAGTTATATGTTGTAACGATTTATACTGTGATCTGTTGTAGCGGTTCTTTACCGTGACCAGTTGTAGCGGTTTTTACCGTGATCTGTTGTAGTGGCTACGGCCATGATCTGATGATGAGAAGCACGACTGCCATCAAGGCGTGTAGCGGTGTGGGTTGATTGTAGAAATCCCCAATGGTGTGAATGGCTGGTATGGGGGCGTGTAGCGGATGGACACCTAGGATATGGGTTGGGCTTTGCATATTATTTTTGTTGCTTATATTTTGATTATTCTGTTTTATGGGGCTAAAGCCCAGATCTAATGGTGCATGAGGGTTGCACACTGAGTCTCGCGACTCACCCCTTTAATTCTAACCATCTCAGGTGACACTTAGGGCATCAGACCGGGCTGGAGAGGAGTGCTAGGTGGCCATGCGACAGAGCATTGAGGATTCAGCAAAAAGACTTAGTTTAATATTTTATTTTCTTTTAATTAACGGGTTTAAATTTCCTTGTAATAAGGCCATGGGCCTCTAGACTACCATTTATGTTTTGGGATTTTGTTGGGCTTTTATTGCTGGGCTTTTATTTGAGTTTTATGTTTTCAATTAAGTTAAGACATGTATGAAATTTTCAGTTTTCATTTAAAATCCAGCAAGAGAACTTATAACTTAATATTTTATTCTTTAATGAATTCTTAAGTTTTCGGAATAAAGGTGTAAACCTAGTAACTGTTTTCCAAAATGCGACATGTTTTGTAAAATCTATTAAGTGACATACCAGATCCGGTTGTAGCGTTTGGACCGGGTTTGGGGTGTTACAGCAGGAAGGCAAAGTAGTAGCCTACGCTTCGAGACAATTGAAGCCGCATGAAAGAAATTACCCGACGCATGATTTAGAGCTCGCAGCCATTGTGTTCGCACTGAAGATTTGGCGTCATTACTTATTCGGCGAGAAATGTCATGTTTACTCGGATCACAAAAGTCTGAAGTATTTGATGACTCAAAAAGACCTGAATTTAAGACAACACAGATGGTTGGAATTACTAAAAGATTACGAATTGGTGATTGACTATCATCCGGGAAAAGCTAACGCTGTTGCAGATGCATTAAGTCGAAAATCATTGTTTGCTCTTCGTGCGTTGAACGCACATATGGTTATGTCTGGTGATGGTTCGATCATAGCTGAGATGAAGGCTAGACCGTTGTTTATTCAGCAAGTTAGCGATGCACAGAAAGTTGACAAAGATATGACTACTAGACGAGCACAGTGTGAAAATGATGCAGAGTTAGAGTTTCGAATTGATAAAAATGACTATTTGAACTATAAAGGCCGATTGTGTGTACCGAGAAATGCAGACTTGATTCAGATGATATTGGATGAAGCTCATAATAGTCAAATGCCGATACATCTAGGTAGCACAAAGATGTATAATGATTGGAAACAGTTCTATTGGTGGCCGGGCATGAAACGGGATATATCTGAATTTGTTTCAAAATGCTTAGTTTGTCAGCAAGTAAAAGCTGCGCATCAAGTGCCTTCCGGGTTACTTCAACCGATCATGATACCTGAATGGAAATGGGATAGAGTCACTATGGATTTTGTATCCGATTTGCCTACAACACCAAGCAAGAAAGACGCAGTCTGGGTTATAGTAGATAGACTGACCAAGTCAGCTCATTTTGTACCGGTTCGTATGAACTATTCGCTCGACAAACTTGCTGAATTGTATGTATCACAGATTGTGAGGTTGCATGGTGTACCGAATTCCATTGTTTCAGACAGAGACCCGAGATTCACATCATGGTTTTGGAAGAAGTTGCAAGATGCTTTAGGTACTAAACTTCATTTTAGTACAACCTTTCATCCGCAGACAGACGGTCAGTCCGAGAGAACTATTCAGATTCTTGAGGACATGTTGAGATGTTGCGTTCTCGAGTTTGAAGGTACGTGGGAACGATACCTACCTTTGATTGAATTTGCTTACAATAATAGCTTTCAATCTAGTATCAAAATGGCACCCTACGAAGCTTTGTACGGTCGCAAATGTCGAACACCGTTGTATTGGACTGGGCTCAGTGAAAACAAAATACACGGGGTTGATTTGATCAAAGAAATTGAACAAAAAGTGGCTGTGATCAGAGATACTATGAAAACTGCCTCAGACCGACAAAAGTCTTATGCTGATTTAAAATGTAAAGATGTTGAATTTCAAGTCGGAGATCGAGTGTTTTTGAAAGTTTCTCCGTGGAAGAAAGTACTTCGATTTGGTCGAAAAGGCAAACTAAGTCCGAGGTTCATCGGACCATACGAGATCATCGAACGTATTGGGCCTGTTGCTTATAGATTGAATTTGCCCTCTGAACTGGAAAAGATACACAATGTATTTCACGTTTCGATGCTTCGCAGATATAGATCAGACCCATCACATGTGATCACTCCGTCTGAGATTGAAACCCGATCCGATATGACATATGAGGAAGAATCGATTCGTATATTAGCTCGGGAAATGAAAGAGCTGAGGAACAAGAGAATTCCATTAGTGAAAGTACTATGGAATCGGCACGGAGTTGAAGAGGCTACGTGGGAGCCTGAGGATTCAATGAGGCAACAATATCCGACTTTGTTTAACGGTAAGATTTTCGGGGACGAAAATCCCTAAGGGGGGAGTTGTAACAATCTGAATTTGACCCTAATCAGAACGGTGGTTTCAGGACCATGAATCCGAGTCCGAGAAATATTTTAACATTATATATTGTGTCTATTATATGTGAATTGATGAATGTGAAGGTCTCGTATGAAAATTTAATCGTTTGTGTGCTTAATTAAATAAAAGGACTTAATCGCGTAAAGTGTAAAAGTTTCAAACTATAGTAAAATGTGCCAAATTGATAGTGGCTTCTTAATTTGAGGCATAAAAAGGGCAATTAGCCTATTTTATAATGTAGTGGACGGTATATGCCAATAATGCCCTTATTTATATGTTCTGTTTATTTTAATTTACAAGGTTAATTTGGTAATCTAATAATAACATAATATATGTAATAAAACATAAAGAAATGGCCATTATCATCTTTTAGTTTTGCATGGCCGAATGTTAGCTTAAGAAGAAGGGTTTGAGTTCTTTGATTTTCGGCATTTAGAAGCTTGAATTCAAGGTTAGTTTGATTTTGATTTTTGTTAATTTTTACGTTTTTGAGATCGTTGCTTCGAACCATAGCTGACCCATGTTAGAATTTTTAAAAATAAGCATGCTTGATGTTCGGCCATTGCTATGTTCATATGGTTTTTGATGTTTTATGATTTTATATTAAAGATATGTTAAAGATTAGTATATTAGTAAAATGTGCCAAATTGATAGTGGCTTCTTAATTTGAGGCATAAAAAGGGCAATTAGCCCATTTTATAATGTAGTGGACGGTATATGCCAATAATGCCCTTATTTATATGTTATGTTTATTTTAATTTACAAGGTTAGTTTGGTAATCTAATAATAACATAATATATGTAATAAAACATAAAGAAATGGCCATTATCATCTTTTAGTTTTGCATGGCCGAATGTTAGCTTAAGAAGAAGGGTTTGAGTTCTTTGATTTTCGGCATTTAGAAGCTTGAATTCGAGGTTAGTTTGATTTCGGTTTTTGTTAATTTTTACGTTTTTGAGATCGTTGCTTCGAACCGTAGCTGACCCATGTTAGAATTTTTAAAAATAAGCATGCTTGATGTTCGGCCATTGCTATGTTCATATGGTTTTTGATGTTTTATGATTTTATATTAAAGATATGTTAAATATTAGTATATTAGTAAAATGTGCCAAATTGATAGTGGCTTCTTAATTTGAGGCATAAAAAGGGCAATTAGTCCATTTTATAATGTAGTGGACGGTATATGCCAATAATGCCCTTATTTATATGTTATGTTTATTTTAATTTACAAGGTTAATTTGGTAATCTAATAATAACATAATATATGTAATAAAACATAAAGAAATGGCCATTATCATCTTTTAGTTTTGCATGGCCGAATGTTAGCTTAAGAAGAAGGGTTTGAGTCCTTTGATTTTCGGCATTTAGAAGCTTGAATTCAAGGTTAGTTTGATTTCGGTTTTTGTTAATTTTTACGTTTTTGAGATCGTTGCTTCGAACCGTAGCTGACCCATGTTAGAATTTTTAAAAATAAGCATGCTTGATGTTCGGCCATTGCTATGTTCATATGGTTTTTGATGTTTTATGATTTTATATTAAAGATATGTTAAAGATTAGTATATTAGTAAAATGTGCCAAATTGATAGTGGCTTCTTAATTTGAGGCATAAAAAGGGCAATTAGCCCATTTTATAATGTAGTGGACGGTATATGCCAATAATGCCCTTATTTATATGTTATGTTTATTTTAATTTACAAGGTTAGTTTGGTAATCTAATAATAACATAATATATGTAATAAAACATAAAGAAATGGCCATTATCATCTTTTAGTTTTGCATGGCCGAATGTTAGCTTAAGAAGAAGGGTTTGAGTTCTTTGATTTTCGGCATTTAGAAGCTTGAATTCGAGGTTAGTTTGATTTCGGTTTTTGTTAATTTTTATGTTTTTGAGATCGTTGCTTCGAACCGTAGCTGACCCATGTTAGAATTTTTAAAAATAAGCATGCTTGATGTTCGGCCATTGCTATGTTCATATGGTTTTTGATGTTTTATGATTTTATATTAAAGATATGTTAAATATTAGTATATTAGTAAAATGTGCCAAATTGATAGTGGCTTCTTAATTTGAGGCATAAAAAGGGCAATTAGTCCATTTTATAGTGTAGTGGACGGTAGATGACAATAATGCCCTTATTTATATGTTATGTTTATTTTAATTTACAAGGTTAATTTGGTAATCTAATAATAACATAATATATGTAATAAAACATAAAGAAATGGCCATTATCATCTTTTAGTTTTGCATGGCCGAATGTTAGCTTAAGAAGAAGGGTTTGAGTTCTTTGATTTTCGGCATTTAGAAGCTTGAATTCAAGGTTAGTTTGATTTCGGTTTTTGTTAATTTTTACGTTTTTGAGATCGTTGCTTCGAACCGTAGCTGAACCATGTTAGAATTTTTAAAAATAAGCATGCTTGATGTTCGGCCATTGCTATGTTCATATGGTTTTTGATGTTTTATGATTTTATATTAAAGATATGTTAAGATTAGTATATTAGTAAAATGTGCCAAATTGATAGTGGCTTCTTAATTTGAGGCATAAAAAGGGCAATTAGCCCATTTTATAATGTAGTGGACGGTATATGCCAATAATGCCCTTATTTATATGTTATGTTTATTTTAATTTACAAGGTTAATTTGGTAATCTAATAATAACATAATATATGTAATAAAACATAAAGAAATGGCCATTATCATCTTTTAGTTTTGCATGGCCGAATGTTAGCTTAAGAAGAAGGGTTTGAGTTCTTTGATTTTCGGCATTTAGAAGCTTGAATTCAAGGTTAGTTTGATTTCGGTTTTTGTTAATTTTTATGTTTTTGAGATCGTTGCTTCGAACCGTAGCTGACCCATGTTAGAATTTTTAAAAATAAGCATGCTTGATGTTCGGCCATTACTATGTTCATGTGGTTTTTGATGTTTTATGATTTTATATTAAAGATATGTTAAAGATTAGTATATTTTGTATTGGAAGTTTTGGTGAAATTGAGTATTTAGGGCTAATTTGAAAAAAATAAATTTTAGAAGGGCTTATTTGCGAAATTTATGAAAGAAATGGACTTGTATAGTCCTTATATAAATTCTGCCCTTGAATAGTATTGAGAAATTATGTGTATTTTGTGTTTTATACAAATTGGACTAAATTGTAAAAATATGAAATAGTAGGGGTTAAATGGTAAATTGCCTATTTATGTGCCTAGAGACTAAATTGAGATGAAATGTACTTGAATGAGCTAAATTTTAATGTGTTTAGATCAAGAACAAAGAAAAACGGATTTGGATCGGGGAAAGATGAAGGTTTTTGAATAGCCGATTTACGAGGTCCTTCGACGGTCGAGGTAAGTTCTTAAGCGAATATGTGTTAAGGAATTATTTATGAATCTAATGAATGATGAAATTTTAATATTATTAGCATGAAAACATGTATTAGCCGAATGCAAGGGTACTAAATTGAATCGTTTATAAGTTTAGTTAATGTAATGTGAATAAGTGTATTTGGTTGATATGTGAATTTAACATGTGATATATGAGTGGTTGTGAAGTTAGCATAATGAAATGTGAATTGAAGAATTGAGCATATTGATGTTCGGGCTTCAAGCCTAGCAGGCCTTGTGCCGGTGATTTATTTCGGGTTAAATGCCTAGCAGGCTAAAAAGCCTGTGTATTGAACCTCGGACTTCAAGTCTAGTAGGCTGGATTGCCGGTGTATGTGATTCAAATTAGTGAATAGCTTGTTACATGCTGGTGAGTTTTCTATTTCCGAATTTCAGTTACTAAATGGTAAAGTTATGAAATAGACTATGTAAGCTTGAGCTTTGAAAATAAATTTGTTAACTCCGCTACAAGGTAAGAACTTCCATACTTTGATGTTATATATTTATATACTATGAAAATGACGTAAATAAAATGATGAAGGAAATGTGTTATTCATTTGGTTATGAAGTTTGTATTTGAATTATGCCATGTGGTTTTTGAAAATTCAAAAGCGTGATTGAGGTTAAAATGTTTATATAGGTAAACTTATACACCTAGATTTGTGATTATTTTTGTATATTCAGCAATTGATGTATTTGGTATGGAATTGAAAGTTATCAAGTTAGGTAAGATAACGAAGAATGTTAAGTTAAGCATGGTATCAAAAATCGGCTATGAAATACTATATGTGCATTTGGTAAAGCTTGAACTAATATCAAGTATTTGACTCGAAATGTTTAGATGTCCAATTTAATTATTCTTTTTAAATTGCTTAAGACTTACTAAGCTAGTAAGCTTACTTCGTGTGTGTTTATGTTCTGTTTTATAGATTTTTGATCAAGCTACGGGCTCAGAGGATCGTCAGAGAAGTTAACCACACTATCAACACCTTTGGTACTTATGAGTTTAGTTTTTGATTCTAAGGCATGTATATGTTAGACTAAGTTTTGAAACCAATGATATTCGGTCTTGTATATAAGTTTAGCCTTGCGAAAATGGCTATGTCTCTTGGTTAAAGTTATTTACCATGTTTTGTTATAATAGCTTGAAGTCATGACTTAAATTATATATGGAAAGGTGATCATATGGTATATAAATATATTATGTTAGGTATTTGATTATACAAACTTGGCCTTAGCTTGTTATGTGCTAAAACTAAACAAGGTTGTTGTGGTTATGTCATGTGTTTAGTCTTGACCAAGATAAATTATGAGCTACATGTCTAATATGCTTTACTAATGATAGTAGAGTTAAGTCATGAGATTCGACAATAGGGTAAAAGATGTAAGTTGGATGTATTTAGTAAGTATAAATAATGTTATGTTTAAGTGATTGTGGTTATGTGATGTTTACCCTTTTATAATGAAGTATGTATGAGTTGGTTGGCTTTATAGTCTCGGTTGCTATTGATAGTAAATGAATATGTTATACGAATGTTTAGGTATGATTTTAAACGGAAAGTAAATTAGTATGTTCGATCATGATATATAGCTACTATGTTTGCATATGCATTTGATTATTAAATGGTATAAATAGTTGGTTGACTTAGTATGCACATGTATTGTATAATTCGAATGAAATCAGATCATGACATTTGTGTTTTGATTTATGTCCAACTTACGACATTTATATATATTGAAACAAGTTGAGATATGTTTCGAGTGTATAGATTGCATGAATGTTTAATTCATGAAGTTTGGACATTGACATTTATTAAGTACCTGTAAATAAACTAGTCATACATTATTTAGTTTGGTATATTATGATGTTTTATGAACTGGAAAAGATTGCATTGTTTGTGCTCGTTTTTAAATAAATGTCTATATGGAATTGAGTTTAGTTCGGTAATGCCTCATAACCCTAATCTGGCGACGGACACGGGTTAGGGGTGTTACATGAAACACCCCAAACCCGGCCCACAAGCCCCGACCGGATCTGGTATGCTCCTCGATAAAAGCTCGTTTTGTCATTTTGGTAAAACATGTAATTTTAGTGTAAGAGAATATATTTGAAATATGAACTTGTTAAAAATCATTTTTGTAACTTAAATTTTATACTTATAAAATTATTTACGCTATGTTTTAAAATTATATTTATAAAAAGAAGATTCAAAATTTAGGTCTTATTATTACTTTGAAAACCATAAGTATTTAGGTGTCAAAACATTTTTATTTTATTTTTAAAATACGATTTTCGAAAATATTTAACTAATTAATTGAAATTGATCGTAGCAGAATATAAATAAAAAAAAATGTAAAAGAAACATAGCTAATGGCGGCCTTATTACAAAAACATATCCCAAATTTAAATCTCGAAATAGATAAGTATACGTAATAAGTTTAACAAAAAGGAAAGCCCAATTACTGAATTGAGCTATGGCCACCACGTAGTCCACGCTGACCCGGTCCAAATCATTGTGTATCACCTAAAATGATATCCCATAAAAGGGTGAGTCCATAGACTCAATGTGTAACAATACACTAAAAAGTCCAATCGATCATAGCAAATAATAATTGATTAAAAAAAATCACATGTACATATAGAATGAAATGCAATCCCGAACCCAACTTAGATATCCATTCGCTACACACCACCTGTACCTACCAATCACACTGTGGGGATTACTAAATCGACCCTCCATCCGCTACACACCATCGAAGGCAGTTTGTAACACCCCAAACCCGGTCAACACACCACGACCGAATCTGGTATGTTACGAGAAAAATCGAATTTTGAGAAGGTAGGTTTCTGTTTGAAAATTTGATGAAAACACTTCGCTATATAGGGTATTTGAAGAAAACTTGAGTAGGCTTAATTAAAATTTGATGGTGTATTTGAAAACCCGGAAATTTTGAAACTTAATCAGATGTGTAGGTAAAACAGATTTATCTCTTTTAGAAATTCAAGTTGTTCTTATTGTTACTAAAACATTTTGACTTAGTAAAAAAAAACGAGTTTAAGTTTGAAAAACGGTAGAGTTTCCTTTATCACAATTTACAGCGTGATACCCGATGGTATAGTTTAAAACATATCGCTTTGTGGTTTTGAAATCGTTGTCTTTCCAAGTTTTAGCAAATTTTAAACCAATTAATTTGTTAAGGCATGATAAAAATCAACTTTAAGCATAAACATAGCAAAACATAATTTTAAAGGCCATTTACAATCCAAAATAAAACCAAATAGTAATAAATAAACTAAAGTACCAAATTTTATAAAAGTCGGAGCAAATCCTTATTCAAGCATGGCATGAGCACCTCGAGTCCATCCCGGCTCCACGTCCGCGACTAAGTGTCACCTGAAAAGTCAGAGGAGAAGGTGAGTCATATGACTCAGTGCATAGTCCTCCTCCCGATAATGCAACATGCTAACACACAACATAACATAGCAATACAGTTAATGCACCCGTTCCTAACTATCCATAACACCTTCTCTACCCCGTGTGGTACCAAACCACTGGTGGTGCCAAACTACTGGTGACCCAAAGTCACGATATCCATAATGTGGTGCCAAACCACTGGTGACCCGAAGTCACGAATAATCCAATGATGGGGCCAACCCATCGTGTGATACCAAATTACTAGCGACAATCCCGTATCTCAGAAGTGGGGTCAACCCACTGTGGTGTCAAACCACAGGGACGAGTCGCAATGAGGTGCCAAACCTCTAGTGTCCCAAAGACACAGTGTGATACCAAATCACTGGTGACCGTAGTCACAAATCGAGTGATGGGGCCAACCCATCGTGTGATACCAAATCACTGGCGACAATCCCGTATCTCATAAGTGGGGCCAACCCACGGTGGTGTTAACCACAGGGACGAGTCGTAATGAGGTGCCAAACCTCTGGTGTCCCAAAGACACAAGTGTGATACCAAATCACTGGTGACCGCAGTCACAAATCCGATGATGGGGCCAACCCATCGTGTGATACCAAATCACTGGCGTCAATCCCGTATAATCAACTGTGGAGCCAACCCACCTTGGTGCTAAGCCACTGGGACGAGACGCTGAGGTACCAAACCTCTGGTGACCCAAAGTCACAAAATATCATCTGTGGTACCAAACCACTGGAGGTGCCAAACCTCTGGTGTCCCAAAGACACAGTGTCCCAAAGACACGGATATCATAATTTCCCCCTCCTCTCATATCACCCATACATGTCATACAGATGCAAATCATGCAAGTCAAGTGAATCATGCTAAACAGGTTTCATAGTGTATCCCATAACACATACATCATAAGTCATGATATCACATATCACTAACAAAGCTCGTAGAGGAACGGACTTACCCGAATCCGTGCACATATCCCATTTGGGTGCCAAATGCATCAATCGCATTATTTCATATTTCACAAACAGGTTATTAACATATTACTAAGAAAGCAGTGTGTTAGTTTACACACCTGGTATATCGAAATCCTTAATCCCAAAGAACCCGATCTAAAACCCTCGATCCTCTTGCTCCTAAAAACAATCGGCTAACCATGGGTTAATCACTTACCATTCGGCCATAACCATTTAAACAAAAGGGTTATCATCCAAGCCCTTACCTTGCAACCGGTTTGGTTTCCTACCAAACCTCGAACCAATCAATGGTTTCCTATGACAATCGGCCACCACCTAATAAGAAAAGCCATTAATCCTTTGAAACTTGCTTAACGAAACTAAGAGAATAGACTAACAAAATAATCCTCTTACCACTACTTACCACTTGACCTCTCCAAACGACTGCTTCGAAATCCTGGATGCCCTATGATGAAATCGATTCCAAAACACAAGATCAACACCTTTCACCAGTTGCCATATTCGGCTCTAAACCAACCCAAAATCAACAAGAAACAAGGGTGAGGGGAAATGGCCATTCGGCCAAACACTTACCTTGTTCCAAACCCGAATTGAACACCACACAAGAGAGCTCACACCACACCAATATTCGGCCAAGGCTTAAACAAAAAGAGGAAGAAGATTCGGCCTTACACAAAGAAAGAAAACGCAAGGAAAAGATAGAAAGAAAGGGGTTGATATTCGGCCAATAACAGAAATGGGAAAAAGAAGAGCAAGAAAGTACTTTCGGTTTTGAAAGGAAGAAGAAGTGGAGAGAGAGTTTTGGAGGATGGGTTTCGGCTACCAATGATCAAGAAGGAAAGAAATATGAGAAGGGGAGAATACTAATTTCGGTGTAGCACAAATGAAGAACAAGAAGAGAAATCAATGGAAGGGTTCGGCCAAAATAAAGCAAAAAGGAACCAAAAGCTTGAGGGCTCAAAAATGCATTCGGCTATCAATGAAAGTCAAGAGGAAACAAAGCAAATTCGGCAAGGGTGAAGTTGCTTAAAGCTTTCGGTTTTGAAAAGGAAAATGAGAGACTTACTTGGAGAAAATTCGGCTTAGGCTATTGACAAAAGAAAGAACTTTGGCTTGAAACAAAGTGACCGAAAAATGCCAAAAATGCCAATTGAATTTTCGGCACACTCCCACTACACCTACCAAAACCGACCATTCTCTCCATACACACCCCAACATTCGGCCACAACCACCAATCACTCACAACCATCCATTCAAACTAGCTTGACCAAGTCTACCTCCACAATTTGCTCTCCACCCACCATTCAAATAGGAAGACTTAGTCCAAGGCAGAGTTTGAATTGCCTACAACTCCTCCCTTCCATGCCGTCAAAATGGGAGCAAAATAGGAGCACTCTGCAGCTTGAACTCAAGACCTCCCCCTCCTGCCAATGACGCCAAACACAAGCCTTGAGTGACGCATGCCTTGCCACTTTGCTAGCTCATCTCCTGTGCTCAAAAACACCAACTAATACCTTTATACCCCAGCTTCTTCACCTCCTCTCACCTAAGCCCAAAAACTGAAATTTTCCTACCACTCTGGCTCTCACCTAGCTCACAACTACGCCCCGAAAACTTACAAACAACAACATAACAGACCCAACACATGCAAACAAAGCCATAACAAAAAAATAGCCCCTAACCCGGGATATTACACAGTTGCTGCAGCCAACATGCACATCACCCTTATAATCGTGGCATAGCCACCAGATAATCGTGACAGAGTCACCGGATTCATAGTATCGTGACCGAAGTCACCGAATTCATAATATCGTGACCGAAGTCACCGGATAATGTGGTAAAACCACCGGAACACTTCCCCTTTCAATATTACCCATATGCCCATGCAATAACATATTATTTCATTATCATGCCATATACCCCATAATCATATCGGAATCGGACACATTTCATATTATGCATATAGCATTATTAACGATGCAAATATCATGCCTTGTACATTATCCCAAAATCATAATCAACTATCGAATATGTTTCATATTAAAATCATACATAGTACGAAGGAATAACGTACCTCAATTCACCGTACCATTGAATGGTACCCGAAGCCATAATCATTTATATTTCTTTATAAACACATTTTTATCAATAAAGCTATTAATCTATTAGAAGTTTAGTATAAGTTACACACCTTGTAAACACGGAAAGCGATATAATACTTAAGATTTCCGACTCTTGGCTACAACGTCGACAATACCTATATAACACTATGTGAGAAATCGGTTATCACTAAAAGATATGGCCTTTGGCCGAATATCATCATCTTCTTACCTTGGATTAATCAAAACCCGAACGATCTCTCCCTAAACGTCGACTACAAGAAACCCCGAAATCCTCCTTCAAAGATTTGGCCATGGAGAAGTAAGAGAATTAGATTCCTAAAATCGGTTAATCCAAAGGAAAAATAAAGAAGAACGATTGATAGATAAACCTTACCTGAAACACGAAGATTGATTAACCCTTACTTGAACTATAAAGAAATTCGGCCTTAACAAATTAAAAGAAAAGGAATGGTGATTTCGGCTTTAACAAAAGAAGAGAAAAGATGGTAGTTTCAAATATGATGGTTTCGGTTTTTAACAAAAAGAAAAGAAATAAAAATGGTGAAAAGTATAGGATAGTTTCGGCTATGAGAAAGAAAGAGAAGAGAAAAAGAGAATGAAAAAGAAAAAGAAAATATGAGAAATGCTTTTGGTGATAGGAAGAATTCGGCTCTAGAGAGGAAGAAAAGAAATGGTAAATGTCTTCAAAAGTGACAATATTTTGGTACCAAAAGAGAGTAAAACTTGAGAGCAAAAGAAGAAATGAAAAGTACCAATTTGGTCAAAAATGTAATGGCCAAAACAAAGCAAAGTTTTTACCAAATGCCAATTGACAATTTCTGCTAAGAAGAAAATATTTGGACAAAAGAAAAAGATGCACAAATTGACAACTTTTGGTCAACTAACACCTCCCTAATCCCATACCACATTCGGCCAACACATTAGCCAACACAATCCCCCTTTTTCCTCCTCAATTCTTCCCTATCAACCCCTTAATCTCCATCACAATTAAACCACCCCCTTAGCCCCTTATGCCGTCTAGGTTCATGGTCAAATGACCATGGAAAAGCTTCCAAAACTTCACCCACTCTTCAAGCCTTTTGTCCCCTAAACCTTCCTTAACAACTTGAGTCTTTACCATAACTACTAACTTGCCTTTTCCCTTTGGTCTACTATCCAAAAATAAAAGAAGAGTCCATCCAATCAAGATAAGGTTTGACCGACACTATAGGAAAGAGAACAAAATTAAAAATTCCTCCCAAATGCTAGCTAAAGGATTCGAACCTCTCACCTCATGCATTCACCCTTGCGCCTTCACCACTTTACCAATTGACTCCTCATGATCAAAACCTCAAATTAATTCTCTTAAGGCCAAACTTGCTTAGCTCCCCTTCTAAGATTAAAATCTAATATTTTTTTTAAGGCAATCCCTTACTTTCTAAAACTCTCAAAGTCCCTAAAACTCATACAAAGAGCACACAACAAAACAATGCACACATTCAAACGAAAATTTCATAACCCCTAAATCCTGGATATTATAGTTCTACCCTCCTAAAAAAAATTTCGACCCCGAAATTACCTGACAAGAATAAGTGAGGGTATTGCTGCCGCATAGCTTCATCCGGCTCCCACGAAGCTTCTTCCGATCCATGATTGCACCATAACACTTTGACGAGAGGAACTGATTTCCTCCGTAACACCTTCACATCCCGATCTAAAATCTGAATCGGCTCCTCCTCATAAGACAAATCTGGTTGTAATTCCACCTCCCCAACTGGCACTACATGAGATGGATCCGACCGGTAACGACGTAACATCGAAACATGAAACACATCATGCATTTGCTTCAACTCCGAAGTTAACTTTAACTGATATGCCACTGGTCCAACCCGCTTCAAAACTCGATAAGGTCCTATAAACCTGGGGCTTAACTTTCCTTTGTGACCAAATCTCATCACCTTCTTCCAAGGTGAAACCTTTAGGAACACTTGGTCTCCCACAACAAATTCTATTTCCTTTCGCTTCAAATCTGCGTACGACTTTTGCCTATCAGATGCCTCCTTCAACTGAGCCCGAATTACTTTAACCTTTTCTTCAGATTCAGCTACAATCTCTGGACCCAAAACCTGACGTTCTCCTAATTCTGTCCAACACGTAGGAGTGCGACACTTTCGTCCATATAGTGCTTCATACGGTGCCATCTGAATACTGGCTTGGTAACTGTTGTTGTATGCAAACTCAGCTAAAGGCAAAAACTCTTCCCAGCTTCCTCTGAAATCTATCACACATCCCCTTAACATGTCCTCTAATACTTGGATTACTCGCTCAAACTGGCCATCAGACTGAGGATGAAATGCCGTACTGAAGTCTAGTCTAGTGCCCAAAGCCTGATGTAATGCTTTCCAAAATCGAGACGTAAACCTTGGATCCCTATCCGAAATAATCGACACCGGCACTCCATGCAATCTTACAATCTCTGCCATATACAACTTCGCCAATTTCTGCAAAGAGTAATCAACTCGCACAGGTATGAAATGTGCAGACTTCGTCAATCGATCCACTATCACGCATACCGAATCCTTCTTAGTAGGCGTAAGAGGAAGCCCACTAACAAAATCCATGGTGATACGCTCCCACTTCCATTGCGGAATCTTTATCGGCTAAAGCAATCCCGATGGAACTTGGTGTTCAGCCTTAACTTGCTGACACGTTAAGCACTTCCTCACAAACTCCGTAACTTCTCGCTTAAGACCAGGCCACCAAAATTGATCCCGAAGATCCCTGTACAACTTACTACCTCCCGGATGCATCGCATAAGGACCACCATTTGATTCCTGAAGAATTCTTCGCCTAAGCTCCTCATCCTTCGGCATACAGACCTTACCCTTGAAACACAAAACTCCATCGTTGTTAACACCATAGTCTTCCAACTCCCCATTTTGCACTTGCCGTAGCTTAACACTTAAATCATCATCTACCAACTGTCTTTCTTTCACCTGACTCAACCACATCGGCTTTACTTGTAATTCTGCCAACAAGCTTCCGTCGTCATAAAGACTAAGATGTGCGAACATCACTCTTAGATCCGACATCACTTTCCTACTTAGGGCATCTGCCACTACATTCGCCTTGCCCGGGTGATACTCTATAGAACAATCATAGTATTTCAACAACTCCACCCATCTTCGCTGTCTTAGATTCAGCTCCTTCTGAGTCAGCAGATACTTAAGACTCTTGTGATCCGTGTAGATTACTAACTTTTCTCCGTACAAATAATGCCTCCACACCTTAAGAGCAAAGACTACCGCTGCTAACTCCAAGTCATGCGTCGGATAGTTAACCTCGTGAGGCCTCAATTGTCGAGACGCATACGCAACCACCTTCCCGTCTTGCATCAGAACACATCCCAATCCAATGTGAGACGCATCACAATACACCACAAAGTCCTTCCCTGCCTCAGGCTGAATCAAAACCGGAGCTTCAGTCAAAACCCTCTTAAGCTTGTCAAAGCTCTCTTGCTGCTTATCTGCCCACACGAAAGGTATCTCTTTTCTCAACAACTTCGTCAAAGGTGCCGCTATCGAGGAGAATCTTGCGACGAACCTTCTGTAGTAACCCGCTAATCCCAAGAAACGGCGAACCTCCGCTACAGACTTAGGTGGTTTCCAATCTAACACCGCCTCAATCTTCCGAGGATCCACCCTTATCCCTTCCGCAGACACCACATGACCTAAAAACGCAACTTTTTTCAGCCAAAATTCGCACTTGCTAAATTTGGCATAAAGCTTCTTCTCCCTTAGCACTTGCAACACTATCCGAAGATGCTCATCATGCTGTAACTCAGACTTGGAATACACAAGAATGTCGTCTATGAATACAACAACAAACTGATCCAAGTAGGGTTGAAAAACCCGATTCATCATATCCATGAACGTAGCTGGGGCATTCGTCAATCCGAACGGCATCACTAAAAATTCATAATGCCCATATCTTGTTCGGAAAGCTGTCTTATGGATATCCGCTTCCTTCACCTTAAGCTGATGATACCCTGACCTTAGATCTATCTTTGAGAATACCGCAGCTCCCTTAAGCTGATCGAACAAGTCGTCTATCCTTGGCAAAGGATACTTGTTCTTGATGGTCAGCTTATTCAACTGTCGGTAATCTATGCACATCCGCATAGTCCCGTCCTTCTTCTTCACGAACAAGACTGGTGCTCCCCATGGAGACACACTAGGTCGGATAAACCCACGATCAAGCAACTCTTGAATTTGAGCCTTAAGCTCAACCAACTCTTTTGGTGCCATTCTATACGGAGCGATAGATACTGGCGCCGTTCCAGGCAACAAGTCAATCCTAAATTCCACTTCACGATCCGGAGGCAATCCTGGAAGTTCTTCCGGAAAGACATCCACGAATTCTCTCACAGTCCTGACTTCTTCAACAGTTGCCTCCTTAGCCTCCAAGGCACTAACCAACATAAGAAAAGCCAAACAACCTTTCATAACCATCTTTTTTGCCTTAAGAGCAGATACTACATTCGATAAGTAGTTCCGTCTCTTGCCCATCACCACAACTTCCTTACCGTCCATAGATCTTAGTGACATCCGCTTAGCAGAACAATCCACATTTGCACGATACTTCACTAGCCAATCCATGCCTAGGATCAAGTCAAATTCTCCAAATGGCAACTCCATTAAGTTAGCCGAAAACTGCGTCCCTTGAACTTCTAAAGGCACATCCTTAAAGAGTTTATCTACTACTACAGTCTGTCCTAAAGGACTAAGTACAGTCATCTTCCTAGGTACAGTCTCAGAGTTCACATGCAGAGTTCCAGATACCTCACTAGCGATGTAAGAATGAGTTGACCCTATATCTATCAAAGCAATAAAGGGCAACCCAGAAATAAGAAACGTACCCGTGATAACATCAGGTGCATCACTATCTTCCCTCCGACGAACCGCATACACCAAACCTGGCTGTCTAGCCTCAGTGCTACCACTGCCTCTGCCCGGAGTCCCGCGACCTCTACCAGAACCATTACCTCTGCCACTCGAACCACGACCCCTCATCGGCTGCTGTCCACCTCTGCCAGCCTGATTAAAACCCTGACCTACTGGACGATTCCTCTAGTATCCAATGGACAATCCCTAATCATATGATCCTTGGATCCGCACTTAAAACATCCCCCCGTCTTCTTCCAACATTCTCCCGGGTGCATCTTCCCACACTGAGCACAAGTACGATACTGTCCTCCCGTAGCAACTTGCTGAACTCGCGGCCCATCAACTCTAGGTTTCTTTTGGAAATTCCCGGATGACCTTGAAGACCCATAGCTCCTCTTATTCTTATTCTGACCTTGATCTCTGTTCTGTCTCTCGGTCCGCTTGACTTCTTCAGCTATCCGAGCTCTATCCACTAAAACTGCAAAATCTCTCTCTCGATGCAGTGCAATCAATACTCGCAGCTCATCTCGCAATCCATCCTCAAATCTGACACACCGCTCATAATCAGTAGCTACAATCCCTCTGGTATAACGGCTTAATCGCAGAAACTCCGCTTCATATTCGGCTATCGACTTATTTCCTTGTACCAGATTCAGGAACGCCTTTCTCTGAGAGTCAATGTAGCTAGCTCCGACAAATTTTCCTTCAAACTTAATCTTAAAATACCCCCAATCCATACAATCCGCAGGAATACTCTCTTTGACAGTGAGCCACCACTGGTACGCCTCGTCACGAAGCAACGAAACAGCGCCTTTTAGTTTCTCCTCGGCAGTGCAGTCGAAATCATCCATGATCCTCTCGACTGCTTCTAACCAGTACTCCGCTACATTCGGAGCTACCCCAGATACTCCCCTAAAAACCTCGGCTCCATTAGATCTAAGTCTCTCAGCCACCGACTTTCGTGCTCCATTACCCATACTAGCTCCCGCTACTCGCTCCAGGACTCGCAACATAGCTTGCGATACAGCGTCATCTCCTCCAATTTGCTCTTGAAATTCCACTCCAACAGCTGGTGGCGGAGCTTTATTTTCGGAACCCTGACCAGACCTAACTGGTTCCGACACAGCCATTCTGCCTCTACCGTGCCCACGACGACCACGTCCCCTAGAACTCATGTCTACTTAGCATCTTATCTGTTTTTACGAAAATTTTATGCATCAAAATTTTGTTCCACTTATTAACCGCGAACAATTTTTATGAAATAAAGTATTTAGAAGTAGTTCTTTCGATCACTCAAAGGTTCAGTTAAAGTTCACTACTCTAATTCAGAGAGTTACATTCACATTCATAAGCAGAGACACATTCATTCACTACACCTCTATGGTCATTTCAGACCTTCCCAACCCAGGGGTAATTTCGTCATTCGTCCTATAAGGATATTTTGGTAATTTTGTTAATCAGGGCAATTTCGTAAATTTTCCAAATCAAGGCATCTTGATATTTTGCCAAAATAAGGTTTTTAGATACTTTTGCAAAGTAAGAAAATTTTATTAAAATCAAGGGTAGTGTTAAAACTTTTAGAAACCAGGGGCATTTTAGTAATTTTTACCTCTAGGGGTATTTAGGTAATTTTGTAAATCAGAATCTTTTTTAAAAAAAAAATTCAAAATAAATTTTGCTACAAATCAAAAGGGGTAATGTAGTGATTTTAAAAAACTAAGGTTTTTATAAAACAATATGGCTAGTCCCTTTCGGGTTTTATTTATTGAGTTTAGCCCGTGAATAAGTCCTCTTGGTTAGGGTGAACCGTAGCTACGCACCAAGTAGGATTCGAGTAAAGAGGAGGTGAGTCGCTAGGACTGCTTAAATACCAAGCTTGTAACATCCCGAAATTGGGCCTAGTAGGATTGGGCCGATTGGGCCTTGGGCTTTAGGAAAAATTTGAGTATCATCTTGTTGCTTGTGTTAATTCAGGTATGATTTTATTGTGTGCTTAATATAGTCTTGTGAAGGCTTGCAATTAATTGGTTTAGAATAATTTTTAGTATGGAGAATTTAGTGAAGTGGATCAAGTGATTATGATGCTTAAGTTAATTTAAGTGTTCAATGTTAGCATAAATGAGCTAGTAGTAAAGTGGTGTTGGCGCATGAGTAATTGTATAAGGGAGGAGGTTCGAATCCCATGGATGGCATTAAGGTGACTTTTAATTTTTGTATGGCATGTGCTGGTCAAATTTTACTTATGGTAAGGATGGACTTTGTTATTTTTGGATAGTAGACTATAGGAAAAAGGCAAGTACTTATTTATGGTATGGTATCAAGGAATTATGGTATGATAAGGAGACAAAAGGCTTGAAATATGGAGTGTTGTTTTGGAAACTCTTCTATGGCCATTAGTCCATGTATTTGGACGGTTTCATGGACTAGGGGGGTTGGCTTAATTTTGAAAGTGATTAGGAGGAAGATTAGGAGGAAATAAAGAGGGAAATATGGGATTGTGATGAGAATGTGAGTTGGCCGATTATGGGGCTTTGGAGGATGGCATTTTCGGTTTTGGTAATAGTAGGATAGGTGTGCCGAAATTCATAGTTGATAGTTTTGGTTTTTCTCTTTTTCTCCAAGTTTCGGTCAAGAGGGTTATAGGTAAGTCATTTGGGTATTTGGTGCATTAAGGTGTGTTGCCAATATTTTTCTAACCTTCTCCTATTCATCTTTTCTTTCTTTCAACCCCAAATCCATACCTATTCTCTTGTGGTCGAATATCCTATTTTTATTCAATATGAGTCATAGCCGAATTTTGTAAGTTCTCCTGTTCTCTTTTATTTTCTTGAAACTTTAAAGCTGAAACACCATAGCCGAACCCTCTAAATTCATCTTTCTCCTCTATTCATTTCACCATATTAAAAAGCCAAAACTTTGATCTAGTTTATTCTTGGCCGAATCCTCTAAGCTTTCAACTATCCCCACTCTTGCATTTACTCACTTCACCAGTAAAGTGCCGAAACACCATCTCAACCTCGTTTCTATACCTATCTTTGTGTTAGCCGAATATCCCATTACTATTGGGAAGGTTTAGCCGAAGCCTTTTTCTCTTATTTGGTCTCTTCAAGTAACGTGGTGGTAGCCATCATTAAGGAACATTAAAGGAGAAGCTTTCGGGATTTGTAGAGATCAAGGTAAGTCAAAGTGGTATTCGGCCAAAGGCCATGTTATGAGTATTTTAAGTGTTGACCGATTCTAATATGGGTTGTTTAAGGAATTTCGGCAGAGTTCATAATCAAGTGGCGTTTTCGGGATTTAATCGACTGTGCTAAACAGGTGCGTAGTTATCGCACTGTCTCTTGATTGTGTGTATGTGTTGTATTTATGTATATGTGATATGATGTTAATGGTAGCCGAATTAAGGGCTAAGATTGTGAATACCCGTGGTGGGTGATCGAATACTCAGGTCAGTGATTTACGATATTAAATGATCATTGATGAATATATGAAATGTGATGGCATGTGATGCATAATTGTTCAAGTGATATGTTGCCATGATACACATATATGCATGGGACTTGGGATGTGACTATCGAAGGAAAGGGTGTACATTATGTACGTGGTCTGATGTTAGCCTTGTGCTACATTGGCGCTTGATGGTGGCTATGTGCTCCATCAAGGGAGGTGTTGGCTAGGTGCCCATCTCGGCGGATGATAGCTGTGTGCATCACCGATGACCTCGAGTCAACTCGTGGATACAGATATGTGGATCACTATGTGATCGGCGGCTTAGCCACGGCCTTGGGCAGCAAGTCTGCCAAGGTAAGATATGTGGATCACTATGTGATCGGTGGATTAGCCACGGCCTTGGGCAGGGAGTCTGCTAAGGTAGGAGTAACGGATGGACTCTAGGTTGGGTTGGGCTTTATGTTGCATATTTATGCATTTTGCATGACTAATTATGTGGATCAATGTGGATATGGGCCAAGCCCAACATGTGGAATTATGTGGATCAATGTGGATATGGGCCAAGCCCAACATGTGGAATTATGTGGATATAATACCTTATCATCTGATATGTGATTGATGTGTGGATGTGGGCCAAGCCCATGTGTGGAGACATGTGAAATAACTATGCACTGAGTCTATGTGACTCACCCAATTTTTCTCAAACCTTACAGGTGATGCATAAAGCTTGGACCGGGTTGGAGTGGATACGAGGTGGCCCATGCAGAAGATATTTTATTTGTTTTACACATTTTATTTATGAAAGGTTATTTATTGTAATAAGGGCCACTTTAAGTATTTAAGGACTTTTTATTATGTTTTAAGTTGGATTGTCGATTATATTATTATTTGAACATGTTTTATTTTAAACAACTTAATTTTATTTGGAACTTTATTTACACAATGTTTTAGTAAAGACAACAAATTTTTATGTTTTTAACTCTAAGTCAAAAGTTTTTCAAAACGTTTTCCTCTGTGACATACCAGATTCGGTCGTGGCGTATTGACCTGGTTTGGGGTGTTACAAAGCTCTTTCCGAATCCACTCCTAGACATGCACACAATGGTTGCCACACCGTAACTCGGCGACATACTTCACAGGTTTGTTCGGTTGTTTTTAAGTCTTATGCATGTGTTTGAGTGCACTAGCCTTAGGGTTCAATAGATCCTAGTTCACTAATCTACGAGCCCAAGTTTGCCCATATACCAATCATATAATAATTCACTCAACAATTTGAGGTACTTACCTGGTGGACTTCGGGTCAAGAACTCGGGAGCCATGCTTCCATAAAACCATTTTTTAACCAAAAATTTTCAAAATCATTCATTTGGGCCAGATTTTGAAAACGTTGTGGACTTCAAAACCCAAGACCGAGTGTTTAAAACTGGGCTCTGATACCAAGTTGAAACACCCCAAACCCGGCCCACAAGCCCCGACCGGATCTGGTATGCTCCTCGATAAAAACTCGTTTTGTCGTTTTGGTAAAACATGTAATTTTAGAGTAAGAGAATATATTTGAAATATGAACGTGTTAAAAATCATTTTTGTAACTTAAATTTTATACTTATAAAATTATTTACGCTATGTTTTAAAATTATATTTATGAAAAGAAGATTCAAAATTTAGGTCTTATTATTACTTTGAAAACCATAAGTATTTAGGTGTCAAAACATTTTTATTTTATTTTTAAAATACGATTTTCGAAAATATTTAACTAATTAATTGAAATTGATCGTAGCAGAATATAAATAAAAAAAATGTAAAAGAAACATAGCTAATGGCGGCCTTATTACAAAAACATATCCCAAATTTAAATCTCGAAATAGATAAGTATACGTAATAAGTTTAATAAAAAGGAAAACCCAATTACTGAATTGAGCTATGGCCACCACGTAGTCTACGCTGACCCGGTCCAAATCATTGTGTATCACCTAAAATGATATCCCATAAAAGGGTGAGTCCATAGACTCAATGTGTAACAATACACTAAAAAGTCCAATCGATCATAGCAAATAATAATTGATTAAAAAAAATCACATGTACATATAGAATGAAATGCAATCCCGAACCCAACTTAGATATCCATCCGCTACACACCACCCGTACCTACCAATCACACCGTGGGGATTACTAAATCGACCCTCCATCCGCTACACACCATCGAAGGCAGTTGCTGCAGCCAACATGCACATCGCCCTTATAATCGTGGCATAGCCACTAGATAATCGTGACAGAGTCACCGGATTCATAGTATCGTGACTGAAGTCACCGGATTCATAATATCGTGACTGAAGTCACTGGATAATGTGGTAAAACCACCGGAACACTTCCCCTTTCAATATTACCCATATGCCCATGCAATAACATATTATTTCATTATCATGCCATATACCCCATAATCATATCGGAATCGGACACATTTCATATTATGCATATAGCATTATTAACGATGCAAATATCATGCCTTGTACATTATCCCAAAATCATAATCAACTATCGAATGTGTTTCATATTAAAATCATACATAGTACGAAGGAATAACGTACCTCAATTCACCGCCCCATTGAAAGGTACCCGAAGCCATAATCATTTATATTTCTTTATAAACACATTTTTATCAATAAAGCTATTAATATATTAGAAGTTTAGTATAAGTTACACACCTTGTAAACACGGAAAGCGATATAATACTTAAGATTTCAGACTCTTGCCTACAACGTCGATAATACCTACATAACACTATGTGAGAAATCGGTTATCACTAAAAGATATGGCCTTTGGCCGAATATCATCATCTTCTTACCTTGGATTAATCAAAACCCGAACGATCTCTCCCTAAACGTCGACCACAAGAAACCCCGAAATCCTCCTTCAAAGATTTGGCCATGGAGAAGTAAGAGAATTAGATTCCTAAAATCGGTTAATCCAAAGGAAAAATAAAGAAGAACGATTGATAGATAAACCTTACCCGAAGCACGAAGATTGATTAACCCTTACTTGAACTATAAAGAAATTCGGCCTTAACAAATTAAAAGAAAAGGAATGGTGATTTTGGCTTTAACAAAAGAAGAGAAAAGATGGTAGTTTCAAATATGATGGTTTCGATTTTTAACAAAAAGAAAAGAAATAAAAATGGTGAAAAGTATAGGATAGTTTCGGCTATGAGAAAGAAAGAGAAGAGAAAAAGAGAATGAAAAAGAAAAAGAAAGTATGAGAAATGCTTTTGGTGATAGGATGAATTCGGCTCTAGAGAGGAAGAAAAGAAATGGTAAATGTCTTCAAAAGTGACAATATTTTGGTACCAAAAGAGAGTAAAACTTGAGAGGAAAAGAAGAAATGAAAAGTACCAATTTGGTCAAAAATGTAATGGCCAAAACAAAGCAAAGTTTTTACCAAATGCCAATTGACAATTTCGGCTAAGAAGAAAATATTTGGACAAAAGAAAAAGATGCACAAATTGACAACTTTTGGTCAACTAACACCTCCCTAATCCCATACCACATTCGGCCAACACATTAGCCAACACAATCCCCCTTTTTCCTCCTCAATTCTTCCCTATCAACCTCTTAATCTCCATCACAATTAAACCACCCCCTTAGCCCCTTATGCCGTCTAGGTTCATGGTCAAATGACCATGGAAAAGCTTCCAAAACTTCACCCACTCTTCAAGCCTTTTGTCCCCTAAACCTTCCTTAACAACTTGATTCCTTACCATAACTACTAACTTGCCTTTTCCCTTTGGTCTACTATCCAAAAATAAAAGAAGAGTCCATCAAATCAAGATAAGGTTTGACCGACACTATAGGAAAGAGAACAAAATTAAAAATTCCTCCCAAATGCTAGCTAAAGGATTCGAACCTCTCACCTCATGCATTCACCCTTGTGCCTTCACCACTTTACCAATTGACTCCTCATGATCAAAACCTCAAATTAATTCTCTTAAGGCCAAACTTGCTTAGCTCCCCTTCTAAGATTAAAATCTAATATTTTTTTAAGGCAATCCCTTACTTTCTAAAATTCTCAACGTCCCTAAAACTCATACAAAGAGCACACAACAAAACAATGCACACATTCAAACGAAAATTTCATAACCCCTAAATCCTGGATATTACATTACACCTTTCAGCCCATTGTGGCCCAAACAGCATCAACCCACAAGAATACTCATGGTGGCCTCAACTATCACGTCGAAGCTCCCAAACGTGTGCTCATACGCTCGTATGGCAACCATTGCCGTGTGACCGACATTTCGGCATTTGTCGCTCTACAGCTAGAGTAGGGCGAAATACACACCTAATAGGAATCTGGAGTTAATCCGTGCTCCAAACACTCCTATGCGAAAACACCAACCAAGGTGTGCTTACTCTCTTCATAGATTGCTCTATTTAAAGCCGGCTTCTCACCTTCCCTCATGCTAGCTTTCCGATATGGGATCCCTCATTCAGCAGAGTTTATATCCATCACAAACTCTGGCCGTCCCAACTTAGCAAAATAAATATCCCTTTTTGCTTGCGATGGGATTCGAACTCAGGCTCCCCTGTAACTTAATCCACGCCACTAGCCACCTTACCCACTAGCTCCTTGTTGTCTTAAAACATGCGCAACTAAATATAAGACTATGGGCCAAAGTCTAAGTCCATTTAAAAAGGAAATCAAAATGAAATGCAAGCGCCAAGACTTGAACCTTGGACCCCTTGCTTCCTTGTGTGGCGTCATTCCCTTATCTCCCATGTGGCGTCATTTGCCACTAGACCACAACTCCTTTTGTGTCATTTTTCTCCACATTTTATTCTTAAAGCCTACTTACTAACTCCCATGGTTTTATTCACCTAAAACCAAAATTTTTCCTAAGCCCAGGTTTGATCTCGGGACTTCATAGAAGCCCCCTAACCTTCCAAAATCACTCACCTAATAGGTCCAACTTGCATTAATGCCGTTCTCATGTTCTCAAAAATTTTTAAACGCTCCCACGCCCAAGGCCCAATGGGCCCAATTCTACTAGGCCCAAATTCGGAGCATTACACAATAGCCCTTTGTGATACAGCAGCGGACCAAAACTGCATTAGAGAAGGGATAATTCCAAAAAAATATTATGACAAAACATCAGAAACTCTTAAAGCTGCAAATGGCAAAAAACTAAAAATTACTTACAAAATTCCCAATGCAGAAATATCCAGCAAAGGTATAAAATATCAAACATGTTTTTTAATGGTAAAAGATATACTCAAGATGTCATATTAGGAACCCCATTCATATCCCTACTCAAACCTTATAAAGTAACAAATAATTCTATCTCCACCGAAGTTTTAAACTGTGAAAAATATAAAATGTCGATAATGAAAATATATATCGCAAAGAAAAGAGAAATAAAATAAAGAACACACAGATTTTACATGGAAACCCTTTCGGGAAAAAACCACGGGCAGAGGAGAAGAAAAATTCACTATGTCGAATTCGAATGATTACCAGAGGAGTTTCGACTACATCTATTTATAGGTTGAAAAAACCTAATTCTAATCAATGTAAAAATATATTATGCTAATAAATGCTAAATATATTATACTCATAAATACTAAATCTTCTAGAAAGAAGATATATTTTGTTTAACTTGACTTGCAAGCAATATCTTAGAATTTGGGTCACACAACTCTAACATAAACACTAAAGTAGAATTTCCTTTTGTAGAAAAACCAAGGATAAGAAATCTCAACTTATTAAAATCTTTATCCATCCATAATGGGCAAATCAATAATTTAATTAATCATAAACAGAAACAAATCTCTTTTCTAAAAGAAGAAATATGTTTTAAAAAATTGACTGAAAAATTAGAAAAAAGAGAAGTACAAAAAAAGATAAATCAAATCAGAGAAGAAACAGAATCAACAATTTGTTCTGACATTCCTAATGCTTTTTGGAATAGGAAAAAACACGAAATAGCATTACCATATGAAAACAATTTTGATGAAAGACAAATACCCACAAAAGCAAGACCCATACAAATGAACAAAGAAATAGAAGAATTTTGTAAAAAAGAAATACAAGACCTTCTTAATAAAAATTTAATTAGGAAAAGCAGTTCTCCTTGGAGTTGTTCAGCATTTTATGTAGAACTCGAAAGAGGAACGCCAAGATTAGTAATTAATTACAAACCTCTCAATCAAGCCTTAAAATGGATTAGATACCCAATACCAAATAAGAAAGATTTGCTACAACAACTTTGTAATGCAAATATTTTCTCAAAATTTGACATGAAATCTGGATTTTGGCAAAATCCAAATAAAAGAAGAAGAAAGATATAAAACGACATTTACTGTACCATTTGGACAATATGAATGGAATGTAATGCCTTTTGGATTAAAAAAATGCTCCATCTGAATTTCAGAGAATAATGAATGATATTTTTTTTTACCAATATTCTCAATTCACAATAGTAAACATCGATGATGTATTAGTGTTTTCAGAAAATTTAGAAAATCACTTCAAACATTTATCCATTTTTATGAAAGTCATAAAAAATAATGGTTTAGTAGTTTCTAAATCCAAGATAAGTCTGTTCCAAACCAATGTAAGGTTTTTAGGTCATTATATTACCCAAGGAACCATTACCCCAATAGAAAGGTCCATAGAGTTTGCTAGTAAATTCCCAGACCAAATCCTTGATAAAGTCCTATTACAAAGATTCTTAGGAAGCCTCAATTATGTCATAGACTTTTATCTAGGTCTTAGCAAATTATGTAAACTGTTATATGATAGGCTCAAAAAGAATCCACAACCTTGGAAAAAAGACCACACCAATATTATCATCCAAATTAAAAAACAAATCACTAAGCTTCCTTGTTTACATTTAGCCGATCCAAATGCCCTCAAGATTGTAGAAACGGATGGTTCTAAAATAGGATACGGTGGGATCCTAAAACAAGTTAAAGGAGAAAAAGAGCAAATAGTCCAGTTTACTTCCAGACACTGGAATCCAACTCAGCAAAATTATAGTACTATTAAAAAAGAAATTTTATCAATTGTTTTATGCATTACAAAATTCCAAAGTGATTTGTTAAATCAAAAATTTCTTTTACGAATCGATTGCAAATCAGCAAAAGAAGTTTTACAAAAAGATGTTCAAAATATTGCCTCAAAACAGATTTTTGCAAGATGGAGGGAAATTTTGAGCATATTTGATTTTGATATTGAATACATCAAAGGAGAAACTAATTCTTTGCTTGATTTTCTCACCAGAGAGTTTCTTCAAAAATGCCACCCAAACTCCGAGACAAAGGAAAAGGAAAAATAGGAGAGTCAACCAAAACCCAAATTTCCTCAAAACCAATTAAGTCATGGTATGGAATTTGCCATGAAGAAGAAAATGAGAAATCATCATCATCATCAAAGTCCTCCAAAAATACAATCGTTCAAGATGCACAAGATCCAAATGAAATTGGTTCTCAAATCAAAAAATGGATTGAGTCCCTTTCTCAATCCCTAGAAGTGACATTGGTCTTTTCTCAAATGAAAGAGGAAACTCCTCTCAAACAAATTGCTGGTGAAGCAGCAAAGATTTCAAAAAATAAAGAGATTGTTTTACATAAACCAAAGTCTCTCAAAAATGTTTTAAAAGAGACATCTCTTCAAGATGTTTTTCCGAAAGAAATACCAGTGTCTTCATAGACCGCTACACAAAAATCCTCACAATATTTTCCAAACAAATGTTTTGAAAAAATTCTTGTTATGGAGGAAGAATTTTCAGAAAAATCTCCACATATATTTGCAAAAGAACTTTTCAATGGATGGCATTTCAAACCATTGGATTCTCAAAAACCCCAACAGTATTATGAAAACATCCTGGTTCAAACTGGATCAGTACCGTTCAAACACTACACAGACCCAAAAGATCCAAATTTTATTACCCATTCAACAGCCCAAATATTAAAAATTCTTCGACCAAGAGATTGGAGTGAAAACCCAAATTCTCCAAAGAAATTCCCAGCCAAATTTACCATCAAAATTGACCACCACCCATATTTTACATATTGCAATTACCAAATGGCATGGTACAATGCCTTCTTAATGAACAACCAACACATGAGACATTCTTGGCTCATATATTTCAAATACGATACCCAATTCAAATTCCCAAACTAGTTCCAAGAATGGTGGAATTGGTATGGACCATCATCCTTTGAGATTCTACCAGAAAAAATTCAAAATTTATGGTCCAAATTCTTTGACAAATTTTACCTTGAAACAGACCAAAAGCACATTTACAGAACAATCCATTTTTTCTCAAAACTATGCATTTCTTGGATTGTTTCTTGGAATTACTCCTATGAGCAAGATCAATGTACTGGAATTCCATTACTAGTTCAAAACTACAGAACTAAATGGTGGGACAAGTTTAATGATGAAAAATATGATTCAAAATATTTGGACAATTTTTCAACAAGAATCCGAGATTATGTAAGTCCGCAGCCCCGGATCAAACCACAACAAAATTCCTTTAATCAAAATCAACAGCTAGTGCGATGTTAGCTCAAGCCAAGACCAAGAAGGAATACAAAAAAATCATGGTTGAAATGCTCAGCTCAATGGATTCTGAATCCGAAGATTAGAAATCTTCAGCGTCTTTAATCAAAATGGTGGATCTTGTAGATGATACCACTTCAGTAACCATCACCAGGACCAAGAAAAAATGATGCAAAAAAAGACGAGTGAACAAGAAATATTCTCTGGCACAAACAGTAAATATTCCCTGCAAGAAAAGACAAGTGAACAGGAAATATTCTCTGGCGCAAACAGTAAATATTCCCTGGCAAGAACAGTAAGATTCTCTGATGCATGAATAGTAATTATTCTCTGAAGTGTGTATTTTTGTAATCAGAGAATATATTCTCTGAAAAGTTTTAATTATGTAATCAAAGTTTCAATTATGTAAGGGGTTGAATTTCCCGGTTCAAATGATGTAGCCCTCTATAAAAGGCTATCAGATTGAGAATGAAGGGCACGATGGAAATAGCCATTTCAGATATCAAAACTCGTTTCTCCAAAGTTTTAAAGTTTTTCCAAATTTTTAAAATTTGAGTTTTAAATTATTTTTCTTTTCAAGATTTAATCAAATTATAATTTCAAACAATTATCAGAATCACATTTCAAACGTTTCAATTCAAACTCCATCATCAGATCCTCGGGACAATCTGTTAATTAGAATTTGATTAGAACTCAATTATTACAGTATCTACACATATTTGACCCATTCTTTATTTAATAATTAAAGCCCAATAAAGTTCTAACCAAAGTAGCTCACTTTTAATTTGGGCTAACTTATTATGATAGTAAATAATAACATGTAATTACCCTTATTATATATGTGATGTCCATATTTTCCAACAATCTCCCACTTTGACCGCATATATATACTAATTACTCTATAATTACATGTCATTATATAACCTCATGAGCTCAAAATTTTACTATCATATCCAAAAGGTATTCCGAACAATCTCGTCCATTAATTATGTTAACATAGAACCAAGGCGACTTTCGTTACATATATCGTAACTAAATCCATCAATGATCATGTATATTAACACAACCAAATGACATAGATCAAGTATAAATATGTAGCATGGAAATTACATGCAATATGATCTAAATATGTCTATTTCCAACTGGTCCTCTTAAACCTTAGTGAGATCAAACCTTACCAAAATCAGAGTGTGAATAAACCAAATAAACTTTATTTTGCAGAAAATAAACTTAATATCTTTAAACTGAAATAACTAAAAATGTGTCTATAACATAAAAGCATTTAAAAGTACAAACTCCCACTAAAACCAAATATCCTTAAATGATATTACACTCATATGAGCAATGTGCTCATGAAAAACCTTTGGTGTAGTCCCTTAGTAAGCGGATCCGCATTCCTAATATGTTTTACGGACACCTAACAACTCTGAACCTTTACTTTAACAACCAGGAGCTTAAAGTCTATGTGTTTTGACTTTGATGTGCTCTTGTTGCTATTGGAATAAAAGACTGCAATTTGTTTTTAGAATTTGCACCTTAGTGACAAAATCTTGTATCCATATTCCATCAGAATCGGAGTCTGTATACCTGATGATCTCTAACTGATTAGACCTCCGATATGTGAGCATGTAATATTTTGTTCTCTGAAAATACCTTATAACCCTCTTGGATGCTATCCAATGGTCCAAACCAGGGTTGCTTAAAATATCTGCCTAACATCCCAATAGTGTACACAATATTCCAATGTATACAAACCTGAACATACATTAGACTGTCTACTGCTAAAATGTAAAATATCTAATGCATTTTTGTATATGGTGAGAAATGCCGAATCTTAACGGATCATAAGAGTTTGAAGTATTTGATGAATGATAAACCGTAAAAGTAACATATTTTAAGCCCACATTTAGTATGCTTTTGGATGAATCAAGCCTCAATTTATGTAAAAAGGTGCTCTTAATCCTTTGTTTTCAAGTTTTATACTCAGGAAAGCACCCGAGGATGAAAAGAACGAGAAACGGGCCTAAAACAGACCAAATTGGGCCAAAGAGGAAATCGACACGGCCTGGACTTAAGCCCGCACGGCCGTGCCATGCCAATCTACTAGACCACGGTCTGATCTCGACTTACACGGCCGTGTCTCATTAAAGAAGTCCAAACACGGCCTGACCACTAGTCACACGGGTGTGTGACATGGCAGTGTCCCTGTCGTGGCAAAGAGCAATTTCATTCAGATTCGAATACTTTGGGGCGAAGAAACATATTTCAAAAGGCTATATAAACCCTCTAAGTGTTACGTGAAAGAGGGCGGTTAGCTAGGCCAAGGAGTCGAGCCAGAAAGACCAGATTTGTGGAGAATCACTCGAAGATAGCCAGTTGATCCATCTCAAGAAGCCGAAATTCTTCTCAAGATGGCAGATCTCTCCTTCAATTCCTTCAGGGAATTTTAGGGATTTCTTATGTTTTGTTTTATCTTTTCTTCTGAGATATTTTCTTTATTTGATATGAACTAAACCCTTCAGATACCTGAAGGGGATGAAACCTAAGATGGATCTTGTTATTGTTTTCTGAACTATATGATAAATATTTGACTTGATCTTAATTATGTGTGCTTAATTCTTGTGTTGATATTTCCAGGATATTAATTCAAGTACGATGTGCTTAGGTGGAGGGGCAAAAGTCCCTGCTTAAGAGTAGATCTAGCATAATTAAGCGGAGTTGATCGCACGCCTAGAGATAGGGTGACAAGATTTTGCCGGATTAGGGTGAAACATAATATGGGAGTCCATAGATCGAGTTAATGCGATTCTAGTGGTTTTAATTAGAAAGAGATTTCAATTAATCAACTAGGGTTAGACGTTATTCGCTTCGAGAGAGGGTTTAATATAACTTAGGGAATCTTACGGATCAAGTTAAATGAATACATTGTCTGGTTCAGTGTTAGATAACAAGTGAAGTCTAGGTGGATTCTTCCTAAGGGTATCGCCTTAATCAATTGGTTTTTCTTCCAATTTATTTTTCCCAATTCATTCTCTTTTTGTCTTTGTGTCTTTAGTTTAGTTGATAGTTAAATTTAGATTAGATAAACATTCACTGAATTCTTAGGCTAAATAAAAGAAAGAGAGTTAGTATTAGTACTTTTGGTTCCTTTGGGATTCGATATTCCGGTCTTGCCTAAGCTATACTACTGCTCGATAGGTGCGCTTACCTTAAAATCATTGTCAGAGTTAGTTTCCAAGTTCGATCATTCTCATTATAAATTTAAAGCTCTAATTTCGACAATCAAGTTTTTGGAGCCGTTGTCAGGGAACTAAAATATTAAGAAAGCTTAATTTTTATTACTTTAGCCATATTTACTATTTATTTTTATTTTTGCAATTTTATTTTATTTTTCTAATTTTTCTTTCTTCTTTCCTTTGTCCCTTTCAGGTACCTCTATTTTATGACTAGAAGGAGCCCGACAGGACCTCTACTTTACGACAGTGATATTGAAGGTACCGTTCGTAGAAATCGCAGAGAAATAAGGCGAAACCTAAACTACATAGACGAAGAGCAAGAAGTCGAAATAAATACCACAGAAGAGATGGCTGAGAATAATCCGCCGCTTCCAGCGATGACCGAACATCATGCTCCACGTAATATGTATGATTATGCTAAACCTAGTTTAACAGGAACTGAGTCTAGTATTGTTAGGCCTACTATTGCTGCAAATAATTTTGAACTGAAACCTAACACTATACAGATGATACAACAGTTTGTTCAGTTTGATGGTTTGCAGGATGAGGATCCTAACACATACTTAGCGAATTTCCTAGAATTTTGCGGCACCTTCAAGATAAATGGCGTTTCTGATGATGCCATTCGTCTTCGGTTATTTCCCTTTTCCTTGAGAAATAAAGCCAAACAGTGGTTGCATTCTCTTCCACGAGGCTCAATCACTACATGGGATCAAATGACCGAAAAATTTTTATTAAAATATTTTCCACCGGCCAAAACGGCCAAGTTATGGAATGATATCTCTTTTTTTGTGCAGATAGATTCAGAGACATTATACGACGCATGGGAGAGATACAAAGATTTGTTAAGGAGGTGCCCACACCACGGATTACCTTTGTGGCTACAGGTCCAAACTTTTTATAACGGTGTGAACCCTTCAACAAGGCAGCTAATTGATTCAGCCGCCGGTGGAACCCTGAACAACAAAACTCCTGAAGCAGCCTACGAGTTTATAGAGGAGATGTCACTGAATAACTATCAATGGCAAGTTACAAGGACAAGGCCAGCCAAAGCAGCCAGAGTTTTCAACATTGACGCAGTGACCGCGCTATCAAATCAAGTGGAATTGTTACATAAAAAATTTGATAGTTTCTATGGTTCTTCAAAGGCACATCCATTTATACAGTGCGACGCAAATGAAGGAGTGATGAATCTTAAGTACCCACCCTACGGACAGGGCATGGAGAGCGAACAAATGAACTATATGGGTAATAATTTCCGATCTAACAATAACCCTTATAGTAACACTTATAATCCAGGTTGGAAGAATCACCCCAATTTCTCATGGGGCAGTCAAAGAAATCAAAGATCACAACCATCTCAAAATTTCCAACAACAGCCCTACCCACAGGAAAAGAAGCAAGGTTGCGCTAACAAACTTCATAACAGCCTCAAACACACGTTTCCAGAAGGTAGAAACAAAAATTGAGGCATTGTCGCAAGAGTTCAAGGATCAATTCGGGCAACTTGCTAAGCAGATTTTTGAGAGACCACAGGGAAGACTACCAAGCAACACCGAGACTAACCCAAGGGAGCAAATTCAAGCCATAATAGCTCAAGATAGTGAAGGGTTAGACGAGCCTAATTGAAAACAAAAGAAGGTGGTAGAAGAAGATATGGTTGAGGTCAATAACAAGCCGAAACCGGTAATCAAAGAGTATAAACCCCACATACCTTATCCCGAAGCGATGAAGAGAGACGATACAGAGGAACAGTTCGGTAAGTTTCTTAAACTTTTAAAGAAATTACATATTAACTTACGTCTTCTTGAAGCTCTTTTTCAGATGCCGGATTCGAGGAAATTTTTAAAATAGCTCCTGACGAACAAGCGTAAATTAGACGAGGAGCCACATGTGGAATTAAACACAGTATGCTCAGTAATGTTACAGAATAGACTGCCACGGAAGCTAAAAGATCCAGGGAGTTTTACAATTCCATGTTTAATTGGTAGACTAACTGTTGATAATGCATTAGCTGATTTAGGGGCAAGAATAAATGTCATGCCTTATAAATTGTTTAAACAACTAGGTCTAGGGAAACCCAAACAAACTAGGATGAGCATTCAATTAGCTGATAAAACTGTTAGAATTCCTAGGGGTATTATCGAAGATGTTCTTGTAAAAATTGATAAATTCATTTTCCTAGTAGATTTTGTTGTCTTAGACATGGATGAGGATAATTCGATTCCCTTAATTTTAGGAAGACCCTTTTTAGCAACTGCCAGGACTAAAATTGATGTTAGCACAGGAGAACTCATACTCCAGGTAGTGACGAATCGATCAGTTTACAAGCTCTCTACTCGGCTAGGACAAAAATTGAGGAAGATGAGAAAGTAAAAATAGTTGATAACCAGGACGTTCAACTTTTACCACAGGAAAAACCACAAGGTTACAAACCTGAACCGAATCATGGACCTCATGCCAACAAAGAAGAATTACACAAGGAACAAAGCCTTAGGGTCGAAAAACTAGAAAAATGGATGACATCCTTCAAAGAAGAACAGGAACCGCACGAAGTATAGCCGAAGGAGCCCCCAGAAGAGATCATAGGAACATCAAATCACTTCAAAATAGGAGACCAAGTACTGTTAGATAAATCAGATCCTTGAGTCACCATGTCAGACCTAAAAGCAAACGAAGAAATCCCTCTTGAGGTACACAAAATCTTCCCACACGGAACAGTCGAGGTAAGCAACCCCATATTCGGCACTTTTAAGGTACACGCTTCTCGACTCAAACTTCATCAAGAAAATAGAACTGTCAGCATGAGGAAAGATATTCAAACCATTAAACTTCCCTGATTTCTCAAATACGAGGAAAGTCTAGCTTAAGACTATAAACGAGCGCTTCTCGGGAGGCAACCCGAGTACTAACACAATTTATTTTTCACATTTTGCTTTCAATTCATTTTCTTTTCTTCTTTTCTTTACACCTAATTCCAAACTAACCAAGGGTGTAGATTTCCAGGCCACACTGAAACACCCCAAACCCAGCCCACGAGTCTCGACCAGATCTGGTATGTTCCTCGAGTAAAGCGGTTCAAAACTTGGTTGTTACTTTGGAAAACTTGGATGTTTTTGAATAAAATTTGTATTGTGTTGGGTTCGAATTGAAAAGTCTAAGTTTTATTAAACCTTTAATTTTGTACTTGAAAATCATAAATTAGAAGTATTGCCGAATTCGTGATAAGTTATCAAAACATTTAGAATTTATTTATTTTTTTGAAAACATTACTTAAACTTTGAATTGATAAAAATTGTATCATACCGAAATAAATAACATGCATGCATCAAATAGTTCAATACTACTGGCCTTATTACATCAAAAACAAATCCTGAATAAATTTCAAAAACAATGCTTAGAAATAAACTAGTCCAAAATAACTTCTGAGCTGAGCATGGGCACCACTAAGTTCCTGCCGACCCGGTCCATCACTGAGCATCACCTAAAAAATATTCCCACAACGGGGTGAGTCAACAGACTCAGTGTGTATAACCAACACTAAGTCCCAATGATTTAGGCATATCATAACATATCATACATACATAACAAGTAGGGATAATGATGCAATCCCGAACCCAAACCTAGATACCATCCGCTACACATCACCCGTACCAACCATCACACCGTGGGGACTACTAAGTCGACCCTCCATCCGCTACACACCATCGAAGGCAGTCGCTGCAGTCGACGTGCTCATCGCCCTTATATATTGTGGCATAGCCACCAGATAATTATTCGTGACATAAGTCACCACATTCAGATTACGTGACAGAAGTCACCACATTCAGATATTTGTGGTATAAACCACCAGATCACTTCCCCTTATCATAATTTCCCATATGCCCCATGTCATACAAACCATGCAATATCATGCCTTATGCCTTATTTCTCATACTTATCACATTCACATATGTGCCATATATTATACTCATAGTAGGAGTAGGTAAACGTACCTGAGTACTTTGTACCATTGCATGGTACTTTAGCCATATTCTTACACTTTCATATTAACACATTTGTTAAACATAACCATAAATCTATTAAGGCTTAGTGTGGGGTACACACCTGGTATACTTAACGCTTCCACTGGAATCCCGAAGAATCCCGATCTAATCCTCTAGATCTCGAGTTCCTACATTCGGCCAACATTAATCATTTTAGCTATAGACCATTCGGCTAAATCATCAAATCCCGAAGGATTAACGCAACCAAAATCTTACCTTGCTGCCGATTTGACTACTAATCAAATCCCGAAAACTTTGTGATGACTCTTCTTGCAATCGGCTATACACTTAATCATTGAACTAGTTAATTTTCGGCTTTCAAACAATTAGGAAACAGATCTAATCACCAAATACAGCCTTGCCCGAATGTACATATGTACTTACCTTGTGGATTTAAATCCCGAAATCCTTGTATACCACTGTCGACTGGCCCTAAATAACCATAGTCAGATTCGGCTAACATAATAACCAATATGGCCGAATATGCACATTCACCTACCTTCCAAATCTTAAATCCCGGAATTAATCTCTTGTCTTGAAGATGTCGAAATACCTATAGGTACATGTTAGATCAATTTAATCATAACAAATGGCCCTTGGCCGAATATTATACATGCCTTACCTTAGATCTAAAAAGTCCCGAAACCTTCCTCCTTTGTAGTCGACAATAGGCCAAATCTCGAAAGAATCCTTCATAATTTCGGCCAAAGACATTAAGGGGATTAGTTCCTAGATTTTCGACTAAAAGAAAAGATGGAAGATTGAATAACCATTGATCTTACCTTTACTACAGAAATCGACAGCACCTTTGCCTGCCACCACAGAGAGATTCAGCTTTGTAGACTAAATAGTGATTAAAAGATTTCGGCTTTTGGATTTAATAGAGTAATCGGCTAGGGGTTCACTTTGAGTATTCGGTTTTGAGTGAATTTGCAAAAAATGAAGAAGATTGATGATGGAGATTCGACTAGAACACAAGGTATTTCGGCTTTGAGAGAATAAAAGAAAATAGAGGATAATTGCTAGAGAATTCGGCAGAGTGCACAAAAGAAAAGAATAATGGCCTTACTCTTCTTCTTTGGCCGAAAATACCATCAAAAGAGCCCCACATTCAGCCACTACCTCCTTCCCTATCAAATCCCCTTATTTTTCTCTTTATCTCCTTGAAACACCCCAAACCTGGCCCACGAGCCTTGACCGGATCTGGTATGTTCCTCGATGTAAACCGGTTCGAATTTCTTTTGTTACTTAGGAAAAACTTGTGTGTTTTGAAAGAAAGTTTGTTTTGGGTTGGGCTTGAGTTGAAAATGAGTTTATTTTATATTGAAAACCCATTTATTTCAGGTGACACAATATTTAGAGTTTATTTTAAATTAAATTGAATTAATCTTTAATAATTAAAATTTCGTAACATAGTAAATAAAACAGAAATAAAATAATTCCCTATGGCCTTATTACATCAAAATAATTCCCAAAAATAAATTAAAATGCTTAAATAGAATAAAAGTCCAAATAATAAAATTTTCCTTGCTGTGCATGGCCACCTTTAAGCTCCTGCCGACCCGGTCCATTACTGATCATCACCTGAAAAATATTCCCCAACGGGGTGAGTCAAACAGACTCAATGTGTACACAACACTAAGAATTAACATTTCAGGCATGCGTTATCATATCACATACATATTCATATAGCAGGTAAAAACAATGATGCAACCCAAACCCAAACCTAGTTAGCCATCCGCTACACTTCCCCGTACCAACCTGCACACCGTGGGGACTAATAAGTCAACCCTCCATCCGCTACACTCCATCGAAGGCAGTCGCTGCAGTCGACGTGCTCATCGCCCTTATAAAATTCGTGGTCTTAGGTCACCACATTCAGATTTCGTGGTCTTAGGTCACCACATTCAAATTTCGTGGTCTTAGGTCACCACATTCAGATATCGCGGTCTTAGGTCACCGCATTCAGATTTCGTGGTCTTAGGTCACCACATTCACTTCCCCTTTTCAATAACCCATATGCCCAAATCATATTATGCATTAACATGCCAAAGTTCACATTCTTATCATTATTCTCATGTTACTTATAACATATTTCATAATCCTATTGGGAGTAGGAAACGTACCTGAGTACTTTGTACCATAGCATGGTACTTAGCCATATTTTCACATTCTTAATATTACAGTTAATTTAAACATAGCCATGAACATATCAAAACTTAGGGTAGGGTACACACCTGATTTGCTTTAGTAAGTTCACTCCAAATTCTGAAAAGCTTGATCTAATGCCTTAGATCTTAAATATCTACATTTAATCAATCATTTAATACTTAGTAAAGAGCCATTCGGGCATAAATCCAAATTCTAGTAGGATTAGTACACTAAAACTTACCTTGCTGCCGATTGACTTAAGAATCAAGTCTCGGAACTTTGTATCCTTCTTTCTTGAAATCGGCAATCACTAGATTACTTGAATAGATTAGTTTCGGCTTTTGAATAATTAATGAACACATATATTTACCAAACATGGCCTTGGCCGAATGCTGTAGACACTTACCTTGTGGATTTTAAATCCCAAAACTCACCGAATAACTAGGGAACACGCGGCCTATGGTGTACCTTCGGGAAAAGAACTTCTCCTTCCTTGTAGTTGACACTTAGTAAATCCCGAAAGATCTCTTCAAGGTTTCGGCAACAAGAATATTGATGGGATTAGTCCTAGATTTTCGACAAATCTAAAAGAAAAGAATAGAAATCAAACTTGTTCTTACCTTTGAAGAAATCAACAGCACCTAAGCTTGAAGCCACTTGAGATATTCGGCTATGGCCTTAAAAGGCTTACCTCCGGCTTTTGGAGGGATTAGAAAGAAAAGAGAAAGAAGAATAAAGATGGAGGATTCGGCTAGAACACAAGGTATTTCGGCTTGGCAAAAATAAAAGAAGAAGAAGATTTGGTGAAGAGAATTCGGCAGAGGCTTCCAAAGAACAGAAAATAATGCAGAATGGCCTCTCTTTTCCTTTTATAGCCGAATTTACTACTCAAAATCCCTTACTTGGCCACCACTCTTCTATTTTGATAGCTTTATCCTTTGAATTATCACAAAATAAAAGAATTTAATCCAACAATTATCTCTTGAAAATAATCTAAAATAAATCTATTATTTATCCATCCTTTAGCCGAATTTTAAAGAGAATAAAACTCCCAAAATACAGCCTTGTGCCGTCCACCTCTCTACTCCTTGTAGCAAAATAAAATTTCTTTTATTTTCTCCCCAAGTGACTCGAACTCAGGCCCACTTGCATAGCTGGTGGCGTCACCTACTGGGCCTTAAGTGATATCTTCAGGCCACTTTTCCAAGCCTGTTTGTGTGTCAAATTCCTCCTATTAATTTTCTTAAGGCCACCTTGCCTTAGGTTCCTCTTTTTAAACTTTAAAACTTGACATTTCCTTACATTTCCAAGTTTCCAAAAATTTTCGTTTGCCTCCTTTAAACTTAACATTTCCTTACATTTCCAAGTTTCCCGAAATGTTTACTTTCCTCTTTTGAATCATTTCTAGATCATTTCCTTACATTTCCATACATTTCCATACATTTCCTTACATTTCCTTACATTTCCTTACATCTTAGGGTTCCTAAAACTCCTCAGAACACATCCAACACACCCACTGAGCCCACTATCTCATGAATTACGCACGAACGCATAACCCCTAATCGAGGATGTTACAGTTCTACCCTCCTTAAAAATAATTTCGTCCTCGAAATTACTTACTAACGATTAATCGTACATCTTAACTCGCTGCACTACGCTTATGCTGCGCACTCTAATCTTATAAAAATATCATACTTCCTATGCACAACCTCTAAGTCCACATGCAAGGCTTCGAACACTTTCACTATCGATACAAGAAAACTATACAACAATCAAAGCAATTAAGGGAATTCCAGAGATAAGGAACGTACCCGTTGTCATATCTGGCACATCTTCCTCCTCGCGACAGCCAACTGCATAAACCAACCTTGGTTGCCTCGCATCTGCACCTTCAGCATCTCTGCTTGGTGCTCCATGTCCTCAGCCCGAACCATTTCCTCCATGGTTCGGTCCACGACCTTGCTGAGGCTGCTGTCCACCTCTACCGGCCTGATTGACATTCTGAGCTGCTGGCCGTCTCCCTTCCGGTTCCATAGGACAGTCCTTAATCATATAGTCCTTTGACCCACACTTAAAGCATCCTCCCGTCTTTTTCCAACATTCTCCTAAGTGCTTCTTTCCACACTGATCACAAGGACGATACTGCCCTCCTGTAGCAGCTTGCTGACCTCGCGGCCCATCAACTCTAGGCTTCTTATTCCCAGATGATCCAGACGATCCAAAACCTCTTTCCGGCCTATTTCGATCAGTGTTTTGCCTTGCAGAATCCTTAATCCCTTCAGCTACCTTAGCTTTCTCTACTAAGGCAGAAAACTCCCGTTCCTGATGTGGAGCTATTAACAACATCAAATCATCCCTTAATCCGTCCTCAAAACGGACACAGCGCTCATGCTCAGTTGCCACTACTCCTCGAGCATACCGGCTTAACCTCAGAAATTCAGCTTCATACTCCGTAACGGACTTGTTCCCTTGAACCAATCCCAGAAAAGCCTTCCTTTGCTCATCAGTATACCTTGTTCCAACGTATTTCTTCTGATATGCTTCCTTAACATAATCCCAGGTCAGATCCTCAGCTGTGGCTCCATCCCGAACTGTGAGCCACCACTGATACGCTTCATCGCGTAGCAGTGCCACCATTCCTTTCAACTTCTCCTCAGGGGTCAGATCGAGCTCATCCATAATACGCTCGGTTGCTTCCAACCAATATTCAGCCGTACTGGGTGCCACACCAGATACTCCTCTAAACATCTCAGCCCTATTGGCTCGGAGTCGCTCGGGTACAGATTTCCGAGCTCCCATACTTCCACCCGCTCCAGCCACCATTTTTAAAAACTCGCAGCACAGCCTGCGACACAGCATCATCCCCCGTCTGGGCTTGCTGTTCGACACCAACAGCTGGGGGTGGTGGTGGCGGTGGTATCTCATTATCAGATCCTTGACCCGATCTAACGGGTTCCGACACAGTCATTCTTCCTCGACCACGTCCACGACGACCACGTCCTCTAGAACTCATTTCTAATGACTGCGCTTTAATCTTATTAAGAAATTTTATGAATTAGCCTTTATTCCACTGATTACCCGCGAAGAAGTTTTATGAAAAGAATTTTTTTAGGAGTGGTTCTTTCGTATTCATACATGCACATAGTCTTTACATTCATACATTCATCAATCAATTATGAACTTTCGTTCATTCAGAGAAATGTTGTAGTTTTCATTGTTGTTGTTTTTCCACTACCCAGGGGTATTTTCGTAATTTGTCCTACAGGGGTATTTTCGTAAAATTTTTTTCAAAATAAGGTTCCTTGTGGATTTTGTCAATAAGGGTATTTTGATAATTTTTTAAAGTCCCGGGGGTATTTCGAAAATTTTGAAATTACAGGGGTATTTCGGTAATTTTGGAACTCGGGGGTATTTTGGTAATAAACCAGGGTAAATTTGTAAATCTTACTAAATCAAGGGTATTTCAACATTTGCAAAACTTGAGGGTTCTTTTTGAGCATTTGTTTTCCAAGTCGGTGATGTTGCAAAAATTTTGGAAATCAGGGTCATTTTGGTAATTTTATAAGTTAGGGGCAATTTCGTAATTTTCCAAAATCAAAGTATTTTGATATTTTGCAAATTAGGGTTTTTGGACTTGTTATAAAGTAATGAATTTTTTTAATAAGAACTGTGGGTATTTTGGAAATTTCATAAACCGAGGGCATTTTTGTAATTTTACCACTTGGGGTATTTTAGTAATTTTGTAAATCAAGAAATATTTCAGAAAAATTTTATGGGATAGCTTGTATAAAACAAAAAGGTAATTTAGTCATTTTAAAACTAGGGTTTCCATAAAAATGTGGCTAATCCCTTTCGGGTTTTAGTTATTGGGTTTAGCCTGTGACTGAGTCCTCTTGGTTAGGGTGAACCGAAGCTACGCACCAGGTAGGATTCCTGCGAAGAGGAGGTGAGTCACTAGGACTGATTAAATACCAGGCTCTTCCGGATCCAATCCTAGACATGCGCACAATGGTTACCACACCCTAACTCGGCAACTTAGCCATAGGTTTGTTTAATTAAGCATTAAGTCTTATGTAATAGTTGGGGTAAACTAGTCCTAGGGTTCAAATACTTATCATGCTAGTCTACGTTCCATTCCATTTCTGCCCTTCTACAGTTCACAATAGATATCACACAAAGGTTAGGGGTACTTACCTGGTGGACTTCGGGTCGGAGACTTAGGTGCCATGCTAGAAAACCTGCTTACTTCCAAAAATATTTTCATAAAACTCATTTGGGCTCGATTTGAAAATGTTTTGGGCCTTAGATCACAGGCCGAGAGTTTAAAACTGGGCTCTAATACCAAACTGAAACACCCCAAACCCGGCCCACGAGCCTTGACCGGATCTGGTATGTTCCTCGATGTAAACCGGTTCGAATTTCTTTTGTTACTTAGGAAAAACTTGTGTGTTTTGAAAGAAAGTTTGTTTTGGGTTGGGCTTGAGTTGAAAACGAGTTTATTTTATATTGAAAACCCATTTATTTCAGGTGACACAAAATTTAGAGTTTATTTTAAGTTAAATTGAATTAATCTTTAATAATTAAAATTTCGTAACATAGTAAATAAAACAGAAATAAAATAATTCCCTATGGCCTTATTACATCAAAATAATTCCCAAAAATAAATTAAAATGCTTAAATAGAACAAAAGTCCAAATAATAAAATTTTCCTTGCTGTGCATGGCCACCTTTAAGCTCCTGCCGACCCGTTCCATTACTGATCATCACCTGAAAAATATTCCCCAACAGGGTGAGTCAAATAGACTCAATGTGTACACAACACTAAGAATTAACATTTCAGGCATGCGTTATAATATCACATACATATTCATATAGCAGGTAAAAACAATGATGCAACCCAAACCCAAACCTAGTTAGCCATCCGCTACACTTCCCCATACCAACCTGCACACCGTGGGGACTAATAAGTCAACCCTCCATCCGCTACACTCCATCGAAGGCAGTCGCTGCAGTCGACGTGCTCATCGCCCTTATAAAATTCGTGGTCTTAGGTCACCACATTCAGATTTCGTGGTCTTAGGTCACCACATTCAAATTTCGTGGTCTTAGGTCACCACATTCAGATATCGCGGTCTTAGGTCACCGCATTTAGATATCGACGTGCTCATCACCCTTATATATTGTGGCATAGCCACCAGATAATTATTCGTGACATAAGTCACCACATTCAGATTACGTGACAGAAGTCACCACATTCAGATATTTGTGGTATAAACCACCAGATCACTTCCCCTTATCATAATTTCCCATATGCCCCATGTCATACAAACCATACAATATCATGCCTTATGCCTTATTTCTCATTCTTATCACATTCACATATGTGCCATATATTATACTCATAGTATGTGTAGGTAAACGTACCTGAGTACTTTGTACCATTGCATGGTACTTTAGCCATATTCTTACACTTTCATATTAACACATTTGTTAAACATAACCATAAATCTATTAAGGCTTAGTGTGGGGTACACACCTGGTATACTTAACGCTTCAACTGGAATACCGAAGAATCCCGATCTAATCCTCTAGATCACGAGTTCCTACATTTGGCCAACACTAATCATTTTAGCTATAGGCCATTCGGCCAAATCATCAAATCCCGAAGGATTAACGCAACCAAAATCTTACCTTGCTGCCGATTTGACTACTAATCAAATCCCGAAAACTTTGTGATGACTCTTCTTGCAATCGGCTATACACTTAATCATTGAACTAGTTAGTTTTCGGCTTTCAAACAATTAGGAAACAGATCTAATCACCAAATACGGCCTTGCCCGAATGTACATATGTACTTACCTTATGGATCTAAATCCCAAAATCCTTGTATACCACTGTCGACTGGCCCTAAATAACCATAGTCAGATTCGGCTAACATAATATCCAATATGGCCGAATATGCACATTCACCTACCTTCCAAATCTTAAATCCCGGAATTAATCTCTTGTCTTGAAGATGTAGAAATACCTATAGGTACATGTTAGATCAATTTAATCATAACAAATGGCCCTTGGCCGAATATTATACATGCCTTACCTTAGATCTAAAAAGTCCCGAAACCTTCCTCCTTTGTAGTCGACAATAGGCCAAATCCCGAAAGAATCCTTCATAATTTCGGCCAAAGACATTAAGGGGATTAGTTCCTAGATTTTCGACTAAAAGAAAAGATGGAAGATTGAATAACCATTGATCTTACCTTTACTACAGAAATTGACAGCACCTTTACCTGCCACCACAGAGAGATTCGGCTTTGTAGACTAAATAGTGATCAAAAGATTTCGGCTTTTGGATTTAATGGAGTAATCGGCTAGGGGTTCACTTTGAGTATTCGGCTTTGAGTGAATTTGCAAAAGATGAAGAAGATTGATGATGGAGATTCGACTAGAACACATGGTATTTCGGCTTTGAGAGAATAAAAGGAAATAGAGGACAATTGCTAGAGAATTCGGCAGAGTGCACAAAAGAAAAGAATAATGGCCTTACTCTTCTTCTTTGGCCGAAAATACCATCAAAAGAGCCCCACATTCGGCCACTACCTCCTTCCCTATCAAATCCCTTTATTTTTCTCTTTATCTCCTCATTATCACATCTCCTTTTCTATTAATCCTTACCTTAAATAATTATCCCCATTTATCTCTTAAAATAAAAGGATTTAAGCTCCTAAAATATAGCCTAAGTGCCGTCCATTGCTACTCTTTTTGCCGAAAAATATAAGTCACAAAATGTTGCTTGTGCCGCTCGAACTCAAGACCTCCTTGCACTGCATATGGCGTCACTTACCTGGGCTTTAAGTGGCGCCTTGCAACCACTTTAACAAGCCCAATTCTGTGTCATATTTCCCTTACAAATTTTCTTAAGACCACATTGCTTAGCTTCCTCTTTGAGATTTGAAAATCTAATAATTTCTAAGGCATTTGTCTACGCACTAAGGTTCAGAGAATTCACAAAACACATTCATAACATACAAAAGCATGCTACTTCATATAATTAAGCAATAATGCATAAGCCATAAATCCCGGATGTTACACACACGACCTTGCACATGGCCGTGGCCGTGGCCGTGCGTACCTCAAGAATCTTTGTACCAACATGGCAGAGGCGGTACAAATCAGACTCAACTAATTTTTGAAGTTCACGGACCCAACCACTCTAACACAGGCACCAACAAAAGCCCACGGCCGTGCGACGCGGCCGTGGACTACACTGACTTTTCAAGAACGGGCGTGGCTGTCTGAAAAATGGACATAGAGAATCAACACGCTTAGACACATGGCTGTGCGAGGCAGCCGTGTGAAACGACACGCCTCAGTCCACGGGCGTGGGAAAGTACCAGAATTGAGCCTCTATTTAAACACCAACCCCCCATCCTTCTCATTCACTTCCCACTTCTTTTCTTATCCCATTTTCTCACATTCTCCTCCCCATAACAAGTCTCTAAACCCTTGAGCCACACCAAAGCCATGACAAAGAAGCAGAAGAAAGCAAGCGTAGTCTCCTTAGGGAGATCGATGTACATAAGCTCATGCCGGCCGCTTCATCCAAACAACAAGCCAAGGGTCCTTGAGACCATTTATATTTTCATTTTCTTTTCTCTTTTGCTTCAATTTCCTTCACTTTGACAATCTTATGTTTAATTTAGTTTAATATATTTTAGTTTCTTAGGGTTAGGTTCTTCTGGCTGCTAGGGAATCACACCTTGGGAATCATGACCACCACCGCAGTCTAAGAAGTTCAAAAGGCTGCTTGGGAATCACGCCACTTCCGCCACCGCCAGCACCTCCGTCGCCTTAGAAGTCACACCCACCTCACGAACCATCTACCAATAAGGATTTCTCAGGCCCTTTTATCTTCTAGTCTTAGTTTATTTTCCTTCTTAGTCTCTTCTTCTTTATCTTTCTTATCTTTATTTATATATTTAGTTTATTTTAAATGTGTCTTAATAACTCCTGGCTAACTCTCTACGAGCTCCCCAATTTCTTCATCTAGCACAGAGCTCAGTAGCAGCCACCACCCCTATCGACCTCTGCCAACTCAAGGAATCCATCCAAAAATTCAGGAAGTGTTACTTCTCCCCTTCTATTTTTGATTTAATATTACATGATGAATATCTATCTTTGTACATTGAGGGCAATGTACATCTTAAGTGTGGGGGGTGAATATTTGTTTGAAGAAAGTGCCTAACTTTTTGCATTATTATCATATTCGGCCTAACTTTCTTCATTATTCTCAAATTCTTGAAATTAGTCTTGTTTTTAATCAATTTTCTCATATTACTAATTAGGATGAAATTTCTGATAATTTATGATTCTTATTGACATGTTTTTAAGTAAGTCATAGTCAATTATGCATTGATGATTGGAATTTTAAGATACTAGAGAATCAAGCATTGTAAGTCTATTCTTCAGAATTAAAATTTTTGCTAGGTTGTTAACCTAAATTTGAATATTATCTTGAAGTTTGAAATTTACGAGGTTGACATCAAAACACCCATAATTTTTTGTGAGATTTTGAGCCTATTAGAGCATATATTCTTTTTCATGCTCACTTTATTGGTTATGAGTGTGTCAACTTTGAATTGTTATTCTAGAACTTGCCTCGTTCATACAGATCGAGACCACACCTATGATTTGATATACTGAAATGATAAAGGCACCTAGGGTTTGATATACTGAAATGCGCGGACTTTGTCAATCGATCCACTATCACCCACACCGAGTCCTTCTTAGTGGGCGTAAGGGGAAACCCACTAACAAAGTCCATGGTGATTCTCTCCCACTTCCACTGCGGAATCTTGATTGGTTGAAGCAATCCTGACGGAACTTGGTGTTCAGCCTTAACTTGCTGACACGTTAAGCACTTCCCTACGAATTCGGTAACTTCCTTCTTAAGACCAGGCCACCAAAACTGTTCCCTTAGATCTCGGTACAACTTACTACCTACAGGATGCATAGCGTAAGGGCTACTATACGATTCCTGAAGAATCCTCTGCCTTAACTCCTTATTCTTCGGTATATAGACTTTACCCTTGAAACACAATACTCCCTCGTCATTAATACCATAATCTTCCAACTCCTCATTCCGTACTTGCTGTAGCTTAGCACTTAACTCATCATCCATTAACTGACTTTCCTTCACTTCATTCAACCATGTCTGTTTTACTTGCAATTCTGCCAGCAGGCTTCCATCATCATACAAGCTCAGATGTGCAAACATCGCCCTCAGATCCGACACAACCTTCCGACTTAGGGCATCAGCCACTACATTTGCCTTGCCCGAATGATACTCTATCGAACAATCATAGTCCTTCAGTAATTCAACCCACCTTCGCTGTCTTAGGTTCAACTCCTTCTGAGTCAACAGATACTTAAGGCTCTTGTGGTCTGTGTAGATCACTGACTTTTCTCCATAAAGATAGTGCCTCCACACCTAAAAGCAAAGACCATTGCCGCCAATTCCAAATCATGAGTTGGGTAGTTAACCTCGTGTGGCCTTAATTGTTGAGACGCGTAAGCGACTACTTTCCCGTCTTGCATCAAAACACATCCTAATTCGATATGAGAAGCGTCACAATACACCACGAAATCCTTTCCTGCCTCCGGCTGAATCAAGACCGGAGCTTCAGTCAAAACCCTCTTAAGCTTTTCAAAGCTCTCCTGTTGCTTATCCGTCCATACGAAAGGTACCTCCTTTCTCAACAACTTCGTCAAAGGTGTGGCTATCGATGAGAATCCTTCTACAAATCTTCTGTAGTAGCCCGCCAATCCCAATAAACTACGAACCTCAGCCACCGACTTAGGTGGTTTCCAATCTAACACCGCCTCAATCTTCCTAGGATCCACCCTTATTCCTTCTGCAGACACTACATGTCCTAAGAACGCCACTTCCTTAAGCCAAAATTCGCACTTGCTGAATTTGGCATAGAGCTTCTTTTCCCTCAACACTTGCATCACAATCCGTAGATGCTCATCGTGTTCCTCCTCAGACTTGGAGTACATTAGAATGTCGTCGATGAACACAACGACGAACCTATCCAAATAGGGTTGAAAAACCTGGTTCATCATATCCATGAACACAGCTGGGGCGTTCATCAATCCAAACGGCATTACCACGAACTCAAAATGCCCATACGTTGTCCGGAAAGTTTTCTTATGGATATCCCCTTCCTTCACTTTAAGCTGATGATATCCAGACCTCAGATCTATCTTCGAGAAAATCGCCGCCCCCTTAAGCTGATCGAACAAGTCGTCAATCCTCGGCAAAGGGTACTTGTTCTTGATGGTCAGCTTATTCAACTGACGGTAATCTATGCACATACGCATAGTTCCGTCCTTCTTCTTCACAAACAAGACCGGTGCTCCCCACGGTGACACACTGGGTCGAATAAACCCACGATCAAGTAACTCTTGGATTTAAGCCTTGAGCTCAACCAACTCCTTGGGTGCCATTCTGTATGGAGCGATTGACACAGGAGCTGTTCCAGGTAGCAAGTCAATTCCGAACTCCACCTCTCTGTCCGGGGGTATTCCAGGTAACTCTTCCGGAAAAACATCCACAAAGTCCCTTACTGTTCTAACTCCATTAACTCCCCCTTCTTTCGTATCCAATGCACTAACAAAGGCCAAAAATGCCTTGCACCCTTTCCGAACCATCTTATCAGCCTTTAAAGCAAAAACTACATTAGACAGGTAGTTTCTTCTTTCTCCTATCATAACTACTTCCTCATCCTCTGGGGTCCTTAACTCCATTCGCTTAGCTGCACAATCCAATATAGCTCGATGCTCCACTAACCAGTCCATACCAAGTATGAGATCAAATTCTCCAAAAGGTAGTTCCATTAAGTCGGCAGGGAATACTGCACCTTGAATCTCTAAGGGTACTTCCCGAAACATCTTATTCACCACTACAGTTTGACCTAACGGGCTTACTACAGTCATCTCCCTATCAGATAGTTTAGAGGCTATGTCTAGAGTTTCAACTACTCTACATGCAACATAAGAATGGGTCGAGCCCACATCAATCAAAGCAAAGTAAGGCTTGCCAAATATAAGGAACGTACCGGTTATGACGTCCGGTGCGTCTCCATCTTCTCTACGGCGAACTGCGTATACTAAGCCCAGCTGTCTTGGTTCTATATTACCAACACCTCTGCCAGGTGTTCCACGTCCTCTTCCCGCACCGTTACCTCTGCCATTCGGTCCACGACCTCGCTGAGGCTGCTGTCCACCTTTACCAGCCTGATTATAACCCTGACCCACTGGTCGATTCCCATCCGGTCTCATAGGACAGTCCTTAATCATATGATCCTTCGATCCACACTTAAAACATCCTCCCGTCTTCTTCCAACACTCTCCTAAGTGCTTCTTCCCACACTGATCACAAGTACGATACTGCCCTCCTGTAACGCTTGCTGACCTCGCGGCCCATCAACCCTAGGCCTCTTCTGAACATTCCCAGATGACCCTGACGGTCCAAATCCTCTTTTCTGCTTATTTCGGTCCGTGTTCTGCCTCACAAAGTCCTTAATTCCTTCAGCTACCTTAGCCTTCTCTACTAATACTGCAAACTCCCGCTTTTGCTGTGGAGCTATTAATAACCTCAGGTCATCTCTCAGTCCGTCCTCAAACCGGACACATCGTTCATGTTCCGTAGCCACTATTCCTCGAGCATACCGGCTCAACCTTAGGAATTCAGCCTCGTACTCCGCCACAGACTTGTTCCCTTAAACCAGCCCCAAAAATGCCTTCCTTTGCGCATCAATGTAATAAGTACCAACATACTTCTTCTGGTATGCTGTCTTAACATACTCCCAAGTGAGTTCCTCAGCCGTAGCACCATCCCGAATTGTGAGCCACTATTGATATGACTCATTGCGAAGAAGCGACACCATTCCTTTCACTTTCTCTGCAGCCGTCAGATCCAACTCATCCATAGTTCGCTCGATCGCCTCCAACCAATACTCAGCAGTACTGGGTGCCACACCAGATACGCCACGAAACACCTCAGCTTCATTGGCTCGAAGTCGCTCGGGTACAGATTTCCGAGCTCCCATATTTCCACCTGATCCAGCCACCATCTCAAGAACTCGCAGTACAGCCTGCGATACAGTGTCATCCCCCGTCTGATCTTGCTGCTCAACAGCTGGTGGTGGGGGAGGTGGTGGTGCCTCATTTTCAGACCCTTGACCCGATCTAACGGGTTCTGACACAGTCATTCTACCTCGACCACGTCCTCACATATTACGACCGCGTCCCCTAGAGCTCATGTCTACGATCGTGCTTTAATCTGATTTAAGAAATTTTATGTGTTAGTATTTGTTCCACTGTTTATCCGCGAACAATGTTATGAAAAGAGCTTAATAGTAGTTCTTTCGATCATTCAGAGTTTCAAGTCTTCTACCTTAATTCACAGAAACACATCCGTTCAGTAGTATCTACCATACACATCACTCTTCAAACATTTTTGTCTGTTCCTATCCCAGGGGTATTTTCGTCATTTTTCCTACAGGGGGTATTTTGGTAATAAATCGGGGTCAATTTGAAAATCTTAATAAATCAGGGCACTTTGAAATTTCAAAACTCTAGGATAGTTTTGACAATTTTTTTAAATCAAAGGTATGGCAGAAATTTTGGAATTCGGGGTCATTTTGGAAATTTCGGTAAACCAGGGGTAATTTGGTAATTTTCCCAATCAGGGTATCTTGAATTTTTGCAAACTAGGGTTTTTGGATACTTTTGCAAAATAAGAAAATTTTATTAAAATCGAGGGTAGTATGGTAATTTTTAGAAATCAAGGGCATTTTGGTAATTTTTCAACCAGGGGTATTTAGGTAATTTTGTAAATCGGGAATATTTCAGAAAAATTTTATGAAATAGTTGTTACAATCTAAGGGTAATTTGAGGATGTTAGAACTAAGGTTTTTATAAAAATACGGCTAGTCCCTTTCGGGTTTTAATTATTGGGTTTAGCCCGTTAATAAGTCCTCTTGGTTAGGGTGAACCGTCACTACGCACCAGGTAGGATTCGAATGGAGAGGAGGTGAGTCACTAGGACTGCTTAAATACCAAGCTCCCACCGAAACCAATCCTAGACATGCGCACAATGGTTGCCACACCCTAGCTCGGCGACTTAGTCACAGGTTTGTTTAATTAGGCATTAAAGTTTTATGTAATTGTTGGGGTAAACTAGTCCTATAGTTCAAGTACTTATCATACTAATCTACGTTCCATTTCTACCCTTCTACCTACAATAATTCACACAATGGATAGGGGTACTTACCTGGTGGACTTCGGGTCGGAGACTTAGGTTCCATGCCAGAAAAACCTGCTTATTTCACATAAATTTTCACAAAATTTCTTTTGGGCTTAATTTTGAAAACGTTTTGGGCCTTAAATCCAAGGCCGAGAGTTTAAAAACTGGGCTCTGATACCAAGCTAAAACACCCCAAACCCGGCCCACGAGTCTCGACCAGATCTGGTATGTTCCTCGAGTAAAGCGATTCAAAACTTGGTTGTTACTTTGGAAAACTTGGATGTTTTTGAATAAAATTTGTATTGTGTTGGGTTCGAATTGAAAAGTCTAAGTTTTATTAAACCTTTAATTTTGTACTTGAAAATCATAAATTAGAAGTATTGCCGAATTCGTGATAAGTTATCAAAACATTTAGAATTTATTTATTTTTTTGAAAACATTACTTAAACTTTGAATTGATAAAAATTGTATCATACCGAAATAAATAACATGCATGCATCAAATAGTTCAATACTGCTGGCCTTATTACATTAAAAACAAATCCCGAATAAATTTCAAAAAAAATGCTTAGAAATAAATTAGTCCAAAATAACTTCTGAGCTGAGCATGGCCACCACTAAGTTCCTGCCGATCCGGTCCATCACTGAGCGTCACCTGAAAAATATTCCCACAACGGGGTGACTCAACAGACTCAGTGTGTATAACCAACACTAAGTCCCAATGATTTAGGCATATCATAACATATCATACATACATAACATGTAGGGATAATGATGCAATCCCAAACCCAAACCTAGATACCATCTGCTACACATCACCCGTACCAACCATCACACCGTGGGGACTACTAAGTCGACCCTCCATCCGCTACACACCATCGAAGGCAGTCGCTGCAGTCGACGTGCTCATCGCCCTTATATATTGTGGCATAGCCACCAAATAATTATTCATGACATAAGTCACCACATTCAGATTACGTGACAGAAGTTACCACATTCAGATATTTGTGGTATAAACCACCAGATCACTTCCCCTTATCATAATTTCCCATATGCCCCATGTCATACAAACCATGCACTATCATGCCTTATGCCTTATTTCTCATTCTTATCACATTCACATATGTGCCATATATTATACTCATAGTATGAGTAGGTAAACGTACCTGAGTACTTTGCACCATTGCATGGTACTTTAGCCATATTCTTACACTTTCATATTAACACATTTGTTAAACATAACCATAAATCTATTAAGGCTTAGTGTGGGGTACACACCTGGTATACTTAACGCTTCCACTGGAATCCCGAAGAATCCCGATCTAATCCTCTAGATCTCGAGTTCCTACATTCGGCCAACACTAATCATTTTAGCTATAGGCCATTCGGCCAAATCATCAAATCCCGAAGGATTAACGCAACCAAAATCTTACCTTGCTGCCGATTTGACTACTAATCAAATCCCGAAAACTTTGTGATGACTCTTCTTGCAATCGGCTATACACTTAATCATTGAACTAGTTAGTTTTCGGCTTTCAAACAATTAGGAAACAGATCTAATCACCAAATACGGCCTTGTCCGAATGTACATATGTACTTACCTTATGGATCTAAATCCCAAAATCCTTGTATACCACTGTCGACTGGCCCTAAATAACCATAGTCAGATTCAGCTAACATAATAACCAATATGGCCGAATATGCACATTCACCTACCTTCCAAATCTTAAATCCCGGAATTAATCTCTTGTCTTGAAGATGTAGAAATACCTATAGGTACATGTTAGATCAATTTAATCATAACAAATGGCCCTTGGCCGAATATTATACATGCCTTACCTTAGATCTAAAAAGTTCCGAAACCTTCCTCCTTTGTAGTCGACAATAGGCCAAATCCTGAAAGAATCCTTCATAATTTCGGCCAAAGACATTAAGGGGATTAGTTCCTAGATTTTCGACTAAAAGAAAAGATGGAAGATTGAATAACCATTGATCTTACCTTTACTACAGAAATTGACAGCACCTTTGCCTGCCACCACAGAGAGATTCGGCTTTGTAGACTAAATAGTGATCAAAAGATTTTGACTTTTGGATTTAATAGAGTAATCGGCTAGGGGTTCACTTTGAGTATTCGGCTTTGAGTGAATTTGCAAAAGATGAAGAAGATTGATGATGGAGATTCGACTAGAACACAAGGTATTTCGGCTTTGAGAGAATAAAAGGAAACAGAGGACAATTGCTAGAGAATTCAGCAGAGTGCACAAAAGAAAAGAATAATGGCCTTACTCTTCTTCTTTGGCTGAAAATACCATCAAAAGAGCCCCACATTCGGCCACTACCTCCTTCCCTATCAAATCCCTTTATTTTTCTCTTTATCTCCTCATTATCACATCTCCTTTTCTATTAATCCTTACCTTAAATAATTATCCCCATTTATCTCTTAAAATAAAAGGATTTAAGCTCCTAAAATATAGCCTAAGTGCCGTCCATTGCTACTCTTTTTGCTGAAAAATATAAGTCACAAAATGTTGCTTGTGCCGCTCGAACTCAAGACCTCCTTGCACTGCATATGGCGTCACTTACCTGGGCTTTAAGTGGCGCCTTGCAACCACTTTAACAAGCCCAATTCTGTGTCATATTTCCCTTACAAATTTTCTTAAGACCACATTGCTTAGCTTCCTCTTTGAGATTTAAAAATCTAATAATTTCTAAGGCATTTGTCTACGCACTAAGGTTCACAGAATTCACAAAACACATTCATAACATACAAAAGCATGCTACTTCATATAATTAATCAATAATGCATAAGCCATAAATCCCGGATGTTACACACACGACCTTGCACATGGCCGTGGCCGTGGCCGTGCGTACCTCAAGAATCTTTGTACCAACATGGCAGAGGTGGTACAAATCAGACTCAACTAATTTTTGAAGTTCACGGACCCAACCACTCTAACACAGGCACCAACAAAAGCCCACGGCCGTGCGACGCGGCCGTGGACTACACTGACTTTTCAAGAACGGGCGTGGCTGTCTGAAAAATGGACATGGAGAATCAACACGCTTAGACAGATGGCCGTGCGAGGCAGCCATGTGAAACGACACGCCTCGGTCCACAGGTGTGGGAAAGTACCAGAATTGAGCCTCTATTTAAACACCAACCCCCCATCCTTCTCATTCACTTCCCACTTCTTTTCTTATCCCCTTTTCTCACATTCTCCTCCCCATAACAAGTCTCTAAACCCTTGAGCCACACCAAAGCCATGACAAAGAAGCAGAAGAAAGCAAGCGTAGTCTCCTTAGGGAGATCGCTGTACATAAGCTCATGCCGGCCGCTTCATCCAAACAACAAGCCAAGGGTCCTTGAGACCATTTATATTTTCATTTTCTTTTCTCTTTTGCTTCAATTTCCTTCACTTTGACAATCTTATGTTTAATTTAGTTTAATATATTTTAGTTTCTTAGGGTTAGGTTCTTCTGGCTGCTAGGGAATCACACCTTGGGAATCATGACCACCACCGCAGTCTAAGAAGTTCAAAAGGCTGCTTGGGAATCACGCCACTTCCGCCACCGCCAGCACCTCCGTGCTTTAGAAGTCACACCCACCTCACGAACCATCTACCAATAAGGATTCTCAGGCCCTTTTATCTTCTAGTCTTAGTTTATTTTCCTTCTTAGTCTCTTCTTCTTTATCTTTCTTATCTTTATTTATATATTTAGTTTATTTTAAATGTGTCTTAATAACTCCTGGCTAACTCTCTACGAGCTCCCCAATTTCTTCATCTAGCACAGAGCTCAGTAGCAGCCACCACCCCTATCGACCTCTGCCAACTCAAGGAATCCACCCAAAAATTCAGGAAGTGTTACTTCTCCCCTTCTATTTTTGATTTAATATTACATGATGAATATCTATCTTTGTACATTGAGGGCAATGTACATCTTAAGTGTGGGGGGTGAATATTTGTTTGAAGAAAGTGCCTAACTTTTTGCATTATTATCATATTCGGCCTAACTTTCTTCATTATTCTCAAATTCTTGAAATTAGTCTTGTTTTTAATCAATTTTCTCATATTACTAATTAGGATGAAATTTCTGATAATTTATGATTCTAATTGACATGTTTTTAAGTAAGTCATAGCCAATTATGCATTGATGATTGAAATTTTAAGATACTAGAGAATCAAGCATGGTAAGTCCATTCTTCAGAATTAAAATTTTTGCTAGGTTGTTAACCTAAATTTGAATATTATCTTGAAGTTTGAAATTTACGAGGTTGACATCAAAACACCCATAATTTTTTGTGAGATTTTGAGCCTATTATAGCATATATTCTTTTCCATGCTCACTTTATTGATTATGAGTGTGTCAACTTTGAATTGTTATTCTAGAACTTGCCTCATTCATACAGATCGAGACCACACCTATGATTTGATATACTGAAATGATAAAGGCACATAGGATTTAACCTACTTACTCCACTAAAAGCCTACCTTCATAATTAACCCCTAGTGAACCTCGTTGATCCTAATAACCCTTTTTATTGACTCACCCACTAATATTAACCCAAAACCCTTTGTACTTGTTATCACCATTCCTTTTGACTACCCTTATATCGAGATTTGATTTGATTAGTTACCTAATTATATTATTTCAGTAGTTAAATTTATCCTTTATATATTTGACTTGTAATTAAAAAAATCGAATTATACTTGTAATTAAAAAAATCGAATTATATTCATTTTTAGTTGTGTGATTAAGTGAGCTTATGTATTAAATTCCAATTATTGAAGAAGAGGCTCGTACTAAAGTATTATCAATAGTAGTATTATCAGTTTCCAATTGATGTAATTATTTAGGATCAGTTCATTTTTTTCTAGGTAGGTAACTTATCAATTCAATCTCGATTCTATCCTTTTAATTCAGCCTATACCCATACCCTTAACCTAAGCCCCGTTACAACCCTGTTAAAGACCTTTTGATCTATTTATCATCTCATTTTACAGTGGTGGAGATTTGATTTTCAGGCAAGCCTATGGGATTAACTCTTCAGGTTCGACTTTTGAGTGCTTAATTTTGAACCTTAAACACTTCGAGTGATTTGAGTGAATCTTTTGTGAGGATGTCAGTCGTTATAGATTTTGAATTAAAGGTAATTATTCAGGTAAAGGGAAACACCTAAGTTTTCGTAATACAAATGTATGACTTATATTGTTTGAATCTTTAGGACTCTTCGAGTTAGATCATCCATGTATAAATTATCTATGAATTATGATGAGACATTGTCGGTAGGAATTATGAATTATGGAATGTTCGTTTTAATTGTAAGTTGAGAATTTTGCTTGAGGACAAGCAAAAGCTTAAGTGTGGGGGTATTTGATAAATCGTAAAAGTAACATACTTTAAGCCCACATTTAGTATGCTTTTGGATGAATTAAGCCTCGATTTATGTAAAAAAGTGCTCTTAATCCTTTGTTTTCATGTTTTATACTCAGGAAAGCACCCGAGGATGAAAAGAATGAGAAAGACCAGATTTGTGGAGAATTACTCAAAGATAGCCAGTTGATCCATCTTAAGAAGCTGGAATTCTACTCAAGATGGCGGATATCTCCTTCAATTCCTTCAGGGAGTTTTAGGGATTTCTTATGTTTTGTTTTATCTTTTCTTTTGAGATGTTTTCTTTATTTGATATAAGCTAAACCCTTCAGATACCCGAGGGGGATGAAACCTAAGACAGATCTTGTTATTGTTTTCTGAACTATATGATAAATATTTGACTTGTTCTTTATTATGTGTGCTTAATTCTTGTGTTGATATTTTCGGGATATTAATTCAAGTATGATGTGCTTAAGTGAAGGAGCAAAAGTCCCTACTTAAGAGTAGATCTAGCATAATTAAGCGGAGTTGATCGCACGCCTAGAGATAGGGTGACGAGATTTTGCCGGATTAGAGTAAAACCTAATATGGGAGTCCATAGATCGAGTTAATGCGATTCTAGGGGTTTTAATTAGAAAGAGATTTCAATTAATCAACCTAGGTTAGACGTTGTTCACTTCGAGAGAGGGTTTAATATAACTTAGGGAATCTTACGGATCAAGTCAAGTGAATACATCGTCTGGTTCAGTGTTAGATAACAAGTGAAGTCTAGGTGGATTCTTCCTAGGGTATCGTCTTAATCAACTGAGTTTTTCTTCCAAGTTATTTTTCCCAATTCATTCTCTTTTTGTCTTTGCATCTTTAGTTTAGTTGATAGTTAAATTTAGATTAGATAAACATTCACTTAATTCTTAGGCTAAATAAAAGAAAGAGAGTTAGTATTAGTACTTTTGCTTCCTTTGAGATTCGATATTCCGGTCTTGCCTAAGCTATACTACTGTTCGATATGTGTGCTTGCCTTAAAATCATTGTCAGAGTTAGTTTCCAGTTTCGATCATTCTCATTATAAATTTAAAGCTCTGATTTCGACAATCAATGGATCAAAAGGAATTAAATTTACTGCAACGACAGTGGCTTGAACTATTGAAGGATTATGTGCTAATGATCGATTACCATCTGGGGAAAGCGAATGTAGTTGCGGATGCTTTAAGTAGAAAATCCTTGTATGCTTTGAGAGCTATGAACACGAGTTTGTGATTGTTTGATGATGGTGCTATAATGGCCGAGTTCAGAGCTAGACCACTATTTGTTCAACAGATATGTGAGGCTCAAAGGAATGATAATGAAATACTAGCTAAAATAGCTAAGTGTGAATCAGGAACTAATTCTGAATTTCGGGTGAGTTCGGATGGTTGCTGAATGTTCCATGATAGAATTTGTGTACCCAAAGATGACGAGTTGATCCGAGAAATTTTACAAGAGGCACATAGTAGTTATTTGTCAGTGCACCCGGGCAGCACGAAAATGTACAATGATCTGAAGAAATTTTATTGGTGGCCAGGAATGAAAAGAGACATCTCGGAGTATGTAACGAAATGTCTGATTTGTTAACAAGTGAAAGCTGAACATCAAGTGCCGTCGGGATTACTTCAGCCAGTGATGGTTCCTGACTGGAAGTGGGATCAGATTACCATGGATTTTGTTACGGGCTTGCCTATGACTCCGAAGAAGAGAGATGCTGTGGGTTATTGTTGATAGATTAACGAAGTCAGCTCACCTTATACCTGTGCGTATTGATTATTCACTAGAAAAGTTAGTTGAGTTGTATATTGCAGAGGTAGTAAGATTACATGGAGTGCATGTATCTATTATCTCGGATAGAGACCCGAGATTTACTTCGAGGTTTTGGAAGAAGTTACAGGAGGCCTTGGGTACAAGGTTGAATTTTAGTACTACATTTCATCTTAAAACTGATGGTCAATCTGAGAGAGTAATCCAAGTTCTTGAGGATATGCTCCAATGCTGTGTGTTAGAGTTCGAAGCTAGTTGGGAGAGATTTTACCGTTGGTCAAATTTGTTTACAATAACAGTTATCAGTCGAGCATATGGATGGCACTGTATGAAGCCTTATATGGTCGTAAGTGTCAGACTCCCTTATATTGGACCGAGCTGAGTGAGAAGCGAATTCATGGGATTGATTTAGTTAAAGAGACTGAGGAGAAAGTGAAAGTGACCTGGGATAGTCTGAAAGCTGCTTCGGACCGACAAAAGTTGTATGCGGATTTGAAAAGAAAGGAAATTGAGTTTCTAGTGGCCGACAAAGTATTTCTGAAAGTGTCACCATGGAAGAAAATATTGAGATTTGGTCGAAAAGGTAAATTGAGTCCAAGTTTTATAGGGCCGTATGAGATTACCGAAAGGATTGGGCCAGTGGCATATCGGTTGGCTTTACCGGTAAAGTTAGAGAAAATTCACAATATGTTCCATGTATCAATGTTAAGGCATTATCGCTCTGATCCTTCGCATGTGATTCCTCCAACATAAATTGAGATACGACCGGATATGACATATGAGGAAGAGCCGATTAAAATCTTGGCTTGAGAAGTGAAACAGTTGAAAAGTAAGGACATAGCCTATGTAAAAGTCTTGTGGCAGAAACACGGTGTAGAAGAGGCTACATGGGAACCAGAGGAAGCCATGAAGAGCAATATCCAAACCTCTTTACCGGTAAGATTTTCGAGGACAAAAATCTCTAAAGAGAGGGAGAGTTGTAATAGCCCGGTTTTGGGGCTAGTCGGAACAGTGGTTTCGAGACCACTAATCTGAGGTGGAGGAAAATTATTTTGATATTATTTTATGTGTCGTAAAATGTTTATAGGGATACATGAGAATTTTGGTACCTTAGTTTTAACGATTGATTGTATAATTGCAAAAAAGGACTAAATCGCATAAAGTGCGACAGTTCTATTTTACAAGGTAGAGGTGTCTAATAGCCATAGAATATTAAATTGAAGTTCCTCAAAGTGCAATTAGGCCATTAGGAGGGCATGGCCGGCCATAGGAATGAAGGGGGACAATAGGATTAAATGTTGGTCAAATTTGGTGGAGATTAGGTGATAAAAAATGACTAAAATAAGATAAAAAGATGAGATATCATCTTTTACTATTCCTGCATCTTCTCCACCGAAATTTGAAGAGAGAATAGGGGCTTTTGAAGTTCAAAATTTCAGCTACATTGCATCATTGCTAGTAAGTCAATTTGATGGTTATTTTTGATGATTTTTGTACTTTTGGAGTCCCCAAAGCTTAAGCTAGCTAATGAGGGGACTAATTTGAGATATGGTTGAAAGTCTAAGGACTTGCCATGAAAGTAGTTATGTTGTTAGCTGAATTTTTATGGAAGGAAATAAATGTTAGGGAGGTGAGAAACAACTTTTGTGAAATGTGTTAGCATGAAAACACCTAAATAGGAATTGAATGCAAAGATTAAATTTGTGTCATAAATGCATGAAATAGTTGGAAATGTGAGTAGTTGTAAGAGAAATAAATGTTCAGCTAAACTTGTTTATTGAGTAAATGTGTTGAAAACTAAATTACGAGCCTAGGGACAAAATCGTAATTTTGCCATGGTATAAGGGCAAAATGGTCATTTTTGCCCAAGTATAGATTTTGATGTATTATGATCATAGGATGATTTAAATGAATTGAATTTCATTTTTATAGATCAAGAAGAGCGTGGAATCAACCTTGACCGTGGAAAAGGCAAGGTGACGGATTAAATCGTTAGTTAACACTTTTTGCACCGAGGTAAGTTTATGTGTAAACAATGCATATTTGTGTAAACATTATGTTGCTAATTAGTGTATGGCATGGTTGAGAACATATGTGGTTTAAAATGGATTGAATGTGGTAGACATTGAATAATTACTGTGTGAACGGTGAAATAATTATATAAATGTGTAATGACGACACCTGTTGGTGGGTTATGTTCGATACCACATTGTTGCTTAAATTATGATGGGCTATGTGCGATACCATCATCTATTAATCATTTGGTGGGCTAAGTACGATACCATCATAAGTAATCTTTTTGGTGGGCTAAGTGCGATACCACTGTAACTAATCTTTTTGGTGGGCTAGGTGCGATACCACCGTAACTAATCTTTTTGGTGATAATAAAGGCTGTTGGTGGGCTAAGTGCGAAACCACCGAGTAATTTGACAATGAGTAATGGTGTTAGAGATAGTGATGTGTTGTATTATTTGACTTTGTGATGCAAAGTGCAGGGGAACCTGTTAATGAATGTATGTATTAAGCTTATGATATGGTTGGAATGTAGGAATGGAGAAAAGGAGTAAGCATGATCATGAATGCATATTGTTTCTTGGTTAGTATGTAATGCTATGTAATTGTTTAATACATGTTATAATGTTATATTGTTTACAAGTAAACTTACTAAGCTTAAAGCTTACTCCCCCTTCTCTTTTTCCCTTGTTTTATAGAGTTTAAGAGCCAAGCCGAGATACAAAGATATTCAGAAGATCGCCCACACTATCAGCTCACCTCGGTATACCTAGACTTAATGATTTTGTACATGGCATGTATAGGGGCTAGACTAGTTAGGATATTTTGTCATTTTGGCCAAAATGTATTGGCCCTTGTTAAGATAACTATTTTGTATATTGCCATGGTTGATGGCTCACCTTATCATTTATGAAATTAAAAAATTATCTATTGAAGTTCATATTGAGATTATGAGATGTTTATTAGTGTGTTGAATGGGTTCATGTAGTGTAAGCTATAGGGGTACAAAGAGCTTGGCAAACAGCCTTGCTCTTGTCCACATGGGTAGGCACACGGGAGTGTGTCTAGGCCGTGTGTGACACACGATCAAGCCGTGGGCGTGTGCCCCGGGCCGTGTGAAGTCTGCATCTTGAAATTGGAATTTGAATTGTCACACGGTTGAAGCACACGGACGTGCCCAGGCCATGGGGATTAATCAGAGGCGACCACGGTCCAGCCATATAGGCGTGTGTCCAGGTCGTGCAACTCAAGTCAGTGTCGACCACAGGCGTTGAATCCCCTGGTGTGTGGTGGCTGGATACGGGGGTGTGTAGAGGATGGACCCTAGGCTGGGTTGGGTGCATTTTGCATTATTATTTGATATGTGGATTGGTGTGGTTTGGGCTAAGCCCATGTGTGGAAATCTGTGGACTAATTACACACTGAGTCGGTTTGACTCACCCAAATTTTACCAAACAACGCAGGTGATACATGATGCTTGGACCGGACTGGAGCTGATACGAGGTGGCCATGCAGAAGATGTTTATTTGTTTTATGCACTTTATATTTTTAGTACTTTTGAGTAAATCTTAATTGTAATAAGGCCACTTAAAGTATTTTGGGGATTCTATTATGTTTACGTTGGATTAATTATCGAGCTAATAACTGGGAATGTTTTCTTTCAAATAAATTATATCTTAAAAACTTATATTAAAGTTTTAAATCCGGGAATTTGTAACAACTTAGTTTTACTTAGAATTTTAAATATACCATGTTTTATAAATGACGGAAAATTATTAAGTTTTCACCTTTATGTTAAATTTTTTTCAAACTTTTTCCTCAGTAGCATTCTAAATTCGGCCGTGGTGTTTGGGCCGGGTTTGGGGTGTTACAACAACGGAAGGTAAAATTTTAGTGTTTGATGGAGACAATAATTCATTAACAGATTCATCATCATCAAATATAAATTTAGATTTATCTTCATAAATCAACTCAAAAGTCTCCTCTACTAATGAGTCAATTATGTCGACACAGTTTACGCTCAGGATTTCACTTGGATGACTAATAGCATCGTAAACATTAAACTTCATGATCTCCTCATCAAATTCCATTGTGAGAGTTTCACTTCGAACGTCGATCTTAGTGCTAGCAGTACTAAGGAAAGGTCAGCCCAACAAGAGGTCTGAAGATCTAGGAGTGCTATCCTCCTCCATTTTTATCACATAAAAATCTATAGGGAAAATAAGTTTGTTAACTTTTACCAATACGTCCTTGAGGACTCCTTCGGGATGCACAATAGACCTGTCTGCCAACTGAATGATAACACATGTTTTCGTCAAAAAACCCTCGTTAAGTGATTCATAAATGAAAAAAGGCATTACATTTATGGAGGCCCCTAAATCACACATAGCTCTTTTAATTCCTAAGTGGCCTATTTTGCATGGTATAGCAAACATGCCCCTATCTTTGCATTTTGCTGGCATCTTCCGCTATAGCAGTACGGATACATTCTCACCAACACTTACCTTTTCATTACCTGTTAATTTTCATTTGTTGGTGCAGAACTCTTTAAGGAACTTGGCATACCGCAGAATCTGTCTAATAGCATCCAAAAGTGGCATGATGATCTCGACATTTCTGAATGTTTTGAGGATCTCTTTATCTTATTTACCTTTTTGACATTGATTTAATCGTCCTGGAAATAGAGGTTGAATTTTTGGCAATGGGGTTTTGCTCGGACCTGTTCGTCGTTTTTGGGCTTTTCCTGGGCGATTTCTTGGCCAAGATTTTTCCAGGAATTGGTTCCAGTAAGCGTCACTACATTCGCATTTTGTCTCGGGTTTGGTTTTTTTTGTGATGTCAGCTTCCCTTGAGAACTCATTTTCTCAATTAATGTGGTCAATTCTCTTATAGATGCCTCAGTTTTCTGTTGAAAATCAACATATTAGCTGCTAATTTATTGACCAAAGTTACTAGAGAATTACCTGGATCTCGTGGCTATTGTGGAACCTAATTTTGGTATGGTCGGTTGATCGTGTATTAGAGTCTTAAAAATTTATAAAAAGAGTGATCAAACCTGGAAACTAACTACGACAATGATGTGAGGCAAGCGTACCTATCGAACAGTAGTCTAGTTGAGGCAAGACCGGAATGTCGAACCCAAAGGAACCAAAAGTACTAATACTAACTCTCTTTTTATTATTTAGCCTAAGAATTAAAGTTATTTGTTTATCTAAAATTAACTAAGTACTAAACTAAAGACTCTAAGACAAAGAAGAATGAAATTTGGGAAAAATACTTTGAGAAAAAACCAATTGATTAAGACGACACCAAAGAAAGAATCCACCTAGACTTCACTTGTTATCTAACTCTGAACCAAACGATTTATTTATTTGACTTGATCCGTAAGATTCCCTAAGTTATATTAATCCCTCTCTCGAGGTGACTAACGTCTAACCCTAGGTTGATTAATTGAAATCTCTTTCTAATTAAAACCCCTAGAATAGCATTAACTCGATCTATGGACTCCCATATTAGGTTTCACCCTAATCCGGCAAAATCTCGTCACCCTATCTCTAGGCGTGCGATCAACTCCGCTTAATTATGCTAGATCTACTCTTAAGCAGGGAATTTTGCTCCTCCACCTAAGCACATCACACTTGAATTAATATCCCAGAAATACCAACAGAAAAATTAAGAACACATAATTAAGAACAAGTCAAATATTTATCATAGTTTAGCAAACGATAACAAGATTCATCTTAGGTTTCATCCCCTCAGGTATCTGAGGGTTTAGTTCATAACAATAAAAGAAAACATCTTAGAAGAAAAGATAAAACAAAACATAAGAAATCCCTAAAACCTCTGAAGGAATTGAAGGAGAGATCCGCGTCTTGAGTATAATTCCGACTTTTTGAGATGGATCAACTGGCTATCTTTGAGTAAATCCCCACAAATCTGCCTTCTTTGGCCTAGTTGGATGCCCCCTGACTAAGGCATTGGGTCCCCCCTTTTCTGGTCATACTTAGGGTGTTTATATAGGCATCTAAATATGTTTCTTTGCCCCTAAGTATCCAAATCTGAGTGAAACTCTTCTTTCCTACGACAAGGACACGCCCATGGCATACGCCCGTGTGATTCGTGGCCAGGCCATGTTCGAGCCTGTTGAATGAGCCACGGCCGTGTGGTCTTGGGCCCAGGCTGTGTGGATTTCGTGATATGGCCCATTTACTCCATTTTTGGCCCGTTTTCCGTTCTTTTCATCATCCGGTGCTCTCCTGGGTATAAATCATGAAAATAAAGGATTAAGAACGCCAATTTATATAATTTAAGGCTTAATTCATCCAAAAGCATGCTAAATGTGGGCTTAAAATATGTTACTTTTACGGTTTATCAAATACCCCCACACTTAAGCTTTTGCTTGTCCTCAAGCAAAATTCTCAACTCACAATTAAACAAACTTCCTTGATTCATAATATTCATCGATAATGATTCATCATAGTTCATAGCTAATTCATACATGGATAATTCAACTCAAAGGGTCCTAAAGATTCAAACAATTAAAGTCATACATTTATAGTCCTGAAAACATTAGGTGTTTCCCCTTACCAAAATAATTACCTCTAATTCAAAATTAACAAGAGTTAGCATTCTCACTAAAGATTCACTCAAACCACTCGAAGTGTTTAAGGTTCAGACTTAAGCACTCAGAAGTCGAACATGAAAAGTTAATCCCATTGGCTTGCATGAAAGTCAAATCTCCACCACTAAAATATGAGATGATACACAAATCAAAAGGTCTTTAACAGGGTTGTAATGGGGCTTGGGTTAAAGGTGTGGATAAAGGCTGAGTTAGAGGGTTAGAATCGAGATTGAATTGACGATTTACCTAACTAGAAAAATGAACTAATCTTAAATAATTACATCATTTGAAAACTAATAATAAGAGCTTTTTCTTCAAGATTTGAAATTTAAACATGTAAGCTCACTTAATTATAGAACTAATAATAAATATACTTCGTTATTTTTTTTAAGAACAAGTCAAATAATAGGAAAAAAACTTTTACAACTGAAATGTAGAACATAATTGGGCAACTGTTCAAAATCAAATCTCGACAAAAAGGGAGTCAATGAATGGTGATAACAAATACAAAGGGTTTTGGGTTAATATTAGTAGGTGAGTCAATAAAAAGGGTTGTTATGATTAAATGGGGTTCACTATGGGTTAATTGTGAAGGTAGGCTTTTAGTGGAGTGGGTTAAAACCTAGGTGCCTTTATCATCTCTGTATGTCAAATCAAAGGTGTGGTCTCGACATGTATCATCAATGCAAGTTCTAGAATAACAAATCAATGTTGGCACACTTATAATCAATAAAGTGAGCACAAAAGAGAATGTATGCTCTAAAAGGCTCAAAATCTCATTTAAAATTATGGGTTTTTGATGTCAACCTCGTAAATTTCAAACTTCAAAGTAATAATTAGATTTAGGTAGACAACCTAACAACTTTTTAATTTTCGAAAAATATACTTATCATACTTGATTCTCTAGTATTCTTCAAATCTAATCATCAATGCACAATTATCAATGACTTAATCCAAAACATATCAATAAATATCATAAATCAGAGGAAATTTCATTCTAATCATAGTATGTGAAACTTATTTTAAGACAAGATATCATTTAGGGATTTTAGAATAATGCAGAAAGTTAGGCACTTTCTCGAAATAAATATTTACCCCCTACACTTAAGATGTATATTGCCCTCAATGTACAAAAATATATATGCAATTTAAGAGAGAGAGGGAGGTGAGACTTCTTGAATTTGGATGGTTTCCTGGAGTTGGAAGTCGATAGGGGTGGTGGCTGCTACCGAGCTCTGCGCTAGATGAAGAAATTGGGGAGCTCATAGAAAATTAGCCAAGAATTAATAAGACACATTTAAAATAAACTAAATATATAATTAAAGGTAAGAAATATAAAGATGAAGAAAATAGAAATGTAAATAAAATTGAAATTAATGATTAATGGACCAAATAGTCCTTATTGTTGGATGGTTCACGAGGTGGGTGTGACCTCTAAGGCTGCGGAGGTGCTGGCGGTGGCAAAAGTGGCGTGATTCCCAAGCAGCCTTTAGAACCTCTAAGGCTGCATTGAGGTAGTGGTTGTGGTTTCGGTGTGATTCTCTAGCAGCCTTTAGAACCTGACACTAAGAAACTAAAATAAAATAAACTAAATTAAGCATAAAATAGTCAAAGAGAAGGAAAATAAAGGAGAAGAGTAAAGAAAAAGAAGAATTAAATGGTCTCTGTAACATCCCAAAATTGGCCCTAGTAGGATTGGGCCGATTGGGAATTGGGCTTTAAAAAAAAATCCGAGTATCGATTTAATTCGTATTTTGGTGTTTAGGTTATGAAGGAAAATTTTCTTATTTATTTTCGTGTTTAATATAGTCCTGAAGAAGAATTAGAATTTATTGGGATGGAATAATATTAAATTTTGAGAATTTATGGAAATGGACTAAGTGGCATTGACACATAAATTAATTAAAGTGTCAATGTGTAGCATAAGATGAGTTAATGGCCAAGTGGTGATGGCGCATGGGTTTAAGCATGAGGGAGAAGGTTCGAATCCCTTGTTTAGCATCTAGGTGAATTTTATTTTGAATTTTTCTGTACATGTATAGCAAGTGTCGGCCAAGAGCATATATGGTATGTGTTGACCATGTTATTTTTGGTTAGAATATCAAAGGAATAAGGAAATTGTTAACTTAAGGAAGGGAATCAAGAAAATAAGGAAAGATGTGAAGATATGAGGCAAGAATCAAGGAATTGTTTATGGAAACAATATCTTGGCCAATAGACCATGCATATGGACGGCAATATGGCTAGGGGGGAGCCGAATTTTGGTGATAGTTGGCTAGGAATTTTAGTCTTTTATTTTGGTCATTTTTAGTTTTGTGCATAGTTTTGCAAATTCTCTCAACCTTTTCTCCCTTTGGCCGAATTGTGCATTGGTAAGCCTTGATTATTTTGACCATTTGGTCATTTTTGTTATTGCTTTAGTACTTGTTTGTGCCTTTTTCTTTTGAGTGCCGAAAATCACCTACACCAAAAGCCATTCTTTTTCTCTTTTATTCTCCCCATTGCCGAATACTCACCTCTCTCTCAAGCTCATCTTTTTCTTTCTTTTTCTTCTATTCACTTTGAAATCAAAGCAACATCATCACCATCTTTTTCCTATTTTATTTCTTTTCAATCGAAATTCTCTCCACCTACACTCTCATGGCCGAATGCTAATGTGCCTATAAGCCAAATTTATTTTCTTTTCCTTGATCATACATAGCCGAATCTTTCATCAATCAAACACCATTCTCAATCCTTTCCTTTCGACCGTGGAAAATAGGTAAGAGATTCTTTTTCGTTTTCGATTAGTTTATAGTGTGGCCGAATATTGATGGTGTCATGAAGGATCATTTGGATCGAAATAATCGTTCGTTCTAGTAACGTCTTCTTTGTTACTCTTTAGTGCAATAACGGAAGTTGGAAATCAAGAAGTCGTGGGTGACACAAATCGTTGGAATCGATTTTTGTGGTAAGGAAATCACATCTTTAAAACCTTGGTATTATTTCGAAATTATTTTAGATTGGAGTAACGATCTTTGTCTTTGAAGACATTCAATATAGGGAAGAAAAGGGCGGTGTTTAGTCTTCGGAAGAGGGGAGGTTCTGTTATTCCCCCTAAGTTCAAACAAAGGACTATTTCGGGAATCCGGGATTTTCCACCGGGTTGCGGACGTTCAACCGAGGAAAATCAATTGTTCGAAGTTGTTCGTACTCCTGAACCATTATTTATTCGTGGATTCAATTCGGTTAGCGAACCATCAATCGGGGAGATATCGCAAGTAGAAGTACTACGAAAATCCGAGGGTAAATTTCTAGATCGTTATGTTTAGATCGATTCTATTATTAGATTATAGTGTTCTAATTATTGCGATACGTATGGGTGTTGACGAGCGGGAAAGTGTAGTTCTCTCTATAACCAGGTGTGTAACTTCACACTCATTTTCGGGTTAGACATCAAGTTGTGAGTACTGTGCTTAAATCGTAAAAATGCTAAAAACGGAAATTTTGGTAGTAATCAATATTTTCTGGTAAATACATGAAAAGGGTGAAAACCGAGAATTATGCGAAAAACTGTTAAATTGCTAAAATGGGCCGTTAACCCGTTAGATTGATAAATTGGGTCAAAATACTCTAGTTCGATAAATTGGGCCAAAATACTCTAGTTCGATAAATTGGGCCAAAATACTCTAGTTCGAAATATGGGCCAAAGTTCATTAAACTGCTAAATGGGCTAGTTGCTAAATTATCTATATGGGCCAAATAAAATGTTTAATGATAAACCCACCGATGTTATGGAATAATTAAAAATTTGTTATGTGATTATATTTTGTTATACACGCATGATTGCATGGGGTGGGATATATGAAGAGAAGAATGACCAGTTGCCAAAAATCTAGTTCGGTGGCTCTGCCACAAATTTGGCTCAATGCCTCTAGTTCGGTGGCTCTGCCACAAATTCGGCTAAATGCCTCTAGTTCGGTGACAATGTCACAATCTAGTTCGGTAGTGCACTACAAAATTATTTAAAGGCTTAAAGCCTATGATTGGTGTGTTTGGCGGGGTGGGTTGACTTGATCCCCACAGGTGTGTTGGTTGGTACGGGGGTGTTAGCGGATGGAAACTAGGCTTGGTTGGGAAAAATTCATTATACATGCATTTTAATTTATTTTATTTTACTTTATATTATATTGTTGAATTCTGTAAATGGGCTCAAGCCCAGCATAATATCTTGACGATCTGGCCCAATAATGGTGGTAAGTGAGTTGCACACTGAGTTCTTTGTAACTCACCCAATTTTATTAACCTTTTCAGGTAATGGAAATTGATGTGGACTTGGGCCGGAGATGACTTGGTGGAGGCCATACTACGAACTTGGGTTTTATAAACTATGAACTTTATTTTAAGTCACTTATCTTAAATTTCTGTTATGGTTTGATGTAATAAGGCCTCTTATTATGTTTTTATGAATTTTATTGTGTGGATGGTTTAAATTTTATTTCCAAACTTTTAATATGGTTTTATCTTAAATATGTTAAGTTTTCTTAAGAACATTGGTTTTATAACAAAATTTTTGGACACCTTAATCATTTTAAATTCTTTCAAAGTCCTTTTAAACTATCTTAAGAATTTGATATTTATATTTGACGATAAGTTTTCAAACAAGTATTTTTCTTAAGCCACAAATTTCAAACCCTCGAATTTAATTTTATTAAACTCTATTTTTAAAAAGTTTTGTAGCACTATTCTATTTTAACCATTGAGAATGAACGAATGTATGATTTGTGTGACAAACCAAATCTTGTCTAAACGCATAGACCGGGTTTGGGGTGTTACATTTAATGGTATCAGAGCCCAGTTCAAAACTCGGCTGTGGTTTGGGTTCAACAATGATATTTGGTTGAAAAACAATTTAAATTTCTAGACTTTTGATTTAAAGGTAGTATGGCACCATGAGCATCCCGCGCCAAGTCAAGTAAGTATCTGTATACTGATTGTTTATTATCATTGTGAAATGATCTTAAGAAACACTCTAGAACTTCTAGTTTTAGGTGTTGAAAATCGTAGAGATTGAGACAATAGGATATGATTGCGAAAACAACTCTATCTCTTTCATATCATAAAACATCGTTAATAAACAACTGAAATAGTAATCTGATTCATAAAACTCTTAATCAGATTAAATCGAATTAGTCGCTATGAGCACTAGAGGACGTGGTTGTGGACGCGGTAGACGTGGCCGTGGTAGAGGACGAGGTGTTAGGGGCGCAACTGAAGTGCCGGGTCATATGCCGAAAATGGATGCACCTGCGTCACTCGAGAGTGAGACGGGATCACATGACCATATGGAAGAAGATAATGCTGTGACACGAGCAATGCTGCGAGTCCTTGAAGGGGTCGCTGGATCCAGAACCGGACCAACAGCTCGTGGTTCGATATCGGAGCGACTGAAATCAAGTGGAGCTGAAGTTTTCAGAGGTGTCTCTGGTGTAGCTCCCAATGTCGCTGAATATTGGCTTGAGGCAGTAGAGCGAATCATGGACGATCTTGAGTGCACTGTGGAACAAAAGCTAAGAGGAGCGGTATCTTTGTTAAGGGACGAAGCTTACCAATGGTGGCTTACTATCCGAGAAGGCACTGATGCTGCATTAGTTAATTGGGAATTCTTCAAGGCTTCCTTTCAAGGGAAATATGTGGGAACAAGCTATGTGGATGCCCGAAGGAAGGAATTCTTGAACCTAGTATAAGGAAATAAGACGGTGGCAGCATATGAGGCTGAGTTCTTACGTTTGAGTCGCTATGCTCGAACGATAGTGGCAACGGATCATGAGCGTTGTGTACGCTTTGAGGATGGCTTAAAAGATGAGTTGCGGGTTCTGATAGCCCCACAACAAGTTAGAACTTTTGCCACGCTTGTGGAGAAGGCCAAGATAGCCGAAGAGGCTAAGAATTCGGAACGACAGAAACGGGAGCAAGTTCGAAGCAAGAGAGATATGAAGTATTCGGGTTCTTCAAAAAGGTTTTTGAAGAGGCCGATTGTGCTAGGGCTAGATCTTCGGCACCGAGGCATATTTTCGTAATGGAGGCGTTAGCATCGCTAGTGGTTGAGACGGGGTCTTATGATCGAATTAGGATTGATGAGCTGACTCAGATAGTTAAAGAAGTTTTGGAGGAGGTTAGGAGCATGCCTGAGATGTAGGTTTAAGGAGCATAAGGCTCGGGTTTGCTTACTCACCCTTAAGTCAGGTATGTTTTGGTTAGAAGTGATGATTGAACGTAGGAAAAATTTTGGTATAAGTGGTAGATAATGGTTTGCGATGGTGGATTAGATGCCTGGTTATGGGAGAAAGGATTTAATATTTGGTTAAAAAGTACATTTTGGTTTTATTAAGATCAGAGTGCGCAGCAAAAGCATAGTGGTGTGTTTTGAGCAGTGTGTTAGTAGTTGGATTGGAAAATTTCGAGGACGAAATTTCTTTAAGGAGGGTAGAATTGTAACATCCCAAAATTGGCCCTAGTAGGATTGGGCCGATTGGGAATTGGGCTTTAAAAAAAAATCTGAGTATCGATTTAATTCGTATTTTGGTGTTTAGGTTATGAAGGAAAATTTTCTTATTTATTTTCGTGTTTAATATAGTCCTGAAGAAGAATTAGAATTTATTGGGATGGAATAATATTAAATTTTGAGAATTTATGGAAATGGACTAAGTAGCATTGACACATAAATTAATTAAAGTGTCAATGTGTAGCATAAGATGAGTTAATGGCCAAGTGGTGATGGCGCATGGGTTTAAGCATGAGGGAGAAGGTTCGAATCCCTTGTTTAGCATCTAGGTGAATTTTATTTTGAATTTTTCTGCACATGTATAGCAAGTGTCGGCCAAGAGCATATATGGTATGTGTTGACCATGTTATTTTTGGTTAGAATATCAAAGGAATAAGGAAATTGTTGACTTAAGGAAGGGAATCAAGAAAATAAGGAAAGATGTGAAGATATGAGGCAAGAATCAAGGAATTGTTTATGGAAACAATATCTTGGCCAATAGACCATGCATATGGACGGCAATATGGCTAGGGGGGACCCGAATTTTGGTGATAGTTGGCTAGGAATTTTAGTCTTTTGTTTTGGTCATTTTTAGTTTTGTGCATAGTTTTGCAAATTCTCTCAACCTTTTCTCCCTTTGGCCGAATTGTGCATTGGTAAGCCTTGATTATTTTGACCATTTGGTCATTTTTGTTATTGCTTTAGTACTTGTTTGTGCCTTTTTCTTTTGAGTGCCGAAAATCACCTACACCAAAAGCCATTCTTTTTCTCTTTTATTCTCCCCATTGCCGAATACACACCTCTCTCTCAAGCTCATCTTTTTCTTTCTTTTTCTTCTATTCACTTTGAAATCAAAGCAACATCATCACCATCTTTTTCCTATTTTATTTCTTTTCAATCGAAATTCTCTCCACCTACACTCTCATGGCCGAATGCTAATGTGCCTATAAGCCAAATTTATTTTCTTTTCCTTGATCATACATAGCCGAATCTTTCATCAATCAAACACCATTCTCAATCCTTTCCTTTCGACCATGGAAAATAGGTAAGAGATTCTTTTTCGTTTTCGGTTAGTTTATAGTGTGGCCGAATATTGATGGTGTCATGAAGGATCATTTGGATCGAAATAATCGTTTGTTCTAGTAACGTCTTCTTTGTTACTCTTTAGTGCAATAACGGAAGTTGGAAATCAAGAAGTCGTGGGTGACACAAATCGTTGGAATCGATTTTTGTGGTAAGGAAATCACATCTTTAAAACCTTGGTATTATTTCGAAATTAGTTTAGATTGGAGTAACGATCTTTGTCTTTGAAGACATTCAATATAGGGAAGAAAAGGGCGGTGTTTAGTCTTCGGAAGAGGGGAGGTTCTGTTATTCCCCCTAAGTTCAAACAAAGGACTATTTCGGGAATCCGGAATTTTCCACCGGGTTGCGGATGTTCAACCAAGGAAAATCAATTGTTCGAAGTTGTTCGTACTCCCGAACCATTATTTGTTCGTGGATTCGATTCGGTTAGCGAACCATCAATCGGGGAGATATCGCAAGTAGAAGTACTACGAAAATCCGAGGGTAAATTTCTAGATCGTTATGTTTAGATCGATTCTATTATTAGATTATAGTGTTCTAATTATCGCGATACGTATAGGTGTTGACGAGCGGGAAAGTGTAGTTCTCTCTATAACCAGGTGTGTAACTTCACACTCATTTTCGGGTTAGACATCAAGTTGTGAGTACTGTGCTTAAATCGTAAAAATGGTAAAAACAGAAATTTTGGTAGTAATCAATATTTTCTGGTAAATACATGAAAAGGGTGAAAACCGAGAATTATGCGAAAAACTGTTAAATTGCTAAAATGGGCCGTTAACCCGTTAGATTGATAAATTGGGCCAAAATACTCTAGTTCGATAAATTGGGCCAAAATACTCTAGTTCGATAAATTGGGCCAAAATACTCTAGTTCGATAAATTGGGCCAAAATACTCTAGTTCGAAATATGGGCCAAAGTTCATTAAACTGCTAAATGGGCTAGTTGCTAAATTATCTATATGGGCCAAATAAAATGTTTAATGATAAACCCACCGATGTTATGGAATAATTAAAAATCTGTTATGTGATTATATTTTGTTATACACGCATGATTGCATGGGGTGGGATATATGAAGAGAAGAATGGCCAGTTGCCAAAAATCTAGTTCGGTGGCTCTGCCACAAATTTGGCTCAATGCCTCTAGTTCGGTGGCTCTGCCACAAATTCGGCTAAATGCCTCTAGTTTGGTGACAATGTCACAATCTAGTTCGGTAGTGCACTACAAAATTATTTAAAGGCTTAAAGCCTATGATTGGTGTGTTTGGCGGGGTGGGTTGACTTGATCCCCACAGGTGTGTTGGTTGGTACGGGGGTGTTAGCGGATGGAAATTAGGCTTGGTTGGGAAAAATTCATTATACATGCATTTTAATTTATTTTATTTTACTTTATATTATATTGTTGAATTCTGTAAATGGGCTCAAGCCCAGCATAATATCTTGACGATCTGGCCCAATAATGGTGGTAAGTGAGTTGCACACTGAGTTCTTTGTAACTCACCCAATTTTATTAACCTTTTCAGGTAATGGAAATTGATGTGGACTTGGGCCGGAGATGACTTGGTGGAGGCCATACTACGAACTTGGGTTTTATAAACTATGAACTTTATTTTAAGTCACTTATCTTAAATTTCTGTTATGGTTTGATGTAATAAGGCCTCTTATTATGTTTTTATGAATTTTATTGTGTGGATGGTTTAAATTTTATTTCCAAACTTTTAATATGGTTTTATCTTAAATATGTTAAGTTTTCTTAAGAACATTGGTTTTATAACAAAATTTTTGGACACCTTAATCATTTTAAATTCTTTCAAAGTTCTTTTAAACTATCTTAAGAATTTGATATTTATATTTGACGATAAGTTTTCAAACAAGTATTTTTCTTAAGCCACAAATTTCAAACCCTCGAATTTAATTTTATTAAACTCTATTTTTAAAAAGTTTTGTAGCACTATTCTATTTTAACCATTGAGAATGAACGAATGTATGATTTGTGTGACAAACCAAATCTTGTCTAAACGCATAGACCGGGTTTGGGGTGTTACAGTCTCAAAGACCTTTGGCTTGTTGTTTGGATGAAGCGGCCGGCATGAACTTATGTAGATCAGTCTCCCTCAGGGAGACTGTGCTTGGCTCTTTTCGCTTCTTCGACATGGATATGGTGGATGTCAATGGTTGGGAAAATGAGAATGAAGGAAGATGAAAGGGTGGAACAAAAGAGGTGTGAGTGAAAAGAGGTTTAGGAGTAAGTGGGAGTGAAGGGGGTGGTGGTTCTAAATAAAGTTTCAAACCTGACACATCCTTACGCCCGTGTACCTTGAGCGTGTCGAGTCACACGGTCGTGTCGCACGGTCGTGTTTATGCTTCATTCGTTTCTCCCACGCCCATTGTTAGGATCCCACGCCTGTATGTGATCTAACAGTGTTGCCCAAGGCTGCGTCGCACGGTAGGGTTTTGTCGGTGCCCGTGGTGTGGTGGTTGGAGTTCGTGACTCGAAGATTTTATTTGTTCTGACTCGTACCGTTTCTGCCATGTCAGTACGGAGATTCGAGAGGTCCACACGGCCACGGCCACAGCTGTGTGCAAGGCCGTTTGGCTTGGAAATCTGCACCTTTGGTTAGTTTAAAGTTAGGTGATAAAAAGAAAGAATAAAATAAAATAGATAAGATAGATAAAAATGTAGATGTTAATGGGGTTAGTACTCGGGTTGCCTCCCGAGAAGCACTCGTTTATAGTCTTAAGCTAGACTTACCTCTTATTCGCATATTCATGGTGGTTTGAGGAGTTGATAGTCCTTCTTTGTGATAGCAGTTCCATTATCATGATAGAGTGTAAGACGAGTAGTGTTGATTTTCAAAGTACCAAACATAGGGTGACTTACATCGACCGTTCCATACGGGAAAACATCTATTACCTTGAAAGGGATTTCCTTACTGGTGTTAGGATTAAGAGGGGACACTCGTGGATCTACTTTATCTCGTAATACCTGATCTCCAATTTCAAACTTGTTTGTCTCGTAGGGTGGCCTTGGTTCTTTCTCGTGTATCCCTAGTTCTTCTTTAAGATGCGTCTTCCCCTCTTCTAGTTCATCGATCTGAATCCTTTGTTCCTCATGAGTTATTTCTTTGTTGGCACAGGGTCTAGGATCGAATTTAGTTGTGTTCTTTTGTGGTGCTTCATGAAAAGAAGGGTTAACCGAATGGTTATCAATAGAATTTACTTTCTCACCTTGGTTATTCGATGGTCTAGCTGAATCGAGGGCTTGAAGAGTGACCGTCTCCTTACCTACACAAAGTATGAGTTCGCTTGCATTAACATCGATTTTAGTTCTGGCAGTTGCTAAGAATGGTCTTCCTAAAATTAGGGGGACCGTGTTGTCCTCATCCATGTCTAAAATGAAAAAGTCTACTGGGAATACGAATTTATCAATTTTTACTAGTACATCTTCGATTTTACCCTTAGGAATTCTAATAGTTTTATCAGCTAATTGAATGCTCATCCTAGTTTGCTTGGGCTTCCCTAGACCTAGTTGTTTAAACAATTTATAAGGCATGACATTTATGCTTGCCCCTAAATCAGTTAAGCATGGAATTGTAAAACTCCCTGGATCTTTTAATTTCGGTGGTAGTTTATTTTGTAACATTGCTGAACACACTGTGTTTAGTTCCACATGCGGTTCCTCGTCCAACTTTCACTTATTTGTCAATAGCTTCTTTAAAAATTTCCTAGAATTTGGCATCTGCGACAGAACTTCAAGAAATGGTAAGTTAATATGTAATTTCTTTAATAGTTTAAGAAACTTACTAAACTGTTCCTCTGTGTCGTCTTTCGTTATTGCTTAGGGATATGGTATGCGAGGTTTGTACTCTTTGATTACCGATTTTGGTTTGTTATTGACCTCAACCATATCTTCTTCTACCGCATTCTTTTGCTTTGAATTAGGCTCGTCTAACCCTTCACTATCTTGAGCTATTATGGCTTGAATTTGCTCCCTTGGGTTAGTTCCGGTGTTGCTCGGTAGTCTTCCTTGTGGTCTCTCAGAGATCTGCTTAGCAAGTTGCCCAATTTGATCCTTGAACTCCTGTGATAATACTTCAAGTTTTGTTTCTACCTTTTAGAAACGTGTTTCTGAGGCTGCTATGAAATTTGTTAGCATCTCTTCAAGGTTCAGCTTCTTTTCCTGTGGGTAGGGCTGTTGTTGGAAGTTTTGGGATGGTTGTTGCCTTCGATTTCTTTGACCACCCCATGAGAAATTAGGGTTGCTTCTTCCAACCTGGATTATAAGTATTACTATAAGGGTTATTCTTAGATCAGAAATTTTTACCCAAACAGTTCATTTGTTCGCTCTCCATGCCCTATCCGTAGGGTGGGTACTCAGGATTTGCCACTCCTTCACTTGTGTCGCACTGCATAACTGGATGTCCCTGCGAAGAACTATATAAACCATCAATTTTTTTATGCAACAACTCTACCTGATTTGATAGCACGGTCACTGCATCGATGTTGAAAACTCCAGCTGCTTTGGATGGCCTTGTCCTTGTAACTTGCCAGTGATAGTTATTCAATGACATCTCCCCTATAAACTCGTAGGCCGCTTCAGGAGTTTTGTTGTTCAGAGTTCACCCGGCGGCTGAATCGATTAGTTGCCTTGTTGAGGGGTTCACACTATTGTAAAAAGTTTGGACCTGTAGCCACAAGGGTAATCCGTGGTATGGGCACCTCCTTAACAAATCTTTGTATCTCTCTCATGCATTGTAAAGTGTCTCTGAATCCATCTGTACAAAAGAAGAGATATCATTCCTCAATTTGGCCGTTTTGGTCGGTGGGAAATATTTTAATAAAAATTTTCGGTCATTTGATCCCATGTAGTGATTGACCCTCGGGGAAGAGAATGCAACCATTGTTTGCCTTTATTCCTCAGAGAAAAGGGAAATAACCGAAGACGGATGGCATCCTCAGAAATGCCATTTATTTTGAAGGTATCACAAAATTCTAAAAAATTTGCTATGTGTGTGTTAGGATCCTCATCATGCAAACCATCAAACTGAACAAACTGTTGTATCATCTGTATAATGTTAGGTTTCAGTTCAAAATTATTTACAGCAATAGTAGGCCTAACAATACTAGACTCAGTTCCTGTTAAACTAGGTTTAGCATAATCATACATAGTACGTGGAGCATGATGTTCGGCCATCTCTGGAGGTGGCGGATTATTCTCTGCCATCTCTTCTGTAGTATTAATTTCGGCTTCTTGCTCTTCTTCTATGTAGTTTAAGCTTCGCCTTATTTCTCTGCGATTTCTGCGAATGGTACCTTCAATATCACTGTCGTAAAGTAGGGGTTCTGTCGGGTTCCTTCTAGTCATAAACTAGAGGTACCTGAAAGGAACGAAAGAAAGAAAATTAGCAAAGTTAAAAATAAAAGTAAATTGCAAAAAATAAAAATAAAAAAATGGCTAAAGTAATAAAAATTAAGCTTTCTTAATATTTCAGTTCCTCGGCAACGGCGCCAAAAACATGATCGTGTGTCAGAGTCTTAAAAATTTATAAAAAGAATGATCAAACCTGGAAACTAACTATGACAACGATGTGAGGCAAGAGTACCTATCGAACAGTAGTATAGTTAAGGCAAGACCGAAATGTTGAACCCAAAGGAACCAAAAGTACTAATACTAACTCTCTTTTTATTATTTAGCCTAAGAATTAAAGTGATTTGTTTATCTAAAATTAACTAACTGCTAAACTAAAGACTCTAAGGCAAAGAAGAATGAAATTTGGGAAAAATACTTTGAGGAAAAACCAATTGATTAAGACGATGCCCAAGGAAGAATACACCTAGACTTCACTTGTTATCTAACTCTGAACTAGACGATTTATTCATTTGACTTGATCCGTAAGATTCCCTAAGTTATATTAATCCCTCTCTCGAGGTGACTAACGTCTTACCCTAGGTTGATTAATTGAAATCTCTTTCTAATTAAAACCCCTAGAATAGCATTAACTCGATCTATGGACTCCCATATTAGGTTTCACCCTAATCCGGCAAAATCTCGTCACCCTATCTCTAGGCGTACAATCAACTCTGCTTAATTATGCTAGATCTACTTTTAAGCGGGGAATTTTGCTCCTCCACCTAAGCACATCACACTTGAATTAATATCCCGGAAATAGCAACACAAGAATTAAGAACACATAATTAAGAACAAGTCAAATATTTATCATATAGTTCAGCAAACGATAACAAGATTCATCTTAGGTTTCACCCCTCAGGTATCTGAGGGTTTAGTTCATAATAATAAAAGAAAAAATCTTAGGAGAAAAGATAAAACAAAACATAAGAAATCCATAAAACCCCCTGAAGGAATTGAAGGAGAGATCCACCGTTTTGAGTATAATTCCGGCTTCTTGAGATGGATCAACTGGCTATCTTTAAGTAAATCCCCCCAAATCTACCTTCTTTGGCCTTGTTGGACGCCCCCTGACTAAGGCATTGGGTCGCCCCTTTTCTGGTCATACTTAGGGTGTTTATATAGGCTTCTGAATATGTTTCTTTGCCCCTAAGTATCCAAATCTGAGTGAAACTCTTCTTTTCTACGATAGGGACATGCCCATGGCATACGCTCATGTGAGTCGTGGCCAGGCCGTGTTCGAGCCTGTTGAATGAGCCACGGTCGTGTGATCTTGGGCCCAGGCCGTGTGGATTTTGTGATATGGCCCATTTACTCCATTTTGGGCCCGTTTTCTATTCTTTTCGTCATCCGGTGCTCTCCTGGGTATAAATCATGAAAATAAAGGATTAAGAGTGCCAATTTATATAATTTAAGGCTTAATTCATCCAAAAGCATGCTAAATGTGGGCTTAAAATATGTTACTTCTACGGTTTATCACCAGTTATACCATGGATTGGACCCATAACTCAAGTTGAGATGGTCCCTCCATCTTGGGTTGTAGGTATTGGCGTAGGGGTTATATCGCCTCTGTGGTGGCCCAGGGAAATTTCCCACAGCATCCAAATGAGCCATAGTATCATCATACAAACTAGGGCATGCATCAGTTGTATGTTCAGGTGTGATCGTGTCTGTTGAGTATTAAAAATTTATAAAGAATGATTGAACTTAGAAACTAACTCTGACAACGATTTTTGAGGCAAGTGCACCTATCGAACAGTAGTATAGTTAAGGTAAGACCGGAATGTCGAACCCAAAGGAACCAAAAGTACTAATACTAACTCTCTTTCTATTATTTAGCCTAAGAATTAAGTGAATTTGTTTATCTAATTTAAATTTAACTATCAACTAAACTAAAGATGCAAAGACAAAAAGGATGAATTGAGAAAATAACTTGGAAGAAAAACCAATTGATTAAGACGACACCCAAGGAAGAATCCACCTAGACTTCACTTGTTATCTAACTCTGAACCAGATGATTTATTCATTTGACTTGATCCGTAAGATTCCCTAATGTATATTAAACCCTCTCTCGAAGCCACGTCTAACCCTAGGTTGATTAATTGAAATCTCTTTCTAATTAAAACCCCTAGAATTGCATTAACTTGATCTATGGACTCCCATATTAGGTTTCACCCTAATCTGGAAAATCTCGTCACCCTATCTCTAGGCGCGCGATCAACGCCGCTTAATTATGCTAGATCTACTCTTAAGCAGTGACTTTTGCTCCTCCACCTAAGCACATCATACTTGAATTAATATCCCAGAAATATCAACACAAGAATTAAGAATACATAATTAAGAACAAGTCAAATATTTATCATATAGTTCAGCAAACGATAACAAGATTCATCTTAGGTTTCATCCCCCTCAGATATCTGGGGGTTTAGTTCATAACAATAAAAGAAAACATCTCAAAAGAAAAGATAAAACAAAACATAAGAAATCCCTAAAACCCCCTGAAGGAATTGAAGGAGAGATCCTCCGTCTTGAGTATAATTTTGGCTTCTTAAGATGAATCAACTAGTTATCTTCGAGTGATTCCCACAAATCTGACCTTTCTGGCTCGACTCCTTGGCCTAGCTAACCGTCCTCTTCTGGGTTATACTTAGGGGGCTTATATAGGCTTTTGAGATAGGTTTCTTTTCCCCTAAGTATCTAAATCCGAGTAAAACTCTTCTTTTTCCAGCGACAGGGACACGACCATGGTACACGTATGTGTGAGTCGTGGCCAGGCCATGTTCAGACTTTTAACGAGGCACGGCCGTGTAATCTTTGGGCCAGGCCATGTCGATTTCGTGATATGGCCCATTTACTCCGTTTTGGGCCCGTTTTCCGTTCTTTTGGTCCTTGGGTGCTCTCCTGAGTATAAATTATGAAAACAAAGGATTAAGAGTACCAAATCACATAATTCGAGGCTTAAATCATCCAAAAGCATGCTAAATGTGGGCTTAAAATATGTTACTTTTACGGTTTATCAAATACCCCCACACTTAAGCTTTTTCTTGTCCTCAAGCAAAATTCTCAACTCACAATCAAAATGACTTCCTTGATTCATAATATTCATCAATCATGTTTCATCATAATTCAAAGATAATTCATACATGGACGATTCAATTCAAAGGGTCCTAAAGATTCAAACAAGCAAAGTCATAGTTTTTATAGTATGAAAACATAGGTTTTTCCCCTTACCTGAATAATTACCTTTGATTCAAAATCGACAAGAGTTGACATCCTCACTAAAGATTCACTCAAATCACTCAAAGTGTTTAAGGTTCAAAAATTAAGCTCTCAAAAGTCAAACATGAAGAGTTAATCCCATAGGCTTGCATGAAAATCAAATCTCCACCACTATAATATGAGATGATACATAAATCAAAATGTCTTTAACAGGGTTGTAACGGGGCTTAGGTTAAAGGTGTGGATAACGGCTGAATTAGAGGGTTAGAATCGAGATTGACTTGACAAATTACCTAACTAGAAATATGACTACTCCTAAATAATTACATTAATTGAAATGAGCTTTTTCTTCAAGATTTGAAATTTAAACATGTAAGCTCACTTAATTATAGAACTAATAATGAATATACTTCATTTTTTTTAAGAACAACTCAAATAATAGGAAAGAACTTTTACAACTGAAATATTGAACATAATTAGGCAACTGTCCAAAATCAAATCTCGACAAAAGGGTAGTCAAAGAATAGTGATAATAAATACAAAGGGTTTTGAGTTAATATTAGTGGGTGAGTCAATAAAAAGGGTTGTTAGGATTAAACAAGGTTCATTAGGGGTTAATTATGAAGGTAGGTTTTTAATGGAGTGAGTGGGTTAAAACCTAGGTGCCTTTATCATCTCGGTATATCAAATCATAGGTGTGGTCTCGACATGTATAGTCAATGCAAGTTCTAGAATAACAAATCAATGTTGACACACTCATAATCAATAAAGTGAGCATGAAAAAGAATGTATGCTCTAAAAGGCTCAAAAGCTTATAGAAATTATGGGTATTTGATGTCAACCTCGTAAATTTCAAATTTCAAGATAACATTCAAATTCAGGTAGACAACCTAACGAACTTTTTAATTTTTTTAAAAATAGACTTATCATGCTTGATTCTCTAGTATTCTTCAAATTTAATCATCAATGCACAATTATCAATGACTTAATCTAAAACATATCAATAAAAATCATAAATCAAAGGAAATTTCATTCTAATCATCATATGAAAAACTTACTTCAAGACAAGAAATAATTCAGGGATATGAGAATAATGCAGAAAGTTAGGCACTTTCTTGAAATAACTATTCACCCCCCACACTTAAGATGTACATTGTCCTCAATGTACAAATATAGATATGTAACATTTAGTAAGATAATCAAAAGAGAGGGAGAGAAGTGAAACTTCCTGAATTATGGATTAGATCCTTGGAGGATGAAGTCGATAGGGGTGGTGGCTGCTACCGAGCTCTGCGCTAGGTGAAGAAATTGGGGAGCTCGTAGAGAATTAGACAGGAGTTATTACGACACATTTAAAATAAACTAAATATATAAATAAAGATAAAAAAGATAAAAAGAAAGAAAATAGAAGTGTAAGTAAAATTAAAGTTAAAGATTAATGGACCAAATAGTCCTTATTGTTGGATGGTTCGCGAGGTGGGTGTGACCTCTAAGGCTGCGGAGGTGCTGGCAGTGGCGGAAGTGGCGTGATTCCCAAGCAGCCTTTAGAAACTCTAAGGCTGCTTTGAGGTGGTGGTCGTAGCTCCGGTGTGATTCCCTAGCAACCTTTTGAACCTGAAACTAAGAAACTGAATTAAAATAAACTAAGTTAAGCATAAGATAGTCAAAGAGAAGGAAAATAAAGAAGAAGATAAAAGTAAAACGAAAGATAAATGGTCTCAAAGACCCTTGGCTTGTCGAGTGAATGAAGCGGTCGGCATGAACTTATGTTTATCAGTCTACCTCTGGGGGACTGTGCTTTGATTCCACCGTTTCTTCGACATTGAGCTTTTGAGGATCGAGAATTAGGGAAGGATTGAAGGAGAGAAATATGGAGGGGGAAAGTTCTGAAGGATGGAATGGGGGAAAGTGGTTGAGAAAAGGGAGGGAGGGGTGGTTTATATAGATTTTCAAGTTAGGTACATTCACACGCCCATGTCTCGTGGGCGTGGTATCTCACACAGCTATATCGCACAGTCGTGGTGGGCTTCGTTCGCTTCTCCCACGCCCATGCTCAGGTCACCACGCCCGTGTATAATTTAACACTGTTGACCATGGCCGCATCGCACGGCTGTGGGGTTTTGTCGATGCCCATGGGGTGGTGGTTTGAGTCTGTGACTCTGAAAATTTATTTGTTCTGACTCATACCATCCCTGCCATGTCAGTACGGAGATTCTTGAGGTCCATACGGCCACAACCATGGCCGTGTGCAAGGCCGTGTGGCTTGGAAATCTGCACTTAGCTAGTTTATAGTTAGGTGCTAAAAAGGAAGATAAAAGAAAGAATAAAATAGAATAAATAAAAATGCAAAAGTTAATGGGGTTAGTACTCGAGTTACCTTCCGAGAAGCGCTCGTTTATAGTCTTAAGCTAGACTCTCCTCTTATTTGTATATTCATGGTGGTTTGAGGAGTTGAAAGTCTTTCCTTATGCTAGCAGTTCCGTTATCATGATAGGGTTTAAGACGAGTAACATTTATTTTCAAAGTGCCGAACATAGGGTTAATTACCTCGACTGTTCCATATAGAAAAACATCAATTACCTTAAAAGGGATCTCTTTGCTTGTGTTAGGATCAAGTGGAGATATTCGTGGGTCTGCTTTATCTAGTAATACCTGATCTCCTATTTTGAACTTGGGTGTCTCGTAGGGTGGCTTTGGTTCCGCTTCGGGTATCCCTAGTTCTTTTTTAAGGTTTGTTTTCCCCTCTTTTATTTCATTGATCTGAATCCCTTGTTCCTCATGAGTTATTTCTTTGTTGGCATAGGGTTCAGGATCGGGATCATACTATGGCGTTTCCTGAAAAGAAGGGTTAACCGAATGGTTATCAATAGAATTGACTTTCTCACCTTGGTTATTTGATGTTCTAGCTGAATCGAGGGCTTGAAGAGTGACTGTCTCGTCACCTACATAGAGTATAAGTTCGCCTGCATCAACATCGATTTTAGTTTTGGCAGTTGCTAAGAATGGTCTTCCTAAAATTAGGGGGATTCTGTTGTCCTCATCCATGTCTAAAATGAAAAAGTCTACTGAGAATACGAATTTATCAATTTTTACAAGTACATCTTCAATTATACCCCTAGGAACTCTAATAGTTTTATCGGCTAGTTGGATGCTCATCCTAGTTTGTTTGGGTTTCCCTAGACCTAGTTGTTTAAATATTTTATAAGGCATGACATTTATGCTTGCCCCTAAATCAGTTAACGCATTATTAATAGATAAACTACCAATTAAGCATGGAATTGTAAAACTCCCTGGATCTTTTAATTTCTGTGGTAGTTTATTTTGTAACATTGCTGAGCACACTGCGTTCAATTCCACATGTGATTCCTCGTCAATCTTTCACCTGTTTGTCAATAGCTTCTTTAAAAATTTCCTGGAATCTGGCATCTGCGAAAGAGCTTCAAGAAACGGCAAGTTAATATGTAATTTCTTCAAAAGTTTAAGAAACTTACCGAACTATTCCTCTATGTTGTCTTTCGTTATTGCTTGGGGATATGGTATGCGAGGTATGTATTCCTTGACTACTGGTTTTGGCTTATTACCGACCTCAACCATATCTTTTTCTACCGTATGCTTTTGCTTTAAATTAGGCTCGTCTAACCCTTCACTGTCTTGAGTTGTTATGGCTTGAACTTGCTCCCTTGGGTTAGTCTCGGTGTTGTTTGGTGGTCTTCCCTATGGTCTCTTAGAGATCTGCTTAGCAAGTTGACCGAATTGATCCTTCAACTCTTGTGACAATGCCTCAAGTTTTGTTTCTACCTTTTGGAAACGTGTTTCTGAGGCTGCTACGAAATTTTTCAGCACCTCTTCAAGGCTCGGCTTCTTTTCTTGTGGGTAGGGCCATTGTTGGCTATTGTTGGAAGTTTTGAGATGGTTGTTGCCTTTGATTTCTTTGACCGCCCCATGAGAAATTGGTGTAGTTCTTCCAACATGGATTATAAGTATTACTATAAGGGTTATTGTTAGATCGAAAATTATTACCCATATAGTTCATTTGTTCGCTATCCATGCCCTGTCCATAGGGTGGGTACTTGATCGTTGATTTCAGAGTTTTAAATTTATAATGATCAAACCTGAAAACTAACTATGACAATGATTGAGGCAAGTGCACCTACCGAACAATAGTATAGCTTAGGCAAGACCAGATTGTTGAACCCAAAAGAACTAAAAGTACTAATACTAACTTTCTTTTTATTATCTAGCCAAAAATAAAGTGAAGTTGTTTTTTAATCTAAAATTAACTAACTTATTAAGCTAAAGACGCAAAGACAAAAAGAACGAATTGGGGAAATACTATTGGGGAAATTCAATTGATTAAGATGATACCCTTAGGAAGAATCCACCTAGACTTCACTTGTTATCTAACACTGAACCAGACGATTTATTTACTTGACTTGATCCGTAAGATTCCCTAATTTATATTAAACCCTCTCTCGAGGCGAATAACGTCTAACCCTAGGTTGATTAATTGAAATCTCTTTCTAATTAAAACCCCTAAAATCGCATTAACTCGATCTATGGACTACCATATTAGGTTTCACCCTAATCCGACAAAATCTCGTCACCTATCTCTAGGCGCGCGATCAACTCCGCTTAATTATGCTAGATCTACTCTTAAGCAGGGACTTTTTCTCCTCCAACTAAGCACATCTAACTTGAATCAATATCCCGGAAATATTAACACAAGAATTAAACACACATAATTAAGAACAAATCAAGTATTTATCATATAGTTCAGAAAACAATAACAAGATCCGTCTTAGGTTTCATCCCCTTCAGGTATCTGAAGGGTTTAGTTCATGACAATAAAATAAAACATCTCAGAAGAAAAGATAAAACAAAACATAAGAAATCCCTAAAACCCCATAAAGGAATTGAAGGAGAGATCCGTCGTTTTGAGTAGAATTTCAGCTTCTTGAGATGGATCAACTGGCTATCCTCGAGTGATTCCCACAAATCTGACCTTTTCGGCTCGGCTCCTTGGCCTAGCTAACCGCCCCGAAAAAAGCCCTGGCAGAAGGCTTCTGCCAAACTCCCCTTCAAGTTGCCCCCTTGGGTGTTTATATAGACTTTGAGATGCCTTACTTGGTCCCTAAGTATCCTAATTCAAGTAGAATTCCTACTAGGGTGTTTGAATAGGCTTTGGAATGTGTTTCTTTGCCTCCAATTATCCAAATTCGAGTAAAACTCCTCTTGGTCGCTGCAGGCACACGCCCATGGCACACACCCGTGTAAGTCATGGCCAGGCCATGTTCGAACCTATTGAATGTGGCACGGCCGTGTGGATTTTGTGATATGGCTCATTTACTCTATTTTGGGCCCGTTTTTCATTCTTTTCGTCATTGGGTGCTCTCCTGAGTATAAAACATGAAAACAAAGGATTAAGAGCACCAAATTACACAATTCAGGGCTTAAATCATCCAAAAGCATGCTAAGTGTGGGATTAAAATATGTTACTTTTACGGCTTATCAGTACTCAGGATTCACCACTCCTTCACTTGCGTCGCACTGCATAACTGGATGTGCCTGCGAAGAACCATAGAAACTATCAAATTTTTTATGTAACAATTCTACCTGATTTGATAGCGCGGTTACTGCGTCAATGTTGAAAACTCCGGCTGCTTTGAGTGGCCTTGTCCTTGTGACTTGCCACTAATAGTTGTTCAATGACATCTCCTCTATAAACTCGTAGGCTGCTTCAGGAGTTTTATTGTTCAGTGTTCCACCGGCTGCTGAATCAATTAATTGTCTTGTTGAGGGGTTCACACCGTTGTAAAAAGTTTGGACCTGTAGCCACAATGGTAATCCGTGGTGTGGACACCTTCTCAACAAATCATTGTATCTCTCCCATGCATCATAAAGTGTCTCTGAATCTACCTGCACAAAAGAAGAGATATCATTCCTTAATTTGGCCGTTTTGGCCGGTGGAAAATATTTTAATAAAAATTTTTTGGTCATTTGATCCCATGTAGTGATTGACCCTCATAGAAGAGAATGTAACCACTGTTTGGCTTTATTCCTCAAAGAAAAAGGAAATAACCGAAGACGGATGCCATCATCAGAAACACCATTTATCTTGAAGGTATCGCAGAATTCTAGAAAATTGGCTAAGTGTGTGTTAGGATCTTCATCCTGTAAACCATCAAACTGAACAAACTGTTGTATCATCTGTATAGTGTTAGGTTTCAGTTCAAAATTATTTGCAGCAATAGTAGGCCTAACAATACTAGACTCAATTCCTGTAAGACTAGGTTTAGCATTATCATACATAGTGCGTGGGGCATGATGTTCGGCCATCTCTGGAGGTGGCGAATTATTCTCTGCCATCTCTTCTGTATTATTAATTTCGGCTTCTTGCTCTTCTTCTATGTAGTTTAAGCTTCGCCTTATCTCTTTGCGATTTCTGCAAATGGTACCTTCAATATCACTGTCATAAAGTAATGGTCCTGTAGGGTTCCTTCTAGTCATAAACTAGAGGTACCTGAAAGGAATGAAAAAGAAGAAAGAAAATTTAGAAAAATGAAAATAAAATTTAATTGCAAAAATAAAAATAAAAATAAAAAATAAATATGGCTAAAGTAATAAAAATTAAGCATTCTTAATATTTTAGTTCCCCAGCAACGGCGCCAAAAACTTGAACGTGTCTGTCGAGTCTTAAAAATTTATAAAGAATGATCAAACTTAGAAACTAACTTTGACAATGATTTTTGAGGCAAGCGCGTCTATCGAACAGTGGTATAGTTAAGGCAAGACCGGAATGCCGAACCCAAAGGAACCAAAAGTACTAATACTAACTCTCTTTCTATTATTTAGCCTAAGAATTAAGTGAATTTATGTATCTAATCTAAATTTAACTATCAACTAAACTAAAGATGCAAAGACAAAAAGGATGAATTGAGAAAATAACTTGGAAGAAAAACCAATTGATTAAGACGACACCCAAGGAAGAATCCACCTAGACTTCACTTGTTATCTAACTCTGAATCAGACGATTTATTCATTTGACTTGATCCGTAAGATTCCCAAATGTATATCCGTAAGATTCCCAAATGTATATTAAACCCTCTCTCAAAGCGAATAATGTCAAACCCTAGGTTGATTAATTGAAATCTCTTTCTAATTAAAACCCCTAGAATTGCATTAACTTGATCTATGGACTCCCATATTAGGTTTCACCCTAACCCGACAAAATCTCGTCACCCTATCTCTAGGCACGCGATCAACTCCGCTTAATTATGCTAGATTTACTCCTAAGCAATGACTTTTGCTCCTCCACCTAAGCACATCATACTTGAGTTAATATCCCGGAAATATCAACACAAGAACTAAGAACACATAATTAAGAACAAGTCAAATATTTATTATATAGTTCAACAAACGATAACAAGATTCATCTTAGGTTTCATCCCCCTCAGGTATCTGGGGGTTTAGTTCATAACAATAAAAGAAAACACCTCAAAAGAAAAGATAAAACAAAATATAAGAAATCCCTAAAACCCCCTGAAGGAATTAAAGGAGAGATCCTCCATCTTGAGTATAATTCTGGCTTCTTGAGATGAATCAACTGGCTATCTTCGAGTGATTCCCACAAATCTGACCTTTCTAGCTCGGCTCCTTGGCCTAGCTAACCGTTCTCTTCTGCGTTATACTTAGGGGGTTTATATAGGCTTTTGAGATAGGTTTCTTTGCCCCTAAGTATCCAAATCCCAGTGAAACTCTTCTTTCCAGTGACAGGGACACGGCTATGGCACACTTTTAACGAGGCACGGCTGTGTGATCTTTGGGCCAGGCCATGTCAATTTCGTGATATGGCCCATTTACTCCGTTTTGGGCCCGTTTTTCATTCTTTTCGTCCTTGGGTTCTCTCCTGAGTATAAAATATGAAAACAAAGGATTAAGAGCACCAAATCACATAATTCGAGACCTAAATCATCCAAAAGCATGCTAAATGTGGGCTTAAAATATGTTACTTTTATGATTTATCAAGGTGTAGCACATATTCCACATAATTGGGCTGGTTTTACTTTTTCTACAACAAGAGAGTTCACAATATTAGTAAGTCTATCAACTTTATCTTCTAAGGTTGAATTACTTAGCTGGTAAACCCTTCTAAGGGGTTTAAGATTGGCTCGGAATTGCTGAATATTTGCAGCCATTGTGGATATCAAGTCCCTTGCTTGTTGGGGAGAAATGTTGACCAACACTCCTCCACTGGCAGCATCCACCATGTTCATCTCTATGGGTTTCAAGCCTTCATAAAAATATTGGAAAAAAGATTGTTCTATTATACCGTGTTGTGGGCAGCTTGCACACAACTTCTTAAATCACTCACAATAGTCGTAAAGAGACTCTACTTCTTTTTGCCTTATTCCAACGATCTCTCTTCTTAACTCAGCTGCACGTGATGCTGGAAAAAACCTGTTGAGAGAAAAACGAGAAAGATTAGCCCAAGTTGTAATAGATCCAGGAGGTAAATAAAATAGCCATTCCCTTGTTGAATCTACTAGGAAAAAAGGGAAAGCATGCAATTTGATTTGATCCTCAGTTACCCCCTGAGGTTTCATGCTAAGACAAACCATATAAAACTCTTTCAGATGTTTGTAGGGATTTTCGTTTTGCAACCCACGAAAAGTTGGCAGTAATTGGATTAAACCTGACTTCAGTTCAAAATCAGTATCCATAGTAGTATACGTGATGCACAATGGCGACTGTTCTGCCAGACCTTCAGCTAGTTGTCGAATCGTTTGAGCCATTGGTTGATGTGCTAGATTCAGGTTTTCATTACCCTAGCGTTAAGCACTTGTTCTGGTGAATCGACTTCTACTTTTCCGCTTTCAAGTGTTTGAGTAGGGTTTTCGTTAACCCTAGACTCAACTTCGTCGTCGACTTCAATTTCTGGTGGTGGGTTGCTCTAAGTCCCAACCACTCCTGACTGCTTTTTCCGTAACTTGGTCTCCTTGCTGTTGGCTCTCGCAGCCTTCTCTATTTCTGAATCAAATGCAAGAGTACCTAGAACAGATCTGGTTATAAGAAACAAAGAATAAGATTAGTACGTTACCAATCCCTGGCAAAGGCGCCAAAATTTGATGCGGTCGTTGAGAGCACCAAAAATATCCTATCCCTATAAAATAATGAAAATAATAAAAATAATAGTATAAGGGAAGTAGGGTCAAATCCTCAGGGATCGGATTTGCACAATTTCTTGTTCCTCAAAATCCTGGACAAAATCATGCCCAAGAAAACCTGCGTACCTGGAAAAAAAATAAAAAATAGAATTAAAAGTTTTAATTTAATTGAAAGTGAGAAAATTAAAAATAAAATAGTAGAGATAATAGAGTTGAGAAAAAAGTTTCTTATAGAGAGAATCCAGCCTCCAGTTGTTTCGATCCGCCTTGGGTTCACTCCTCGGCTTTTAGGTGATCCTTCTCAAACAGAATAAGCCAGTTATAGTGGAAGAGGACGCCTACGACCACCAGCTCCAAGAATTTAGACTTACAATTTAAAGGAACCTGACTCTAGCTGACAATTGCTTCTGTGGGACCGTCTTATGCTAGATCATCATTTCTCAATGGCGAACGCCACACCATTTTGTCTCTTAGATATGGGTCATATGATTTTAATTATAAAGTATAAATGGTTTGTAATGTTTTGAACTTAGTCTCAGTGAAATGGTAAAGAGTATACTATAAAATTTGGTATTAAGATTGAATGGAAAATGAATGAAGTTATTAGTAAATTTTGAATGATATTATGAATTTTTAATTATTAAATTATAAATGTTAATTAATTGTATAATATTAATAAGTTGTCTGCAATGTCCGGTAATGCTTTGTACCCTTGTTCCAGCGACGGTTTAGGTGTGTTATAGTTGTTGGTATCAGAACTATTCAGGTTTAGCCGATTCTCGGGCTAAATTAAGCTCAGAAATGAGTTTAGAGGTACATGCCACTGTTGAGTCAAAACTGAGTCGGGATTTGGATGCTGACCTATTTGTTTATTTTTGTTTTATAAATTAAAGATGTCAGATGAAGGAATAGATGATACTGCTCAAGAGATGTATACCAGAGATGAAGAATCGTATAGATTAGATGAAACTGAATTAGTAACACCTAGTGTAAACCTGATGAGAAATCAACCTTCTAATGTAGATAGAAGAAATGATAGAGATAGAGATGATTCTCACTTATTATGAGTCATTGCTGATGCCTTACAAAGAGTAGCGGGGACTGTTCCTGCTACGACATCTGTACCTACTCAGAGACGGGCCCCAATAAAAGAACTAAGAAAATACGGTGCCACTGAATTTGTGGGTCTAAAAGGAGTCGATCCATTCGCAACAGAGAACTGGAAGGAATTAACTAAATGAGTTTTGCAACAATTGGAATGTACCCCCAAGAATGTTTAATCTGTGCTGTTTCTCGACTGCAATGTGAGGCATATTTATGGTGGGAATCTGTAATACGACATCTGCCTATAGAACAGGTAACATGAGAATTATTTTAGAAAGAATTCTAGAAGAAATATGTCGGGGAAATATATAGTGAAGACAAAAAGCAAGAATTTCTAATGTTGAAACAAGGTGACTTATCGGTGGTAGATTATGAACGGGAATTTTCTAGACGCAGCCGATATGATTCAGAGTTTATACCGGCAGAGGCTGATAGTTACAAGGGATTCTTACGGGACTTATGAGATGAAATCAGAGTACAGCTAGTAACACACTGAATTACAGAATTTGTGGACTTGGTTGAGAGAGCAAAGATGGTAGAGCAAGTTTTGGGTCTGGATAAAAAGTCAGAAATAGCTAGATCGACTGGGAAATGAGTTGGAACCACTAGGTCAAATCCTCTACCAAAAACATCCAGAGAATCCAGAGGTGGTTGGAGGCCAAGTTTTAGATCGAACTGAGGAGATAAAAGCCAGGGAAAGTAGACTAGTTTCTACTGGCAGTGTACAAGGGCATTCACGAAACAATGATTTTCTGGATTGCGAGCATTGTGGGAAAAAAATCTAGGTAAATGTTGGAAAATAACCAGACGATGCTTCCGATATGGATCCATAGATTATTTAATCAGAGACTGCCTGAAAGGAGAAAATACTTGTAACACCCCCAAACCCGGCCCACAAGTCCCGACCGAATCTGGTTATGTCACTGCGGAAAGACGGTTGATAATCCTTGACTTTAAATTAAAACGTGAAAATTTGTTAACTCTGAAAATCATGTCCATTTAAAATTTAATAAATAATATAGGCTTGTTGAAAACTTCCGAATTAAAACTTTGTTATAAATTACTATAATATGAACTTTTTGTAAAAATATTTCTGAATATAATGAAAACTTCAACAAAATTAAATAGAGTACTTTAAATAAAAAGGAGCCCTTATTACATCAAATAAAAGTCCAAAATACTGATAATATAAAATACTTAATTAAAGTAAAACATCTTCTGCATGAAAATCCCCTTCTGCATGGGCCACCTTGTATCCACTCATACCCGGTCCGATCAACATTTCACCTGCGATGTTTGAAAATAATTGGGTGAGTCATAATGACTCAGTGTGTAAGTTAACCACTGAAATCCACCCACATGCTAGCCACATAATATCCCAATTATCAAATGCAACAAGTAATATATATTTATTTTAACAATTACCACAATCTGGGCTTGGCCCACATTCAAATCATACTCAAATACTGGGCTAGGCCCATTCCTCAATAAACCACATATCAACTGGGCTTGGCCCATTTTCACGTATGTTCCCAAAACATACCTATCCACATGTCATATTGGACTTGGCCCATTTCCATATTATTACAAAAATAATGCAACATGATTCCCAACCCAAACCTAGGGTCCATCCGCTACACACCCCCTGATCCAGCCTACCACACACCAGGGGACTATCGAATCACCCTCTCCTTTTCCCTCCAAAAAGGCAACCAATGCCATCCACGATGTAGCGTATAGCTAACATCAAACCACGATGGAGCACACAGCAATCCATCAAGCCACGATATGGCATAAAGCCGATATCAATCAAGGTAACCACGCGAACTAAATCGCAAAGATCCACAACGCGACCTCAGTCAGCGCCAATCCACGATGTAGCACAAAGCTGACATCAACCACGTACTCGAAGTACACCCGTACCTTCTTTTCATAACCCACCCATGCACATGCCACATAAAATATAATCGTGATCATGCATGCACATGCTTATTAATGTCCATAAACATACTCATAAACAAATAATCACACTGCAACAGATCCGATACTAACCTGGTCATCGCTATACCCTTTAGGGGTATATATGGCACACTTATTACTGCACTTGTTAGTAAAACATATAACGCATAAAACCCGGAAATAGTGGGTTAGTTACACACCTTATAACCTGAAGCTCTAAACCCTCGATTTCGACGCTATCGCTCAGCGAGACTACCGTTATCTGCCTATCGTTTGCTGTTGCACGACCACACCCCGGTGGCCAATCACGAACTGCCGAGACGGCTCTTTTCTTAAACTTCGGGATAGGGGCTTTCCCTTTCCCCTCTTGACTGGTATTGGTCTCCATCAAAAAGCTTAATCAGAATCACACCATTAATCAACAAGTCATAATCTACTTATCAACGAGTCTAAGTCACTTACTAATATCCTTACCGAAATAAACTGAGATCCCGAAGGCTTTCCTTCGCTTTTGTTGGTATGCCCTATAAACCATAGCCACCATTTGGTCAACCCATAACCACAACCAATGGCCTAAGGCCGAATATCAAAGAATCACTTACCCCTCTTACTCGGATCCCGAAACACCACTGATCTCCTGAAGTTGCCAAAAATCCCTGTTACACAATATTAGAATCGGCTAATACCAAAACTAAGGCCAACCCTTCGGTTTAGCCACTAAAATAAGGAACCAAAACCGACTGCTAAAGACAGAACATGCTTACCACACTTGCTTAAGAATCGGCCAACCACGCTAGAATACAAGGGAGAATTCGGCTTCAAACTTAGTAAAATCGTAGAGGAATGGAGGGCTAGAGGTTTCGGCTATCAAGGAATTTAGAAGAAAACAAAAGAAATATTTGACTAAAAGGCCATAGAAGAAATCGGCAAGGGTTTATGTAGTTGGGAGGATTTCGGTTTCAAGGTAGAAAAAAAATAAGAAACACCACTTGAACCTTCGGCTAGGTACACAAGACTATGGCTGACCAAAATGCACCAATTGTTGACTAAAAGAATTCGTCAAATGGTCAAAAGAAAATCAAGAGGAAGGCTGCCCATTAAATAGCAATTTCGGCACATGCTTCCCCCCTTGAAGACTCCCAATTTCGGCTTCCACTTCAAATGCTCCAGGCCACTAATTCAATTTAATTTGAATTAGCCAACTCCCCCACTATTATCCATATTTTATCACTCAATTAATCTAAAATATCACTTAATCCTATTAAAACAATTAAACCACCAGCAGCCATTATCTCTAATTCTCTAATTTAAAACTAACTAAAATAATCCTTTATTATCTTAAAATAAATAAATAAAAAAATAACAAAACCCAATCCTTATCACACCTTCCAGCCGAATTCAAACACCACCAAAACCTTTAGCCAGCCACCAACTCCTCTTTAATTCTAATTCAAATTCCTTTCCCATTTTATAACTTTATCAATTAAAAAAAAATAAAAGATAAACTAATAATAATATTCCCTTCTTCCACCGAATTTAAAAGCTAAACACTAATCTAATCTTATCCTATTTGAAACCCCCCATGTGCCGTCCCACACACTACCAAGCTGCTGCCAAATAAAAGAAAAAAATAAAGACTCCAAATGCCAATATCTGGGTTCGAACCTGGAACCTGCTGCTGCTCACCTTCCTCCAAAGCCCCAGGCCACTCGGCCCCTTTGATTTTTATGCCATAAAGCCCCAACATTTTATTTTAAACCCTTTCTACTCAAGCCCATAACCACCAACAAAAATAAAAATGCCAAATGCTTCTCCAGCCCCTCGAAACCGTGACTTCTCTCCCCTCTAGCGCCTAAGTGGCGCATGAGTGCCACTTTGCCACTGGACTTCCATGTCCATCAACTTGAACATTTAATTTTTAAGGCCTACTTAGCCCAGCCCCTTGACGCAAAAATAAAACAAAATTGCTGCCCCATCAACTCGAACCCAGGCCCTCAATGGCGCTATCTCCAGCCCCCCAAAGCAGCGCTTGAAGCCACTTTGCCAAGGCCTTTCTTGTGCCATAATCATCCAAATAATTTTTCTTAAGCCCTCTTAAGCCCAGCTCCATTTCTTAACCCTAAAATTAAAATTTTTCCTAGGCCTTTCCCCTTCAATCCGAGCATTCTTAAACTTCTAAAACACATCCAAAACCCTTCCAACATTTGAATTATACCCAAATTGCCTAGCCCCTAAACCAGGGTGTTACAATTCTACCCTCTTTAAAATAATTTCGTCCTCGAAATTACTTTACTAACGAACGTCCTATCTTACCACCTTTCGCTTATGCTGCGCACTCTGATCTTACTAAGACTATCATACCTTCCCAACACAGTCTCTAAGTTCGCACTCAAAATTCCGAACACCTCTCTTAGCAACACAGAAAAGGCTAATTCACAAGCAAGCATAGCAATCAAAGCATATACCAAAGCAAAGGAGCTTACCTGCTATCACATCCTTGGTTGATTTCGACTAGAACCACGACCCTTCGTTGCTCGAGGACAATTCTTAACTAAATGTGCCTTAGATCCGCACCGAAAGCATTCTTTATTATTCCCCCAACACTCTCCTGTGTGAGGTCTTCCACATCGAGCACAGAGACGATTCCGATCCACTGGTACAAGTGCATGCACAGGATTCTCGATCCTTGGTCTTTTCTGGACATTACCAAATGATGCTGATGGTCCAACATTTCTCTTATTCTCATTCCTTTTCTTCTCTCGGTTTTCTCTTATAGTCTTTTTAACCTCTTCGGCAATCCGAGCTTTCTCTACCAGAATGGCAAAATCCCTTTCTCTTTGTGGCGCGATCAACTCCCGCAACTCATCTCGCAGCCCATCTTCTAATCGAACACTCCTTTCATAATCAGTAGCCACGATTCCTTTGGCGTACTGACTTAGTCGCACGAATTCCGCTTCATACTCCGCTACCGATTTATTCCCTTGTACTAGATTTAGAAACGCTTTTCTTTGCGCATCTAAGTAGCTTGCTCCAACGTACTTTCCTTCAAACTTTTCCTTAAAGTACTCCCAATCCAATCGATCTGCCGGTACACCTTGTTTGACAGTGAGCCACCAACGATAAGCTTCATCCCAAAGCAGCGAAACAGCACCTTTTAGCTTTTCCTCTGGGGTACAATCCAAGTCGTCCATAATTCTTTCGACTCCTTCTAGCCAATACTCTGCCACATTCGGAGCCACTCCCGACACTCCTCTAAAAACTTCAGCCCCGTTCGACCTAAGTCTCTCGGATACTGACTTCCGAGTTCCATTTCCCCTACTAGCTCTTGCCACTTGCTGTAGCACTCGTAGCATGGCTTGCGACACTGCGCCATCTTCTTCCGTCTGATCTTGCTCCTCCGCGACCACTGCTGGAGGTGGCACTTCACTTTCTGACCCATGGCCAGACCCTACCGGTTCCGAAGCTGCCATCCTACCTCTACCACGTCCCCTAGAACTCATCTCTATCGTCGCGATTTAATCTGATTTAAGAAATTTTATGCATTAGAAATTGTTTCACTATTTTACCGCGAGCAAATTTTATGAAAGAAATATTTTAGTAGTAGTTCTTTCGATCACACAGAGTTTCAGTTCAAGTTTGCTACCCTAGTTCAAAGAATCACATTTACACACACATTCATTCATCCACAAAAACACATTTCTCCCTCAGTAGAGGCACATTCAGTGGTATCCACCACACACATCCACTATTCGGACATTCCGCCCGTTTCTACCCCAGGGGTATTTCCGTCATTTTGTCTTACAGGGACATTTTCGTCATAAATCAGAGTGATTCAAAAACTTTAATAAGTCAGGATCTTTTTGAAATTCCCAAAATTGAAGAGTATTTTTGAAAATTTCGCAAATTGAAGATATAGCAGGATTTTAAAGACCAGGTTTTTTTTTTTTGGTAATTTTTGTCAACAGGGTAATTTTGTAAATTTCCAAAGTCGGGGTATTATTTTTGCCATACAGAAAATTGGGTACTTTTGCAAAGTAAGAAAATTTTATTAAACTTGGGGTTAAACCGGAAATTTTGAAAGTCAAGGGCATTTTGGTAATTTTTAACACAGGGGTATTTTCATAAATTTCCCCAAATCGGAGTATCTTGATATTTTGAAAACTAAAGATTTTGGTATTTTGCAAAGTAAAAATCATTTTAACAAAAGTTTGAGGGTAATACAGTAATTTACACTACAGGGGCATTTTAGTAATTTTGCCACTAGGGGCATTTTGGTAATTTTGGAAATCAATGATACTTTAGAAAAATTTTCACAAGAATCTTTTACTACAGTAAAAAGGGTAATTTAAGGATTTTAAGACTAGGAATTTTATAAAACGGCACGGCTAGTCCCTTTCGGGTTTTAATAATTGGTTTAGCCTATGAACAAGTCCTCTTGGTTAAGGTGAACCGTAGCTACGCACCAGGTAGGATTCCTGCGAAGAAGAGGTGAGTCACGAGGACTGCTTAAGTACCAAGCTCTTCCGGATCCAATCCTAGACATGCGCACACAGGTTGCCACACCTTAACTCGGCGACTTATTTCACAGGTTTGTTTATTAGGTACTTTAAATCTTATGCACGTGTTTGAGTAGACTAGTCCTAGGGTCCAATAGCCCTATCATTCTATTCTACGAGCCCAACTAAGCCCATAACAGTTCACAATAGTAAAGCACTTCAAAAGTCCGAAGTACTTACCTGGTGGACTTCGGGTCGGAGGTACAGGTGCCATGCCAGAAAAACCTGAAAAATTTCTTAAAAGCCCATATTTTTGAAAAGCCCATTTTGAAAATGTTTTTGGGCCCAAAACCCTCAAAGCCGAGTTTTGAACCGGGCTTTGATACCAAACTGTAACACCCCCAAACCCGGCCCACAAGTCCCGACCGAATCTGGTTATGTCACTGCGGAAAGACGGTTGATAATCCTTGACTTTAAATTAAAACGTGAAAATTTGTTAACTCTGAAAATCATGTCCATTTAAAATTTAATAAATAATATAGGCTTATTGAAAACTTCCGAATTAAAACATTGTTATAAATTACTATAATATGAACTTTTTGTAAAAATATTTCTGAATATAATGAAAACTTCAACAAAATTAAATAGAGTACTTTAAATAAAAAGGAGCCCTTATTACATCAAATAAAAGTCCAAAATACTGATAATATAAAATACTTAAATAAAGTAAAACATCTTCTGCATGAAAATCCCCTTCTGCATGGGCCACCTTGTATCCACTCCAACCCGGTCCGATCAACATGTCACCTGCGATGTTTGAAAATAATTGGGTGAGTCATAATGACTCAGTGTGTAAGTTAACCACTGAAATCCACCCACATGCTAGCCACATAATATCCCAATTATCAAATGCAACAAGTAATATATATTTATTTTAACAATTACCACAATCTGGGCTTGGCCCACATTCAAATCATACTCAAATACTGGGCTAGGCCCATTCCTCAATAAACAACATATCAACTGGGCTTGGCCCATTTCCACGTATGTTCCCAAAACATACCTATCCACATGTCATATTGTACTTGGCCCATTTCCATATTATTACAAAAATAATGCAACATGATTCCCAACCCAAACCTAGGGTCCATCCGCTACACACCCCCTGATCCAGCCTACCACACACCAGGGGACTATCGAGTCACCCTCTCCTTTTCCCTCCAAAAAGGCAACCAATGCCATCCACGATGTAGCGTATAGCTAACATCAAACCACGATGGAGCACACAGCAATCCATCAAGCCACGATATGGCATAAAGCCGATATCAATCAAGGTAACCACGCGAACTAAATCGCAAAGATCCACAACGCGACCTCAGTCAGCGCCAATCCACGATGTAGCACAAAGCTGACATCAACCACGTACTCGAAGTACACCCGTACCTTCTTTTCATAACCCACCCATGCACATGCCACATAAAATATAATCGTGATCATGCATGCACATGCTTATTAATGTCCATAAACATACTCATAAACAAATAATCACACTGCAACAGATCCGATACTAACCTGGTCATCGCTATACCCTTTAGGGGTATATATGGCACACTTATTACTGCACTTGTTAGTAAAACATATAACACATAAAACCCGGAAACAGTGGGTTAGTTACACACCTTATAACCTGAAGCTCTAAACCCTCGATTTCGACGCTATCGCTCAGCCCGGTGGCCAATCACGAACTGTCGAGACGGCTCTTTTCTTAAACTTCGGGATAGGGGCTTTCCCTTTCCCCTCTTGACTGGTATTGGTCTCCATCAAAAAGCTTAATCAGAATCACACCATTAATCAACAAGTCATAATCTACTTATCAACGAGTCTAAGTCACTTACTAATATCCTTATCGAAATAAACTGAGATCCCGAAGGCTTTCCTTCGCTTTTGTTGGTATGCCCTATAAACCATAGCCACCATTTGGTCAACCCATAACCACAACCAATGGCCTAAGGCCGAATATCAAAGAATCACTTACCCCTCTTACTCGGATCCCGAAACACCACTGATCTCCTGAAGTTGCCAAAAATCCCTGTTACACAATATTAGAATCGGCTAATACCAAAACTAAGGCCAACCCTTCGGTTTAGCCACTAAAATAAGGAACCAAAACCGACTGCTAAAGACAGAACATGCTTACCACACTTGCTTAAGAATCGGCCAACCACGCTAGAATACAAGGGAGAATTCGGCTTCAAACTTAGTAAAATCGTAGAGGAATGGAGGGCTAGAGGTTTCGGCTATCAAGGAATTTAAAAGAAAACAAAAGAAATATTTGACTAAAAGGCCATAGAAGAAATCGGCAAGGGTTTATGTAGTTGGGAGGATTTCGATTTCAAGGTAGAAAAAAAATAAGAAACACCACTTGAACCTTCGGCTAGGTACACAAGACTATGGCTGACCAAAATGCACCAATTGTTGACTAAAAGAATTCGTCAAATGGTCAAAAGAAAATCAAGAGGAAGGCTGCCCATTAAATAGCAATTTCGGCACATGCTTCCCCCCTTGAAGACTCCCAATTTCGGCTTCCACTTCAAATGCTCCAGGCCACTAATTCAATTTAATTTGAATTAGCCAACTCCCCCACTATTATCCATATTTTATCACTCAATTAATCTAAAATATCACTTAATCCTATTAAAACAATTAAACCACCAGCAGCCATTATCTCTAATTCTCTAATTTAAAACTAACTAAAATAATCCTTTATTATCTTAAAATAAATAAATAAAAAAAATAACAAAACCCAATCCTTATCACACCTTCCAGCCGAATTCAAACACCACCAAAACCTTTAGCCAGCCACCAACTCCTCTTTAATTCTAATTCAAATTCCTTTCCCATTTTATAACTTTATCAATTAAAAAAAATAAAAGATAAACTAATAATAATATTCCCTTCCTCCACCGAATTTAAAAGCTAAACACTAATATAATCTTATCCTATTTGAAACCCCCCATGTGCCGTCCCACACACTACCAAGCTGCTGCCAAATAAAAGAAAAAAAATAAAAACTCCAAATGCCAATACCTGGGTTCGAACCTGGAACCTGCTGCTGCTCACCTTCCTCCAAAGCCCCAGGCCACTCGGCCCCTTTGATTTTTATGCCATAAAGCCCCAACATTTTATTTTAACCCCTTTCTACTCAAGCCCATAACCACCAACAAAAATAAAAATGCCAAATGCTTCTCCAGCCCCTCGAAACCGTGACTTCTCTCCCCTCTAGCGCCTAAGTGGCGCATGAGTGCCACTTTGCCACTGGACTTCCATGTCCATCAACTTGGACATTTAATTTTTAAGGCCTACTTAGCCCAGCCCCTTGACGCAAAAATAAAACAAAATTGCTGCCCCATCAACTCGAACCCAGGCCCTCAATGGCGCTATCTCCAGCCCCCCAAAGCAGCGATGAAGCCACTTTGCCAAGGCCTTTCTTGTGCCATAATCATCCAAATAATTTTTCTTAAGCCCTCTTAAGCCCAGCTCCATTTCTTAACCCTAAAATTAAAATTTTTCCTAGGCCTTTCCCCTTCAATCCGAGCATTCTTAAACTTCTAAAACACATCCAAAACCCTTCCAACGTTTGAATTATACCCAAATTGCCTAGCCCCTAAACCAGGGTGTTACAATACTGCACCTGCAGCATCACAGAGATCAGTATCTACTGCTCGAGGCAGAGGTTCGGGTGGAGGTGGTTCTGTATCCAGAGGTAGAGACGTACGAAGGGGCAGTGATATAGTTACACAGCAGTCGGAGGCTAGAGCACCAGCTAGGGTGCATGTGGTTCGAACTCAGGAAGAAAGTGATGAACACGACATTGTAACAAGTATATTTTTACTGTATTCTAAACCTGTATATGCTTTAATTGATCCGGGTTCATCACATTCATATATTAATTCAAAACAGGTTGAGTTAGGAAAGTTAAAGTTTGAGATGTCTAGAGTTTTAATAGAAGTGTTGATCATTATGTCAGAGTCTTAAAAATTTATAAAGAGAACGATCGAGCCTAGAAACTAACTATGACAACGATAGAGGCAATCGCACCTATCGAACAGTAGTATAGCTTAATGGCAAGACCGGATTGTCGAACCCAAAGGAACCAAAAGTACTAATACTAACTTTCTTTTTATTGTTTAGCCTAAGAATTAAGGGAATTATTAATTAATCTAAAATTAACAAACTATTAAGCTAAAGATGCTAAGACAAAGAGAATGAATTGAGAAAATACTTGTGAGAAAAACCAATTGATTAAGACAATACCCGAGGAAGAATCCACCTAGACTTCACTTGTTATTTAACTCTGAACCAGACGATTTATTCACTTGACTTGATCCGTAGGATTCCCTAAGTTATATTAATACCTCTCTCGAGGCTACTAAAGTCTAACCCTAGGTTGATTAATTGAAATCTCTTTCTAATTAAAACCCCTAGAACTGCATTAACTCGATCTATGGACTCCCATATTAGGTTTGACCCTAATCCGGCAGATTTTAGTCATCCTATCTCTAGGGTTGCGATAAACTCCACTTAATTATGCTAGATCTACTCTTAGACAGGGTCTATTCCTCCTCTACCTAAGCACATCAATACTTGAATCAATATCCTGGAATATCAAAACAAGAATTAAGAACACATAATTAAGAACAAATCAAGTATTTATCATATAGTTCAGAAAACAATAATAAGATCCATCTTAGGTTTCATCCCTCTTAGGTATTTGAGGGTTTAGTTCATAATTATAAAAGAATACATCTCAGAAGAAAATATAAAACAAAACATAAGAAAAACCCTAAAACTCCCTAAAGGAATTGAAGAGAAGATCTTCCGTCTTGAGTATAACTCCGGCTTCTTGAGATGAATCAACTGGCTTTTTTCGAGTAAATTCTACAATTCTAGCCTCTCTGGCTCGGCTCTTTGGCCTAACTGGACGCCTAACTGGACTCCCCCTGAAGGTTGGCCTCTAAGGTGTTTATATAGGCTTTTCGGATGGCTTTGTTTGCCTCTAAGTACCCTAATCCGAGTAAAATTCCTCTTTGTCACGGCAGGGACATGCCCATGGCACAGGCACGTGTGAATCATGACTAGGCCGTGTTCGGGTCTGTTAATGAGGCACGTGTAACATCCCGAAATTAGGCCTAGTAGGATTGGGCCCATTGGGCCTTGGGCATAGGAGTGTTTAAAAATTTGAGAACAAGAGAACGACATTAATTCAAGTTGGACTTATTAAGCAGGTGATTTTAGAAAAATTACGGGGTTCTATGAAGTTTCGGGTTCAAGTTGGGCCTTAGTGAAATTTTGTGTTTAAGCCTATTAAGGAGAGATAGTAAGAGGCATCAAAGCTTATGCAAATAAGTGAGTAAATTGCTAACATAAATGAGCAATTGGCAAGGAGGTTATGGCATCAAGTGGAGAGCATGAAGGGAAGAGGTTCAAATCCCATTGTGTGGAAATTTTGACTATTATTTTTGCATTCTTTCCCTAAGTGTCGGCCAAGCATGTAAATAAGGCAAGGTGGACTTTTTAATTTTGGCAAGGTGGCTAAGGGAATAAGGAAAGGATAAGGATAGGGAAAGAAATCAAAAGAAAAAGGCAAGTTGAGGGAGCATGTTGGCATTTTTCGTGGGGGATGTTTTGGAAAGGTTTTATTTGGTCTATGTTCATCTTTTGGTAAAGATGATAATGGTTTGGAAAAGGGAGAGGATAGCCGAATTTTCTATAAGCAATTGGCAAATTTTTGGTGCTTGAGAGGTTGTTTTCTCCTTAGCATTTTGGTGTCTTTTGCTTTCTCCAATTTCTTCTCCTATTGCCGAAACTCTAAAGCCATTAGTGAGTACTTTTCTTTCTTTGTTTTGCCGAAACCACCTAGCCTAATTGATCATCTTCTCCATCTTCCAAGCTGGGATTTTCTTTCTTGATTAAACCGGGTAAGTGTTTTATTCAAATCTTTTCATCCTTTTTCTCTTTAGCCGAATGAGAGTCCCTCATTATTTGGTTGTTTCATCTTGATTCTAAAACCGAAATGGTGTTCTCCTTACTCCATCACATCTTGATAATCTTTTATTTGTAGTATTCTAGTGGATTGGCCGAATACCACATCATTGCCTAATCATCTCAAGTCATAAGCTATTTGGTGGGAATTGGGATTATCATCGATTAAGGTAAGGAGTCTTTTCATAGTCCATTCGATATCACTACTCAGTTATTGTGTTAATCGGATCGAAGTTTCGACTAATCGATTATGTTTTAGGGATGAAATCACTTGATATATTCTACCTGCGGACATAGTGGTAAGTGATTCAAGTGTAAGTGATACGAAATCTTTTGGAAATCCGAGGCTAACCTTTGGTTGGTATTGTTCTAGGTCAACGACGAGTGGTTCTTTAGGAAATCAAAATCAGGTGTGTAATCCCGTACCTTCCCTATACATATCTGAAATGGTGTGTAATCTCACACTTCTCTGAAAGTTTGTATGAAATATTCTGTGATTCGGTCGAAATACCGAAGAAAACCAAAAAAACCGGCATCCGTGATCACTCGGACATGCGTATGATCGTAGTGGTAATCGTATTTTGTAATAAAATAGTTTCAGTTAGAAGTAGTGACGTGTTTTTGAAAAATCACGAAAAATAGGAGAAAGGGAATTAGAAAGTGAATAAGATATCACATTAAAGCTTACTGTGTCTATTTTAATATGGAAGAAATGGAGAAGGAAAAGAAATTTTATATTCTGAGATATCTTAATTTTAGTGAGACTGGTTCTGATTGACTTCGTGGTTCCCTAATCTGTTTCAGAAAAATCGTATAAAACTGTACAAAGTGAATTATGGGCTATAATTTATATGTATGGATTCCTTAGTGAGACTATTTTAATTAGAAATAAGTGGGAGCAATATACGAAAACCGTACAGTGATATATTTGAAATTAAGTTAAGAGAGGTCAGAATCATTGGACAGTGAAACAAGGGGAAATTTAAGGAATAAACTGTACTAAATGGTTAAGCCAAAAATTCTAGACAAATTGTAGTATGAAGATATATGAGTCTAGTTACAAGGAAAATTTACGGATTTAGATTTTGATATTCCTATCTCAAGTTATAGTCAATTTAGTCAGTATGACGCAGATGGACAGTTTAAATTTTTTATGCCCAAATTAGTAGTTAAGTCTGGATTGCAAAATTACCGAATTACCCTTAGTGCGTAAATTACCGAATTACAAAAATATCCTTACGGGCCGAATTTTGGAAATGCCCCTAATGGGCTGATTTGCAAAAGTGTATATGGGTTGATCTGATATTTTGTTATATGGGCCAATATGATATTATGCTATATGGGCCAATCTGATAATTTGCTATATGGGCTATAATTTTTGTAATAAACATCCGAATAAATTATTGTTGTTATATTGTGATTTTTTATGCATTATATACATGATTTGCATGGGATGGGATAATAATGAAGAAAAGTTCTGGTGGCTCTGCCACATAATTTTGGTGGCTCTGCCACAAATTTGTATAGTGGCAATGCCACGTATATTCTATTATTCTAGTGGCTTGTCCACAATTAAATTTGTTATAAATGGCTTAATGCCTGCGATTGGTGTGTTGGCGGGGTGGGTTGACTTGATCCCTACAGGTGTGTTGGTTGGTACGGGTGGTGTGTAGCGGATGGATTACTAGGTTTGGTTTGGGATTACATTACATTCATTTGATCCATTTGGTATACTTTGTTTTGTAAATGGGCTTCAGCCCAAGTTGTTATAAATGGGCTTTGGCCCAAGTTATTATTATATGGGCTCAGGCCTAAATTTTTGCTAAATGGGTTCGAGCCCAGTGAACAACGGTAAGGGGATTATACACTGAGTTCTTATAACTCACCCCCTTCTCTTAACCCTTGTAGGTAATGCTCAATGACGCGAAATTGGGGCCTTGGATGGCTCGGTGGAGGCCATACTTCAGTAATGGTGTTATTAAACTTTGGATTTCTATTTCCGTTTACTTTACTTCTTTTACTATTTTGGGTTTTAAAGTTGTAATAAGGCCTTTGGACTATTTTTATTTTGCTTTATGTTTGGGATGTTTTTATTATTTTTCTTTAATTGTTTAAAAGGGAATTTTCTAAAAATATAAATAATGGTTTTCAAAATTGGTTAATAAATGGATTTTATTGCAAAATTTTACAAATGATTTAACTTGGATTTTCTTTCAAAATTATCTACGACATTTTCAAAAGTCACGATTTTAAAGCTCACTACCTCGATTTTCGACTCATCAATCAACCTCTCAAAAATACTTGTATTTTATCTACGTTTCCGCAATGTTTTCAAAATACTTCTGCAACTCTATTTCCAAACGTCATATTTTTGTAAATTGTTTATTTCAAATATATTTTCGCAACCAAAAAGGTTTTTAAAGATAATTATGTTTTCAAGTAGATAACAATTGCTTAAGTGTTTTGGGTTTTAACAAAGAGGCTGTAATTCTCAAACAAGTTTTTAACAATCTCAAAGATGGTTTGAAGAAGAAAAAAAAACTTCTATGTGACATGCCAGATTCGGGCCTAACTTCTAGGCCAGGTTTGGGGTGTTACATTTTATGGTATCAGAGCCCAGTTTCAAAACTCGGCTGTGGTTTGGGTTTAAAAATGTTTTCAATGCTGTTTAAAACTTTAATTTATACATGTATGTTCTAAAAGGAAGTATGGAACCACGGGTATCCGGCACCAAGTCAAGTAACTATTTGTTTTCATTTTATGATTATTGTGTTATTACTGTGGTAAGAAAATTCCACAAAATAGAATACTCTAGGATGCAGATTCGACTCTCGAAAATAACTTTTCTACTCACACTTCATAAAACATTGTTTAATAAACACCGAAATAGCATAATGATTCATAAAACTCTTAATCAGATTATATCGACTTAGTGAATATGAGTGCTAGAAGACGTGGACGCGGTAGACTTGGACGTGCTAGAGGTCGAGGTGCTAGGATTAGATCTTCAACATCGGGCGTGTTTCTGAAAGGGAGGTGTTGGCATCGCCAGCAGCTGAGACGGGGTCTCATGACCGAGTTGGGGTTGTCGAGCTGACTCAGATAGTTAAGAAGTATTGGAGGAGGTTAAAGGAATCGGTAAAGCACTTCGAGTTGGGTCTGTGGACTGTAAGAAGAAATTAGATCGCAGTTCTTTTGGGATGCAGTCTCGTTCCATAAAGCATGTCAAGGCACGACCAAACTTTTCGGCTTGCGATTATTGTAGAAGGCGTCATCCGGGAGAATGCTGGAGGAGGTCAAGAGCATGTTTGAGATGCGGGTCTAAGGAGCATAAGGCTCGGGATTGTTTCATCACCATCAAGTCAGGTATGTTTTGGTTGGACGATGATTGAATGTAGAAAATATTAGTTATAAGTGGTCGATAACTACTTACTTCTGTGGTTAGATGTTTGGTTGTGTGAAAGAGGATTCAAGATTATGTTAAAAGTACATTAGTGTTATTAAGATCAGAGTGCGCAGCAAAAGCATAGTGGTGTGATTTGAGCAATGCGATTAGTAGTTGGTTGGAAATTTCGAGGACGAAATTTCTTTAAGGAGGGTAGAATTGTAACATCCCGAAATTGGGCCTAGTAGGATTAGGCCTATTGGGCCTTGGGCGTAGGAGTGTTTAAAAATTTGAGAACAAGAGAACGACATTAATTCAAGTTGGACTTATTAAGAAGATGATTTTAGAAAAATTACGGGGTTCTATGAAGTTTCGGGTTCAAGTTGGGCCTTAGTGAAATTTTGTGTTTAAGCTTATTAAGGAGAGATAGTAAGAGGCATCAAAGCTTATGGAAATAAGTGAGTAAATTGCTAATATAAATGAGCAATTGTCAAGGAGGTTATAGCATCAAGTGGAGAGCATGGAGGGAAGAGGTTCAAATCCCATTGTGTGCAAATTTTGACTATTATTTTTGCATTCTTTCCCTAAGTGACGGCCAAGCATGTAAATAAGGCAAGGTGGACTTTTTAATTTTGGCAAGGTGGCTAAGGGAATAAGGAAAGGATGAGGATAGGGAAAGAAATCAAAAGAAAAAGGCAAGTTGAGGGAGCATGTTGGCATTTTTCGTGGGGGATGTTTTGGAAAGGTTTTATTTAGTCTATGTTCATCTTTTGGTAAAGATGATAATGGTTTGGAAAAGGGAGAGGATAGCCGAATTTTCTATAGGCAATTGGCAAATTTTTGGTGCTTGAGAGGTTGTTTTCTCCTTAGCATTTTGGTGTCTTTTGCTTTCTCCAATTTCTTCTCCTATTGCCGAAACTCTAAAGCCATTAGTGAGTACTTTTCTTTCTTTGTTTTGCCGAAACCACCTAGCCTAATTGATCATCTTCTCCATCTTCCAAGCTGGGATTTTCTTTCTTGATTAAACCGGGTAAGTGTTTTATTCAAATCTTTTCATCCTTTTTTCTCTTTAGCCGAATGAGAGTCCCTCATTATTTGGTTGTTTCATCTTGATTCTAAAACCGAAATGGTGTTCTCCCTTACTCCCTCACATCTTGATAATCTTTTATTTGTAGTATTCTAGTGGATTGGCCGAATACCACATCATTGCCTAATCATCTCAAGTCATAAGCCAATTGGTGGGAATTGGGATTATCATCGATTAAGGTAAGGAGTCTTTTCATAGTTCATTCGATATCACTACTCGGTTATTGTGTTAATCGGATCGAAGTTTTGACTAACCAATTATGTTTTAGGGACTAAATCACTCGATATATTCTACCTTCGGACATAGTGGTAAGTGATTCAAGTGTAAGTGGTATAAAATCTTTTGAAAATCTGAGGCTAACTTTTGGTTGGTATTGATCTAGGTCAACGACGAGTGGTTCTTTAGGAAATCAAAATCAGGTGTGTAATCCCGTACCTTCCGTATACATATCTAAAATGGTGTGTAATCTCACACTTCTCTGAAAGTTTGTATGAAATATTCTGTGAGTCGGTCGAAATACAGAAGAAAACCAAAAAAACCGGCATCCGTGATCACTCAGACATGCGTATGATCGTAGTGGTAATCGTATTTTGTAATAAAATAGTTTCAGTTAGAAGCAGTGACGTGTTTTTGAAAAATCACGAAAAATAGGAGAAAGGGAACTAGAAAGTGAATAAGATATCAAATTAAAGCTTACTGTGTCTATTTTAATATGGAAGAAACGGAGAAGGAAAAGGAATTTTATGTTCTGAGATATCTTAATTTTAGTGATATTGGTTTTGATTGACTTTGTGGTTCCCTGATCTGTCTTGGAAAAATCGTATAAAATTGTACAAAGTAAATTATGGGTTATAATTTATATGTATGGATTCCTTAGTAAGCTTATTTTCATTAGAAAGAAGTGGAGCAATATATGAAAACCGTACAGTGAGATATTTGAAATTAAGGTAAGAGAGGTCAGAATCGTTGTACAGTGAAACAAGGGGAAATTTAAGGAATAAACTGCACTAAATGGTTAAGCCAAAAATTCTAGAAATATTGTAGTAGGAAGATATATGAGTCTAGTTTAAAGGAAAATTTACGGATTTAGATTTCAAGATTCCTAACTCAAGTTATAGTCAATTTAGTTAGTACAACGCAGATTGACAGTTTAAATTTTTTATGCCCAAATTAGTAGTTAAGTCTAGATTGCGAAATTACCGAATTACCCTTAGTGGGTAAATTATCGAATTACAAAAATACCCTTACGGGCCGAATTATGGAAATGCCCCTAATGGGCCGATTTGCAAAAGTGTATATGGGCCGATATGATATTTTGTTATATGGGCCAATCTGATATTATGCTATATGGGCCAATCTGATAATTTGCTATATGAGCCATAATTTTTGTAATAAACATCCGAATAAATTATTGTTGTTATATTGTGATTTATTATGCATTATATACATGATTTGCATGGATGGGATAATAATGAAGAGAAGTTCTGGTGGCTCTGCCACAAATTTGTAGAGTGGCAATGCCACGTATATTCTGTTATTCTGGTGGCTTGTCCACAATTAAATTTATTATAAATGGCTTAATGCCTGCGATTGGTGTGTTGGTAGGGTGGGTTGACTTGATCCCCACAGGTGTGTTGGTTGGTACGGGTGGTGTGTAGCGGATGGATTACTAGGTTTGGTTTGGGATTGCATTACATTCATTTGATCCATTTGATATACTTTGTTTTGTAAATGGGCTTTGGCCCAAGTTGTTATAAATGGGCTTTGGCCCAAGTTATTGTTATATGGGCTCAGGCCTAAATTTTTGCTAAATGGGTTCGAGCCCAGTGAACAACGGTAAGGGGATTATACACTGAATTCTTATAACTCACCCCCTTCTCTTAACCCTTGTAGGTAATGCTCAATGACGAGGACTTGAGGCCTTGGATGACTCGGTGGAAGCCATACTTCAGTAATGGTGTTATTAAACTTTGGATTTCTATTTTCGTTTACTTTACTTCTTTTACTATTTTGGGTTTTAAAGTTGTAATAAGGCCTCTGGACTATTTTTATTTTGCTTTATGTTTGGGATGTTTTTATTATTTTTCCTAAATTGTTTAAAAGGGAATTTTCTAAAAATATAAATAATGGTTTTCAAAATTGATTAATAAATGGATTTTATTGCAAACTTTTACAAATGATTTAACTCGGATTTTCTTTGAAAATTATCTACGACATTTTCAAAAGTCACGATTTTAAAGCTCACTACCTCGATTTTCGACTCATCAATCAACCTCTCAAAAATACTTGTATTTTATCTACGTTTCTGCAATGTTTTCAAAATGCTTCTGCAACTCTATTTCCAAACGTCATATTTTTGTAAATTGTTTATTTCAAATATGTTTTCGCAACCAAAAAGGTTTTTAAAGATAATTACGTTTTCAAGTAGATAACAATTGCTTAAGTGTTTTGGGTTTTAACAAAGAGGCTGTAATTCTCAAACAAGTTTTTAACAATCGCAAATATGGTTTGATGAAGAAAAAAAACTTCCATGTGACACGGCAGATTCGAGCCTAACTTCTAGGCCGGGTTTGGGGTGTTACAGCACAGTCGTGTGGTCTTGGGCCCAAGCCGTGTCGATTTCGTGATATGGCCCATTTACTCCGTTTTAGGCCCGTTTCTTATTCTTTTCATCCTCCGGTGCTTTCCTAAGTATAAAACATGGAAACAAAGGATTAAGAGCACCAAATTCCACAATTCAAGGCTTAAATCATCCAAAAGTATGTTAAATGTGGGATTAAAATATGTTCATATTACAGTTTATCAAATACCCCCACACTTAAGCATTTGCTTGTCCTCAAGCAAAATTCTCAACTCACAATTAAAACGAACTTGCTTGATTCATAATATTCATCAATAATGTTTCATCATAATTCAAAGATAATTCATACATTGATAATTTAAATAAAAGGGTCCTAAAGATTCAAACAATCAAATTCATAGTTTTTGTAACACGAAAAATATAGGCGTTTTCCCTTACCTAAATAATCACCTTTAATTCAAAATCGAAAAAAGTTGACATCCTTACTAAAGATTCACTCAAATCACTCAAAGTGTTTAAGGTTAAAAATTAAGCACTCAAAAGTTGAACATGAAAAGTTACTCCCATAGGCTCGCATGAAAATCTAATCTTCACCACTGTAAAATGAGATGATACACAAATCAAAAGGTCTTTAAAAAGGGTTGTAATGGGGCTTGGGTTAAAGATGCGGATAAAGGCTGAATTAGAAGGTTAGAATCGAGATTGAATTGACAATTTACCTAACTAGAAAAATGAATGAACTTATCCTAACTAATTACATCAATTGAAAACATGAATTACTAATAATATGAGCTTCTTCTCAAGATGTGGAATTTAAACGTATAAGCTTAATTACGTAGAGCAAATATTGAATATACTTTTTTTAAGAACAAATCAAGTATAGGAAAGAACTTTTACAACTGGAACATAAAACATAGTTAGGTAATTGCTCAAAATCAAATCTCGACAAAAAGGGAGTCAAGGAATGGTGATAACAAATACAAAATGGGTTTTAGGTTAATATTAGTGGATGAGTCAATAAAAAGGGTTGTTAGGATCAAAGGGGTTCATTAGGGGTTAATTGTGAGGGTAAGCTTTTTAGTGGAGTGAGTGGGTTAAATCCTAAGTGCCTTTATCATCTCATTATATCAAATAAATAATGTGGCCTTGACATGTATAATCGAAGCACGTTCTAGAATAACAAATCAATGTTGACACACTCATAATCAAAAAGTGAGCACAAAAAAATGTATGCTCTAAAAGGCTCAAAATCTCACAAAAGTTATGGGTTTTGATATCAACTTTGTAAATTTCAAACTTCAAGATAATAATTAGATTCAGGTAGACAACCTAACAAAATTTTAAATTTTTGAAAATGGACTTATCATGCTTGATTCTCTAGTCTCCTAAAGTTTAAATCATCACTGCACAATTATCAATGACTTAATTCAAAACATATCAATAAAAATCATGGTTCAAAAGAAATTTATTCTAATCATAATATGAGAAAATTACTTAATAACAAGGCATAATTCAGGGATTTGAGAATAATGCAGAAAGTTAGGCACTTTCTCGAAATAAATATTCACCCCCACGCTTAGGATGTACATTGCCCTCAATGTACAAAGATATATATATCTAAAATTAATAGTATGATATCATAAGAGAGAGGGAGAAATAAAACTTCCTGAATTTTGGACGAAACCCTTGGAGGATGATCAATAATGAACATGATGACTAGGCATAGGTGAAGGTGGTGGAGAATACTCCGGTGGTGTGTTCGTCCCTTGCGTGGCACCTTAAAGCTTTTTAGACTGCGAAGTCATCAGTAAAGTTTTTAGGGAGTTCTTATTTAATGGACGTTTGTTATAGTTACTTGAGAGTTAAACGGCCAGAGATAAAATAAATCAAATTATACTTAAAAATTTAAAGAGTTTAATAATAAAAGAAAATGAACTAAAATAAAAATAAAAATAAAAATAAGAATAAGAATAAAATAATAAAATAATAAAAATAAAGAAAAGAAAAAGCCTCAAAGGTCCTCATCATTGGAGTGATCTCGAGGTGGTGGTGGCGGCAATATGTGAAAAAGCTGATAATGTCGACCACGGCCGCCTCGCACGGCCGTGTGGATTTATCTCAGCCCATGTTCTTTAGGCAGTTTCGACCACGGCTGCGTCGCACGGCTGTAGCATTTAGTCAGAGCCCGTGTCTTGGGAAAAATTTTCATCCTGTTTCTGCATGATCTCTGCCACACTCATGTACCTATTCGTGGTGTCCACACGGCCACGACCACGCCCGTGTGTAAGGCCATGCGGTAGGGAAACCTACGCCTAAAAATTTTGGTTAGTTTTTAGTTAGATGCTAAAATTCGAAAATATGGATGTTAGTGGGGTTAGTGCTCGAGTTGCCTCCCGAGAAGCGCTCGTTTAAAGTCTTGAGCTAGATTTACCTGTTATTCGTATGGCCATGGTGGTTCATGAAGTCGAAACTCCTTTTTCTTACTATCAATTCTATCAACATATGGCTTGATTCGGGTAATATTTACATCAAAAGTGCCGAAATTAGAATGTGTTACCTCAACCGTTCCATATGGAAAGACCTTACGTGTCGAAAAAGGATTCGCACCGTTTGTATTAAGCTGTGAAGTGGCTATTCGAGGGTCAGTTGCATCGGACAGTACACGAAATGTGAGCTCACGTGGTAGTTTATTTTGTAGAATTGCTGGGCACACTGCGTTTAGTTCCACTTGCGACATATCGTCTAACTTCCGTTTGTTTGTCAAAAACTCTTTTAAAAATTTCCTTGAATCTGGCATCTGCGAAAGAGCTTCAAGAAACGACAAGTTAATATGTAATTTCTTTGGAAGTTTAAGAAATTTACCGAATTGTTCTTCTGTGTGGTCTTTCTTTATTGCATTTGGGTACAGCACACGTGGTTGGTACTCTGTAATTACCAGGTTTGGTTTATCATGGCTTACCTCAACCTTACCTTCCTCTACCATATTCTCTTGCTTCAATTTTGGTTCATCTATCCCTTCACTATCGTGAGCAGTTATTGCTTGAGGTTTCTCTCTTGGGTTAGTTTCGGTGTTGCTAGGCAAGATATCTTGTGGTTTTTCTGAGATCAGTTTAGCAAGCTGACCTAATTGATTCTCGAGCTCTTGAATCAACGCTTGCTGATTTTTAATCATTGTTTCAGTGTTTTGGAAGCATGTTTCTGACACCAAGATAAATTTCGTTAGCATCTCCTCAACGGCTTCTTTTCTTGCTGGTGAGGTTGTTGAAAGCCTGGAGGAAGTTGCGGTCTTTGATCACCTTGACCACCCCACGAGAAATTGGGATGGTACCTCCAACCTGCATTGTAAGTGTTACTGTAAAGATTATTTTGAGGTCTAGAATAGTTACCCATATAGTTGACTTGTTTGTTTTCTGTACTAGGGTTGTAGGATAGATATTCTGCGTTGTTTACCCCTCTTCCATCTGTATCGTACTGTATTACTGAATGTACCTGCTAGAACCATACCAACCATCAATTTTTCTATTTAAAAGCTCTACCTGGTTAGATAACATGGTGACTGTGATCGCTGCAAATAAGAGCTTTAAATATTTATAAAAGAATGATCAAACCTGGAGACTAACTCTGACAACAATTAAAGGCAAGTGTACCTATGGAACAGTAGTATAGCTTAGGCAAGACCGGTTATCGAACCCAAAGGAACTAAAAGTATTAATACTCACTTTCTTTTTATTATTTAGCCTTAAAATTAGAGTGAAGATTGCTTTTAAACTAAATTGAAGACAACTGAACTAAGGACACAAAGACAAGAAGACGAATTGGAAAATAACTTTGAAGAAAAACTCAGTTGATTTCGACGATACCTTCGGGAAGAATCCACCTAGACTTCACTTATTACCTAACCCTAAATTATATGATTTATTTACTTAGTTTGATCCGTGAGACTCCCTAACCTATATTAAACCCTCTCTCGAGGCGAATAACGTCTAACCCTAGGTTAATTAGTAGAACTCTCGTTCGCTTATAATAACCCCCTAGGATAGCAGTAAATCAATCAATGGACTCTCATATTAGGTTTCACCCTAATCCGGTAAAATCTCGTAACCCTATCTCCAAGCGTTCGATCAACTCCGCTTAATTATGTTAGATCTCCTCTTAGGCAGGGTCTATTCCTCCTCCACCTAAGCACTTTAGATTTGGATTGAGCAACATAATTAAGAACAAACTAAGTAATTTATCATATAACTTAAAAATCAAATAACAAAATCCATTTAGGTTTCATCCCCTTCAGGTACCTGAGGGGTGTAGTTCATAATGAATAAACAAAATATCGCAAGAGAAAAGATAAAACAAAACGTAAGAAAACCCTAAAACCCTCTGAAGGAATTGAAGGAGAATTCTGCCGTCTTGAGTATAACTCTGGCTTCTTGGGATGGATCAACTAGCTATCCTCACGTTATTCCCTAACTTTGACCTTCTCGGCTTGGCTCCTTGGCCTAGCTTTCACTCTCTTTCAAAGGTGGTACTTGGGGGATATTTATAGGCTCTTGGAGTGCGATTCTTTCTCCCTAAGTATCCTTTTCCTACTGAAATTGCTCTTTCCAGTGACAGAGGGACGGCCATGGCACACGCCCGTGTGGACCGAGACCTGACAGTGTTCGAATTTCTAACTTGAGGCACGGTCGTGTGTAACGGAGTTGAGGCCGTGATCTAGTTGTTCGTCGAGGCACGGCCGTGTGTGCTTTGGGCTAGGCCGTGTCAATTTCGTGCTAAGGCCCATTTGCTCCTTTTTAGGCCCGTTTTGTGTTCTTTTCATCCTCGGGTGCTTTCCTGGGTATAAGACTTGAAAAGAAAGGATTAAAAGCACCTTTTTATATAAAACAAGGAATAAATCATCCAAAAGCATATTAAATGTGGGATTAAAATATGTTACTTTTACGGTTTATCAAATACCCCCACACTTAAGCTTTTGCTTGTCCTCAAGCAAAATTCTCAACTTACAATTAAAACGAACTTTTCATGATCTAAATTCTTATCAACAATGTCTTATCCTAATTCATAGAGAATTCATACATGGATAATTTGATTCAAAGCGTCCTAAAGAATTAAACGAGATAAGTCATAATTTTGTACCTCGAAAACATAGGTGTCTCCCCTCTTTTAAATAACTACCTTTTCAATTCAAAACCGACAATGATTGATATCCTCACTTAGGATTCACTCAAATCACTCTAAAGTGTTTAAGGTTCAGAAAAAGATCGCTCATAAGTTGAACCTAAAAAGTTAATCCCATAGGCTTGCCTGAAAATCAAATCTCCATCACTGTAATATGAGATGACAAACAGATCAAAAGGTCTTTGTTAGGGTTGTAATGGGGCTAGGGTAAAAGGTGTGGTCATAGGCTGAAATTAGAGGGTTAGAATCAAGATTGAATTGACAAGTACCTACCTAAAATTTTTCCGAAAGTTTTTTAAAAAGTAGTAATCCTACTAATACGAGCTTTTTACTTTGAAAATAAACTTTGATTGTGTAAGCTCTCTTTTCACACTACTAATATTGAATAACTTGGATTTTTTTTAAAAACAAACTAATAATTCATGATAAAATTAACTATCAGAATAATAAACTTCGGTAACTGATCAAATCAAGTCTCGATTAAGGGTAGTCAAAAGAAATAGGGATAACAAATACAAAGGCTTTGGGTTAATATTAGTAGGTAAATCAATAAAAAGGGTTTGTTAGGATCAACGGGATTCACTAGGGGTTAATTGTGAAGGCAGGCTATTTAGTGGAATTAGTGGGTTAAAACCTAGGTGCCTTTATCATCTCTGTATATCAAATCATAACTGTGGTCTCGACATGTAAAATCGAGGCAAGTTCTAGAATAACAGTTCATGGTTGACACACTCATAATCAAAAAATGAGCACGAAAAAGAATGTACGCTCTATAAGGTTCAAATACTCACAAAAATTATGGGTGTTTTGACATCATCCTTATGAATTTTAAATTTCAAGGTAGTATTTAAATTTAGGTCAACAGCCTAGCAAAAATTTTAATTCCTGAAAAACAGACTTATCATGCTTGATTCTCTAGTGTTCCTTAAATTAAACATCAATGTATAATTAACTATGACTTATTCTAAAACATGTCAATAATCATCACAAATCATCAAAAATTTCATCCTAATTAGTAATATGACAACTTTGCATAAAAATAAAACTAAATCAGGGATTTGAGAATAACGAAAAAAAGTTAGGCAATTTTATTCCACTTTTACCCTCAGGGATTTGAGAATAATGCAAAAAATTAGGTCACTTACCCCCTCCCCACACTTAATATGTACATTGTCCTCAATGTACAAAGATAGATAATGACAATTAGTGATCAATCAAAAGATAGGAGGGAAAAGTGTTACTTCCTGGATTTTCTGACGAGATCCTTGAGGATGTGGACAGTGTGTGGCATCAAGTGACTTTTTGCATTTCGCCTAATTGTGCTTTTGTGTATGTGGAATAAATGATTTATTCTGCAAAGTCACTTGTTAATGATCTTTTCGATGAAAGAGGTATGTTGTTAAGGATGCTTGAATGATTGAATAGCCAATGATAAAAATTTGTAATAATAATAAAAGTTCAAATTTAAACAACATAAAATAAAGTCTTAAAAATGAAGAAAATAAAACAAATTAAATGGACTCAGAGGTCCTCATCCATGGTTAGGTCCGGTGGTGGTGCTGATGATGAAATGTTGAGGTGTTGGCATAATTGTTGGAACGTCGCCTCCAATCCATCTAAACGTCGAGCGTTTTCAGCAAAATGCATCTCGAACCGATCAAGTTGAGTAGAGATGTCTGCGAATGATGTTGCCGCTCGGTATGGATACTGGCTTAGATTTGTTGCCTCCTCTGATGGTGGTGGGACATCATCAGGAATGTCCTCGTCCTCTTCCTCGTTGATTGGTGTCTTTAGTTTGTACTGCGGAGGATCGGTCCCTCGACGTTGTTTTATCATCCTCATATGTAGCATGGTTTGGATGCCTTGAGGAACCATGTTGCCCATCAGTGTGAGGGAAGTGATCTGCTCGTCGGAGTTGAGGAGGTTGAAGTGTCGAGCTAACCTCGTAATGTATGGTCCCATTGACAAGATTCCCTTTCTATGTTGCTCTGTCTGGTGTTGAATTGCGCATGCAATAAAATATGATAAATCGAAGACATGTCCTTTAGACATGCAAGATAGGAAGTAGACGTCTTGCTTGTTTACGACGCCCGTGCTCTCTTTGCGACCTGTGATGGTTTGTACGAGAATAGCGTGAATATACCTTAGGGCAGGGTGTAGTGCCGTCGCCTTAGAGCGACTGGGGTCGTAGTCGGTTGTAGTTGGGTGTAGGGCGCACCAGCATTCGATCGAAGTGCGGTGGAGCTCACGGTTTAATCCAGCAAGTGGGTATTCTGCTATGAACTCAAGTGTGTAAAGTCCGAGAGCCGTGCCAAATTGAGGTACACTTAATTGACGCACTGAGCCCCCTAGACGAAATTGAATAGCACCTGGGTCGTCAAACTGAGTTGTCACTGCTTGCAAAATGAAGGTGGTGCAAAATTCTAATGTAAGCTCCATATACGTGGGTTCATCAATTTTGAAGAAGTTCCCCCATGGTTCGGTTGAGAGAAGTGCTTTAATGTTAGTTTCGAGCCCAACTTGTCGCACTGCATTCCAGTCGATGCGTCGACCGGTGCCTATGGGTCTTCCCTGGATTGCTTTGTACTTTTCATCTTGTGTTGCTTGGGGGAACCAGAGAAATGGGTGTCGAGTTTCGGTGGAGGCATTTGCGGACGATGATCCGGGCCCCTTTCTTTTCTTGCTTGGGACGGATCGTTTGACTCGTGACGACGACATGGTACCTAAAAAAATCATCAGAAAATAACAGGAACAATGACCAATGTATCTTATATCAATTTCATTCGATATCAAGAAAATTGGTAGATTTTATGTCTACGGATGGAATCAATCAGCAACCAAAAGCAATTTATTCATGAATGTTGTGAGCATATTCACTAACTAAAAATCAGGGCTAATTCTAAACAAAATGAAAAATAAAGTTGCAATCAAAGAATATGGGGATAAAAATAAATCATGCTTTTCAAAACTAAATTCTAACAAAGTCTGAAAATAAATAAATACAAATGCCATCAAAGAGTTTGTTAAGAAAATGAAACCAAGGGTGGAGGAGATGGTCGGCATGGGCGGAGCACGGCGGTGGCTTGGGGTGCTGTAGGGCAAACACGGCTGTGGCGTGGGCGTGAGGCTTGGTAGCACGGCTGTGGTGCGGCCGTGCGGAAGGTTTTGGTTTGTTTTTGGAAGAAAAAGGTGAGGAGATGTGGTTTTAATGGAAGGGGGTGAGTGTTTGGTCGGTTTTGGGAGGAGGGGGTTTTAAATCTAATTTAGGGTTTGTTTTTGGGGGAAGATGACGGTTAGATTCTATTTATAGGGGAGGGGGCACGGTCTATTGACATGGCCATGTCAATTTGAAATCGTCCGTGTTTTTCGCGTTTTTCAGGTTTGGGCGCGTTCAGGTTCAGTGGCACGCCCGTGTGTCTATTTGGCACGCCCGTGCTTGATAAATCAAAACTATTGGCACGATAAGGTCACACGGGCGTGTTTTACCCGTGTTCGACAAGTCAGTAGTTTCGCACAGTTTGAAGGCACGGGCGTGGTCTGCCCGTGGTATGGAAGTCAGTTGCCTCGCACGGTTGAGAAGCACGGGCTTGGTTTGGTATCACAGCCCGTGTTGTCGATAGACATTTTTCTCTGTTTGGGCACGGCTCTTGGCATGCCCGTAGATTGCCCCCTGTTTTGTACACAGCCATTGACACGCCTGTGTTCAAGGCCGTGTTAAAAATCCTGCATTTTCCTGTTAGACTATTTTAGTGCAGTGTTAGAAAAACAAAAACTATGTTAGTATGTTAGTGCTCGGGTTGCCTCCCGAGAAGCGCTCGTTTATAGTCTTAAGCTAGACTCTCCCTGTTTTCAGTTCTAAAGGACGGCTCATGGAGCATAAGCTCTTCTCTCATACCTCCAAAATCTGTACCATTATAAATTTTAAGTTGGTGACCATTTACCTTGAATGTGCCTTTAGTGGGATGAGTTACCTCGATGGTGCCATATGGAAATATTGTTTTGATCATGAATGGTCCTGACCATCTTGATTTCAACTTTCCCGAGAATAGTTTAAGCCTTGAGTTGTACAGTAGGACTAAGTCTCCTACTTCGAATTGCCTTGATCTTTTGAGACGAACATCGTGGCATTGCTTTGTTGCTTCCTTGAACAATTTTGAGTTCTCATATGCTTCCGTTCTCCATTTGTCCAGCTCGTTCATCTACATCATTCTCCTCTTTCCTGAAATTTTGAAATCAGTATTCAAAAATTTTATTGCCCAAAAAGCTTTGTGTTCTAATTCAAACGGTAAATGACAGCTTTTCCCGTATACAAGCTTGTATGGGGATATCCCTAAAGGTGTTTTAAATGCTGTTCAATAGGCCCATAACGCATCATCTACTTTTAATGCCCAGTCTTTTTTATTTGATTCAATGGTTTTTTCTAGAATACGCTTAAGTTCTCGGTTTGCCACCTCAACTTGCCCACTGGTTTGAGGATGATATGGGGTTGCTGTTCTGTGATATACTCCATATTTTTTTAGAACTTTTTCAAATTGGGTATTGCAGAAGTGCGTACCCCTATCGCTAATGATGGCTCTCGGTGTGCCAAATCGAGAAAAGAGTTTCTTAAGAAACTTGACTACTACCCTAGCATCATTGGTAGGTAAAGCTTCCGCTTCTACCCATTTTGACATGTAATCAACTGCTACTGGGATGTACTTGTTTCCAAATGAATTAGGGAATGGTCCCATGAAATCAATACTCCATACGTCAAATATTTCACATGATAACATATATGTTTGAGGCATTTCATCTCGTTTAGAAATGTTACCTATTCGTTGGCATCTATCACACGAGGTAACATACCTGTTGGCATCTTTAAATAGAGTGGGCCAATAAAAACCTAATTCGAGTATCTTGTGTGCTGTCTTAATACCGCTGTAGTGTCCTCCTGATGGTCCTAAATGGCAATGCTCCAAGATCTTGTTTGCTTCTGTCTTTGTAACACATCTTCGAATTACCTGATCTGCACAAATACGGAAAAGAAAGGGATATTCCCAAAAATAATTTTTCACATCAGCAAAGAATCGCTTCTTTTGGTGGTGTGTTAATTTTCTTGGTAAGATGTTAGCTGCTAAATAATTTGCAATATTTGCAAACCATGGTGCCTCAGAATGTGTTATAGAAAATAGTTGTTCTTCGGGAAACGAATCATTTATTCCACCTTCATCGAGCTCTTTGGTGTGTGGATTTTCAAGTCTAGAAAGGTGATCCGCTGCAAGATTCTCAGCTCTCTTCTTATCTTGTATTTCCAAGTCGGATTCCTGTAAGAGTAAAATCCATCGTATGAGCCTGGGTTTAGCATCAGGTTTGTTTAAAGGATAACGAAGAGCTGAATGGTCGGTGTAAACGACAACTTTGGACAATATTAGATATTGTCTAAATTTATCAAAAGTAAAAACTACAACTAGCAATTCTTTCTCTGTGGTGGTGTAGTTTTCTTGTGCGAGTGTTAATGTTCTGCTAGAGTAGTAAATTGGCTGAAAATGCTTGTCTCTTCGTTGTCCCAAAACTGCACCTACTGGAAAATCACTTGCATCACACATTAGTTCAAAGGGTAAGTTCCAATCAGGTGCAATTATAATCGGCGCATTTATTAATTTATCCTTAAGGATATTAAATGCATCTAAACATTCATGTTTGAAATCAAAAGGAACATCTTTTTCTAGTAATTTTGTCAAAGGCTAAGCTATTTTAGAAAAATCTTTAATAAATCTTCTATAGAACCCTGCATGTCCTAAAAAGATTCTGATAGCCTTAACAGAACTAGGGGGAGGTAGTTTTTCTATGGCTTCAACCTTTGCTTTATCTACCTCGATCCCTTTACTAGAAATCTTATGTCCTAACACAATCCCTTCTCTTACCATTAAGTGACATTTTTCCCAGTTTAAAATAAGGTTTGTTTCCTCACTTCTCATTAGAACTCGTTTTAAAATTTTAAGGCAAAGATGGAAAGAATTACCGAATACCGAGAAATCATCCATGAATACCTCCATGATGTCTTCCACGAGTTCATCAAAGATTGCCAACATGCAACGCTGAAAAGTAGCTGGTGCATTACATAATCCAAAGGGCATTCTACGTTAAACAAACGTACCGTATGGGCATGTGAATATCGTCTTTTCTTGATCTTCAGGAGCTATAGAGATTTGGAAGTAACCGAAGAGTCCGTCCAAAAAGCAGTAGTACATATGCCTGGATAATCGTTCTAACATTTGATCTATGAAGGGTAGAGGGAAGTGATCTTTTCTGGTGGCATCATTCAACTTTCTATAGTCTATACAGACTCTCCAAACCGTGACTGTTCTTGTGGGAATCAACTCATTTTTTTCATTGGGCACTACCTTCATTCCTCCTTTCTTTGGAACTACCTGCACAGGACTTACCCAAGTGCTGTCAGAGATAGGATAAATTATTCCTGCATCTAGGAGTTTAATGACTTCAGCTTTGACCACTTCTTTCATGTTGGGATTTAACCGTCTTTGGGGTTGCACACACGGTTTGTATTCTTCTTCCATTAAAATTTTGTGGGTGCAGAACGCGGGGCTTATTCCCTTGATGTCAGAAATTTTCCAAGCTATGGCTTTTTTGTACTCTTTTAGTACCTTTATCAGCTCCTTTTTTTTCCTTAGGTTCTAGTTCTGCAGAGATGTTTACTGGTAATGTAAAATTGTCTCCAAGGAATGGGTATTCTAAGTGTTTTGGTAACTATTTCAATTCCAATTTGGGTGGCTCTTCGATGGATGGTTTCTATTTTATTTCATCATCATTGTTAATGCTTTCTTCTTTCATTTGTTTGGATGACGATGTATTTAGATTCAGCTCTTCATCTTCATCTTCTTCCCCCTCTTCTTGAGTTAGGCACAGTTCCATCGTGTCGTCATGTATGATTTCCTGTAATGAATTTTGAATGATATGATCAGTAGTATCAACAAAATAACAGGAATCATCTTGCTCTTTAGAATATCGCATGGCATCATAAATTTGAAAAATGATTTCTTCATCTCCTATCCTCAGTGCGAGTTTACCATCTCCTACATCAATAACAGCTCTAGCAGTGGCTAAAAAAGGATGCCCTAAGATTAAGGGAACATTAATGTCTTCATCCATGTCTAATACAACGAAATCAACAGGGAAAATAAATTTATCAATTTTTACCAAAACATCTTTGATGACTCCTCTAGGGTATTAAATAGATCTGTCTGCTAACTGAATACTCCTCCTAGTGGGTGCTGGTTCCCCAAGATCTAGTGTTTAAACATTTTATAAGGAATTAAATTTATACTAGCGCCTAGATAAGCTAATGCTTTCTTAATATTCAATCTACCAATTAAACAAGGGATAGTAAAACTTCCTGGGTCTTTCAACTTGGTTGGTAGCTTATTTTGAAGGATGGCTGAGCACTCTTCATTAAGTTCCACCGTTGACACCTTTTCAAGTTTTCGTTTATTCGTCAGGAGTTCCTTTAAGAATTTTGCGTACTTTGGCATCTATGAAATAGCTTCAACAAAAGGTAAGTTGATATGTATTTGTTTAAAAAGTTCAAGAAACTTACCGTATTGTGCATCAATTCGCTCTTTCTTTAACTTTCCTGGATATGGGATTGGTGGTTTGTTCTCATTGCGTAATGGAGTCACATCCTCAATTTCCTTATTACTTGCTTTATTTTTGTTTGGGTTTTGTTTCTTCAGTTCACCTAATTCCTTTCCACTTCTTAGTGTGACTGCTTTTACCTGTTCTGTCCCTTTAGGAAAATTTTTTGCACGTGTTTCATAGATCATCTTAGTAAGTGTTCCAACCATCTTAGTGAGTTCCCCAAATGACTCAGTAAATTTTTCAATTGATGCTTGTTGATCATTAAGGGTTCTCTCGATATCTTGCAGGCGTTTTTCTGTGTTTGCTAATTCCTTTTCGTGTATTGGTTTCTTCTCTTGTGGATAGGGTTGATGTTGGACACTTTGAGGAGGTTGTTGCCTTTAATTTCCTTGGTTTCCTTGTCCCCCCCACGAAAAATTTGGGTGGTTCCTCCAACATGGATTGTAAGTATTACTATAAGTGTAACACCCCAAACCCGGCCCAAACCATAAGACCGAATTTGGTTTGCTACAGAGAAAACATTTATGAAAACCAGTTAAAACTTAGTCGAATTGCCTTTCAATTAAAATTTTATTTGTTAGAAACCACACTCAAAAGAAATTTGTTGAGTCAGGTTGTTTAAAAATTTCGGAGGTACCCGATGGTACTTTAAAACATTTTTGCGTTTAATTTGAGAAAAACATGTGCATCCATTTTAACATCATCAAGTAGTTTAAACCAAACATTTCAAACACGCAGCAATAATAAAATAATTCTAGGAGGCCTTATTACAAACATAAACCCAAAAGAAAAATAGAAAAAATCCAAAATTCATTTATTAAAAAGTCTCCACTGCATGGCCACCTCGAGTCTATCCGGCTCTTCACCCGCGATCTACGAGTCACCTGAAAAATTAAAGGAGAAGGTGAGTCACCAAGACTCAATGTGTAACCCTTCCCCGGTATAGTGCAATAACATACACAAATCATAACCAATTAACATGCATAAGTTTAAATGCACCCAACCTAACCATCCATACGCCTTTTTCTACCCCGTGTGGTACCAAACCACTGGTGGTGCCAAACCACTGGTGACGTATAGTCACAAATGTGATACCAAATCACTGGAGATACCAAATCTCTGGTGTCCGAAGACACAATTGTGTTACCAAAACACTGGTGACCGAAGTCACGAATCAAGTGATGGGGCCAACCCATCGTGTGATACCAAATCACTGGCAGACGATCCCATATCTCAAAGTGGGGCCAACCCACGGTGGAATTAACCACAGGGACAAGTCGCTATGAGGTGCCAAACCTCTGGAGGTACCAAACCTTTGGTGACCGTAGTCACAATGTGTTACCAAAACACTGGTGCCCGTCGACACGAATATCACTGCCCCCTCCACTCATCAACCCATATCAATCAAATACATGCTTTTACAGAAATCATGCTAAAAGTTTTATTTAACATCATTTGTATATTTTATCAATGCCATAAATCAATAGTACACATACCAAATGTGTCATGCTTCCCAAAAGCATCAAATAATAATCTCATAGTCACAAAGACTTACCTGAATCCTTGTTAATACCATGATGGTATTACATCCATGTCTACATAAATCGATTAGACAAAATATAACACTTAGCATATTAAAAAGTTATAAGATGTGTATGTATACACACCTGAATTTAACGAAAGCCTTAAATCCCGATTAGACAAATCGGCCACACAAACTTTCCTTGTCCCTATATTCGGCCAAAAATGAATATTAGAACTATGGCCTATTCGGCCAAACCAAAATAATTGAGAAGAAGGGTTCCTTGTGAACCTAAAACCTTACCCAAAAGCCTTCGAACACTATTCAACACACTCCTAAAAGAATCGGCCTCACTTCCCTACAATCAACCATCATCATTAAAGTTTATTAGCCTTCGGATTAAACGAAAACTTAAAAGAATGATCCTTTAAAATAAACCCTTACCACCTTACCAAAAACCGATTGCTAGAGGAGTCCCAAAGAAAACTATGTTGCCTTCAATATTCGGCCAAAGAGATTCAAGATAGAAGAAGAATATTTTTGGCACAACAAAGAGGTATATTCGGCTTTATGACAAAAAGAAAATAGTGGGAAGAGAAATAGAGTTTCGGCAAAGAAGAGTGTATTAGAGAGTTTTGGTGTTTAAGCAAAACGAATGGGAGAACAAAAGGTTAATGCAAGTTTCGGTTTTTGAGAGAATGAAAAGGAGAAATAGATATTGAACAAATATGACCAAATGGTCAAAAAGTATTAGGCTTACCACAATGTAGAATTCGGCCAAAAAGAAAAGTATTTGAGAGAAAATTATTTTGCAACTTTTGCACCAAATGAACCAAATGACCAAAACAATTCCTAAGCCTTACCAACACTAGCATATTCGGCCAAAAACCTCCCCTTAGCCACAATGCCGTCCAAGTTCATGGCATAAAGGCCATGATTTTGTTTCCAAAACATTTCCCATAAACCAAGCCTTTGTCCCCTCAATTTACCAAAACTTCAAGATATCTTACCAAAACCTTAGGAATCTTATCCCTTATTCCATGCTTTCCTTAAACAACAATTCAACTTACCAAAATTATTAGTCCACCTATCATAATTATGTTTGACCGTCCATTAAAGCTATCATACAAAAATAAACTTTAAAAATGCTATGCCTACTACTCGAACCATTAACCTCATGCAACTCTTCAAACTCCTTATCCACTATGCCACTAACTCCTCTTGTGCTTTAATATACACTTAAATTAACTTAAGTGCTAAGCTCATTTAATCCTCTTCATTAAATAAGCCATACTAAGAATTATCCTACTAAACCGAACTTACTCAAGACCCCTAATTAAGTCTTATAACACCACAAATAATATCACAGAAATTTAAACACAAGCAAAATAATTCAATCACGAATAACCCCTATTTCAGGATGTTACAATAAGGATTATTATTAGATCAGAAATTATTACCTATATAGTTCATCTGTTCATCTTCTGCTCCCGGTTGTTAGGGTGGGTACTCAGGATTTGCCACAGTTCCACTTGCGTCGCATTGCATGACTGGATGTGCTTGTGAAGCACATAGATTATCAAACTTTTTATTCATCATCTCTAGCTGTGTTGATAGCATGGTCATGGCATCGGTGTTGAAAACTCCTGCCGATTTTGTCAGTTTGCTCCTTGAAGCTTGCCACTGATAATTGTTTAATGACATCTCCTCAATGAACTCGTAGGCTGCTTCTGGAGTTTTGTTGTTCAGCGTTCCACCGGCGGCTGAATCTATCAGTTGTTTCGTTGAGGGGTTTACTCCGTTGAAAAAAGTTTGGACTTGTAGCCACAAGGGTAGACCATGGTGTGGGCACCTTCTCAAGAGATCTTTGAATCTCTCCCATGCATCGTATAGCGTCTCTATATCCATCTGCACAAAAGAAGAGATATCATTCCGTAATTTGGCCATTTTGGCCGGTGGAAAATATTTCATCAAAAACTTTTCGGTCATCTGATCCCATGTAGTGATTGACCCTCATTGTAACAAGTTTAACCACTGTTTGGCTTTATTTCTCAATGAAAAAAGGAATAACCGAAGACGTATGGCATCATGAGAAACGCCATGTATTTTGAAGGTATCACAGAACTCTAAAAAGTTAGCTATGTGCGTGTTTGGATCTTCGTCCTGCAAACCATCAAATTGAACAAACTGTTGAATCATTTGTATGTTAGGCTTTAATTCAAAATTGTTAGTAGATATAGCAGGCCTAACAATACTAGATTCTGCTCCTGTTAAATGCGGTTTCGCATAATCGAACATTGTTCGTAGAGCATTGTTTTCCCCCACATCTCGTGGTTGTGGGTTGTTTTCGTCCATCCTTTCAGTAGGATTTGATCTATTTTCTTCCTCTCTTTCTGTGTAATCTAGGGCTCACCTGGTTTCCCAACGATTCCTACGAGCGGTAGCTTCGATTTCGTTGTCGAATATTAAAGGTCCTCTCAGGTTCCTTCTAGTAATAAACTAGAGGGACCTGCTGGAAACGAAAGAAAGAAAATTTTAGCAAAAAGAAAAACAAAAATAGAAACGAAAAGAAAAATAAATTGCGAAAAATAAAAATTAGGGCTAAAGTAATAAAAATAGAATTTTCTTAATATTTTAGTTCCCCGGCAACGGCGCCAAAAACTTGATCGCTGCAAATCAGAGCTTTAAATATTTATAAAAGAATGATCAAACCTGGAGACTAACTCTGATAATGATTAAAGGCAAGTGTACCTATCGAACAGTAGTATAGCTTAGGCAAGACCGGTTATCGAACCCAAAGGAACTAAAAGTATTAATACTCACTTCTTTTTATTATTTAACCTTAAAATTAGAGTGAAGATTGCTTTTAAACTAAATTGACGACAACTGAACTAAGGACACAAAGACAAGAAGACGAATTGGAAAATAACTTTGAAGAAAAACTCAGTTGATTTCGACGATACCTTCGGGAAGAATCCACCTAGACTTCACTTATTACCTAACCCTAAATTATATGATTTATTTACTTAGCTTGATCCGTGAGACTCCCTAACCTATATTAAACCTTCTCTCGAGGCGAATAACTTCTAACCCTAAGTTAATTAGTGGAACTCTTGTTCGCTTATAATAACCCCCTAGGATAGCAGTAAATCGATCAATGGACTCCCTTATTAGGTTTCACCCTAATCCGGTAAAATCTCGTAACCCTATCTCTAGGCGTTCGATCAACTCCGCTTAATTATGTTAGATCTCCTCTTAGGCAGGGTCTATTCCTCCTCCACCTAAGTACATTAGATTTGGATTGAGCAACATAATTAAGAACAAACTAAGTAATTTATCATATAACTTAAAAATCAAATAACAAAATCCATCTAGGTTTCATCCCCTTCAGGTACCTGAGAGGTTTAGTTCATAATGAATAAACAAAACATCACAAGAGAAAAGATAAAACAAAACATAAGAAAACCCTAAAACCCCCTGAAAGAATTGAAGGTGAATTCCGCCGTCTTGAGTATAACTCCGGCTTCTTGGGATGGATCAACTGGCTATCCTCATGTTATTCCCTAACTTTGACCTTCTCAGCTTGGCTCCTTGGCCTAGCTTTCACTCTCTTTCAAAGGTGGTACTTGGGGGATATTTATAGGCTCTTGGAGTGCAATTCTTTCTCCCTAAGTATACTTTTCCGACTGCAATTGCTCTTTCCAGTGACAGAGGCACGGCCATGGCACACGCCTGTGTGGATCGAGACCTGACCGTGTTCGGGTTTCTAACTTGAGGCACGGTCGTGTGTGACGGAGTTGAGGCTGTACTCTAGGTGTTCATCGAGGCATGACCGTGTGTGCTTTGGGCTAGGCCGTGTCAATTTCGTGCTAAGGCCCATTTGCTCCGTTTTAGGCCCTTTTTATGTTCTTTTCATCCTCGGGTGCTTTCCTGGGTATAAGACATGAAAAGAAAGAATTAAAAGCACCTTTTTATATAAAACAAGGAATAAATCATCCAAAAGCATATTAAATGTGGGATTAAAATATGTTACTTTTACGGTTTATCAGACCGCATCAAGGTTGAAAACATCGGCTGCTTTAGTAGGCTTTGTCCTCATGACTTGCCATTGATAATTATTCAGTGACATCTCTTCAGTTTCTACGAGCGGTATGTTCTATTTCACTGTCAAAAATCAAGGGTCCTGACGGGTTCCTCCTAGTCATAAACTAGAGGTACCTGCTAAGAACAAATAAAAGAAGGAAAATTAGTAAAGTTAAAAGCTAAATAAAAATAAAAGTAAATTGCAAAAATAAAAATGGCTAAAGTAATAAAAATTGAGCGTTCTTAATATTTTAGTTCCCCGGTAACGGCACCAAAAACTTGATCGTTATGTCAGAGTCTTAAAATTTTATAAAGAGAATGATCGAGCCTAGAAACTAACTATGACAACGATGGAGGCAAGCGCACCTATCGAACAGTAGTATAGCTTAGTGGTAAGACCGGATTGTCGAACCCAAAGGAACCAAAAGTACTAATACTAACTTTCTTTTTGTTATTTAGCCTAACAATTAAGGGAATTATTAATTAATATAAAATTAACAAACTATTAAGCTAAAGATGCTAAGACAAAGAGAATGAATTGGGAAAATACTTCTGAGAAAAACCAATTGATTAAGACAATACCCGAGGAAGAATCCACCTAGACTTCACTTGTTATTTAACTCTGAACTAGACGATTTATTCATTTGACTTGATCCGTAGGATTCCCTAAGTTATATTAATACCTCTCTCGAGGCTACTAACGTCTAACCCTAGGTTGATTAATTGAAATCTCTTTCTAATTAAAACCCCTAGAATTGCATTAACTCGATCTATGGACTCCCATATTAGGTTTGACCCTAATCTGGCAGATCTTCATCATCCCATCTCTAGGGGTTGCGATCAACTCCGTTTAATTATGCTAGATCTACTCTTAGATGGGGTCTATTCCTCCTCTGCCTAAGCACATCAATACTTGAATCAATATCCTAGAATATCAAAACAAGAATTAGGAACACATAATTAAGAACAAATCAAGTATTTATCATATAGTTCAAAAAACAATAACAAGATCCATCTTAGGTTTCATCCCCCTCAGGTATTTGAGGGTTTAGTTCATAATTATAAAAGAATACATCTCAGAAGAAAATATAAAACAAAACATAAGAAAAACCCTAAAACCCCCTGAAGGAATTGAAGAGAAGATCTTCCGTCTTGAGTATAACTCTGGCTTCTTGAGATGAATCAACTGGCTTTCTTCGAGTAATTTCCACAATTCTGGCCTCTCTGGCTCGGTTCTTCGGCCTAATTGGATGCCTAATTGGACTCCCCCTGAAGGTTGGCCTCTAGGGTGTTTATATAGGCTTTTCGGATGGCTTTCTTTGCCTCTAAGTACCCTAATCCGAGTAAAATTCCTCTTTGTCACGGCAGGGACACGCCCATGGCACACGCCCGTGTGAATCGTGGCCAGGCCGTGTTCGGGTCTGTTGATGAGGCACGACCTTGTGGTCTTGGACCCAGGCCGTGTTGATTACGTGATATAGCCCATTTACTCCGTTTTAGGCCCGTTTCTTGTTCTTTTCATCCTCCGGTGCTTTCCTAAGTGTAAAACATGGAAACAAAGAATTAAGAGCACCAAATTCCATAATTCAAGGCTTAAATCATCCAAAAGTATGTTAAATGTGGGATAAAATATGTTCATATTACGGTTTATCAAGTGTCTAACCCTTTGGGACAAACTGTGTCTGTGGATCGAGTGTGTCGAAGATGCCCATTGATAATACATGATAAAATATTTCCCGTTAATTTGTTAATTGTGCCTTTCAATAACTTTGATGTAATCTTGGGCATGGATTGGTTGTCTGAACATGGGGTGGTATTGGATTGTTATAAAAAGAGATTCAGTATTCAGACAAAAGATGGGGATAGCATTGAGGTAAATGGCATTTGTATTAATGGCTCGATACGTATCATTTTGGCGATAAAAGTTAACAAATTGCTTCAGCAGGGTTGTACAGTATATCTAGCTTATGTCATTAATTCAGATTCGGTTGGTAGTCAGTGTAGCAAGATCAGAATTGTATGTGAGTTTCCAGATGTATTCCCTGAAGAATTACAGGGTTTGCCACCAGATAGGGAGGTTGAATTTGCGATTGAGGTTTATCCGGGTACAGCTTCAATCTCTATACCTCTGTACCGAATGTCGCCTATCGAATTAAAGGAATTGAAGGTACAGTTACAGGACTCATTATACCGTGGCTTTATCCGACCAAGCATTTCACTTTGGGGAGCTCTGGTACTATTTGTTAAAAAGAAAGATGGTTTAATGCAGCTTTGTATCGATTATCGGCAGTTGAACAAAGTGACGATCAAGAATCATTATTCGTTACCCCGTATAGATAATTTGTTTGATCAGTTAAAGGGAGATTCGGTATTTTCGAAGAAGATCAAAGCAATTATCCAGTGGAAAGCACCAAAGAATGTATCCGAGGTACGTAGTTTTCTAGGGTTAGCTAGATATTACCGGAGGTTTGTTAATGGATTTTCAAAAATAGCATTGCCAATGAAAAAGCTTCTACAAAAAAATGTTCCTTTTATCTGGGATGATTAGTGCCAGAGGAGTTTTGAGACATTGAAGCAGATGTAGACCGAGGCACTTGTTTTAACCTTACCAGAGTTAGAAAAGGACTTTTTTGTGTATAGTGATGCTTCCCTGAGCGGTTTGGGTTGTGTATTGATGCAAGACAGAAAGGTCATAGCTTTTGCATCTCGACTGTTGAAGCCACATGATCGTAACTAGACGACACATGATTTGGAGTTAGCTGCAATAATTTTTGCATTGAAGATTTGGAAGCATTACCTATATGGTGAAAAATGTTACCTTTACACTGATCATAAAAGTCTCAAATATCTTCTGTCGTAAAAAGAGTTGAACTTGAGACAAAGACGGTGGATTGAGCTCCTAAAAGATTATGACTGTGTTATAGACTATAATCAAGGAAAGGCAAATGTAGTAGCTGATGCATTGAGCAGAAAAGTTGCGGTTGAATTAAGGGCAATGTTTGCTCGGCTTAGTATTAATGATGATAGAAGCTTGTTAGCTGAACTAAGGGTTAAGCCGGTAATATTTGATCAGAATAGAGCAGCCCAGTTAGAAGATGAAAATTTAATGAAGAAAAAAGAGATGGTAAAGCAAGGTATGATGGAAAGTTTTAGTATTGATGAACATGATTGTTTGAGGTCCCAAAATCGGCTTTGTATTCCAACTACTTTTGAGTTAAAAGAGTTGATTCTTCGAGAAGCACACGATAGCGCTTTTGCATTGCACCCTGGTGGAACGAAGATGTATAGTGATCTACGAGAACTGTATTGGTGGCCAGGGATGAAGAAAGATATAGTTGAGTATGTCGATAAATGTCTAACATGACAAAGGGTAAAAGCAGAGCGTCAGGTACCGACAGGGTTGTTACAGCCTATTACTATTCCCAGTGGAAATGGGATTGTGTTACTATGGATTTTGTTACGGGATTGCCACTGTCGACGAGTAAAAAGAATGCCATCTGGGTAATTGTCGATTGACTCACAAAGTCAGCTCATTTTATAGCAATTAGAACTGAGTGGTCTTTACAGAAGCTTGCCGAAGTTTATATTAGGGAAATTGTGAGACTACATGGTATTACTACATTGATAATTTCAGACCGGGATCCACGATTTACATCGAGATTTTGGAGGCAATTACATGATTCTCTGGGTAGCAGGCTCAATTTCAGCACAGTATTTCATCTGCAAATTGGCAGACAGTCTAAGCGGGTAATTCAGATTCTAGAAGACATGTTGAGAGCTTGTACTATTGACTTTGAATCAGGTTGGAAACGTTATTTACCGCTAGCTGAATTTGTTAATAATAACAGTTTCCAATCTAGTATTCAAATGGTCCCGTATGAAGATCTACATGGTCGAAGGTGTAGATCGCCGATATGTTGGACAGAATTAAATGAAAGAAAAGTGATTGGGCCAGAATTAATTCAAGAAATAGATGAAATAGTTAAGAAGATCAAAGACAGACTGAAAGCAGCATTTGATAGACAGAAATCTTATGCGAACCTAAAACGGCGAGACATAGAGTATTCCATTGGTGATAAAGTGTTTCTTAAGGTATCACCCAGAAGGGAAAATTAAGTCCTCGTTATACCGGGCCGTATGAAATAGTAGAACGAATTGGACCTGTTGCTTATCGACTAGCCTTACCTCCAGAGTTACAGAAGATTCACGATGTTTTTCATGTTTCTATGCTTTGGAGATACAGATCAAATCCTTCCCATATTATTCCCGCTGAAGCATTGAAATTCAATCAGACTTATCTTATGAAGAAGAGCCAGTGCAGATATTAGCTCGAGAAGTAAAAGAATTGAGAAATAAACGGGTTCTTCTAGTAAAAGTGTTATGGAGAAATCATAAGGTGGAAGAAGCAACTTGGGAACCAGAGGAGACAATGAGAATTCAATACCCTCATCTCTTCTCAGGTAAATTTCGAGGACGGAATTTATTAAGGGATGGAGAAATGTAATGACCCAAAATTCACGGACATCGACAAAGTGAAATATCGGGCCTCCGCCTTAGTAAACTGAATTAGTAAATATTATTAGAAATATTTATGAATCTAGTGGTGTGTCTAATTAGGTTTTTATTAAGTGAATTTAGCTTAATTTAGAGTAATTAGTAAAAAGAACTAAATTGAATAAAGGGTAAAAGTTTAATTATAGATTAAAATAAAATAAAGGGGATTAAATAGGCAATTATGCCTATTTAATTAGGTGAGGCGGGAAATGGGAAGAAAAATCTAAGATTTTTCTTAGATTATTATATATAATAATAATTATTATTATTATTATTATTATGGTTTTATATTAAGTTGTTATTATTAAATTAAATTCAAATTGTGACAAATGTATGGTAATGATAAAAAACATGTGTAAAATACATGAAAATACACTTGTAATATATTTGTATATTTTCTTAAATAATAAGTAAAAGATATTTATTAATTATTATTATATTATGAAATTAAATAAAGACAAGTGTAAGGTGATGACAAAATAAAAGTGTGTTAATTAAAATATGAACATTCGTAATATATGTATTTAATTTACTTATTATTTAAGTAATAGATATTTGTTATAATTATATATTATATTATTATTAAATTATTAAACAAATATAATATAAAGAAAGTAAATAAAACAAAGGTTAAAAAGAAACAAAGCATAAAAGAAACAGAAAGATCAAACGAAAAGGGAGAAAGAAATGAGAAAGAAAAGAAAAAGGAAAAATTAGAGTTTTGATGCTTAAAGCTTATTTTGGTAAGTCAATTAAGTCATTTTCTTTTAATTTTGATGTTTTATAAGCTTTAGAACAAAGTTTTGTTGAAATTCAGTTGAAGTTTTGGAAGTTTTTAGGTTTTTGAACATAATTCATGTTGAACAAAATGATGAATTGGGGGTTTAATCGGTAGAATTTCTAGTGAGAATTGATAGAGGGATTAAATTGTAAAAGAAGCTATAAGTTTTGTGTTAGAGGGACAAAATTGAAATAAATTTGAATTTAGGGTTTTAATGTGAACATTGGCTAGTCAAGTGAATATGGCAAGAGATTAAGTAGAATGAAGTGTGAATTGAGTTAGAAAAGTAAATGAGTTTAGTTAGGACCAAATTGAAATTATGATAGAAATTGAACAGAAATTCAATTATTTAATATAGATTGGTGTTGTATTAATAGTGAAAAATTATTTTAATTTTTCGTAGCTAATAAAGAACCCGAGGCATCGGCACAAAAAGGAAAATAGAATATCATCGAGGAGTAATCGCAAATTTCGAGTTTGTATTACTATAATTCAAACTACTATTTAGTTAATGTTATATTTAAATTTTTATGTATGGTAAGTAAATTATAAGGTAAGTATTACTATTGACATGAATGAAATTGAAATGAAGTATGAATATGTTTGAGTATTTAAATCGTTTATTGATTGGAATGTGGAAAAAAATGTATTAAATTGAATTGTGATTAAATTGAAAGGTGTGTTTTGAATTGAAATGAGATTGAATTGAGAAATGATTTGAATACCCTATTAACTAGTCGGGCTAAGTCAGATATAGTTGCCATGCCATAGGATTTGGAAGAGTTCAGGGGACTTTTTGGTTTGGCCGAGGAGATACTGATGTTACTATATTTCTTCGGATTATCCGAAGAGGCATTTAATGCCTTTCTGGTGTGTTTGGGGGGATTATTTATTCTGGGGTGTTTGGTTGGATTATTCTGGTGTGTTTGGTTGGAATCCGTGTATCCGCTAAGGCCCGAGTCTTGTTAATAGGGGTATTAAATGAAAAAGAAAATGAATAAATCTTGATTTGAATGAGTTGATGGAAGAAATGAAAAACAAAATATTAAACCCAAACTAAATAATCTTTAAGTAAAGCAAAACAGAAATTTACCAAAGATTGGGAGTAGTACTCCAATGTATGGCCTCCACCGAGTCCTCCGCAGCTCCAAATCCTCAACACTGGGGATCACCTGCAAGGTTAAAGTAGAAGGGTGAGTTACGAGAACTCAGTGTGTAATCCCCTAACCGGTCATTAACTGGACCCGAGCCCATACGGAAATAGACTGGGCTGAAGCCCATATAGAAGCAAACTGGGCCAAAGCCCATACAGAAGCAGACTGGGCTGAAGCCCTTACAGAAGCAGTCTGGGCCGAAGCCCTATTTGGTAAATAAACTGGGCCTTAGCCCTATAAACATGATAATACAACCAGAATATGCAACCCAATCTAACAATCCATCTGCTACACACCACCCGTACCAGCCCTACACACTTGTGGGGATTTCTAAATCGACCCACCCATCTGCTACACACCAATAGGGCAGACCAACTGCCAATCATAGAATTTGTGGCGAAGCCACCAGAATATCAGAATATACGTGGCATAGCCACCAGACAGAATGTTGCAGAGCCACCAAATCAGAATGTGGCAGAGCCACCAAAATACACTTCCTCCAATCATCAATATCCCAACCCCATGCATAATGTCATGTATGCAAAGAACATATCAAAAATAATGTATGAAATAAATTACCATCAAAACCAGTTAACCAGAATACACAATCATACTAATCACAGTCAAATCGTTCATATCATAGCACAAGCCAATCATTTACCTACAAGGGCAAATTAGTCATTTTACCCTATAAGGGTATTCCGGTAATCCTATCCATCAGGGGTAGTTCGGTAATTCTACTCATAACTAATTCATGTATGCAGTGCATCTCAAACATAATCAATCATGCAATTAACACATACAACGCTAGTACTACCACGAAGGTAAAACAATCATTTTGTTATTTAGGGGTACAACAGTAATTTCACCCATTGGGGGTATTTCGGTAATTTTGCAAACCTGGGGTATTTCGGTAATTTTGCAAACTGGGGGTATTTTGGTAATTTTTACAAACCAGGGATATCTCGATAATTTTGTAAATCGAGGGCATTTCGATAATTTATAAATCAAAGGTATTTCAGTAATTTCGCAAACCGGGGGTATTTCAGTAATTTTGCAAACCAAGGGTATTTCGATAATTTCACAAATCAGGGGTATTTCAGTAATTTTGTCAACCCCTCAAAAGGCCTACAGTCGCCTCAAGCGGCTCAAGTATTGTAAACAGAGATAATGATGCGAATGGGCCTAAGGCCCATTCTCGGCCCAAATGAGCCCACACGCTCGTGTGGCACATTTAGCCCAAATCTAGCCATAGATATGAGATTTACATAGTCTAATCCAACATCTACTACACAATCATACAACTTATTCATATGGGCCCACTTGGCCCAAACAGCATCAACCCACAAGAATACTCATGGTGGCATCGACTATCGTGTCGAAGCTCCCACACATGCGCTCGCATGCTCGTGTGGTTACCATCGTCGTGTGACCGGCATTTTGGCATTTGCCGCTCTACAGCTAGAGTAGTGCGAAATACACACCTGATAGGAATCTGGTGCTAATCCGCGCTCCGACCACTCCTGTACCCAAACGCCCACCAAGGTATGCTTACTCTCCTCATAGCTTGCTCTATTTAAAGCCAGCTTTTCACCTTCCATCTTGTTAGCTTTTCGATGTGGGGTCCCTCATTTAGTAGAGTTTAAATCCAACACAAACTCTGGCCGTCCAATCTGCAAAATAAATACTCCCTTACTTGTCATGAGATTCAAACTCAGGCTCCCCTGTGGCATAATCCACGCCGCTAGCCACTTTACCAACTAGCGCCTTGTTGTCTTAAAACATGCGCAACTAAATATAAGTCTATGAGCAAAGTCTAAGTTCATTTAAAAAGAAAATCAAAATGCAAGCACCAAGACTTGAACCTTGGACCCCTTGCTTCCTTGTGGCATCATTCCCTTGTCTCTTATGTGGCGTCATTTGCCACTAGACCACAACTCCTTTTGTGTCATCTTTCTCCACCTTTTATTCTTAAAGCCTACTTGCTAACTCCCAGGGTTTTACTCACCTAAAACCAAAATTTCCCTAAAGCCCAAGTTTGATCCCGGGACTTCATAGAAGCCCCCTAACCTTCCAAAATCACTCACCTAATAGATCCAACACGTATTAGAGCCGTTCTCTTATTCTCAAAAATTTTAAACGCTCCCACGCCCAAGGCCCAATGGGCCCAATTCTACTAGGCCAAAATTCGGGGCGTTACAGGATGGCCAAAGATTGTATGTAAAGGCTGGGGGGTAGGAAAACTTGCATATGAAACTGATCTGTTCTGTAAATGAAACCAAAACTACTTCTGCTTCTGTAACTGAACTGTTTTGTATCTGAACTGGAACAACTTCTGTTGCTTAATCAAATCTCAGGAATTCGAGAATGCTCTTTCAATATTATTACACATGAATGAACCTCTTTTATACACTAAGTTCACAACTCATTATTTTCTGATTGAATTGTAGGTGGTTCACAGACTTGAACGGGTCGGCACTACGGGAGCTCGGTCAAGCTTTTATCTTTCTTTTAAGTATTACCACTTGGAATTTCGGTATTCTATGATGTTATGGTATTTGTGAAGATTATGTGCTTAGTTAATTGCTGTGATAGATATTATGTGATGAAATGGTTTATTCTGACTGCGTTATAATTATTGTATTTTTAGTATTGATGATGTAACTCTCTGAACTTGGTTTGGACCTCTAGGCCAGGTTTAAGATGTTACAGATATAATTTTATCTATTAATTTTTTATTGGAGATTTTATCTATTGATCGCTGGAATCAGAGTCTTAAAATTTATAAAGAGAATGATTGAACCTGCAAACTAACTCTGACAACGATTAAAGGCAAGTGTACCTATCGAACAGTAGTATAGCTTAGGCAAGACCGGATTGTCGAACCCAAAGGAACTAAAAGTACTAATACTAACCTTCTTTTTATTATCTAGCCTAAAATAAGTGAAGTTGTTTAAATCTAATCTAACTAATACGAAGCTAAAGACGCAAAGACAAAAAGAATGAATTAGGAAATAACTTGAAGGAAGATTCGATTGGTTTAAGACGATACCCTCAGGAAGAATACACCTAGACTTCACTTGTTATTTAACCCTGAACCATACGATTTATTCACTTGACTTGATCCGTAGGATTCCCTGATTTATATTAAACCCTCTCTCGAGGCGAATAACATCTAACCCTAGGTTAATTAATTGAAATCTCTGTCTCATTAATAACCCCCTAGAATAGCAGTAAATCGATCTATGGATTCCCTTATTTGGTTTCACCTTAATCTGGCAAAATCTCGTCACCCTATCTCTAGGCGCGCGAATGACTCCGCTTTAATTATGCTAGATCTATTCTTAAGCAGGGACTTGTGCTCCTCCACCTAAGAACATCTGACTTGAATCAATATCCCGAAAAAATTAACACAAGAATTAAGCGCACATAATTAAGAACAAATCAAGTATTTATCTTATAGTTCAAAAAACAATACCAAGATTCATCTAAGTTTCATCCCCTTCAGGTATCTGAAAGGTTTAGTTGATAACAAATAAAGAAAACATCTCAGAAGAAAAGATAAAACAAAAGATAAGAAATCCCTTAAACTCCCTGAAGGAATTGAAGGAGAGATCCACCGTCTTGAGTAGAATTCCGGCTTCTTGAGATGGATCAACTGGCTATCTTCGAGTGATTCCCACAATTCTGACCTTTTCGGCTTGGCTCCTTGGCCTAGCTAACCGCCCTCCTTTCAGGTAACACTTAGGGGGTTTATATAGGCTCTTAGAATGTGTTTCTTCACCCCAAAGTATCCAAATCCGAATGAAATTGATCTTTGCCACGACAGGGACACGGCCATGTCACACGCCCGTGTGACTAGTCTCAAGCCGTGTTCCAACTTCTTTAATGAGGCACGACCGTGTGAATTAGGAGTAAGGCCGTGTTCTAGCTGATCAATGCAGCACGGCCGTGTGGGCTTAAGTCCAGGCCGTGTGGATTTCGTGATATGGCCCATTTATTTCGTTTTGGGCCAGTTTTATGTTCTTTTCATCCTCGGGTGCTTTCCTGGGTATAAGACATGAAAAGAAAGGATTACGAGCACCTTTTTATATCAATCGAGGCTTAAATCATCCAAAAGCATACTAAATATGGGATTAAAATATGTTATTTTTACGGTTTATCAAATACCCCCACACTTAAGCTTTTGCTTGTCCTCAAGCAAAATTCTCAACTTACAATTAAAACAAACTTTCCATGATTCATAATTCCTATCAACAATGTCTCGTCATAATTCATAGATATTTTATACATGGATGATCTAACTCGAAGAGTCCTAAAGATTCAAACAGTCAAAGTCATACATTTGTAGCATAAAAACGTAGGTGTCTCCCCTTATCCAAATAATTACCTTTGATTCAAAATCGACAAGGAATGATATCCTCACAAAAGATTCACTCAAATCACTCAAAGTGTTTAAGGTTCATGAAAAGAGCACTCATAAGTCAAACCTGAAAAGTTAATCCCATAGGTTTGCCTGAAAATCAAATCTCCACCACTGTAAAATGAGATGATACACAAATCAAAAGGTCTTTATCAGGGTTGTAACGAGGCTAGGGTTAAAGGTGTGGATAAAGGCTGAAATTAGAAGGTTAGAGTCGAGACTAACTTGACAAGTACCTACCTTAGAAAAAAAATGAACTAATCCTAAATAATTACAGCAATTGAAAACTAATAATACGAGTTTTTTCCTCAAGATGTGGAATTTCAACATGTAAGCTTACTTAGTAGAACTAATACTGAATATACTTCATTGTTTTTTTTTTAAGAACAAATCAAGTAATGAAAGATAAATTCAACTACTGAAATAGTTTAATTAGATAACTAATCAAATCATATCTCGATATAAGGGTAGTCAAAAGGAATGGTGATAACAAATACAAAAGGTTTTGGGTTATTAGTAGGTGAGTCAATAAAAAGGGTTGTTAGGATCAACAAGGTTCACTAGGGGTTAATTATGAAGGTAAGCTTTTTAGTGGAGTCAATTGGTTAAAACCTAGGTGCCTTTATCATCTCGGTATATCAAATCATAGATGTGGTCTCAACATGTATAATCGAGGCAAGTTCTAGAATAACAATTCATAGTTGACACACTCATAATCAATAAAGTGAGCATGGAAAAGAATATATGCTCTAATAGGCTCAAAATCTCACAAAAATTATGGGTGTTTTGACATCAACCTTGTAATTTTCAAACTTCCAGATAATATTCAGATTCAACTCAACAACCTAACAAGGATTTTAATTCTGAAAAATAGACTGATCATGCTTGATTCTCTAATATTCTTCTAATTTAGTCATCAATGCACAATTAACTATGACTTAATCTAAAACATATCAATAAAAATCATAAACCATCAGAAATTTCATCCTAATTAGTAATATGAGGAAATTACTTAAAAAACAAGACTAAATTCAGGGATTTGAGAATAATGCAGAAAGTTAGGCCGGATTTGAGAATAATGCAAAAAGTTAGGCCCTTTCTTCAAATAAATATTCACCCCCCACACTTAAGATGTACATTGCCCTCAATGTACAAAGATAGGTATTTAATTTAAAAGAGAGGGAGAAGTGAAACTTCCTAAATTTGGATGGTTTCCCGGAGTTGGAAGTCGATAGGGGTGGTGGCTGCTACCGAGCTCTGCGCTAGATGAAGAAATTGGGGAGCTCGTAGAGAATTAGCCAGGATTTATTAAGACATATTTAAAATAAACGAAATATATATTTAAAGATAAGAAAACTAAAGAACATGAAAATAAAAAGTAAAATAAAGTTAAAAGAAAAGTTGGATGGACCGAAGAGTCCTTATTGATGGATGGTTCGCGAGGTGGGTGTGACCTTTAGGGCTGCTGAAGTGCTGGCGGTGGCGGAAGTGGTGTGATTCCCAAGCAACCTTTAGAACTCCTCGGGCTGCGATGGTGGTGGTCGTGATTCCCAAGGAGTGATTCCCTAGCAGCCTGACCAACCTGGCACTAAGAAACTAAAATATATTAAACTAAATTAAGCATAAGATTGTCAAAGAGAAGGAAATTGAAGCAAAAGAGAAAAGAAAAAGAAAAGATAAATGGTCTCAAAGACCTTGGCTTGTTGATTGGATGAAGCGGCCGGCATGAGCTTATGTATAGGGGTCACCCTTGGTGAGATTATGCTTGGCTTCTTTCGCTTCTTCGGCATGACTTTGGTGTGGCTCAAGAGTTATTGAGACTTGTTATGGAGAGGGAAATCTAAAAATAAGGGGGGAAGAAAAGAAGTGAACAGTGGAAAGAATGGGGAAGAGAGGTTGGGTTTAAATAGAGGCTCAATTCTGGTACTTGCCCACACCCGTGACTTCAAAAATTGGTTGGGACTGATTCGTACTGCCTCTGCTATGTCAGTACGGAGATTTTGGTGGTCCACACGACCACGGGCACGGCTGTGTGCAAGGCCATAGCTTGGAAATCTGCACTTTTGTGTTAGTTGAAAACTAAGAGAAGAAAAGAAAAGAAACTAAAAACAAATGCAAAAGTAAATAGGGTTAGTGCTCGGGTTGCCTCCCGAGAAGTGCTCGTTTATAGTCTTAAGCTAGACTTTCCTTGTATTTGAGAATAAGAATCAGGGAGGTTTAAAGGTTTGAATATCTTCCCTCATGCTTTCAGTTCTATTTTCTTGATAAAGTTTAAGTCGAGAAGCGTTTACCTTAAAAGTGCCGAACATTGGATTGCTTACCTCGACTGTTCCATGTGGGAAGATATTGTGTACCTTTAGAGGAATTTCTTCATTTGTTTTCAGGCCTGATGTGGTGATGTGAGGTTCGGCTTTGTCTAACAGTACATGGTCTCCTATTTTGAAATGGTTTGACTTTCCTATGAGCCCTTCTAGAGGCTCCTTAGGTTTTACTTCGTGCGGTTCCTGTTCTTCTATGAAGGATGTCGTCCACTTTTCTAATTTGTCGATCTCAAGGCTTCGTTCGTTGTGTGATCTTTCTGTGTTGATTTGAGGGTCATGCTTCGGCTCAGGTTTGTAATCTTGTGGCGGTTCCTGTGATGAAGCTGTAACAATCTGGTTAACAACTGAATTTACTTTCTCACCTTCATCAATTGTTGTCCTGGCCAAGTCAAGAGCTTGTAGGCTGATCGATTTGTCACCTACTTGAAGTATTAGTTCTCTTGTGCTAATATCAATTTTAGTCCTACCAGTTGCTAAAAAGGGTCTTCCTAAAATTAAGGGAACCGAATTATCCTCATCCATGTCTAAGACAACAAAATCTACTGGGAAAACGAATTTATCAATTTTTACAAGAACATCTTCGATAATACCCCTAGGAATTCTAACAGTTTTATCAGCTAATTGAATGTTCAGCCTAGTCTGTTTGGGTTTCCCTAGACCTAGTTGTTTAAACATTTTGTAAGGCATGACATTTATGCTTGCCCCTAAATCAGCTAATGCATTATCAACAGTTAAACTACCAATTAAACATGGAATTGTAAAACTCCCTGGATCTTTTTGCTTTCGTGGTAGTCTATTCTGTAACATTACTGAGCATACTGCATTTAATTCCACATGTGGTTTCTCGTCTAATTTGCGCTTGTTCGTCAAGAGCTGCTTTAAAAATTTTCTCGAGTCTGGCATCTGAAAAAGAGCTTCAAGAAGAGGTAAGTTGATATGTAATTTCTTTAAAAGTTTAAGAAACCTACCGAACTGTTCTTCTGTATCATCTCTTTTTATTGCTTCGGGATAAGGTATGCGAGGTTGGTACTCTTTGATTACCGGTTTTGGCTTTTCCCGTGTTACCTTTGTTTTACCTTTTTCTACCTTGTTTTCTTGTACTGAGTTGGGTTCATCTAACCCTTTACTATCATGAGCTGTGATCGCTTGAATTTGCTCATTTGGGTTAATCTCCGTGTTACTTGGTAGACGTCCTTGCGGTCGTTCGGACATTAACTTTGCAAGTTGTCCGACTGCTTTAGTTACTTCCCCTACTGACTTAGTAAGTTCGCCGACTTGGTTCTTGGTTTCTTCAATCGATGTTTGTTGATCTTTAAGTGTTTTCTCAGTATCTTGGAGATTTTCTGTGGCTGCCATGAATTTTGTCAGCATCTCCTCAAGGTTTGGCTTCTTCTCGTGTGGATATGGCTGATTTTGGAAATTTTGAGGAGATTGTTGTCTTTGATTTCCTTGATTTCCTTGACCTCCCCATGAAATATTTGGGTGGTTCCTCTAACCTGGATTGTAAGTATTACTATAAGGATTATTATTGGATCTGAAATTATTACCCATATAGTTCATCTATTCGCTCTCTATGCCCGGTTGGTAGGGTGGGTACTCAGGATTCGCCACAGTTCCACTTGCGTCGCACTGCATGACTAGGTGTGCCTGCGAAGAACACAAACTATCAAGCTTTTTATTCATCATCTCTATCTGTATTGATAGTATGGTCACTGCATCGAGGTTGTAAACTCCGGCTGATTTTGTCGGTTTAGTCCTTGTAACTTGCCACTGATAGTTATTCAGTGACATCTCTTCAATTAACTCGTAGGCTGCTTCAGGAGTTCTGTTGTTCAGGGTTCCACCTACGGCTGAATCAATTAATTGCCTCATTGAGGGATTTACACCGTTATAGAAGGTTTGGACTTGTAGCCATAAGGGTAAACCATGGTGCGGACACCTTCTCAAGAGATCCTTGTATCTCTCCCATGCATCGTATAATGTCTCTAAATCCATCTGCACAAAAGAAGAGATATCATTCTATAATTTGGCCGTTTTGGCCAGTGGGAAATATTGTAATAGAAATTTTTTGGTCATTTGTTCCCATGTAGTGATTGACCCTCGTGGTAACAAGTTTAACCACTGTTTGGCTTTATTTCTTAATGAAAAGGGAAATAACCGAAGACGTATGGCATCATCAGAAATGCAATTTATTTTGAAGGTATCACAGAACTCTAAAAAATTAGCTATATGAGTGTTTGGGTCTTCGTCCTGTAAACCATCAAATTGAACAAATTGTTGAATCATTTGTATTGTGTTAGGCTTTAATTCAAAATTATTAGCAGCTATAGCAGGCCTAACAATATCGACTCTGCTCCTGTTAAATGCGGTTTAGTATAATCAAACATAGTACGTGGAGCATTGTTTTCTCCCACGTCATGTGGTTGTGGATTATTCTCGTCCATCCCTTCAGTAGGATTGGATCTGCCTTCTCGATTTTCCTCTGTGTAATTTAGGGCTCGCCTGATTTCTCTGCGATTTCTTCGAGCGGTAGCTTCAATATCACTGTCGTATACGAAAGGTCCTCTCGGGTTCCTTCTAGTCATAAACTAGAGGTACCTGCTGGAATAGAAAGAAAGAGAATTTAGCAAAAATCAAAATTTAACCTAAAAATAAAATAAAAGTAAATTACGAAAACTAAAAAATAATGGCTAGAGTAATGAAATTAGAGCTTTCTTAATATTTTAGTTCCCCGGCAACGGCGCCAAAAACTTGATCGCTAGAATCAGAGTCTTAAAATTTATAAAGAGAATGATCGAGCCTGTAAACTAACTCTGACAACGATTAAAGGCAAGTGTACCTATCGAACAGTAGTATAGCTTAGGTAAGACCGGATTGTCGAACCCAAAGGAACTAAAAGTACTAATACTAACCTTCTTTTTATTATCTAGCCTAAAATAAGTGAAGTTGTTTAAATCTAATCTAACTACTACTAAGCTAAAGATGCAAAGACAAAAAGAATGAATTAGGAAATAACTTGAAGGAAGATTCGATTGATTTAAGACGATACCCTCAGGAAGAATCCACCTAGACTTCACTTGTTATTTAACACTGAACCATACTATTTATTCACTTGACTTGATCCGTAGGATTCCCTGATTTATATTAAACCCTCTCTTGAGGCGAATAACGTCTAACCCTAGGTTAATTAATTGAAATTTCTTTCTCATTAATAACCCCCTAGAATAGCAGTAAATCGATCTATGGATTCCCATATTAGGTTTCACCCTAATCCAGCAAAATCTCGTCACCCTATCTCTAGGTGCGCGAATGACTCCGCTTTAATTATGCTAGATCTATTCTTAAGCAGGGACTTTTGCTCCTCCACCTAAGAACATCTGACCTGAATCAGTATCCGAAAACATTAACACAAGAATTAATCGCACATAATTAAGAACAAATCAAGTATTTATCTTATAGTTTAGAAAATAATAACAAGATTCATCTAAGTTTCATCCCCTTCAGGTATCTGAAGGGTTTAGTTCATAACAAATAAAAAAAACATCTCAGAAGAAAAGATAAAACAAAACATAAGAAATCCCTCAAACTCCCTGAAGGAATTGAAGGAGAGATTCGTCGTCTTGAGTGGAATTTCGGCTTCTTGAGATGGATCAACTGGTTATCTTCGAGTGATTCCCACAATTCTGACCTTTTCGACTTGGCTCCTTGGCCTAGCTAACCGCCCTCCTTTCATGTAACACTTAGGGGGTTTATATAGGCTCTTGGAATGTGTTTCTTTGCCCCAAAGTATCCAAATTCGAATGAAATTGCTCTTAGCCACGACAGGGACACGGCCATGTCACACGCCCTTGTGACTAGTCTTTAAGCCGTGTTCCGACTTCTTTAATGAGGCACGGCCGTGTGAATCGGGGGTAAGGCCGTGTTCTAGATGATCAATGCAGCACGGCCGTGTGGGCATAAGTCCAGGCCGTGTTGATTTCGTGATATGGCCCATTTATTCCGTTTTGGGCCCGTTTTATGTTCTTTTCATCCTCGGGTGCTTTCTTAGGTATAAGACATGAAAAGAAAGGATTAAGAGCACCTTTTTATATCAATTGAGGCTTAAATCATCCAAAAGCATACTAAATGTGGGATTAAAATATGTTATTTTTACAGTTTATCATCTATTATTCTTAATTGTATAGTTAAAATGTATAAAAACTCTATTATTAAAAAAGTTTGTGTATTTAATGTCATATTAGTAATTAAATTAATATTAAAGGGTAGCATTGTCGATTCAAAAGTTTTTCCAAACTTGTGCTTATATATATTATAGATTTTACCAACTTTGAATGAAAAATAATAATTGTATTAATTCAATAATTTATACTACTATATAGAAGGAAGGTATGCCCCACATTGATAAAGACGTGTGCAGAACAATATCGTAAGTTTATCCAAATTATGGAATTGGCCTAGGGCTCTAAACGAATGGAAGAGAACTTGGCGTTTGACACAACCTGAAAAAACAAACAATCCAAGTTAGATCTAAGAATTAAAAAGGAAGCAACTGAAACAAGTAATTAAGATAGAAAGAGAACAAGGAATCCAAATCAAATTAGGATTCTTGAGAGAGAGTCCAAATCGGCTATGTAGAGACTTGTTTTTGATAAATCCTAACTGAATTAGGGTTGCTAAGATAAGAAAACAAAGAACTATGAACAAATATGAACAATAAAGCAAAGAACTGGATGAAAACACAAGTTAATAAACAAAGAAGATTCGACCAGCAAAGAATGATGAAGATCCAAGAAAAAGAGAGTGTTTTGGACCGATTTTGGTGGAAAAGAGGCTACTAAATTCAGATCTAAACAAAAGAAACAAAACAAATTAGTTTTTTGTTTAAATTGAATGAAAAGAAAATCAAAGAACAAAGGAAGAAAGAGGTGACCAAGAAGGAGTCCAAGAATGAGTAGAATAGGGTTTCTTGGGAAAGAAGAAACCGTTACTGAACCAAAAGAAGGCCTCCAACCAGATTTGAAACAAAGGAGACAAAAAGTTTGTTAGAATGAAGAACAACCCAGAAATCCTTGGATCTCATCCAAAAAATTGTAGCAAGTCAACTGATTTTCCAAACTTGAAAATTGATAGCTTCGGTAAATGAAATTTAATAAATTTCACCCCGTTTGTGCATGTATAACACATCTATAGTTATTTTTAGGTCAAATTCAATTACTAGACTTTGCATAAGTTGTGGATTTAGCACCTGTACTTTAATTTGATTATTTTTAGCCCCTGTACTTTTAGAATTTGAAAATTTTAATCTTGACCGAATGGTAACTATTAAATTCATTAAGTCAAGCTTTGTTATTTTCAAAATTTGATGCGTGGAGCACATTACATATATGTAATGCTATGTCAGCTTATTATTTCCATATATTACTAAAAAAAATCAGTTAATAGATTTAACAACTATCGTTTGCATTAAGATTGAAATTTCGAAATTTAAAAAAAAATTATAGCGACTAAGAATGATCTAGTTGGAGAACATAGACTGAATTTATAACTTTACGCATAATACAAGACTAATAGCATAATTTAATAAAACAAGTTTAACTGCTACCATTTGGTCAGGACTAAAATTCCAAAATTAAAAAGGACAAGGACTAAAGTTGATTAAATTAAAGTACATGTACTAAATCCACAACTCACACAAAGTACAGAGCCTAATAGCATAATTTGAACTTATTTTTTTACATTATTAACACATGGTTAAATTTCAATTTTGATCCCTTTATTTTTCCAGAATATATAAAAATAGTTAAATTTCAGTTCCAATCCTTATGCCATGATCAAATTTGAAATTTAATCTAGGTAATCCTTTTATGAAACATGTCTATGGCTATTTTTTTTTACATTACTAACATAATGGTTAAATTTCAATTTTGATCCCTCTATTTGTTAGATCATATAAAAATGGTTAAATTTCAATTTCGCCCCTTATACAATGCTCAAATTTGAGATTTAATTTTTTATAGTTTACTTTTTACATAATTTGGCACTTCAACATTAGTCTAAATATTTTATTCTGATTAAAATATTGTTGACGTGAAATTTAAGAATTATTAACATCGTTAAAATTATCTATTAAATTCAAGTTCATTACAATACCCTTTTTTTTGCCACATGGTTACAAAGTTGAGTACTTTTTTTTAATTTCAGAATGTCACATTAGCGAATTTAACAGAAGAATTCTAATTGGAGTTGAAGTTTTAAATTCAAAATTAGAGTGGCTAAATTCTTAAAAATAAAAGTATGATGACTAAATTTGAAATATATGAAGAATACATAAACTTGAGCATATTGTAACTTGGCCCACTTTCTCCTTGACAATTTTTATTCTCTCTTTCCGTTTTGTTTTTTAATTGTTTTCGTGGTGGTTTTCTTAGCGCAAGTTTTGCTATGTGCTCTCGAACAAAAGCATGTGTATTCATAAATTTTATTATTGTAAGGCCCTAAAAATAAGTCTAGTAGTTTTGGGTAAGTTTATCGGGTTCCGAGTGAAAAATTAGGAGTTAATCGGGGTTATTAGTAATTTTTCTCTTAGTTTAGTTAACTTAATTTCATTTAAAAAATCGGGAAATAATATTCCGAAAAATAAAAATATTTTTAGAAAAATTAATTTTATAGTTTTAAATAATTTTTGAGTAAAATAAATATGTTGGATCAAATTAGAATTGAAAAATAAATTAAAATGGGGGTTTAATTGAGAGAATTTAAAATATTAATTACAGAGGACCACTTTGCAAAATAAGGGAAATGTTTGAGTGGTTTTATGGAAAATTATCCATATTTTTAGAATTTTGTAGGGAAATAATTACTTCGTAAAATAAGGGAATTGTGGGAGTGGCCTGATGGAAATTTCCCCAATTTTTGAAAATCAGGTGGGGTTCTTTAGCTCAAAAACACTACAACCCCTTCACTTCACACACAATTTTCACCTGATTTCTAAGTGTTTTCTCTCATTTTTCCTTTTCATTTTTGAAGTCCACATATCAAAGATTAGATCTCATCTTTTATTTTCTCCAAATTCTCTTAAAATTCTCCAGAAAAGATTTTCAAAGTTGGGAAAAAACTCATCCGAGTTCTTCAAAGATCTTTATACAATCTTCAATATTAATGATTCTAGATCGATTGAAGGTAATTTCTCAACTATATATTCATTTTAAAGTTGTTTTTAATCATTATTTTCAATTTAAATCGATTAAAATGGTTTTCCAAATCTTGATCTCTTCTCTCTTGAACATGAAATTCATCAATGGTGAATTCATTGTTTTGAGTTGGAATTCAAGTTTAAATGGAAATCTAAGCTCAAATCATGTTTATTAAGATTTTTTTTATTAGAAAACAAAAGATAAAACTCATTTGATTGATCAACTTTGACAAATCCGTTTTTAACTAAGAACATGAGTTGATTTTCAGAAAAATTATGAAACGATTTGTTTGATGAAATTGATGCTTAGATTTTGTGTTGATAGATTAGAAATGATGTTTAGAAATGGTTTTTGGTGCAGAGAAGGTCATTTAGGGGCTGAAATTTGTGTTTCGACTATACTATGAGTTTTTGGTAAGGTAGATTGGAGAGGAGTTTTAGATCCGTGTAGTTCATGATTTTTTCGATTTTCTTGTTGTTAATGATAACTTGTAACATGTATTTTATCTCTATTTAATCTTCACAACAGGGAGAGGCCATTGTTAATCAGAATCGAGGTCCAAACACAGCTACTTGATACACTTTAGCTTAAGAAGCTAAGTGTAAAGGTGGGTGGTTTTTAAAGGCAATTGGTAAACATGTCTATTTACGTTCTAAATTGAGGTTTTGAATTGTGTTTCTAATGATTCAATTGTATCTCAAATGGTTTAGATTATTAAAATTGATTTTAATTTTATATAAGCATATTTGTAAATAATTTATGGAAATTGTGAATTGTGTGTGTGGTATGATTGATTTGGATTGTATTGAATAATAATTGGGGCATGAATTATTGTATATTTGTAACACCCCAAACCGGCCTAGACGTTATGGCCGAATCTGGCAGTGTCACATGATAGTGCTTTGAAAAACGAATACATTAAACCATTTGTAGATATCTTAGGCTTTCATCAAAACGTGTCATTTAATTATTCATTTCCAAAACGTTTATATGTTGCGGAAGCTTTTTAAAAGTAATTAGCGAGTTTGTGTGTTTTTGATAAAACATTGGTTTACTTTGAAAACTCGAGTCTTGTCCTACGGCTAGCAGTTTATGAAATAGTAATCCCAAATTTAAGTGAAAATCTGTAAAGGCCTTATTACATGAAATTTACCCAAAAATAACCAAATCATAATAATGATTAAAAACAAACCATAAAACAAATATCCAAAACCGTGGTCACCGCCGAGTCCGCCGTTGATCCGTCTACTACTGGGGATTACCTGAACATATTAAACAGAAAAAGGGTGAGTTTTCGCAAACTCAGTGTGTAATCCCCACAGAAAACATACACACAGAATGTCAGATAACAGACATATATTCACAGTTCGGGTCTGAGCCCATTACAGAAACAGTGTGGACCTTAGCCCACTTAGATACAAATTCAGACATATTACTGGGCCTTGGCCCATTTCAGACAGAATATGCAGATAACAGAGTCCTACCCACCAGCCTCTACACACCAACTCCGTCCAACCCTACACACCATGTTATACCGAACGTGGCACATTATCAGAATATTTGCAGCAGAGCTGCCAGATAACAGGCTTAAAAGCCTTTCAGATACTTCTTCCGAATATCATCAATCCCACCCCGATGCAATGCAACATACATAAATGTCATGCCAATATGCAGATATTAGTTCATACATTCAGATCAGCATACATGCTTAGTACAGAAATCAGACAGTCAGATCATTAATTTAGGGGTCTAAGCATTGCTTACCGACCCTACGGTAGGTCCACAGTCAAGTTGGGCGACCCGTGTAACCTTACAGAGTTTTCCAGAAAAATAGGCTCACACGCCCATGTGGCCTGCCCATGTGGGCCCACACGGCCCAAATTGGCCTTGGCCATGTGGATTACACGGCCTAGGTCGGCCCTCACACGGCCGTGCCGGGTTCATCGATCACACGGCCTGGCCCAGAATTCCACACGCCCGTATGGTTCACCTGTGTGAGCTCACACGCCCGTATGTTTCACCCGTGTGGGCCCACATGTCCGTGTAACCCACACGGCCCACTTTGTCGAGCCCGTGTGTCACACACAGCCTCGCCTAGCCGTCACACGATCGTGTGGTGACTAACAGTCTCACACACGGCCTATCACACGGGCAACCACATGCCCGTGTGGCGTCGACCAAATGGTTTTCGGCTTTCACTGAAACCTCGTTTTCTACGTTTTCGGGTACACACCTGGTATCGAATCGATGCTAATGGAATTTCGAAGTCACCAGCACCTATGATTGAATACGTTTTACTCATTAATCTCATAAACAATCGAGTCAAACTAAATCCCAAAACGAAATGCTCATCTAGCGAGCGACCAACTTACCTTCAAGCACGAAGTAGTGTTTGTTTGCACACAAGAACTCGATTACAGCCCTCGAGCAGCACCTAGCGTGAGTAACACCATTCCTTCATTAATCGATTAATCAAAATAACACTAGATCATTAATGAAAACACATACCAAACACGGGCAGCGATAGCTGCACAACAGAACCCGATTGCACGCAAAATCAAAAGGAGAAAAGTGGCTTTTTGACAGCCAAAAAGAGAGGGGAAAACGGCCAGAAAAGAGAAGAGGAAGAGAGAGGGAGAGAGTCGAATATTGCCTACTGAAACACTGCTCAGATTCTGATAACTTCCCCCCTCTCAATTCCTTAATTCTTTCCTTCAAACACTCCACCATCAGAGATTAACTAAAACTCAAACTCTTCTACCACATTAGCAGCAAAATAATTCCCTTGCTCGCACAAGGATTCGAACACAAGACCTCCCCCACAATAACACACCACCTAGCCACCAAACTAGCAGGCCCATTCTGACAAGTTCTTACAAATAAATACTTATAAGCCTATTAGCCAGATTTTGGGCTTTACTCATAAAAATACCAAAATTTACCCAAGTTGAGACTTGAACTTGGGACCTTCCAGACACACCCAAACACCCCCAAATCACTCAACCACTAAAGCAGACAAGTAATTCGTGTCACAATTACAAAAAGCTGAATTTAAAGAAAAACGGGGTGTTACAATATTAGAGCACTTGATGATGGTTTTATGGTTGGTTTTAGATCCATGAACAAAGACACTTATTGTGCTTATCCATGTTAGTACTAAAATTGCTAAGTGACATGATTTAAATTGTATTTTTATATCATGAATTAAGTGCTTAAATATTAGTTTTTATGCCCTATATGATTGGTTATATTGGCAACATTGCATGGTGGATCCATTGGATATAGATGGCATGCCATAGGATTAGTGAGTTCTCACCATTATATGTGTTATTTGTGAGCATATGGCTCTAGGAATTTTGATTTTGTTGGAGTGGATAAGGGAGTGTTGAGCCTTTTTCTCCACTCAATTATTGGCGAGTTTGAGGCGATATAAGGGAGTGTGTGGCTATGCCCCACTTAACCGGGGTATTGTATTTGATATTTGGGAGATCAGAGATTCGTTTATCCAATGCATGATCACATGTTTATATTTTGTCATGGATGTCATTTGCCAATATAAATGTTTGTTTGTTAATTAAATTATGTTTCCATATGCCATAATGTAACAGCACAATTTTGGGTCTAGTCAGAACAGTGGTTTCGAGACCACAAATCCGACGTAAGGAAATTTATTTTATTTTTATGGTCTACAATTTCACGGGATGATTTTGTGAATATTTCATTCAAAAATTTTGACGTTTGGGCACTCAATTTAGTCAAAATGACTAAATCGTAAAGAGTGCAAAACTTGAGTTCTAGAAGCTAGAGGTGTCTAATTGCTATGAAATTTTAAATTAGAGGTCTTTAGTTGGTAATTAGATCATTGGATAAATTGTTGGACAAAAATAGACATAAAATGGGTGAAATAGAATATTTTTAATTTAGAGGCATTTTGGTCATTTAGTAAATAAATGAATTAAAAAGAAAAATAAGCCAAAATTTCTTGTCATCTTCAACCCCTTGGCTGAATATACCATGGAAGCCATGGCTAGGGTTTTGTTAAAGCTTTCCAAGCTCCGTAGTAAGTCTGTTCTTGTCCCGTTTTTAATGATTTTTACGTTTTTGAAATCCTTGTATCATGATCTACCAATTTCTACCACTTATTTGAGATATGATGAAGGTCTAGGGTTTAACCCATGTTATAAATTTGTGTATTTTGATGATTAATGGTAGGTTATGCATGTTTATAGTTAGGGAAACAACTTTTATTAAGTGATTCTCGATGAAAATACTTAAAATGACTAATTTGTAAAAGTTATAAAATATGTAGTAAAAAGTGTGTTTTAATGGAAATTGTGGGCTGTTATAGTTATGAAAATGGTTCGGCTAGGCTTGTATGTTAAAGAAATTGAATAAATTTCATTTTACGAGCCTAGGGGAAAAAATGTAAATATGACAAAGTTTGGGGGCAAAAATGTAATTTTTCCATAATATGATTTTTGGACTGGATTGAATAAGGTGAATAATAAATGAGTGAAATGTGTTATTATAGATCAAGAAAAATGAGCCTCGGACCTAGAACAGAGGAAAAAAGAGTAATTGACGATTATGTCCTTTTCTACTATTTTTTATGCTGAGGGAAGTTTGTGTGTAAATAATGCACAACATTTCATTATTAGGTATTTAATGCTTTAATATTGCATGAATTGTGTAACTGTCTTTGTGGACTTGATTAATGTTGACTCGATGACGATTCGATGAAGCTGAACCTTAGGAATAATTAGGATACAAATGTCATGACATTAGGGTTATGAGTTTACGTGTAAGACCATATCTGGGATATGGCATCGTTATGAGATTTTGTGTAAGACCATGTCTAGAACATGGCATCAATATGAGAATCGTGTAAGACCATGTCTGGGACATGGCATTGATATGAGAATCGTGTAAGACCATAGCTGGGCTATAGACATCGATATGTGACCCCATGTAAGACCATATTTGGGATATGGCATTGGTATGATCCTATATGTATGTTATTCCCGAGTATCCTTTAGTATTCCAAGTGGTTCAATGAGAAATTCAAAGATTATGCCAAAGAAGACAAAGTAATGATTATGTTGCGAGTTGGTACAGGTATGTGCGTAAAGTTTATAAGCATTGGCTTCATGATATTATGAATTCATGGTCACTATGAAAGTGACTTTAAGTTAACCATGTTATTATCGGTTTATGTGTGTGATGAATAAATACATGGTAAAGTTGATTGAAACTTATGAAAAAGGGCTTTTAGGCCAAATGGAATTGAGATATGAAATGTTTTATTTCCTTGATTGTGACTCAATGAATATGAAATGAAGGAAAGATTGGTATTAATATCCATTAAAAATATTTATGAAATCTTGCAATTAAGTGTTTAGGTTTATGATGTGTAAATTCATGGTAGATTCGGTTGACGAATATGTGTAAGGCTTTGTGGCCAAATCGATTGGCGAGATAGTAAATGTTTTTCGTTTGAATTGTGATTTATCGGTTATGAGAAAAAGGAAATATTGATATAATTGCCTATTAAAATGGTTAAGAAAGTATGGGTAGAAAGAGTTCAGACAATTTGAAATGTGTTAAGCTATATGCATGAAAACATGAATAGACATAAGTAATGTGTACTTTTTCTATGATGTTTGAAATGATTTGCTAATTATGAAACATGTTACAATGAAGAGATTATGGTTATTAGGCTAAAGTAAAGTTATGTTAAATTATGTTGATAAATCAAAAAGAATAAACATGAGAATTGGTTATATTACAATCCTCGAGATTTATAGCTATTTTAAATGGATTTGTGCTTATATTGTCAAGCATGGTATACGATTAGCATGAATCGTTTATTATTTTCATATGGACTTACTAAGCTATATAGCTTATCCCCTTCCTTTCCCATGTCTTATAGGGTTATTAAGCTAGCTCGGGTTGGAGATCGCCGGGGATGCTATCACGCCATCAAGCTATCATGTTGGGTATAAGTGAATGCAAACCCCTTTGAGTTTATGGCATGTATAGGGACTTAGTCATTTGGTGTATGAGTAGTTATGATTTGGCTAAAAGGTTGTAAGCCCAAATAAGTATGTATGTACATATGTTAATGTTTTGTGATGTGGTTTATATTTGCTTGATATATGGTGGTTAGGTGTTTATACATATGTTATTGCCCTTTGAGTGTGAATTTAGCATGAAATGATTTAGAATGGCCTAAGGTTATAATGCATGATAGATGATGGTATGAAAATGATATGTTAATGCTTAATTGTAGTTGTTATTGAAGCATTTATATGCTATGATTTGTGCCACGTGATGTTGTGTGAATGTGTGTAAGTAAGGGTGACAAAATGGCTTGGAAAATAGCCTTGTATTGTCCACACAGGTAGACACACGGGCGTGTGTCTAGGCCGTGTGTGACACACGGTCTGCCCCACGGGCATGTGTTCCAGTCGTGTGTCCCCTGCACCTTAGTTTTGAGAAACAGAATGCCCAGTAGTAAATACACGGGCACGAGACACGATTGTCTGTCTCGGCCGTGAGTGAGACACGGCCATAGGACATGGGCATGTGCTCAGGCCGTGTGAAGTCTGCACTTGATTTTTGAAATTTAATTCACCACACGGCCTCAGGACACGGGCGTGTGCCTTGGCTGTGTGACCTTATTTGGTTGATGACGTCATAAGCAGAATGTCCCCTATTTTAGGCACTGATAAACCGTAATAGTAACATATTTTAAGCCCACATTTAGCATGCTTTTGGATGATTTATCCCTTGAATTATGTAATTCGGTGCTTTTAATCCTATAATTTCATGTTTTATTGTAACACCCCAAACCCGGACAAGACACCACGTCCGAATCTGGTATGTTACGGGGAAAACGTTTCTAAGAGGTTCAGATTTTTCGTTTAAAAGTTGGATGAAAACATGGTGTACTTAAAGAAAATTTGAGTAGGCTTGTTTGAAATCAAGAGGTGTATTTGAAACCCGGATATTTTGAAAACTTAACCAAAATGTGTAGTTAAAACGAGTTTAAACCATTTAAAACCTCAACAGTTTCTTAATGTTACTTAAAACATTTTTAGACTTAGGAGAAATACAAGTTTGAATTGAAAACCATTTGTGTTTGTTTAACATACAGACTTAGTGTGATACCCGATGGTATGGTTTAAAAACACATTGCGTTATGATTTTGAAATTATTATCTTTCCAAGTTTTAGTAAAATTCATACCAAGTTACTTTGTTAAGGCATATTAAAATCAACTTAAAGCATAAACAACATAAAACATAACTTTAAAGGCCTTTTACAAATCCGAAATAAAACCCAATTAAAAGAAAATAAACTAAAGTACCCAAATGATAGAGTCTGAATAAAACTTTATTAAGCATGGCATGAGCACCCCGAGTCCATCCCGGCTCCATGTCCGCGTCTACGAGTCACCTGAGATGTCAAAGGAGAGGGTGAGTCGTATGACTCAGTGTATAAATCCCGCTCCCGATAAAACAACATGCTAACACACACCATACATAGCAACATGATTAATGCAACCCAATCCTAACCATCCGTATCTCCTTTTCTACCCCGTGTGGTACCAAACCACTGGTGGTGCCAAACCACTGGTGACATATAGTCACAATGTGTTACCAAAACACTGGTGTCCCAAAGACACAATATCCGTCAATGTGGTACCAAACCACTGGTGTCCCAAAGACACAATTGTGCTACCAAAGCACTGGTGACCGAAGTCACAAATCCAATGATGATGGGGCCAACCCATCGTGTGATACCAAATCACTAGCAGACGATCCCATATCTCAAGTGGGGCCAACCCACGGTGGTGTTAACCACAGGGACAAGTCGCAATGAGGTGCCAAACCTCTGGTGTCCCAAAGACACAATGTGCTACCAAAGCACTGGTGACCGTAGTCACAAATCTGGTGATGGGGCCAACCCATCGTGTGATACCAAATCACTGGCGTCAATCCCGTATCTCGCAAGTGGGGCCAACCCACGGTGGTGTTAACCACAGGGACGAGACGCTGAGGTACCAAACCTCTGGAGGTGCCAAACCTCTGGTGACCCAAAGTCACAAAGTGTGTTACCAAAACACTGGTGCTCGTCAGCACAAAATATCACTGCTCCCTCCTCTCATATTACCCATACATGTCATACTGGCTCATGTACAATATGCAAATCATGTAACTCATGCAACCATGTCCAACATAGCATCTCATAGCATATATATATAGTATAGATCATCATATCCAAAGTATCCATAATAGGATTTGTAATACAGTAGACTTACCCGGATCCGTACACATACCCCATTTGGGTATCCAACTATCCATCATACTGTTATGGTTTTTAACAGGCAAACAGGTTTATTAACAACATTACTAAGTATTAGTGTGTTAGTTTACACACCTGATAACTACGAGTCTAGAAATCCTGACAAAAGCGATCTAAGTCCCTTCGATGACTAGCTCCTTACACTTGCGAATGGTTTGGTTCCCAACCAACCCCGAGCCAATAGTGGTTCTCTTTGACAATCGGCCTCCACCTAGAAATAGAACCATTAATCCCTAATTAACTTGGCTTAATGAGATAAAGGAATCAACTAGTAGTACTGACCCTTACCAATACTTACCCCACTTGGCTGATCAGAGAACGAAGGCTCCACTTGATCGTATCCAAAATCCAAATGGCCTATAATGCAATCGGTTTCAATACCAAGGGTTAACTCTCAACAACAAGGCCACATTCGGCTCCTAACCAATCCAAACGATCAAGAACAGAAAAAGAAAAGGAGAAATGGCCATTCGGCCAAGAGCTTACCAACACCAACCGATTGAAGCAAGGCCTCCAATACACCACTGATATTCGGCCAAAAGAGACTACTAGGAGAAGGAGAGAATATTCGGCTATGATGGAAACAATAGAAAGAAGAAATCGGCACTAGGTGTTTAACTCTTCTATTTTCGGCTTTGAGGGAAAACAATGTGAAATGGGAGCAGAGTTTCGGCAATTAAGCTTAGGAAAAGAAAATGAAATTTGAGAAGTAAGATGATGGTAGTTTCGGCACAAAAGAAATGGGGAGAACAGATGGGTGATTCGGCTATCACGGTTTCAAGAAGAAAAAAAAGAGAGTTGGAGTAAGGGAGAAACTAGTTTCGGTTTACCTACATGAAAAGAAAAAGGGAAGAAATGGGAAGGGATATTCGGCTATCAAGTAGTCTAAGAAACAACAATACAACTTTCGGCAGCCCTTGGACACTTAGTCTTTCGGTTTCAAAAGATGCAAACAAAGCAAAGAAAATGGAACCACCCTTAGCACATTCGGCTACCAAAAGACCCAAAGAAGAGACTTTTCTCTTGACAAAAAGATGACCGAAAATTACCTAGGTTGCTAAGATGAATTTCGGCCAACAAGCTCCCACACCTAGCCGTCCACTTCCCCCTTCCAACTCCCCCAGAAATTCGGCCAAATCCCTCCATTAACTCCCCTCCACTCATTTGAAATGTGGTGACCAAGTCTTCCTCCACTTTTTCCTCTCTTCCCACCACCTCATCACTTGACCAAGTCTTAAGCAGAGTTTGAACTGCCACAAACTCCTCCCTCCATGCCGTCAAAATGAGTGCCAAAAAGTGACCACTCCGCAGCTCGAACACACGGCCTCCCTCTCTTGCACATGACGCTAACACAAGCCCCCAAGTGGCGCATGCTCTGCCACTTTGCTAACTCCTCATTTGTGCTTTAAAACACCAATTAAAATTCTTAAACCCCAGCTCTTCCAACTCCTCTCACCTAAGCCCAAAAATCAAAATTTTCCCATTCACTCAGGCACACTCCTAGCCTACAATTAAGCCCCTAAAACACCGAAATAGCAGCACAGCACACTAAATACATGCAATAACATGCAACAACAAAATAGCCCCTAACCCGGGATATTACAGTTCTACCCCCTTAAAAATAATTTCGGCCTCGAAATTACCTGGTCAAAAGAGTTGCGGGTATTGCTGTCTCATCATATCCTCGGGTTCCCACGTAGCTTCTTCTACGCCATGATTCCGCCAAAGTACCTTAACCAAAGGCACAGACTTCCTACGCAGAACCTTCACATCTCGATCAAGAATCTGTACCGGTTCTTCTTCCATAGTCAAGTCTGGATTTACCTCGATCTCTTCCACTGCTACCACATGTGATGGATCTGAACGATACCTCCGAAGCATCGAAACGTGAAAAACGTCGTGAATCTGACTTAGCTCTGCTGGCAACTCAAGCTGATACGCTACTGGTCCAACTCGCCTCAGTACCTTATATGGCCCAATGAACCTCGGACTTAGCTTGCCTTTCCTTCCGAACCTCAACACCTTCTTCCAAGGCGAGACCTTCAGGAAAACTCGATCCCCTACAGCAAACTCTATGTCTCTCTGCTTAAGATCGGCATAAGACTTCTGCCGGTCCGACGCTTCCTTTAATCTAGCTTGGATCAACTTAACCTTGTCTTCTGTCTCAGCAACCAACTCGGGTCCCAACAACTGACGTTCACCCAACTCCGTCCAACACGTAGGTGAGCGACACTTCCTACCATACAACGCCTCATACGGTGCCATCTTGATGCTCGCTTGGTAACTGTTGTTGTAGGCAAACTCAGCTAACGGTAGAAACTCCTCCCAACTACCTCTGAAATCCAAGACACAACCTCTCAGCATGTCCTCTAAGATCTGAATGACCCTTTCTGATTGCCCGTCAGACTGCGGGTGAAAAGCCGTGCTGAAATCCAAACGAGTACCCAATGCTTGATGCAATGCTTTCCAGAACCTTGACGTAAACCTGGGATCCCTATCCGAGATTATCGAAACTGGCACACCGTGCAACCTTACTATCTCTGAAACATACAGCTTCGCTAGCTTCTGAAGTGAGTAGTCAACCCTCACCGGAATAAAGTGAGCTGATTTAGTCAGACGATCCACCACTACCCAAACTGAATCCTTCTTGCTTGGCGTAAGCGGTAACCCACTGACGAAATCCATGGTTATCCTTTCCCACTTCCACTGAGGAATCTTCACAGGCTGAAGCAAACCTGACGGCAACTGATGTTCAGCCTTGACCTGCTGACATGTCAGACACTTCCCAACAAACTCTGTCACCTCTTTCTTCAAGCCAGGCCACCAAAACTGCTCTCTTAGATCCCTATACATCTTACTACCTCCAGGATGCATAGCATGAGGACTGCTATGTGCGTCCTGAAGAATCTTCCGCCTTAGCTCAACATCCTTAGGCATACAAGCCTTACCCTGAAAACACAGAACCTCATCACCAGACAAGCTGTAACCCTCCAAACCACCATCCTGCACTTGCAACCTTCGCGCACTCAGAACCTCATCCTCTAACTGTTTCTCTCTGATCTGCCCAACCCAAGTAGGCTTAACCTGCAGCTCTGCCAGAATACTCCCGTCGTCATACAAGCTCAAATGGGCAAACAATGCTCTTAAGTCCGAAACAACCTTACGGCTCAACGCGTCTGCTACCACGTTAGCCTTGCCCGGGTGATACTCAATAGAACAGTCATAATCTTTCAGCAACTCAACCCATCTACGCTGCCTCAAATTCAAATCCTTCTGAGTCAGTAGATACTTCAGACTCTTATGATCCGTGTAGACTATCGATCTCTCTCCATATAAGTAGTGCCTCCAAATCTTTAAGGCGAAAACTACAGCCGCTAGCTCCAAATCGTGCGTCGGATAGTTGACCTCGTGTGGCCTCAGCTGCCGAGAAGCGTAAGCCACAACCTTACCTTCTTACATCAACACACAACCCAAGCCCGTATGTGATGCATCGCAGTACACGGTGTATTCCTTACCAGCCTCAGGTTGAACCAAAACCGGAGCCTCAGTCAAGATCTTCTTTAACTTATCGAAGCTTTCCTGCTGTTTCTCAGTCCAAACAAACGGAACCTCTTTCCTTAACAACTTGGTCATCGGCGCTGCTATTAGCGAGAAACCCTCAACAAACCTTCGGTAGTGTCCAGCCAAACCCAGAAAACTACGAATCTCAGCCACTGACCTAGGCGGCTTCCAATCCAAAACTGCCTCAATCTTACGAGGATCTACACGAATCCCCTCAGCCGACACTACATGACCCAAGAACGTCACTTCTCTAAGCCAGAACTCGCACTTACTAAACTTAGCATAGAGTTGCTTCTCCCTCAGAATCTGCAGCACCACCCTCAAATGCGCATCGTGCTCTTCCTCTGTCCTAGAGTACACTAAGATGTCGTCTATGAAAACCACCACGAACCGATCCAGATACTGCTGAAACACCCTATTCATCATATCCATAAACGTTGCCGGTGCGTTAGTCAACCCGAATGGCATTACCAGGAATTCGTAGTGCCCATACCGAGTTCGAAACGCTGTTTTATGGATATCCGCCTCCTTAACCTTCAACTGGTGATACCCAGACCTCAAGTCGATCTTCGAAAATACCGCAGCACCCTTCAGCTGATCAAACAAGTCATCTATCCGTGGCAACGGATACTTGTTTTTGATCGTCAGCTTGTTCAACTGGCGGTAGTCTATGCACATCCGCATTGTGCCATCTTTCTTCTTAACGAATAATACCGGCGCACCCCACGGCGAAACACTTGGCCTGATAAAACCCCGATCCAACAACTCCTGGATCTGAGCCTTAAGCTCCACCAATTCCTTTGGTGCCATCCTATACGGAGCAATAGACACTGGCGCAGTCCCGGGTAACAGATTAATCCCGAACTCTACCTCTCGATCTGGCGGCAAACCCGGAAGCTCCTCAGGAAACACATCAGCAAATTCCTTAACAGTACGAACCGTCTCAACAGCAGACTCTTTAGCCTCCAAGGCATACACCTGAACCACATACGCTTCACAGCCCTTCCTGACCATCTTCTCCGCTTTCAGAGCAGATACCACATTTGATAAGTAATCTCTCCTATTACCTATCATAGCCACCTCCTCACCATCAACCGCCTTAAGAACCATGCGCTTGGCCGCGCAATCAACCTCGCCTGGTACTTAACCAGCCAATCCATCCCAAGGATCAGATCGAACTCCCCAAACGGCAGTTCCATCAGATCAGCAGCAAACACTACCCCTTAGAGTTCTAGAGGTACATCTCTAAACAGCTTATCTACTACTACAGAGTGACCTAAAGGACTAATCACAGTCATCTGCCTAGAAGATATCTCAGAGTCTAAATCCATGGTCTCTACTATACTACTGGCAACATAAGAGTGCGTCGAACCCACATCAATTAAAGCAGTATAAGGAGTACCAAAAATCAAAAACGTACCGGTTATGACGTCCGGTGCGTCGCCCTCCTCTCGGCGCCTCGCAGCATATACCAATCCAGGCTGTCTGGCATCAGAACAACCCGCACCTCTGCCCGGTGCTCCACGGCCCCGACCAGAACCATTACCACCTCTGCCATTACCACGGCCCCTCTGCGGTGGCGGTCCATTACCTCTGAACTGATTACGGCCCTGACTCTCAGACTGAATCCTGGCCATCCTACGCGGACAGTCCCTAATGCGATGCTCCAGAGAACCACACTCAAAGCACCCTTTACCTCCAGTCCAGCAGCCACCCCAATGAGATTTCCCACACTGATTACACTGCGGCGGTCCCTGCCTAGCAGCAACAAACCTAGCAGACTGATTCGGCCCACTCGGTCTAGCCCTCTTCTGCGGATTACCCGACGATCCAGAAGACCCAAAACTCCTCTTAAGCCTACTCCTGTCCATGCTCTGTCTTACCGACTCTTTAATACCCTCGGCTACCTTAGCCTTCTCAACTAAGACAGCAAACTCGCGCTCCTACTGTGGAGCAATCAGCAGCCTCAACTCGTCTCGCAGACCATCCTCGAAACGAACACACCTCTCATGCTCAGTGGCTACAATGCCCCTGGCATACCTACTCAGCTTCAGGAACTCAGCCTCATACTCAGAAACAGACTTACTCCCCTGAACAAGCCTCAGAAATGCCTTTCGCTGGGAGTCGATGTAACTAGCTCCGATGTATTTCTTTTGATATGCAGCTCTGAAATAATCCCATGTCAAATCCTCTGCGGCCACACTATCTCGAACCGTGAGCCACCACTGATATGACTCATCCCGAAGAAGCGATACGATGCCCTTCAGCTTCTCTTCAGCCGTCAAGTCCAGATCATCCATGATCCGCTCAGTTGCCTCCAGCCAATATTCAGCAGTGCTAGGAGCAACACCTGATACACCTCGGAAGAATTCGGCCCCATTAGCCCGGAGTCGCTCAGGAACAGATTTCCTAACTCCTGCACCACCACCTGCCCCAGCTACCCTTTCCAACACTCGCAGCATCGCCTGTGACACCGCGTCGTCTCCAGTCTGATCTTGGAACTCACCACCTCCAGCTGGTGGCGGAACCGGTATCTCATTTTCTGAACCCTGCCCAGATCCTACGGGCTCAGACACTGTCATTCTACCCCTACCTCTACCACGAGTATTACGACCACGTCCGCCTCGAGTGCTCATGTCTAATCTTTCTACGTATCTGATTAAAGAATTTTATGCATCAGTATTTATTCCACTTGTTTTTAAAAGCAAGTCTTATGAATATTTAATGAGGATTTGTTCTCGCGAGTTCACAGAATCCTATCAGTTTCAATCTCTAAAGTAGTATACTATTGCTAGTCATCAAATCATATCATATCCAATCAAATCACAAGTAATAGTACGGGGTACTTACCTGGGCGAACTGGTGCCGGAGACTCGGTGCCATGCCTTTCAAACCATACTTTCAAAACAAACACTTAAACAGACTTTTGAAACCATTTTGGGCCTCAGGCCCACAGCCGAGCCTTTGAACTTGGCTCTGATACCACAATTGTAACACCCCAAACCCGGACAAGACACCACGTCCGAATCTGGTATGTTACGGGGAAAACGTTTCTAAGAGGTTCAGATTTTTCATTTAAAAGTTGGATGAAAACATGGTGTACTTAAAGAAAATTTGAGTAGGCTTGTTTGAAATCAAGAGGTGTATTTGAAACCCGGATATTTTGAAAACTTAACCAAAATATGTAGTTAAAACGAGTTTAAACCATTTAAAACCTCAACAGTTTCTTAATGTTACTTAAAACATTTTTAGACTTAGGAGAAATACAAGTTTGAATTGAAAACCATTTGTATTTGTTTAACATACAGACTTAGTGTGATACCCGATGGTATGGTTTAAAAACACATTGCGTTATGATTTTGAAATTATTATCTTTCCAAGTTTTAGTAAAATTCATACCAAGTTACTTTGTTAAGGCATATTAAAATCAACTTAAAGCATAAACAACATAAAACATAACTTTAAAGGCCTTTTACAAATCCGAAATAAAACCCAATTAAAAGAAAATAAACTAAAGTACCCAAATGATAGAGTCTGAATAAAACTTTATTAAGCATGGCATGAGCACCCCGAGTCCATCCCGGCTCCATGTCCACGTCTACGAGTCACCTGAGATGTCAAAGGAGAGGGTGAGTCGTATGACTCAGTGTATAAATCCCGCTCCCTATAAAACAACATGCTAACACACACCATACATAGCAACATGATTAATGCAACCCAATCCTAACCATCCGTATCTCCTTTTCTACCCCGTGTGGTACCAAACCACTGGTGGTGCCAAACCACTGGTGACATATAGTCACAATGTGTTACCAAAACACTGGTATCCCAAAGACACAATATCCGTCAATGTGGTACCAAACCACTGGTGTCCCAAAGACACAATTGTGCTACCAAAGCACTGGTGACCGAAGTCACAAATCCAATGATGATGGGGCCAACCCATCGTGTGATACCAAATCACTAGCAGACGATCCCATATCTCAAGTGGGGCCAACCCACGGTGGTGTTAACCATAGGGACAAGTCGCAATGAGGTGCCAAACCTCTAGTGTCCCAAAGACACAATGTGCTACCAAAGCACTGGTGACCGTAGTCACAAATCTGGTGATGGGGCCAACCCATCGTGTGATACCAAATCACTGGCGTCAATCCCGTATCTCGCAAGTGGGGCCAACCCACGGTGGTGTTAACCACAGGGACGAGACGCTGAGGTACCAAACCTCTGGAGGTGCCAAACCTCTGGTGACCCAAAGTCACAAAGTGTGTTACCAAAACACTGGTGCTCGTCAGCACAAAATATCACTGCTCCCTCCTCTCATATTACCCATACATGTCATACTGGCTCATGTACAATATGCAAATCATGTAACTCATGCAACCATGTCCAACATAGCATCTCATAGCATATATATAGTATAGATCATCATATCCAAAGTATCCATAATAGGATTTGTAATACAGTAGACTTACCCGGATCCGTACACATACCCCATTTGGGTATCCAACTATCCATCATACTGTTATGGTTTTTAACAGGCAAACAGGTTTATTAACAACATTACTAAGTATTAGTGTGTTAGTTTACACACCTGATAACTACGAGTCTAGAAATCCTGACAAAAGCGATCTAAGTCCCTTCGATGACTAGCTCCTTACACTTGCGAATGGTTTGGTTCCCAACCAACCCCGAGCCAATAGTGGTTCTCTTTGACAATCGGCCTCCACCTAGAAATAGAACCATTAATCCCTAATTAACTTGGCTTAATGAGATAAAGGAATCAACTAGTAGTACTGACCCTTACCAATACTTACCCCACTTGGCTGATCAGAGAACGAAGGCTCCACTTGATCGTATCCAAAACCCAAATGGCCTATAATGCAATCGGTTTCAATACCAAGGGTTAACTCTCAACAACAAGGCCACATTCGGCTCCTAACCAATCCAAACGATCAAGAACAGAAAAAGAAAAGGAGAAATGGCCATTCGGCCAAGAGCTTACCAACACCAACCGATTGAAGCAAGGCCTCCAATACACCACTGATATTCGGCCAAAAGAGACTACTAGGAGAAGGAGAGAATATTCGGCTATGATGGAAACAATAGAAAGAAGAAATCGGCACTAGGTGTTTAACTCTTCTATTTTCGGCTTTGAGGGAAAACAATGTGAAATGGGAGCAGAGTTTCGGCAATTAAGCTTAGGAAAAGAAAATGAAATTTGAGAAGTAAGATGATGGTAGTTTCGGCACAAAAGAAATGGGGAGAACAGATGGGTGATTCGGCTATCACGGTTTCAAGAAGAAAAAAACGAGAGTTGGAGTAAGGGAGAAACTAGTTTCGGTTTACCTACATGAAAAGAAAAAGGGAAGAAATGGGAAGGGATATTCGGCTATCAAGTAGTCTAAGAAACAACAATACAACTTTCGGCAGCCCTTGGACACTTAGTCTTTCGGTTTCAAAAGATGCAAACAAAGCAAAGAAAATGGAACCACCCTTAGCACATTCGGCTACCAAAAGACCCAAAGAAGAGACTTTTCTCTTGACAAAAAGATGACCGAAAATTACCTAGGTTGCTAAGATGAATTTCGGCCAACAAGCTCCCACACCTAGCCGTCCACTTCCCCCTTCCAACTCCCCCAGAAATTCGGCCAAATCCCTCCATTAACTCCCCTCCACTCATTTGAAATGTGGTGACCAAGTCTTCCTCCACTTTTTCCTCTCTTCCCACCACCTCATCACTTGACCAAGTCTTAAGCAGAGTTTGAACTGCCACAAACTCCTCCCTCCATGCCGTCAAAATGAGTGCCAAAAAGTGACCACTCCGCAGCTCGAACACACGGCCTCCCTCTCTTGCACATGACGCTAACACAAGCCCCCAAGTGGCGCATGCTCTGCCACTTTGCTAACTCCTCATTTGTGCTTTAAAACACCAATTAAAATTCTTAAACCCTAGCTCTTCCAACTCCTCTCACCTAAGCCCAAAAATCAAAATTTTCCCATTCACTCAGGCACACTCCTAGCCTACAATTAAGCCCCTAAAACACCGAAATAGCAGCACAGCACACTAAATACATGCAATAACATGCAACAACAAAATAGCCCCTAACCCGGGATATTACATTTATACTCAGAAGAGCACCGGAGGATGAAAAGAACGAGAAACGGGCCAAAACAGAGTAAACAGGCCATATCACAAAATCAACAAGGCCTGGGCCCAAGACCACACTGTCGTGCCTCATCAACAGATTCGAACACGGCCTGGCCAAGATTCACACGGGCGTGTGCCATGGGCGTGTCCCTAACGTGAGAAAGAAGAGTTTCAGTCGGATTAGGGTACTTAGAGGCAAAGGAACGTATTCCAAGAGCCTATATAAACACCCTAGAGGCCAACCTTCAGCGAGCATCAAGCTAGGCCAAGGAGCCGAGCCAGAAAGGTCAGAATTGTGGAATTTACTCGAAGAAAGCCAGTTGATTCATCTCAAGAAGCCGAAGTTATACTCAAGACAGAGGATCTCTTTCAATTCCTCAGGGGGTTTTAGGGTTTTTTTTATGTTTTGTTTTATCTTTTCTCCTGAGATGTATTCTTTTACGATTATGAACTAAACCCTCAGATACCTGAGGGGGATGAAACCTAGATGAATCTTGTTATCGTTTGCTGAACTATATGATAAATACTTGATTTGTTCTTAACTATGTGTTCTTAATTCTTGTGTTGATATTTCCGGGATATTGATTCAAGTACTGATGTGCTTAGGTAGAGGAGGAATAGACCCTGCCTAAGAGTAAATCCAGCATAGTTGAACGGAGTTGCTCGCGCGCCTAGAGATAGGGTGACAAAAATCTACCGGATTAGCGTCAAACCTAATATGGGAGTCCATAGATCGAGTTAATTCAATTCTAAGGGTTTTAATTAGAAAGAGGTTTCAATTAATCAACCTAGGGTTAAACGTTAGTTCCCTCGAGAGAGGGATTAATATACATTAAGGAATCCTACGGATCAAGTCAAGTGAATAAATCATCTGGTTCAGAGCTAGATAACAAGTGAAGTCTAGGTGGATTCTTCCTCGGGTATTGTCTTAATCAATTGGTTTTTCCCAAAGTTATTTTCCCCAATTCATTCTCTCTGTCTTTGCATTTTTAGCTTAGTTGTTAATTAATTTTAGATTAGATAAAAATTCCTTTAATTCTTAGGCTAAATAATAAAAAGAAAGTTAGTATTACTACTTTTGGTTCCTTTGGGTTCGACAATTCGGTCTTCCCGCTAAGCTATTGTAACACCCCAGACCCGGCCTAAACACCACGTCCGGATCTGGCATGTCACTAAGAAGTTTTAGTAAAACATGTCGCATTTTTGGAAGTCATTTGTCGAGTTTAAACATTTATACCGGAAAACTTAATAATTTGGTAATTAATATAAGGTATAAATTTTATAAGATGCCTTTATGAATTAAAAACCGAATTTTAGTACATGCCTTAGTTTTAATTTTTATCGAATAATTCAAGTGTCTGAAAGTAAAGCCCAAAAACCGCAAATATAAAACTAATGGCCCATGGCCTTATTACAATGAAATTTAAAACCCACTAATTAAAAATGTTAAAAATAAATAACTAAGTAAAGTCTTCTGCTGGATCAAAATAATCTTTTGCATGGCCACCTTGCGCTCCTCTCCAGCCCGGTCCGATGCACTAGGTGCTACCTGAAAGATGTTAAAAAAAATAAGGTGAGTCACGAGACTCAGTGTGCAACCCTCGTGCACCATCAGATTGGGCCTTAGCCCCACAGAACAGATAACAGAGCATAATATACCAGAAAGTATGCAAAGCCCAACCCAATCCTAGGTTTTCCATTCGCTACACACCACCCTTACCTGCTAATCACACCATTGGGGATTTCTACAATCAACCCACACCGCTACACACCATCGATGGCAGTCATGCTGCAGTTAGCTACTCATCGTCAAATCATGGCAATAGCCACTACAACAGATCATGGCAAAAGAGCCACTACAACAGATCATGGCAAAAGCCACTACAACAGAACACTTCCCTTTTCATCAATCACCCAACCCCGTGCAATCACAGGAATCGGCATACATGTTTATCATATCAAATCAACAGAACCATTCACTTTAGAATGACAGAGATCACTAACCTGGTGATTCGCCTTTACCCTCGTCGGGTTTTCAACGGCTATGCTGGTATTTCGGCATTTAACAGAATATAACAGATTTATAAACATACACTAACAGGCAATTTAAATGGTGTGAGAATGTTACACACATGATAAATACATAGGACTAATCTTTTTGTCGATACCCCCGCTAATCGGATCTACCACCCTTGGTCTACAACTTTGCTCAAAAGTCGAAAAAATGCGAAGATAAGGTATCTCCTATATTTGGCCAAGGGTTAGTGTTTTACCCGAATTATACGTTTAAATTAACAGATCTCCTTACCTTGAAATCCCGAAAATAATACGATCCGAGTGCTCCCCTTCAAATCCTGGAATGCCGCAAATGAAAGAAAACACGAGATTAATCCACCATGTAGCCATTTGGCTATGGTTTCTAAAAGCCGGAATAGATTGAAAGAATAACATATTCGACACTTACCTCTTTAGAAGATTTCGGCTACCCTTTGCAGGAAAATTTGCCAAACACCAGAGAAGAGATCTAGGAATTTCGGCTTTTAGGAAAATCCCGAAAAAGTATGAACAATAGAAATACTGATGCGTTTTCGGCTTTTGGAAGAACTAGGAATTGCAAAGATAGGCAAGGAAGTAGGTAAAGATATTCGGCCAAAGAGTTTGAAAGAGAAGAGAAGGTAAATGGCAGGGGTTTCGGTTTCTGACAGAGAAAGAAAAATAAGAAGAAAAGATGTTTCTAGTTTTCTGAAAAAGAAAGAGAACTTAAGGATATTTTCAAAGAACACCATGAAAAATTCGGCACACCCCCTTGCCTATACTAAACCAATTTTCCCCCCTCTCCTGTGTTTGATTTTCAGCCAACACTGCAACCACAAGATAGCTCCTATCATTTTCCCTTATCTCAATCTATTAACTCCTCAAAAATAGCCCTAATTAGCACCAACTCCTCCCTCCTTTATCAGCATAATATCCACATGATAAAAAATTAAAAATCCCTATTTTATAGCCTTGTTGTCGTCCCCCCTATTGCTCCCTTTTAAGTGTCGAATTTGGCCCAATAACTTGGGCTCCAAGCAACCAAAACTTGGCCCTATCCATCTACTAGTGACGCCACTTATAGCTTCCCCCTTGCTGCGCCCCTTATTTTGGGCCGCGAGGCCAACTTGATATTTTTAAACACAAACACAATATTTTTAAACCCCAGAGTGACCAACCAGAATATTTAGTCAAGGTCTCAGCCCATTCCTGAGCCCAATCTGGACCCTTAACCCTCAATTTAATATTTTAAACCATCAACATACAAAATGCACAGGCCTAATAATTCAGGATGTTACAGCTATACTACTGTTCGATAGGTGCACTTGCCTCAAGTCGTTGTCACAGTTAGTTTCTAGGCTAAATCGTTCTTTTTATAAATTTTTAAGACTCTGACACATGATCAGGCACGGCCTGAAGCACAGGCGTGTGATATGTCTGATAAATCGTAATAGTAACATACTTTAAGCCCACATTTAGCATATTTTTGGATGATTTGTTCCTTGAATTGTATAATTTGGTGCTATTAATCCTTTGTTTTCATGTTTTATACCCAGAAAAGCACCGGGTGATGAAAAGAACGACAAACGGGCCCAAAACGGAGTAAATGGGCCATATCACGAAATCAACACGGCCTGGGCCCAAGATCACACGGTCGTGCCTCATTCAACAGCCTCGAACACGGCCTGGCCACGACTTACACGGACGTGTGCCATGGGCGTGTCCCTGCTGTGACTAAGAGAAATTTCACTCAGATTAGGATGCTTAGGGGAGAAGAAACACATTCAGAAACCTATATAAACACCGTAAGTATGACCTAAAAGGGGGAACCCAAGGCTTTAGTCAGGGGGCGTCCAGCTAGGCCAAAGAGGGCAGATTTGTGGGGATTTACTCGAAGAAAGCCTGTTGATCCATCTCAAGAAGCCGAAATTATACTCAAGACAGAGGATCTCTCATTCAATTCCTTCAGGGGGTTTTAGGGATTTCTTATGTTTTGTTTTATCTTTTCTTCTGAGATGTTTTCTTTTATTGTTATGAACTAAACCCTCAGATACCTGAAGGGGATGAAACCTAAGATGAATCTTGTTATCGTTTGCTGAACTATATGATAAATATTTGACTTGTTCTTAATTATGTGTTCTTAATTCTTGTGTTGATATTTCCAGGATATTAATTCAAGTGTGATGTGCTTAGGTGGAGGAGCAAAAGTCCCTGCCTAAGAGTAGATCTAGCATAATGAAGCGGAGTTGATCGCACGCCTAGAGATAGGGTGACTAGATTTTGTTGAATTAGGGTGAAACCTAATATGGGAGTCCATAGATCAAGTTAATGCAATTCTAGGGGTTTTAATTAGAAAGAGATTTCAATTAATCAACCTAGGGTTAGACGTTAGTCGCCTTGAGAGAGGGATTAATATACGTTAGGGAATCTTACGGATCAAGTCAAGTGAATACATCGTCTGGTTCAGAGTTAGATAACAAGTGAAGTCTAGGTGGATTCTTCCTTAGGTATCATCTTAATCAATTGGTTTTTCCTTAGAGTTATTTTCCCAATTTCATTCTTCTTTGTCTTAGAGTTTTTAGGTTAGTATTTAGTTAATTTTAGATTAGATAAACAATTCCCTTAATTCTTAGGCTAAATAATAAAAAGAGAGTTAGTATTAGTTCTTTTGGTTCCTTTGGGTTCGACAATCCGGTCTTGCCTTAACTATACTACTGTTTGATAGGTGTGATTGCCTCAAATCGTTGTCATAGTTAGTTTTAGGTTCGATCATTCTTTACTTAAATTTTAAGACTTTGACATCACATAAAACAACGATCAATGTCACATGGGCGTGTCCCTTCACCCACACGGGCGTGTGGACCTTTCTCATGAAAAATTTTCTAGGTTTTCTGAAAGTTTCTAAAGTTCTTGATTTAGTCCCGAACCATTCCCAATGTATGTTTTGGTGTAACGCCCCAATTTTTCTTAATTCCGGCTTTTGAAAATTTGTTACACAAATTTGTATCTACTTCAATGGTTATGTGTTCTGGGAATGTCTGAGAAGCCTTAGGTTCAAGCCTTTGCTTAGGCAAAATTTTTATTTTTCTTTTAATAAAGCCCTATCTTTAGACAGTAGGCTCTTAGCTAAATGTTGGAAAAAATATATCAAAATGGGCCTCCTGGTCTGGTGGTTAAGTGAGGTGTTAGAGTGTTGGAGGTCCTATGTTCGATTCCCTACTTTGGCTTTATTTTTGTGTGATTGTGGGCAAGAGTTTGAAGTGTAATAAAATGCTGAGTTTTTTAGGGGTAGTAGGAGTGTAGTGGACGGTTTTTAGGAGAAAAATTCTGTCAGTCTTCTCTTTTTCCCAAAAATATGCATGTTTTTCCTTTCCATTCTCCCTGCCGAAATTCCTTTTGAATCACTCTTCTCCCTTTTTCCTGTTCGTTTTCCGTAAATATTCCTTTCTTTTTGGCATTGATAATCAGTCCTGCACGGTTTCAGTAAGTTCCCGTTCTCTTCTGCCATGAATTTCTTAACGATTGAGTACTAATGTTCTCTTCTGCTGGTAATGGCGTAAGAGGAGACTTTGATCAGTGAATTCCGTATTTCTTGTTTAAACGGTGTTGACAGGAAGTCATCGCTGGCGGTTTTCAGGCTTAAGGAGTGTTTCAACGTCGAAATCGAACTAGGTGTGTACCCGAACCACTGAAAATGCATCTCGGCGAAAAGCTGAAAAAGCTCTCTGTCAACGCCACACGGGCGTGTAGTAGCCCGTGTGGTAGGCCGTGTGCAAGGTTGTAAGCCACAACACGGCCGCGTGATTGACGAGCCTGGCCGTGCGCATGCGACATGGCCGTGTGAGCCCATTTTCACTGATTTATTGCTAAGGTTGCACAGGTCACCTGAAATGACTGTGAACCTACTGTAGAGTCGGTAAGAATACCTAGACTCCTAACTGAATGACTTTATATTGAGCATGCTGTTTGTACTGTACTATATAAATGTGATATACCATGATTGGTGATAAACCGTAATTATAACATATTTTAATCCCACATTTAGCTCACTGTTCGATGATTTATTCCTTGGTTTATATAAAAAGGTGCTTGTAATCCTTTCTTTTCATGTCTTATACCCAAGAAAGCACCCGAGGATGAAAAGAACACAAAAAAGGCCCAAAACGGAGTAAACGGGCCTTAGCACGAGATTGACACGGCCTGGCACGAAGTCTACACGGCCGTGCCTCGACAATCACCTAGAGCACGGCATCAACCCCGCCTCACATGGCCGTGCCTCAAATTAGAAATCCGAACACGGTCTGAAGTCGATCCACACGGACGTGTGCTATGGCCGTGCCTCTGTCGCTGGAAAGAGCAATTTCAGTCGGAAAAGGATACTTAGGGAGAAAGAATCGCATTCCAAAAGCCTATATATATCCCCTAAGTGCCACCTTTGAAGAGGCATCAAACCTAGGCCAAGGAGCCAAGCCGAGAAGGTCAGAGTTAGGGAATAACGTGAGGATAGCCAGTTGATCCATCCCAAGAAGCAGGAATTATACTCAAGACGGGGGGATTCTCCTTCAAATCCTTTAGGGGGTTTTAGGGTTTTCTTATGTTTTGTGTTATCTTTTCCTTTAAGATGTTCTTTTTATTCATTATGAACTAAACCCTTCAGATACTTGAAGGGGATAAAACCTAGATGAATTTTGTTATTTGATTTATGAATTATATGATAATTACGTAGTTTGGTCTTAATTATGTTGCTTAATCCAAATCTAATGTGCTTAGGTGGAGGAGGAATAGACCCTGCCTAAGAGTAGATCTAACATAATTAACCAGAGTTGATCGAACGCCTAGAGATAGGGTTACGAGATTTTGCCGGATTAGGGTGAAACCTAATATGGGAGTCCATTGATCGATTTACTGCTATTCTAGGGGTTATTATAAGCGAACGAAAGTTCCACTAATTAACCTAGGGTTAGACGTTATTCGCCTCGAGAGAGGGTTTAATATAGGTTAGGGAGTCCTACGGATCAAGCTAAGTAAAGAAATCATATGGTTCAGTGTTAGGTAACAAAGAGAAGTCTAGGTGGATTCTTCCTGAGGGTATCGTCGTAGTCAACTGAGTTTTTCTTCAAGCTATTTCCCAATTCGTTCTTTTTGTCTTTGTATCCTTAGCTTAGTCATCGTAAATTTAGTTTAAAAGCAACTTCATTCTATTTTTAAGACTAAATAATAAAAAGAAAGTTAGTATTAGTACTTTTAGTTCCTTTGGGTTCGACAATCCGGTCTTGCCTAAACTATACTACTGTTCGATAGGTACACTTGCCTTTAATCGTTGTCAGAGTTAGTTTCCAGGTTTGATCATTCATTTTATAAATTTTAAAGCTCTGATTTCAGCGGTCAAGTTTTTGGCGTCGTTGCCGGGGAACTAAAATATTAAGAAAACTCTATTTTTATTACTTTAGCCCTAAATTTTTTATTTTTTTGCAATTTTTTATTCCTATTTTTTACTTTTTACTGAATCTTCTCTCTCTTTTTTCCCAGCAGGTAACTCTAGTTTATGACTAGAAGGAACCCGAGAGGACCTTTGGATTACGATAGTGATATTGAAGCAACCGTTCGCAGGAATCGTCGGGAAACCAGGCGAGCCCTAAATTACACAGAAAGAGAGGAAGAAGACAGATCCAATCCTACTGAAGGGATGGACGAGAACCACCCACAACCACGCGATGTGGGGGAAAAATGCTCCACGAACAATGATTGATTATGCGAAACCGCATTTAACAGGAGCAGAATCAAGTATTGTTAGGCCTGCTATAGCTGCTAACAATTTTGAATTAAATCCTAACACAATACAAATGATTCAACAGTTCGTTCAATTTGATGGTTTGCAAGACGAAGATTCAAACACGCATATAGCTAACTTTTTAGAGCTCTATGATACTTTCAAAATAAATGGCATTTCTGATGATGCCATACGTCTTCGGTTATTCCCTTTTTCATTGAGAAATAAAGCTAAACAGTGGTTAAACTCGTTACAACGAAGGTCAATCACTACATGGGATCAAATGACCGAAAAGTTTTTTAATGAAATATTTTCCACCGGCCAAAACGGCCAAATTATGGAATGATATCTTTTCTTTTGTGCAGATGGATTTAAGACATTATATGACGCATGGGAGAGATTCAAGGTTCTCTTGAAGAGGTGCCCACACCATGGCTTACCCTTGTGGCTACAAGTCCAAACCTTTTATAACGGTGTAAACCCCTCAACGAGGCAACTAATTGATTCAGCCACCGGTGGAACACTGAACAACAAAACTCCAGAAGCAGCATACGAGTTCATCGAAGAGATGTCACTAAATAATTACCAGTTGCAGGCTTCAAGAACCAAACCAACAAAATCAGTAGTGGTTTTCAACGTCGATGCAGTGACCATGCTATCAACGCAGCTAGAGATGATGAATAAAAAGCTTGATAGTTTGTGTTCCTCGTAGGCACATCCAGTCATGCAGTGCGACGCAAGTGGAACCGTGGCGAATCCTGAGTACCCACCCTACCAACCGGAAGCAGAGAGCGAACAGATGAACTATATACGTAATAATTTCTAATCCAATGATAATCCTTATAGTAACACTTACAATCCAGGTTGGAGGAACCACCCAGATTTTTCGTGGGGAGGTCAAGGAAATCAAAGGCAACAACCTCCTCAAAATTTCCAAAATCAACCCTATCCACAAGAGAAGAAACTGACCCTTGAGGAGATGATGGCAAAATTCTCAGCAGACACAGAGAAACGTATCCAAGAAACTGAGAGAACAATCAAAAGCAATGAGAGCCGAATCGAGGAAATTACTAAGTCAATCAAGGAAGTCACTAATGCAGCCGAACAACTCGCAAAGCTAATGTCAGAACGACTGCAAGGACATCTACCAAGCAACACTGAGATTAACCCTAAGGAACAAGTCCAAGCCATCACAGCTCAGGATAATAAGGGGTTAGATAAACCTGATACAAGGCCAGAAAATAAGGTAGATGAAGGTAAAACAAAGGTAACGCAAGAAAAGCCAAAACCGGCAATTAAAGAGTACCAACCTCGCATACCTTACCCCGAAGCCATAAAAAGAGACGATTCAGAGGAACAATTTGGTAAGTTTCTTAAACTCCTAAAGAAATTACATATTAACTTACCTCTTCTTGAAGCTCTTTTTCAGATGCCAGACTCGAGGAAATTTTTAAGACAACTCTTGACCAACAAATGCAAAATAGATGAAGAGCACCAAGTAGAACTAAACGCAACATGCTCGGCAATGTTACAAAATAGACTACCACAGAAACTAAAAGATCCAGGGAGTTTTACAATTCCATGTTTAATTGGTGTTTAAATATTGATAATGCGTTAGCTGATTTAGGGGCAAGCATAAATGTCATGCCTTATTCACTGTTTAAACAACTAGGTCTAGGGAAGCCCAAACAAACTAGGATGAGTATTCAATTAGCTGATAAAACTGTTAGAATTCCTAGGGGCATTATTCAAGATGTTCTTGTAAAAATCGATCAATTTGTTTTCCCAGTAGACTTTGTTGTCTTAGACATGGATGAGGATAATTCAATCCCCTTAATTCTAGGAAGACCTTTCCTAGCAACCGCTAAGACTAAAATTGATGTTGCCACAGGTGAACTCATACTTCATGTAGGTGATGAATCAATCAATCTTTAAGCTCTTGACTCGGCCAGGACAACAGGCGATGAAGGTAAGAAAGTTACTTCAATAGATAATCAAATTGTTCAACCTCCATCGTAGGAAACATCACAAGAACACAAACCTGGGCCACCTCATAGACCCCAAGTCGACAAAGTAGAGTCACACAAGGAACAAAGCCTTAAGGTAAACAAATTAGAAGAACAGCAAGCACACGTCAAAGAAGAACCAGATCCACACGAAGTAAAACCAGAGGAATCACCAGAAGAGCTTGTAGGGACATCCAACCACTTCAAAATAGGAGACCAGGTACTATTAGACAAAGCCGATCCTCACATCACTACAACAGACCCGAGGGCAAAGGGAGAAATTCTTCTTAAGGTACACGATATCTTCCCACACGGAATAGTCGAGGTAAGCAATCCAATATTCAGCAATTTAAAGGTAAACGCTTCTCGACTTCAACCTTATCAAGGAAATAGAACTGTAAGCATGAGGGAAGATATTCAAACCTTTAAACCTCCCAAAAATTTTCAAAAACAAGGAAAGTCTAGCTTAAGGCTATAAACGAGCGCTTATCGGGAGGCAACCCGAGCACTAAATTTGTTTCTTTTTACATTTGCTTGAATTTTATTTTATTTTTCTTTTTACTTTCCTTTTAGACTAACCAAAAGTGCAGATTTCCAGGCCACACAGCCTTACACATAGCCGTGTCCGTGTCCGTGGCCATGTGGACCACCAGAACTGCCACACTGACAAGACAGAGGCCGTGCAATTTAGTCTAACCACCCTCTTACGTCACAGATCCAACCACCCTCCCCACGGGCACCGACAAAACCGCACGGCCGTGCCCCTCAATCGTGTGAAGCTACTGACTTCCATACCACGGGAAGAACACGCCCGTGCCTGCAAATCGTGCGAAGCTACTGACTTATCAAGCACAGGCAAGACACGCCCGTGCAGCCCAACCGTGCCAACATACAAACTTCACAAACACAGGCGTGGGTGGATGAAACATGGACATGAGGGAACAACACACCCAAACATACGGTCGTGCGATACGGCTATGTAAATTGACACACCCTAGGACCACGACCGTGGGGACATGGCAGACTTGAACTCCTATTTAAATACTACCCCTCCATTCACCCATTCCTCTCCTTCATTCTCTACCCTCTCTTCCTCTCTTTTCTCCCTCTCAAAACATTTCTATCCCTAGACTAAAACTCTAAATCCTTGGGGCACACATAAACATGTCAAAGAAACGGAAGAAGCTAAGCATAGTCTCCCTGAAGGAGATCGGTCAATATGAGTTCATGCCGGCAGCTTCGACAAATCACCAAACCAAGGGTCTTTAAGACCAGTTTATTTTTCCTTTTTGTTTCTCTTCTCCTTTATTTTCCTTATCTAAACTTCTCTTCTGCTCTTTTCGTTTAAATCTCCTTTAGCTTCTTAGTGTCAGGTTTACCATGCTGCTTGGGAATCACGCCGACCACCACGAAAAACTCTTCACTTCCGCCACCGCCATCACATCCCCAATCTTAGCATTGATTCCCACCTTGCGAACCATCCTTCAATAAGGACTTCATAGTCCATTAGTATTTTCTTTTTATTTTAGCTTTCTTCTTAGTCTCCTTTCCTTTTTCTTTCTTGTTTTTAATTTTATATTTAATTTAGTTTAATTATGTCTTAATGACCCATGGCTAATCCTTCACGAGTTCCCCAAATTCTTCATCTAGCACAAAACTCGGGAACCAACACCACCACCATACCGACGCCTTCGCCGTAATTGCCACATCCTCCACGAAACCCGCCCAAAAATTTAGGGAGTACCTCGAACCCTCACTTTTGATTTCTATAAAAAATAGAGATATTATCTATCTTTGTACATTGAGGACAACGTACATCTTAAGTGTGGGGGTAAAAATGCCTAACTTTTTGCATTATTCTCAAATCCCTGAGGGTAAAAGTGGAATAACAGTGCCAAACATTTTTCATTATTCTCAAATCCCTGATTTAGTCTTATTTTTATGTAAAGTTGTCATATTACTAATTAGGATGAAATTTCTAATGATTTGTGATTTTTATTAACATGTTTAAGAATAAGTCATAGTTAATTGTACATTGATGATTAAATTTGAAGAATACTAGAGAATCAAGCATGATAAGTCTATTCTTCATGAATTAAAATTTTGCTAGGTTGTTGACCTAAATTTAAAGACTACCTTGAAATTTGAAATTCACGAGGATGATGTCAAAACACCCATAATTTTTGTGAGATTTTGAACCTTATAAGAGCATACATTCTTTTTCGTGCTCATCCTTTGATTATGAGTGTGTCTACCATGAACTGTTATTCTAGAACTTGCCTCGTTTATGTATGTCGAGACCACACTTTTGATTTGATATTACAGAGATGATAAAGGCACCTAGGTTTTAACCCACTTACACCACTAAATAGCCTACCTTCACAACTAACCCCTAGTGAACCCCATTGATCCTAACAAACCCTTTTTATTGACTCACCTACTAATATTAACCCAAAGCCTCTTTGTATTCACCCTTTTCTTTTGACTACCCCTTAATCGAGAATTGTTTTGATCAAGTTACCTAATCAAGGTACTTTTCAATTCGATCTCGATTCTAACCCTCTAATTTCAGCCTTTAACCACACCTTTAACCCTAGCCCCATTACAACCCTAACAAAGACCTTTTGATCTGTTTATCATCTCATATTACAATGGTGGAGATTTGATTTTCAGGCAAGCCTATGGGATTAACTTTTCAGGTTCGACTTATGAGCGAACTTTTCCTGAACCTTAAACACTTTAGAGTGATTTGAGTGAATCCTTAGTAAGGACATCAATCCTTGTCGGTTTTGAATTGAAAGGGTAGTTATTTAAATAAAGGGAGACACCTATGTTTTCGAAGTACAAACTTGTGACTTATCTCGTTTAAATCTTTAGGACTCTTTGAATTGAATTATCCATGTATGAATCCTCTATGAATTATGATAAGGCATTGTTGATAGGAATTGTGAATTGTGGAAAGTTCGTTTTAATTGTAAGATGAGAATTTTGCTTGAGGACAAGCAAAAGCTTAAGTGTGGGGGTATTTGATAAACCGTAATTATAACATATTTTAATCCCACATTTAGCTCACAGTTCGATGATTTATTCCTTGACTTATATAAAAAGGTGCTTGTAATCCTTTCTTTTCATGTCTTATACCCAGGAAAGCACCCGAGGATGAAAAGAACACAAAAAGGGCCTAAAACGGAGTAAACGGGCATTAGCACGAGATTGACATGGCCTGGCATGAAGTCCACACGGTCGTGCCTCGACAATCACCTAGAGCACGGCCTCAACCCCACCTCACACGGTCGTGCCTCAAATTAGAAATCCGAACACGGTCTGAAGTTGATCCACACGGATGTGTGCTATGGTCGTGCCTCTGTCGCTGGAAAGAGCAATTTCAGTCGGAAAAGGATACTTAGGGAGAAAGAATCGCATTCCAAAAGCCTATATATATCCCCTAAGTGCCACCTTTGAAGAGGCGTCAAACCTAGGCCAAGGAGCCAAGCCGAGAAGGTCAGAGTTAGGGAATAATGCAAGGATAGCCAGTTGATCCATCCCAAGAAGCCGGAATTATACTCAAGATGGGGGAATTCTCCTTCAAATCCTTCAGGGGGTTTTAGGGTTTTCTTATGTTTTGTTTTATCTTTTCTTTTGAGATGTTCTTTTTATTCATTATGAACTAAACCCTTCAGATACCTGAAGGATAAAACCTAGATGAATTTTGTTATTTGATTTATGAATTATATGATAATTACTTAGTTTGGTCTTAATTATGTTGCTTAATCCAAATCTGATATGCTTAGGTGGAGGAGGAATAGACCCTGCCTAAAAGTAGATCTAACATAATTAACCGGAGTTGATCGAACGCCTAGAGATAGGATTACGAGATTTTGCCGGATTAGGGTAAAACCTAATATGGGAGTCCATTGATCGATTTACTGCTATTCTAGGGGGTTATTATAAGCGAACGAGAGTTCCACTAATTTACCTAGGGTTAGACGTTATCCGCCTCGAGAGAGGGTTTAATATAGGTTAGGGAGTCCTACGGATCAAGCTAAGTAAAGACATCATATGGTTCAGTGTTAGGTAACAAGAGAAGTCTAGGTTGATTCTTCCTGAGGGTATTGTCGTAGTCAACTGAGTTTTTCTTCAAGCTATTTCCCAATTCGTTCTTTTTGTCTTTGTGTCCTTAGCTTAGTCATCGTAAATTTAGTTTAAAAGCAACTTCATTCTATTTTTAAGGCTAAATAATAAAAAGAAAGTTAGTATTAGTACTTTTAGTTCCTTTGGGTTCGAAAATCCGGTCTTGCCTAAACTATACTACTGTTTGATAGGTACACTTGCCTTTAATCGTTGTCAGAGTTAGTTTCCAGGTTTGATCATTCGTTTTATAAATTTTAAAGCTCTAATTTCAGCGATCAATTGGGCATGACAAAACTATATGATGCATTGCATTGGGTTGGGGATTGACATTGATTGGAGGAAGTGTACTAAAAGGCTTCGAGCCTAACTTACTGGCAGCTCAGCTGCAAACTACTGTTTAGTGCCGCAACCGATACTACTTGGAGTGTAGGGATGGGTCGGTTGATTATATCCCCACATGGAGTGTAGGGTTGGACAGAGATGGAGTGTAGAGGCTGGTTGGGTAGGATTTTCTGATTGCATATCTGTTACTGTTACTGTCACTGTTACTGAAATGGGCTAAGGCCTAACCTGATACTGTTACTGATACTGAAATTGAAAGGGCTTACGCCCGAACTAAGATTTTCTGTTATTGTCTGTTTGTTTGCATGGGGATTACACACTGAGTTTACATAAACTCACCCCTTCTGTTTAATCTGTACAGGTAATCCCCAGACTTAGGTGGATCAGTGCAGCGAAGGACTCAGAGGTGGCCACACGACTCTTTTGCCATTTGCTACTTATTTACGATTTTTAGTTTTATTTGGGGTATTTTTCTGTAATAATGGCATCTATGGATTTTTACCTAAAATTTGGATTTTATTCTGTTTTCTGTTATATCTGCTAGAAGTAGGTAAAACACGGGTTTTTAAAAGAAATGCATGTGTTTTAGCAAAATACCCACAAGGATACAAACTATTTAAAAAGCTTCCGCAGCATATAATGTTTTGAAAACTAACGATTGAATTAGAATCACGATTTTAGAATAATAAAAGATAATGAGGATTTCTAAACGGAGAATGTTTTAAGCAAAGTTACAGTTTTCTATCACACTACCATGTGACATCGCTAGATTCGGCCATAACGTCCAGGCCGGGTTTGGGGTGTTACGTTTGGGCCTTGTAGGCTCGTAATAGGGACGATATGAATGTGCATGAAAAGTTTTAATTTTGGATGGAAATTCATGTCTCGGTTTTGTATAAATACTTGTGTTTAAGTCCGGTAATGCCTCGTGCCCTGTTCTGGCATCGAACACGGGTAAGGAGTGTTACACATAATAAATGTGATTTTTACTCGTGGAATAACATATGGAATTATGATGTGATGATGTTGCATTGTTGTTGGAAATTTTAGCCAATTGAATGTTATAATTGAGCATGAAAATATAATTTAAACTATAGATTAATGACTCTTCTTTAGAAACATTAGAGGGCATTATGGCACTCAATTGGGATAATTTGATATACTTTTAATGGACATTTAAGACTTTTGTTTGAATTTTAATTTTAAGATGTTATACTTGTTTTTTTAATGATTGATTTTATGGTTAAATGTTGTGTGGATTATGGTATGTTGCTAAGTGATATCATGGTGATTGAAGCATGATTTTTTCACTAATACATTTTAATTGTAGCTTGTCAAGTAATGGATAGTTTTGTGGCTAAGGTAAGTCCATTGTACGATTTAATTGTTGTTTGTTAAGTATGATTTTAACTGTTTAAATTATGAATGCATGTTGTTTATTAGTTGTAAATATAGTAATTAAAATTGTATATATATTATTAAAGTAATAAAACTTAGCTAATATAGCCTTAATTAGTAAATGGATTAAGGAAAATGGTTAATTAACATGAATTTAAGGGGTTTCCCAAAATTGATTAAAAGGAAGTTGGTAATCATTTAGAATAAAAATCGGGATCGTTTAGTTTTAAGTGGTAAAATGACTAAAATACCATTAGGGTTAAATCCTTAAAAATAGTTTTAAAATGTTTCATAAATCGCTTCCGTAATAAGATTAGATAATTATTAGTTAGAATTGAGGTGTTACAAGGATTGGGTCTGTTTGGGGTGGTTTTGTGTTGGAGAGTCACTTCGGATTCGGGTGGGCCTGTTCCGGTCGAGTTTAGGGTGTCGCAATTATACTTTCTTCAAAAGTGACAATGATGATAGTAGTCTGCTTCATTTTCTTTAAAAGTTGCAATGGTCTTAGTAGTTGTAGTTTTTAGTGCTTTTTTAAGTTGTTTTTTTAATTTTATTTTGAAGAAATTTTGGAGGAGGTTAGGTCAAACCTAACATCTATTGATTTAGTTTTGGGGATTGACTTTGTGCATCACCAATGTTGAAAAGTCTTTGTGGGGACATTTAGCATTGTCATTGTCAATCGGATTTCATTATCAACACAGTCTGACGATGGTAGAGTGAGGATGCTATTATTAGCAGTTGATCATAGCGGTGCATCTATTGTAGTTTTTTATAGTAACAGTTTAGTGATATATCTTTCCTACATTGGGCTTTTGTGACTATCATGACATGCAAGTATTAAAATAATTACAAGGGGTGGTTCTGAATACTATTTTTTGTTTAGGATCTTCTTTAATTTGACGTATTTTCCTATTTGTAGTTAACTATTGTTGTTAACTATTGTTGTTTAGTTTATTGATGATAGGCGTTAAAACCAATAAATAAAAATTCCTACTATAAATTAACTTTAATTAGTAGTAAAGAGTAGTAGGGTCGAACTCATAGGGATTGGTTATTGTTATCCAATTTCGTTTTTCCTTGTGAGCAGGATTTCTGTCGTGGCAATAGTCGTGCCCGCGACTCGAAACAAACTCGCTGAAAAATAAACAAACAAAATAAATTAGGGGAGATGGAAATGTTTAGAAATTAAATAAGTGAGATAGCAGAATAAACAATTATATTAATTGAAAATAAGATAAAAGAAGAAAGTGATTTGAATTTTGTAAACAGAAATATAAAGCCTTAGCCTTAGACTCGGTGAATTCCGGTTTTCGAATCGATCCTCGAAAATATATTTTCTCTTCTAAACCATAAGTTAGCTATAGGAATTAAGAACGTCCTAACCGCCAGTTCTTCCTTTCGTAGCTGATTCCGGTACGACATGCAAATCAACCCTTACCGATTGTCTAACCGCGATACACATGTTCACAATTCAAGGCCCCAATAGCCTTGCGCGTTCTGAAGAACCCAACTCGGATTAATGACCTTAACCACGCGAGACGTTTAAATCTGATCACTATCTCCCTTAACGAAAATCCCACTAGTATGACCCAGCTAGGACATGCCAGTTTGTTCATGGGAATACGAATACAGCACGACCGACTCATCTTCCTAGCTGTATGCCAAAATGACTCCAACCGAACGTGCACTTTGTGTTGAAATCAAACTAACTTTAAGGGAAAAATTTGTACTGTCTCATATTCCGGGGAGATAGTGAATACTATTATGAAATATATTTAGTGTGGATTTATTTCTCACGATTCTTGACTAGAAAGAATATCATCCTAAAGCTAAGTTAGAAATTTAGTGAAGCATGAAATTAATCATGCTTGATTGGTGTATGGAAATGGTTTAAATAGAAATGGTGGAAAATGGAAAGGAAAAAGGGACTTGGGGAGCAAATAAGTCAAAATATTGAAATGGAAATAAAAGTTGACAGAATGCATGTACTTTAAGCTTGAAAAGAAAGAAAAAATGAATTGATTTCTTTTCTATTCAATTTCCAGGTATTCAAGGTGTGTCTTTCAAAGGCTACCATGCACCCTATTTATACACAAACCATATACTCAAATTAGGCTAACCCACCTACCCACTAATTACATGAAATAAAATATCAAATTTTCTTTTCTAAATATGACTTTTACAAAGTCAAAAATCTGACCAGCCCTTAAATGTCTCCAAATTTCTTATTCGGCCCCTCTTTTATTGCTCATGCTCCAATTTAATCCTTTTCTGCTTGTCTTTAAATTAAAGCATTCGGATTTCGCTCCTGACAAAATTTAAACATAAAATCACCAATTTAGCAAGAATTATTTCAAGAATTAATTGATTTGAACACGTAAAATATGCAAAATAAACATGCTATCAAATCTCCCCTACTTAGCCTATACTTGTCCTCAAGCATATTGTATATTTCTACATTAGAAACTATCCAATAATTTATCGAAAATCAAGCCTCTCTTCCGCAACCATGATCAATATAAATAATTTAGGTGAAAAATGAATAAGTGTTCAAATACACAGTTTAAGCAACAAGTGTCATAAAATTTAAACATGTAAATTCAATCACTTTACTAAATTGCATTTGAACCAACATTTGCAAGGTATTTATTCTCAAATAATTATATAGTGAATTTGGGACATAGCCAATTTTTTACACGAAGTGAGATGACAACCTAAGCTCATTACCGCGGTTATTCAATTTGATATTTCTCCAAATGGGCCATTTTTTCCTACGCATGGTGGCTCGGTTAGCGAAGTGTTTGCAAGTTTCTGGTTCGTCACTCGAACCTTTTTACATGAAATGAGATGACAACCCAAGTACCTCATCTCGGTTACTAAATTCGGTCACATTCCCAAAATCTCCACTCATAACTTAAGCCATCAGCTCATTGTTTTATTTTTTTTTTTTATTTTTTATTTTTATAAAAGAAAGAAAATACATTTAAAATTAAACCATTAAGAATGATATTCTTACTAATAAAATTTATAAAAAATCAATTTTTATGAAACAATCTAATTACAGTATTTTAATTTTTAACACCACTCGGTTAAACTAGATAATAAACACTTTAATTCAAGAACCACCCAACTATCTAAATTGACTAAGCATTGGAATTAGAGGCTCAATGTCAAACAAATTAACGAACAATCTCAACATAAGAATTAACTCATGCGAAAGAGAAACAATCATGCATACTTACACATACTTACACCCCCTACTTAACCTATGCTTGTCCTCAAGCATATTATATAAGAATTAAAGTAAGTAGAGAGAAATGTCAAGTATACTCCCCGTGTATATCTAACGTGGTTGTCAGCGTTGGGAGCGACTACTTTGCAAAATGGCGAGAATCGTGAAGACTTGGGTTTCCATTGTTTCAAGGCGAGCTTCGATTCGGCTTAAACGTTGCTCTACATATGAAGTACTGGCTCCCTTGTAGCGAAATTATGATGTTGGTGAAAGACCCTATTACTGCGAGCAATCTATATACTTGGAGGAACAAAATAATACGCAGTAGGGGTGTCGACAAGCAAACCCATAGAATCCAAACAATACTCATCTAGATGACCCATAATATATGCACATGTAAAGGAGAAAAAATCGACTTCAGAGGGAAAAAGTTGGGAGATTAAATTTGTAATATATGGCCCAAGTATGAGAGGTAGATTAAGTACAAGAAGTAGATTAAAGCGTAAAACATCATGAAAATTTCGTGCAAACCGATATCCTAAATTAAGCTTATATCCAGAATGCATACACCACAGGAAGAATAACTCTGTCTTGGTTAAAACAGATGATGAATCATTTCGGCCTGAATAACTGAAAACTAAAAACTGATGAATATATCTTAAAACTGGTTCATGCACTGACAAATCCTTAGAGGTTTTAGGATTGTGATGATGATTCCTAGATTGAGTTAAAATAGAATAAGCATCATTAGCATCGAAAGTACTTGGTAAATCCAATAAATCAGTATGGTATGAATTAGTTTGAACATCGTCATGGTTAGCGAAACCTATGGCGATGTTAAAATCTGAAATCAACATCTTAAAATCTCTACCAAGTAATCACAAACAGACAATATCCCGAGTTTCAACAGTTCGCAATGCATTAATATTAAAGCTAAATGTTGCATAGAACTCACAGACTAGTTCATAATACATGCAATACATCAAAATAGTTCAATACAACATCACGTATATTAAGCATATCAAGAGTGTAAAGATCAATTTTCTTACAGACCGGGAGTGGCCGTTTTCAAATGTCATCGTATCTTGCACGATGCTCTATGGTTGCAAAGTTCAAGGACCCTCGAAGTCGTGCTTTTGTCGGTATAGTGTAGGTACGACCTCGCTTATTACGTTGACAGTCTCGGGGTGGTTGAACATTTTCTTCAGTCGAACCAGGTGGTGGGCTCGAATTTTCAGCAACTTTAGTTCTACTATGTAGAGATGATACTGGTTCATCAAATGATGGTCGAATTTAGTAATGATTTTATCCTTTTTAATGTAAAAAAAAAGAGTTTACATGTAACATCCTAAAATTATGGGCCTATGCATTTAGTGTAGGGATAGAATTAATTTGTTAATTTAAATGATAGGGGTCTAAATTTGGGCTTAGAATTAGGCAAAGGCCCAGATTAAATTATTTTAAGGTGGCATCATTAACAATTAAAAAGGAACAAGTTTTGGGTCGCAAGGAGCCCATGTTTTTGGGCCATTTTCGGCAATTAAATGGGAGCAAGGGTGACGCCACAACAAGGGATTTAAGGGATTTAAATTTAAGTTTAATGAAGCCCAAATCTTTTAATGAGTTAAATTTCGGCATTTAGAATTAATGAGGTGGACGACTACAAGGCTTAAAAATAGGAAGATATATACAGATTTTTAAGTGATAATATCATAGATAAAAAGGAGAAAAGTTAGGAGTTTATCTTCAAAGGAAGTGTTGGCCGAAAATCCACCACCTAGAGGAGTGTAAAATTCAGCTACTGCATGGCATAGAGGGTGCCGAAATTCTCCTCTCTTCTAGCTTAAATTTTAAGGGCGTTTTCGGTATTTAGCAGTAGGTGTCAAAAATCTATAAATAGGGGGGGCTAGCTCCTTGTTTCAGACATTGGAAAACCCTAAAATCCTCTCCCTTGGTGCCAAAATTCCCTAGCCTCTCCCTCTCCAAATTTATTTCTTCAATTTCTTCAAAAGCCGAAACTTTTCCCCACTTTCTTTTCCCTTGTGCCAATTTCTCTGAAAAGCCGAAGCATCCATCGCTTTTTCTTTTATTCATCCTATTTGAGAAATTATTCTATACTTCCGGCATTTAAATCCTCCATTGGCATTGCCGAATCCTCTCTCAAGTGCTAGCTGAATCTCCTAAGCTAAGGTAAGAGTCGATTTTTGTTTAGTTCTCATAATCTATTCCCGGTTTTTGAAAAGCAAAAACCGAAAGCTAATAGTTTAATGGTTTTCGGGATTTGAAGGAAGCTTGGTCAACTAGATCTAAAAGCCGAAAAATGTTAGTCTTCAATTTCGGGATTTTAAGGTAAGAAGAGTTGTTTATTCAAATACATGAAAATTGGGTAGAACACTAACCATGGCCGAATATAGGAGAGGCCCTAGTTTCACATTCTTCCGGCTTTTTGAGCAAAGTTGTAGATCGGTTTAGCAAGGATATCAACATTAATAGGTGTGTAGATCTCTAACACACTACTAATAAACCTGTATGTATATTTATTTATGTATGTTATGGGCTTAAAAGCCGGAATGAGGCTGTATAGACAGTCGAATGGAACCCTAAAAGGGTTAGGCAAGGATGCCAGGTACGCAAACATAGAACTCCCTATGTGTATCGAAAAATATATATGACTGCATGATGTTTTCATTATGTGTGTATGCATGGGATGGGATATTGATATGATGAAGGGGAAGTGCATGATAGGTCACGCAGTGATCGGTGGTAGAAAACCCATAAATATAAATGCTAGGTCACATTGTGATCGGTGGCTATGCCACGTTTAATGATTCCTACTTAATAGGAATAGGTAGTACGGCTGTCGTTTTGGTGTGTAGCGGATGGAGGGTTGATTATAGAAATCCCCAAGGTGTGATGGTTGGTACGGGTTGGTGTGTAGAGGATGGAAACCTAGGATGGGTTGGGTTATTCATTCTTTTTTGTTTATTATGTGATTATGATTGATGCCTTCCTGCATGGGCCAGGGCCCATAATGTGTTTGTGGGCTCAGGTCGATGTGTGTTTTGAGATTTATACACTGAGTCTTTGTGACTCACGCTTTCCTTCTCTCTACTCTTCCAGATGAATAGTAGATCGTGGACATGGGAGCCGAGACGGACTCGAGGGACCATCAAGTTCTATTTCTACAAGTTATTTTCTTTTGAGATTTCTTTAAGTTTAATTTATTTCAATATTAATTCGAGGATATTTATGTAATAAGCCCCTAGTTTTCATTCAACTAAGTCATTTTCAATGTTAAGCAACTTATGAATTTTATGATAAGGTTTATTTATAATTAATAATACTTAATACAAGGTTTTATTTTTAAAATGCCGCTTATTTACTTAAATATTGTCTAATTAACTCACGAATTTCAAATACCATCAAAGTAAAGGTTTTCAAAGTACAAGCCGTGACATGCCAGATTCGGTCGAAACTCATGGGCCGAGTTTGGGGTGTTACATTACAATTACATTATAATTTAGGAGGAAAATGTAGCAACCAGGATGACAGAAAATCCAAATGGAGAATCCCAATTCGACGGATCTATTATAGTACAATAGAGCAGATATTATCTTTTTAAGAAATGAGTATTCAACTCGAAACCTGTGAATTCCAATTTAATCAAGTTTACAATTAATATATTAATGTGTCATTTGGTTAAAGTGCAATAATATAAGGAAAATACTTATTTATTATATTACAATAATGAAATATAAAAAATAATTAATACAATTTTAAATTAAAAATTAAGTTAAAACTCTTATAAAACATATTTTGGCCAATATACCAATAAATATCCTTTTTTTTTAAATTACGAAAATGGACCTAGTATTTTATTATTTACCAGAATGGGTCATTATCCCCAAAAGCGCGTCCACGTCAGCGCGATGTCAGGGTATGTGGCAAGAAAACGCATCCCTGAGGGAACGTTTTTGCCACATCAGCACAAAGTGCTTCCTTGAGGGCGTGCTTTCTCTCAAATATTTTTTTGACCCTTTCATTTTTTTCACACAAAAGTCCTTTTACAATTTCTACAATTTCTCTCAACTTTCTCTCAAATTTCTCTCAAATTCCTCTCAAATTCCTCTCAAATTTCACAAAAGTCCTTTAATTTTTACAAAAAAAAAACCTATTTAAAAGTTTTTTGAATTAGTTTTTATTTAAATAAAAAAATATTCGATCGTGTTAGCAATGGCCGGAGGATTAATTCCTCTCAATAATAAACACATCTCCGTCGATCAAATGACAACGGTAAGTTATAATGTTAATTTTTCAATACTATTTAATTTTTTTCATTTATGCAATTTTAATTAATTTTTATTTTATAATTTTTTATAACAGTCTGTAGATCGGGTGTTGCAATGCTATATTAGTAATATGCCCAGTCCGCCATCGCCGTTGATAGAGAATTACCCACGGGAAGCGGGTTTTTGGCACGTGGCCACAATAGGTCGGGGGTGCAAGTTGGACCCGAAATTAATCAGTGCATTGATAGAGAGTTGGAGACCCAAGACGCACACTTTCCATCTTCATGCTGAGAGTGTACTATCACTCTGAAAGACTTGTAGCCGCAATTGGGATTGTCGGTAGATGGGTACGTAGTCACCGGGTCCGCAACTTCTGGTGATTGAGGAGCCGTATGGTACGAGCTTTTGGGTGCTATTTTGGATAATATTAACGGAGGTCGGATTGAGATGGGCTGGTTACGAGACACATTCCTGGAGCCGAATAATGATTCGACTAAATTAGAAAGAATACGATATGCTCGGGCATGCATTCTTGAGATGATTGGAGGCTATCTGATGTCAGACTTGTCACGAAACCTCGTACATCTGAGATGGCTTCTGAAACTCGTTGATTTTAGAGCAGCTGGTGAATTGAGTTAGGGGTCTGCCGTGCTAGCAAAATTGTATCGGGAGATGTGCGAGGCGACGCGATCGAATAAAGTCAATCGGAGGTTGCCTATCACTACTGCAATCATGGGCACGGTTTCGCTTTCCATTTTTACATCCTCGACTGGACCACTCATATACATTCCCACTCATAACGAGGTAAATTTAATATTAGATTTTACAATTATTACGTAGATTTAAAATATAATTGTATGCTAAGAATTTATTTAATTAAGTGGAACCATTCGGCGAGTTATGTTAGAATACCTACTTCGCTTAAAGATATACGGCTTCTATTAGACCAACGATCGAAAGCACAAGTAAGTATTAAATAAAATATATATACGTAATAAAATATTCGTTTCGTGTTTAGTATTTACTATTAAGTATTATGTATATAACTAATATTTTTATCATGTTCATATAGTTTCAATGGATACCATACGAGGATCTGGAAATTCGGGCAGTAATTCCGGATGAATTCTTTCAAAACCAGAACATTTGGCATGTGAAGGTCCCATTGGTCAACTATGCCACCATGGAGATGCACCAGTCAGATAGGGTTCTGCAACAATTTGGATTCTGACAACCGGTTCCCGTGACACCTGAGGTGCTCCATGATGAGCACAAAGTCGACTTACGGTAGTTGCATACAGATTGGCCAAGGTTTTGATCAGCATATATCGAATTGTGGGAAAACCGGTATGATTATATACCTACTTGAGAACTGATCATCGTTCCTGAGTTAGCGTGCGTGCCGGAATACATGTCATGGTTTAGGATCCATGGCAAGCTGTATTTATTGTCGGAAGAGGAGAGGCGACAGTAACTTCGTGTACAAAGGGAACGACGGGGCCCTTTAAATCCAAGGAGAATGGATAATGGGACGGGCCCATCAACAGCACCGACACAATCACCGGGCCCATCAACAGTGCCCACACAGTCACCGGGCCCAACACTTCAACCGACGACACCCACATCACAGCCTTTTCAGATTATGCCAGGTGCGTATCCTAGCCCTTATATGTATCCTAACCCTTATATATTTCCTTTTCCCAATCCTATGGCAGGTTGGAATGCATGCCCCGGTTCATCTCCTTTCTCGATTACTCCGAGTGGACCTCCGATCTATAGGCTGCCGTCGCATGAGGGATCGTACGAGGCGCCATCGGGGAGCTCTTCTTTTTACCAATCTCCTTTGCCTTATGGGATTCAAACACCTCCACCATGGGTGATGCAAACACCTCCACATTCATTATTTTATCAAGGTGGATCATCCTCCCAACACCCACAACCAGATCCCCTGCCGGAGGAACCAAAATCCCCACCGGAGCAACCACAACCCCCGCCGGAAGCTGGAATAAGGAGAAATCCAGCGCGTAACCGTCGACTACCCCCATGTGGCACTGATTCCGACCGGCACCAACATTGATTTTTTTTAATATATTTGTATAAACTTTTTTTATATTGTTTCATTTAATAAAATAAAAGTTGTTTTTAATATTTTAATTGTATTTTAATTTTTATATTTTTAATAAAATAATTTTTTTAATATTTTAATTGTAATTTAATTTTTATATTTTTAAATTATTTTTAATTTTTTTTATTGTAATTTACTTTTTATATGTTTAATAGAATAAAAGTTATTTTTAATATCCTAATTGTAATTTACTTTTTATATTTTAATAAAATCTAATTTTTTAATAAGGCAATATTTTTAATATTTTTATATTTTTAATATATTTTTACAAACTTTTTTATATTGTTACATTTAATAAAATAAAATTTATTTTTAATATTTTAATTGTAATTTACTTTTTATATCTTTTAATAAAATAAAAGTTGTTTTTAATATCCTAATTGTATTGGTTCAAGTAAGGACTAAATCGCAAATGTGAGAAAAGTTTTGTGGCTCAAGAGTAAATATTCAAAATTTGAGGGGTTAAAATGTATATATGAAAAACTTGAATGGCCAATAGTGTAACTATTTAAAGGTGGAATGATCTAGGAACTAAGAAAAATGGCTGAATTAGGACTAAATTGAATAAGTGAAAAAGTATGAGGGGTTAAATTGCAATTTTATCAAGATGGGTGTTGATCCAATGTAGGAATTTTGAAGGATCATAAGGGGCAAAAAAATCATTTAGCAAGAAAGATAATTTTGAAGAATAATGATGATGGTGATATTTTAGATTAATTAAATAGATAAATATTAGTTTAGTAATATTTTGATTTTATATTTATTTATATTTTATTAATTTTTACTTAGTATATAAGGAAGGAAAGATGAAGAGTCTTCATCCTTCCATCTTTCCAACGTGAGTAAGGAGAAGAGAAAAGAAAAACTTTTTTTTGTTTTGCAACTTATTCCTTTTACAAAAGTTCACCATTTTCATCAAAAAATTAAAAAAAATTCATAGCCACCAAGAGACAAAAATGATAAGGAGACTATCAACTATTCCGATTTGGGCATGAGTGAGATGTATGGCCTGGGTTCCTACACCATGCGTATAACTTCTGTTCATCTAGGACTGGTGGGAATACGTGTTTCCACATGTTGTACATGTATTTTATTTTGTATACTTCATCGACATAGCTCATGGGATCAAGACGGAGATTCTGACAAGCTGCAATTACATGAGCGCATGGATAACGAAGTGCGTCAAATATCCCACAGTCGCAGGTCCTATTTCTCAAGTGTACACGATATTGCCCGCCAAGAATACCTTTGAAACACCCCACACCCGGCCCACGAGCCTAGACCGGATCTGGTATGTTCCTTAAGTAAACCGGTTTTCAAATTCTTTGTTACTTAGAGAAAATTTGTAAAATTTTAGGAAATATTGTTTTGGATTGGGCTTAGGTTGGGGAACCCATTTAATTAATTTAAATATCAAATTTTATTAAGGTGACAAAATAATTTTTTGATGGTTTGTTTTTAAAGAAATCATTCTTGTTCTTAACTTTAATCAAAATAATTCGTAACATAATAATTAAAAGTAAAGCAAAATAAAGAAAATCCACTGGGCCTTATGGCCTTATTACATCAAGTAAACCCCAATAATAAAATTAAAAGGTACTAAAAGAAATAAAGTCCAAATTAAATAAAATCTTCAAATGGAGCATAGCCACCTCAAGGTCTACCGTCCCGGTCCGTCACTGTTCATCACCTGAAAATAGTCCCCACAACGGGGTGAGTCAACAGACTCAATGTGTACACAACATTAACATTCAACAAATCAGGCATACAAGTTCATATCAAGTTCATGTTCATATAAAATAAATGATGCAACCCAAACCCAAGCCTAATGGTCCATCCGCTACACACCACCCGTACCTGCCAGTCACACCGTGGGGACTACTAAGTCAACCCTCCATCCGCTACACACCATCGAAGGCAGTCGCTGCAGTCGACGTGCTCATCGCCCATATAATTTGTGTCATTAGACACCATATTCAAATAATGTAACCGAAGTTACCAAATTCAAATAATGTAACCGGAGTTACGATATTCAAATTTTGTGACCGTAGTCACCATATTCCGTTGGTGAGACCGAAGTCAACACCTTCTTCCCCTTTCACATAGATCCCGTACGCCCCATAATTTTTATATCATGCATAACATATTAAATTTCTCATTCATGCTACTAATCATATGTTCAAAATGTATCATATTCGTAATCCTATCAGAAGTAGGAAACGTACCTGGGTACTCTTGCCACATTTGTGGTACTTAGCCACATTCACATTCTTATGCATATTCATATATTAAAATAATTGCCATATGATATATTGAAAGTTAGTGTGAGTACACACCTGATTTGCTTAATAGATTCCTTGAAATCCTGAAGAACGATCTACCGATCTAGATCTTTATCTCCTATATTCGGCCAATTATTAAAACATATTAACAAACCTATTTGGCTTAAAAACCAAATCCTAGTAGGATTTGTATTACTTGCCTTGTTGCCGAATTGGATGATCAAGTCCCAAAAATTGCTAGTATTCCTTTTCCTTGAAATCGGCTAACACTAGTCATGTAACCATGTCAGTTTCCGGCTTTTGAAATAATGGAAAATAATCCTAAATATCAGGAAAATAAGCCTTGGCCGAATATCACTTACCTTGCAATATTCCAAATCTGAAGAGGATTCCTTTATATGCCTGTCGAAATCCCTATAACTACGTGCTAGATTAAATCTAACTTTGAAACATGAATCATAACCTTTAACCAAATATTCATACATCTTACCTTAGATCCTTGATCCTTATAGTCGGCAATTGTAGAAACCTGAGAGATCCTTAATGCCTTTAGTCGATTGCTTCCTTCCCTAGAGTCTCAGAGTTTCGGCTATGGAGATTTAATCAAGGATCAAAAGAAAAGGTTTTGGCTTGACAGATGAAGAAAAGAGAAAAAGAAAAGATGAAAAGAAAATTCGGCAGAGGGGGTTTTGGCTTAGGGAAAATTTCGGCAGAGAGGAAGAGGAAGATAAAGTTGATGAGTAGCCCTCCTGCCCTCCTTTTATAGCCGAAATTATCAGCCTAGGAGTCCCTTACTTGGCCACCACTCCTCTTTTTGATAATATTATCTCTTTTATTTAAAAGATAAAAGTGTTTAATCCATCATTTATCTCCTCAAATAATCCTAAAAGAAAATTCCTTTATTTATCACTTATTATTCACATATTTATGCAAATAAAACACCTCCCTTTTCTAGAAACCAATGCCGTCCACCTCAGCCTTCTGGAAGCAAAAATAAAACTTATTTATTTGCTCCTCAAGTGACTCGAACTCAGGCCCATTTCCCCTGCATGTGACGCCATTTCCTTAGGCCTTAAGTGGCATCTTTAGGCCACTTTTCCAAGCCTGATTATGTGTCAAACTTCTCCAACTTTTTCTTTTAAGGCCCTCTAGCCCTTATTTCCTATCTTGAACTTTAAAATTTGACATTTCGGCATCATTTCTAAGTTTCCTAAAATTTTTGATCGGCTCTGTAAACTTGCCATTTTCTTACATTTCCAAGTTTCCAGAAATGTTTACTTTCCATTTTTGAATCATTTCCAAAAATGTTCAGGTTTCCAAAAATGTTCAAGTTTCCAAAATGTTCAGGTTTCCAAAATGTTCAAGTTTCCAAAATGTTCAAGTTTCCAAAAATGTTCAAGTTTCCAAAAATATTCATTTCCATTTCCATTTCTAGGTTTCCAAAAGTATCAAAAATTTATTCTTAGAACTTGAGACTTGACATTTCGTACAATTAAACTGAAAATGCATAGGCCCTATTCAGGATGTTACAGTTCTACCCCCCTCAAACAAAATTTTGTCCCCGAAATTTCCTAACTAAAATAATTGAGGGTATTGCTGTCGCATTGTCTCCTCCGGCTCCCACGAAGCTTCTTCTGCTCCATGATTGCGCCATAACACCTTGACTAAAGGAACAGACTTCCTTCGTAGTACTTTCACATCAAGTTCCAAGATCCCAATCGGTTCTTCCTCGTAGGATAAGTCTGGCCTTAGCTCCACCTCTTCAACCGGTACTATATGAGATGGATCCGATCGGTAGCGACGTAGCATGGACACATGAAATACGTCGTGCATCTGCTGCAATTCTGGTGGCAACTCTAATTGGTATGCCACTGGCCCAACTCGCTTCAATACTCGATAAGGCCCTATAAACCTTGGGCTTAACTTCCCTTTTCGACCGAACCTCATTACCTTCTTCCAAGGCGAGACTTTCAAGAATACTTGGTCTCCCACTTCAAACACTATTTCCTTCCGCTTAAGGTCTGCGTACGACTTCTGCCTATCAGAGGCTTCCTTCAACCGTGCCCGTATTAACTCAACCTTCTCTTAAGTTTCTGCCACTAACTCTGGACCCAAAACTCGGCGTTCTCCTAACTCGGTCCAACAAGTAGGTGTTCTACACTTCCTTCCATACAATGCTTCGTACGGTGCCATCCGAATGCTAGCTTGATAGCTGTTGTTGTAGGCGAACTCAGCTAAAGGCAAGTAATCTTCCCAACTTCCTCGGAAATCCATTACACAGCCTCATAACATATCTTCCAACACTTGTATAACCCGCTCAGACTGCCCGTCTGATTGTGGATGAAAAGCCGTAGTGAAGTCTAACTTAGTGCCTAAAGCTTGATGAAGTGCCTTCCAAAATCGAGACGTAAACCTTGGGTCTCTATCAGAGATGATTGATACCGGTACTCCATGCAACCTCACAATCTCCGCCACATAACTTGGCCAACTTCTGAAGAGAATAATCCATTCTTACTGGGATGAAGTGCGCGGACTTAGTCAAACGGTCCACTATCACCCATACCGAGTCCTTCTTAATAGGCGTAAGGGGAAGCCCACTAACGAAGTCCATGGTAATTCTTTCCCACTTCCATTGGGGAACTTCGATTGGTTGAAGCAATCCTGATGGAACTTGGTATTCAGCCTTAACTTGCTGACACGTCAAACATTTCCCTACAAATTCAGTCACATCTCGTTTCAGATCAGACCACCAAAATTGTTCCCTTAGATCTCTATATAGCTTGATGCCTCCGGGATGCATAGTATAAGGGCAACCATGCGCTTCCCGAAGAATCCTTTGTCTCAACTCCTTATCTTTCGGCATACAGACCTTTCCCTTGTAGGACAATACTCCTTCATCATTGACGCCATAGTCCTTTAATCCTCCTTGCTGCACTTGCTGTAACTTAGTACTTAAGTCCTTATCAGCCAACTGTCCCTCTTTCACCTCCTTCAGCCATGTGGGCTTAACTGCAATTCTGCCAACAGGCTTCCATCGTCATATAGACTTAAGTGAGCGAACAAAGCCCGTAGATCCGACACAACCTTCCTACTCAGGGCATCGGCTACCACATTCGCCTTGCCCAGATGATATTCTATTGAATAATCGTAGTCCTTCAGTAATTCTACCCACCTTCGCTGCCTCAAGTTTAACACCTTCTGAGTCAACAGATACTTAAGGCTCTTGTGATCTGTGTAGATAACTGACCTTTCTCCATAAAGGTAGTGCCTCCAAACCTTAAGGGCAAAAACCACTGCTGCTAGTTCCAAGTCATGAGTTGGGTAGTTAACCTCATGAGGCCTTAACTGCCGAGACGCATAAGCGACTACTTTTCCTCCTTGCATTAGCACACAGCCTAACCCCGTATGCGAAGCGTCACAGTACACCACAAAATCCTTTCCTGCCTCCGGCTGAATTAACACTGGAGCTTCCGTCAGCACCTTCTTAAGCTTTTCAAAGCTTTCCTGCTGCTTATTAGTCCACACAAAGGGTACTTCCTTCCTTAGCAACTTTATCAAAGGCGCGGCTATTGACGAGAACCCTTCCACAAACCTTCTGTAATAGTCTGCCAAGCCTAAGAAACTTCGGATCTCAGCCACGGACCTAGGTGGTTTCCAATCCAACACGGCTTCGATCTTCCTAGGATCCACCCTTATTCCTTCTGCGGATACCACATGTCCTAAGAATGCTACCTCCTTGAGCCAAAATTCACACTTGCTGAATTTGGCATAGAGCTTTTTCTCCCTTAACACTTCCAACACAACTCGGAGATGTTCATCATGTTCCTCCTCCGTCTTAGAATACACCAAAATATCGTCGATGAACACCACGACGAACCTATCCAAATAGGGTTGGAAAACCCGATTCATCATGTCCATGAACGCGGCTGGAGCGTTCGTCAACCCAAACGGCATCACCACGAACTCAAAATGGCCGTATCTTGTCCTAAAAGCGGTCTTATGGATATCAGCTTCCTTTACCTTCAACTGATGATATCCCGACCTTAAGTCGATCTTTGAGAATACTGCAGCCCCCTTCAGCTGATTGAACAAATCATCGATCCTTGGCAAAGGATACTTGATCTTAATGGTCAGCTTATTCAACTGACGGTAGTCTATGCACATACGCATAGTTCCGTCCTTCTTCTTTACAAATAGAACCGGTGCTCCCCATGGAGATACACTGGGTCTGATGAACCCACGATCCAACAACTCTTGGATTTGAGCCTTAAGCTCCACTAACTCCTTTGGCGCCATTCGGTATGGAGCGATTGATACAGGAGCTGTTCCTGGTAGCAAATCTATCCCAAAGTCCACCTCCCTATCTGGGGTATTCCTGGTAATTCCTCTGGAAATACATCCACGAAGTCCCTTACCGCCCTAACTCCATCAATACCTTCCTCCTTCCCACCTATCGAACTAATGAAGGCTAAGAATACCTTACACCCCTTCTTAACCATCTTCTCGGCCTTCAGCGCCGAAACTACGTTAGACAAGTAGTTCCTCCTTTCTCCGATCATTACTACCACTTCATCCTCCGGGGTTCTTAGTTCCATACGTTTAGCCGCACAATCTAACACAGCTCGGTGTTCTACTAGCTAATCCATTCTGAGTATAAGTTCAAATTCTCTGAAAGGTAGCTCCATTAAGTCTGGCCGAAAGTTCACTCCCTGAATTTCTAAGGGCACATTTCGAAAGATCTTGTCTACCACTACAGTTTGGCCTAATGGGCTTACTACAGTCATCTGTCTATTAGAGAGTTCAGAGTCTAGGCCTAGTGTTTCCACTACACTACATGCAACATAGGAATGGGTCGAGCCCACATCAATCAGAGTAAAATAGGGTTTGTCAAAAATAAAGAACGTACCGGTTATTACATCCGGCGCGTCACCATCCTCCCTCCGGCGAACCACATAAACCAAACCCGGTTGTCTTGCTTCTGCATTAGTAGTACCTTGGCCCTGTGTTCCACGGCCTCTGCCAGCACCACTACCTCGATTACCCGAACCACGACCCCGTTGAGGCTGCTGTCCGCCTCTACCAGTTTGGCTAACATTCTGAACTACCGGTCGGCTCTCATCTGTTTGCTTGGGACAATCCTTAAGCATATGGTCCTTGGACCCACACTTGAAACATCCTCCCGTCTTTCTCCAGCACTCTCCCAAGTGCTTCTTTCCACAGTGCTCACAAGGGCGATACTGCCTGCCCGTACCAGCTTGTTGATTTCGTGGCCCATCAACTCTAGGCCTCTTGTGACCCTTTCCAGATGGTCCAAAACCTCTTTTGGGCTTATTCCTATCCACAGTCTGTTTGGTAGCATCCTTAATCCCCTCGGCCACCTTGGCCTTTTCCACCAAAGCAGAGAATTCCCGCTCCTGATGCGGTGCTATCAACAGTCTCAGATCGTCCCTCAGTCCGTCCTCAAAATGGACACAACGTTCATGCTCAGTTGCCACTACCCCTCGAGCATAGCGGCTTAGCCTCAGAAATTCTGCCTCATATTCTGCGACAGACTTACTCCATTGTACCAACCCCAGAAAAGCCTTCCTTTGTTCATCCGTATACCTGGTTCCCACATATTTCTTCTGGAATGCCTCCTTAACATATTCCCAGGTCAGATCCTCCGCCGTGGCACCATCTCGAACAGTTAGCCACCTTTGATACGCTTCATCGCGTAACAACGCCACCATCCCTTTCAACTTTTCATCAGGAGTCAGATCGAGCTCATCCATGATACGCTTCGTTGCTTCCAACCAGTACTCAGTCGTACTGGGTGCTACTCCAGATACTCCTCGAAGCATTTCAGCTCCATTAGATCGGAGCCGTTCAGGCACAGACTTACGATTTCCTGAATTTCCTCCCGCACCAGCCACCAATTCCAAAACTCGCAGCACAGCCTGCGACACAGCATCTTCCCCCGTCTGAGCTTGCTGCTTAACATTAACAGCTGGAGGTGGTGGTGGCGGTATTTCATTATCAGACCCTTGACCCGATCTAACGGGTTCCGACACGGTCATCCTTCCTCTACCTCGTCCACGACGACCACGTCCTCTAGAGCTCATTTTCTAGCGTCGAGATCTGATTAAGAAGTTTTATGGATTAGTCATTGTTCCACTTATTTACCCGCGAAAGAGTTTTATGAAAAGGGATTTAAGAGTGGTTCTTTCGTATTCATACAAACACACAGTCTTTTCCATTCATTCATTCATCCATCAAACAAATATGAACTTTCGTTCATTCAGAGAAACGTTGTAGTTTTCGTTGTTGTTGTTTTCCACTACCCAGGGGCATTTTCGTAATTTTGTCCTACAGGGGCATTTTCGTAATTTTTCAGAATAAAACGTTCCTTGGTGTTTTCGTTAAAAAGTATTTTGGAAATTTCAAAGTCTTGGGGTAATTTGGAAAAATTTCGAAATCCGAGGGTATTTTGGTAATTTTCGACCTCAGGGGTATTTTGGTAATTTTTCACCAACTGGGGTAAATTTGTAAAATTTAATAAATTAGGGATATTTCAAAAGTTGTAAAACTTTTAGGGTTCTTTTTGAAAAGTGTTCCTTCAAAAATGGGGATGTTGCAAAAATTTTGGAAATCAGGGTCATTTTGGTAATTTTGTAAGTTAGGGGCAATTTTGTAATTTTCCAAAATCAAGGTGTTTTGATATTTTACAAATTAGGGTTTTTGAATGTTTATAACATAATGAAATTTTGGTAAAGCTGTTGAGTAGTTGAACATTTTATAAACCAAGGGCATTTTTTGTAATTTTCACAAATCAGGAGTTTTTCAGAAAATGTTGAAAAATAATTTTTCTCAGAAAGAAATTTTAAAATTTTGAAAAACTAGGGTTTGTTGTTTTGTTCTCTCTTTTTTTAAAAAAAAAAACATGGCTAGTTCCCTTTCGGGTTTTAGTCATTATGTTTAGCCTATGTCCGAGCCCTCTTTGGTCAGGGTGAACCAAAGCTATGCACCAGGCAGGATTCGAGTGGAGAGGAGGTGAGTCACGCGGACTGCTTAAATACCAAGCTCCCACCGAAACCATTCCTAGACATGCGCACAGAGGTTGCCACACCACTGAGCCCTCTGAGTTAGGGTGAACCGAAGCTACGCACCAGGTAGGATTCCTGCGAAGAGGAGGTGAGTCACTAGGACTGCTTAAATACCAGGCTCTTCCGGATCCAATCCTAGGCATGCGTACAGGGGTTACCACACCCTTAGCTCAGTGACTTAGCCATAGGGTTGTTTAATGCATTAAGTCTTATGCGTTTGTGTTTGAGTAGACTAGTCCTAGAGTCCAAAGTTCCTATCATTCTATTCTACGTTCCATGCCTTTTCTACCCTTATACAGTTCATAAATCACAGAATCACACATAAAGTTAGGGGTACTTACCTGGTGGACTGCGGGTCGGAGACTTAGGTGCCATGCCATAAAACCTGCCATAAATCATTTGGGCTCGAATTCAAAACGTTTTGGGCCTTAGCCCACAGGCCGAGAGTTTTAAAACTGGGCTCTGATACCAAGCTGAAACACCCCACACCCGGCCCACGAGCCCGGACCGGATCTGGTATGTTCCTTAAGTAAATCGGTTTTCAAATTCTTTGTTACTTAGAGAAAATTTGTAAAATTTTAGGAAATATTGTTTTGAATTGGGCTTAGGTTGGGGAACCCATTTAATTAATTTAAATATCAAATTTTATTAAGGTGACAAAATAATTTTTTGATGGTTTGTTTTTAAAGAAATCATTCTTGTTCTTAACTTTAATCAAAATAATTCGTAACATAATAATTAAAAGTAAAGCAAAATAAAGAAAATCCACTGGGCCTTATGGCCTTATTACATCAAGTAAAACCCAATAATAAAATTAAAAGGTACTAAAAGAAATAAAGTCCAAATTAAATAAAATCTTCAAATGGAGCATGGCCACCTCAAGGTCTACCGTCCCGGTCCGTCACTGTTCATCACCTGAAAATAGTTCCCACAACGGGGTGAGTCAACAGACTCAATGTGTACACAACATTAACATTCAACAAATCAGGCATACAAGTTCATATCAAGTTCATGTTCATATAAAATAAATGATGCAACCCAAACCCAAGCCTAATGGTCCATCCGCTACACACCACCCGTACCTGCCAGTCACACCGTGGGGACTACTAAGTCAACCCTCCATCCGCTACACACCATCGAAGGCAGTCGCTGCAGTCGACATGCTCATCGCCCATATAATTTGTGTCATTAGACACCATATTCAAATAATGTAACCGAAGTTACCAAATTCAAATAATGTAACCGGAGTTACGATATTCAAATTTTGTGACCGTAGTCACCATATTCCGTTGGTGAGACCGAAGTCAACACCTTCTTCCCCTTTCACATAGATCCCGTATGCCCCATAATTTTTATATCATGCATAACATATTAAATTTCTCATTCATGCTACTAATCATATGTTCAAAATGTATCATATTCGTAATCCTATCAGAAGTAGGAAACGTACCTGGGTACTCTTGCCACATTTGTGGTACTTAGCCACATTCACATTCTTATGCATATTCATATATTAAAATAATTGCCATATGATATATTGAAAGTTAGTGTGAGTACACACCTGATTTGCTTAATAGATTCCTTGAAATCCTGAAGAACGATCTACCGATCTAGATCTTTATCTCCTATATTCGGCCAATTATTAAAACATATTAACAAACCTATTTGGCTTAAAAACCAAATCCTAGTAGGATTTGTATTACTTGCCTTGTTGCCGAATTGGATGATCAAGTCCCAAAAATTGCTAGTATTCCTTTTCCTTGAAATCGACTAACACTAGTCATGTAACCATGTCAGTTTCCGGCTTTTGAAATAATGGAAAATAATCCTAAATATCAGGAAAATAAGCCTTGGCCGAATATCACTAACCTTGCAATATTCCAAATCTGAAGAGGATTCCTTTATATGCATGTCGAAATCCCTATAACTACGTGTTAGATTAAATCTAACTTTGAAACATGAATCATAACCTTTAACCAAATATTCATACATCTTACCTAAGATCCTTGATCCTTATAGTCGGCAATTGTAGAAACCTGAGAGATCCTTAATGCCTTTAGTCGATTGCTTCCTTCCCTAGAGTCTCAGAGTTTCGGCTATGGAGATTTAATCAAGGATCAAAAGAAAAGGTTTTGGCTTGACAGATGAAGAAAAGAGAAGAAGAAAAGATGAAAAGAAAATTCGGCAGAGGGGGTTTTGGCTTAGGGAAAATTTCGGCAGAGAGGAAGAGGAAGCAAAAGTTGATGAGTAGCCCTCCTGCCCTCCTTTTATAGCCGAAATTATCAGCCTAGGAGTCCCTTACTTGGCCACCACTCCTCTTTTTGATAATATTATCTCTTTTATTTAAAAGATAAAAGTGTTTAATCCATCATTTATCTCCTCAAATAATCCTAAAAGAAAAATCCTTTATTTATCACTTATTATTCACATATTTATGCAAATAAAACACCTCCCTTTTCTAGAAACCAATGCCGTCTACCTCAGCCTTCTGGAAGCAAAAATAAAACTTATTTATTTGCTCCTCAAGTGACTCGAACTCAGGCCCATTTCCCCTGCATGTGACGCCATTTCCTTAGGCCTTAAGTGGCATCTTCAGGCCACTTTTCCAAGCCTGATTGTGTGTCAAACTTCTCCAACTTTTTCTTTTAAGGCCCTCTAGCCCTTATTTCCTATCTTGAACTTTAAAATTTGACATTTCGGCATCATTTCTAAGTTTCCTAAAATTTTCGATCGGCTCTGTAAACTTGCCATTTTCTTACATTTCCAAGTTTCCAGAAATGTTTACTTTCCATTTTTGAATCATTTCCAAAAATGTTCAGGTTTCCAAAAATGTTCAAGTTTCCAAAATGTTCAGGTTTCCAAAATGTTCAAGTTTCCAAAATGTTCAAGTTTCCAAAAATGTTCAAGTTTCCAAAAATGTTCATTTCCATTTCCATTTCTAGGTTTCCAAAAGTATCAAAAATTTATTCTTAGAACTTGAGACTTGACATATATACAATTAAACTGAAAATGCATAGGCCCTATTCAGGATGTTACAACCTTGGTTCGGTCTGTCAAACTCCGTCACACGAAACCATAGGTTGTCGCGATCGTGACACACTATGTGCATGGTGTTGGCCTATGCCTTCACCTTGTTAATTTCTCGCAATACCTTCGCGCACCATACATGGCCTCCCTGTATTTGGCCTTTATAACTCGCTGCTCGCTTCGAAAATAGTGCCGCTAAATGAAAATATGTCTCTCGCACAACCGATGTGATCAGCCAATGGCGCGTTCCTTTTAGAACAGAATTTATGCATTCAGCCAGGTTTGAGGTCATATGACCATATCGTAGGTCGCCATCGTATGCTTGTGTCCACTGTTCGAAAGGTATGTTGCATAGGTAGTTTGCGCCTTCTTCGTTAACTGAGCGCAAAATCACCAACATCTCGTGAAAACGGTCCTTATTGATCTCGTACCCTACCAATATAAGTTGATAGCGAATATTACATACTACTTTTCCATTAAGAATAAATTGAATATTACAAACGAAATTATATTAATAGAGATTACATACCCATGTTGGTCACTTACCCGTTCACTTGTAGATCGATGTTGCCCGTAGTAGTTGGACGCAACATGCCTTAGGCAATATCGATGGTGTGTGCGATGCCATAGGCTTCCCTGTCACTCGATTGAGACTAGTATTCCAGCGCCCCGATCCGATATAACGCATATATCAGGTTGGGGGCAGACATGCCTCCTTAACCTTGATAGAAAGAAATCTCAGTCATCAACTAACTCCCCCGGTGTTATTGCAAATGCAATTAGAAGGATTCTCCCACTGCCATCTTATGCCACAGCTAGCAATAACCGATGCGTATATCTACCATACATAAAGGTACCGCCAATTTGTACCAATGGCTTGTAGTATAAAAATACGTCTCGGCATTGCTTAAAGGTCCAAAACAGACGTTTGAACACTTAGCATCCACGGAGCAATCGATCGTTGTAGTACGCAAGTGCCGTTTCAAGGTCTGTTATGCAGCTTGGGACATAACTCTCCAGCACCTGACACCACTACCACACTTTATTATATGAAGCGTCCCACCGACCATGCAACTTATCCAACGCCTTCTACTTAGCTATCCAAGTCTTGCGGTAAGAGGACGTGTACCCCAATTGGCTACGAATATTGGCAATTAAGACCGGCACTGAAGTCTTGGGATCCGCCTTCACCGTCAGTATTATTAAGCTAGCCAATATATCTGAATCCATTTTGGGATGATCTTGTGAAACACCTGTCAACGAAGTACGTTAAATAATGCAACATTACGTAATATCAGTATTATTCAAAAACCCTAAACACCTAGTGATACTGTACCGATAACATATGTATGTGGACCTTTGTACTTTTTAATCTCCCACAAGCCTGTCCTTTTCCACAACAAGGCCATGATTTTCCATGAACATGTACTGTCTTGCATTGCACACTTGGCCTCATACTTATCGGTTTTGGATTTAACCACGTTGTAGTTAACCCCGTTCTTGATGCTATATTGTTTCAATGCACCAAGAAAACTATCATTGTTGGAAAACTCTTTACCAACTTCCAATTCACCCGAATCCAATAACGAACTTGTATGGTCACGCCTTCTGTGTGGTAGTTCTGGAAACTCCAACGAATCGTCTTGAGATAGATCAACATTATGCATGTGGACTGGAGGCGAGTACGCCTTAAATCGTGGATCTTCTTCTTCATCATCTGAACCCCCTTCAATATCTTCAGGTATGGTTGGAACAAGCTCCGATTCAGAAAATAATACAACTTCTGCACCATCAGGGTCGGGCTCTCGAGGTGGATCCACATCGGACTCATCATCCGACCCACAATCATTTGCAACGAACGAGGTCCCCTCGCCGGTGGATGTCGTGGGGAGTATATTATCCCTTCTTAAACAACTTTCATAACGTCCCCAATCATATGTAGATTGCCAACCACTAGAAGTTGATGACATTCCCCAATACGTATTTCTAGCATCGAACATCGACCCACCGATATGCATATCACATCCACCAACCGAGTGTCGTGCAGGGGTTGTGTTTTCCATACTACCACCAAACACGAGCACTTCTGTATTCTGCCTCCCACTAATAGAGTGTCGACTTGGAGTCGTGTATTCCCCTCGAACAACAGTAGATGTTGAAGTCCAAGGAATATCACTTGGCGATGAAAATTGTACATATATGTAACACCCCAAACCCGGCCCACAAGCCTTGACCGGATCTGGTGTGTCACGGAGTAAAAAGGAGTTTGAAAGGTTTGAACTAATAGTAGAAATTTAAAATAAAATTTGTTAAGGGTATAAAACGGTATTTGCTAAAACTCAAGTGGGTTGATTTGATAAACACGATTGAGTTGAAAATCCTTCCTTCCTTTAAAACCATTTGATCATTTAAAGTTTTAGAACATTAGGGTGATTGATGACCTAGAAAATTTTGATTACCCGATGGTAACATTTTTGAAAACGCATACGAGTACTTATTTTGAAAACGTTACCTTTAACCGATTTGCTTAACAGTTCATAAGTTCATCAGTTATATAATAAAGTAAAACAACTACCTAAACATCCAAAATAATAAGCGGCCATATTACAACCCAATCGAAATTTAGTGAATAATAGACTTAAAGCGGGGCAAAATAAAATTTGAAGTCCACAAAACAAACATGGCCGCCTCGAGCTCTCCCCGGCTCTGTATCCGCGCTCTACTCACCTGAAAGATGATATGGGAAGGGGTGAGTCACCAAGACTCAGTGTATAAATCCCCAACCCGAAAATACCACTCATACACAAGGTATTAGTATGACATGCAATTATGCAACCCAACCTAGCCATCCATGCTCCTTTTCTACCCCGTGTGGTACCAAACCACTGGTGGTGCCAACCCACTGGTGACTTAAAGTCACGATATCCATCAATACTTGTGGTGCCAAACCACTAGTGGTGCCAAACCACTGGTGACCCGAAGTCACAATCAAATGATGGGGCCAACCCATCGTGTGATACCAAATCACTGGCGTCGATCCCGTATCTCAAATGTGTGGCCAACCCACGGTGGAATTAATCCACAGGGACGAGACGCTATGAGGTACCAAACCTCTGGAGGTGCCAAACCTCTGGTGACCGTAGTCACGAAATGTGGTACCAAACCACTGGTGTCCGTCGACACGATCATTACTCCCCCTCATCAATCCCACCATCATCATGCTCACATAACAAGTATCATGATCCCATATATCATGCATTTGTATATAGCATAGCATGTAACAGCATATGATGGCATACAAACATATATCGTAGATCGAGTAATAGGGGACTTACCCGAAAACCAAGCTTATGCCCACAAGGCAAAATTACTACATGAGAGGTTATAAATATTATCAAAATAACAATTTATACTAATAAAGCGTGTAAGAGCTTACACACCTATTTAATCGGAGACCTAACGAGGAATCGCGAATCTATCCGATATCACAAAAGTCTCGTACCGTATTCCCGAATTGCACCTATATTCGGCCACTATAGGTTATTATCAAGGGGTCTCATTTGATTAACTCACAAATCCAAAGGATCGGTCATATCATAGCAAAAATAGGGCCTTAGGCCGAACCTTTGTTAGCACTAAACCGCGTGATTTGAAATCCGGAAAACTTCTGATTTCTTAGCCGATTTACCCCCTAAAATCAAAGTGCAAATTCGGTTACTCAAAAATACCAAGAATGGCCTTTGGCCGAATGTGCTCAATACCATTTCCCATACTTACCGAAATTTCGATATTGCCACTTGTCTTGTTGAGATCCTCAGAAAAACCAAAACCCGAAATACTTCTTGGTGTCGGCTACACACAAAAATCACACTGTTAAGACCCTATATAAATTCAGCCAACCTTACCAAGGCCTAAACTCAACTTTCGGCACATCTAAAGAGAGAGAAGAGATCGAATGTTAAAATGAGACACTTACCACCTTTCAAAATCGATAGCACCTTCCCTTGGGGGGTTTGAACTATGCTCTAAATGGCAAGGAAAATTCGGCTATAACAACACGTATAAGAGAAAGAGAATAAGTACATTTGAACAAAGAACCAAATGTGCCAAACTTCGTTCATGAACAAACGGCTCCCACCATCCTTCACTCGGCCAAAGAAATACCTTACTAGCAACCCTCCATTCGGCCAAGGAGAATTGGAAAGAAAAGAAGGAAGATTAGAAGAGTTTCGGCACCCTCTTGCTCTATCCCAAAACTGAAAGTGGAGGCCCCCAAAAACAAGCTTCAATCGGCCATGCTCTCCTTTGCCAATTCCATGGCCGGCCAACACCTCTCCCACCATGTGCTAACCCCCATCAATATTGAAATAATAAAAATGGTTTATTGGTTATGCGCATCACCCTAGAAACAAACAAATTCTCCCATGCTTTAATAAATTAATGGTAGGAATCTTACCCATACACCATATTAAAATAAATAATGATAATAATAATAATAATAATAATAATATTTATAAAAACAATAAATACATCCCATACTCCTAATAATATAAAATAAATAAAATAAATAAAAATAATAAGAAGAACACAAAGGTAACAGCAGCCCTCAAGCATGTTTCCACGCATGCATGCGCCTCATGCAGGCCACCAACTTTCACGCCTATTATGGAGAAAAAGAAAAGAAATAAAATAATACTCCAGGCTGCTGCTGGGTCTCGAACCCGAGACCTGGGGCAGAAACTCCCACGCCTCAACCGCTCGTCCGACTTGACTTTCATGACATAGGCGCATCACAATTTTATTTAAACACTCCTTCGGCTAGCTCCCTCGCGCATGAAAGCAAAAGGAGAAAAATAAATTACCTTGCGCCTCCCAGGACTCGAACGCGAGTCCCCGAGTTGCAATGAACCGTCACGCCTCTGACCACTTTGCCAAGGTGTTTATTTGTGACATGAACTCATCACGATTCTTTTAAAGTCTCCTTAGCCCTCTTCTTTCATAACGCCAAAGCCCAATTTAAAAAAAATACGCCCTGCGGCCACTGCGATTCGAACTTCAGACTCGCTGAAGTCCCTAAGCACCATAGTGCCCCGCATCAATCGGCCTGGGCGTTCATTTGTGTCTTAAGCGCCAGGTTTATTCTTTAACCCATCTCATTAAGCTCTCCATCAACGCCAAAATAAAACATCTCCAAAGCGAAATCTGGGGTTCGAACCCCTGTTCTGCCGCACCCTCAAGCTCCCTAGGTAGTGCCCTTTGCCACTAGACCACTCACCTCCTCGTGTCCATCATTCGCACCATCAATATATATATATATATATATAAATATTTTTATCTCTATTTCAGGATATTATAATTCTACCCCCTAAAAAAATAATTTCGTCCTCGAAATTACCTGGATCAGAAGAGTTGGGGGTATTGCTGCCGCATCACATCCTCGGGCTCCCACGTAGCTTCCTCGACACCATGATTCCGCCATAGGACCTTCACTAAAGGAACTGACTTCTTACGCAAAACTTTTACATCCCGATCTAGGATCTGCACAGGTTCCTCTTCCACCGTCAAATCTGGACTCACCTCAACTTCCTCAACTGCCAAGACGTGTGATGGATCAGAACGATAGCGTCTAAGTATGGAGACATGGAACACATCGTGAATCTGCCTCATTTCTGCGGGCAACTCGAGCTGATAAACTACTGGTCCCACTCGTCTCAACACCTTAAACGGTCCCACGAACCTTGGACTTAACTTGCCCTTTTTCCCAAATCATAACACTTTCTTCCATGGCGAGACCTTCAGAAAAACTTCGTCTCCCACGGCAAGCTCTATGTCCCTCCGCTTGAGATCGGCATATGACTTTTGCCTATCCGAGGCTTCTTTCAATCGAGCTTGGATCTTCTTTACCATATCCTCAGTCTCTGCAACCAATTCCGGTCCTAACATCCGTCGCTCACCCAACTCTGTCCAGCAAGTAGGGGTGCGACACCTCCTACCATACAACGCTTCATATGGTGCCATCTTAATGCCTGCCTGATAACTATTGTTGTATGCGAACTCAGCTAATGGCAAAAACTCTTCCCAACTACCTCTAAAGTCCAAAACGCAGCCTCTTAACATGTCCTCTAAAATCTGGATAACCCTCTCCGACTGCCCGTCAGACTGTGGATGGAATGCTGTACTGAAATCCAATCGTGTACCCAAAGCCTGATGTAGCGCTCTCCAAAACCTCGACGTAAATCTGGGATCTCTGCCTGAGATGATCGACACTGGCACACCGTGCAACCTCACTATCTCCGCCACATACAACTTAGCTAACTTCTGAAGCGAGTAATCTACCCTTACTGGTATGAAGTGAGCTGACTTGGTCAGACGGTCCACAATCACCCAAACTGCGTCCTTCTTGCTGGGCGTGAGGGGTAGCCCACTGACGAAGTCCATAGTGATCCTCTCCCATTTCCATTGAGGAATCTTCACCGGTTGAAGTAACCCAGATGGCAACTGATGTTCAGCCTTTACTCGTTGACACGTGAGACACCTTCCCACGAATTCAGTTACCTCACGTTTCAACCCTGGCCACCAGAACTCTTCCGTAAATCTCCATACATCTTGCTACCTCCAGGATGCATAGCGTATGGGCTGCTATGTGCATCCTGAAGAATTCTTTGCCTCAATTCCACATCCTCCGGCATACAAGGCCGCCCTTGAAAGCACAACACACCATCACCGGTCAAACCATACCCTTCTGAACCACCATCTTGAACTTGCAACCTCCGCGCATTTAAACTGTCATCCTCTAATTGCTTTTCCTTAATCTCCTCGATCCAAGTTGGCTTAACTTGCAGCTCTGCCAAAAGACTTCCATCGTCGTATAGACTGAGACGAGCAAACATCGCCCTTAAGTCTGTCACGACCTTCTGGCTCAACGCATCCGCCACCACGTTAGCCTTGCCTGGATGGTACTCAATTGAACAGTCGTAGTCCTTCAATAGTTCAATCCATCGATGCTGTCTCAAATTTAAGTCCTTCTGCGTCAAAAGATACCTCAGACTTTTGTGATCCGTGTAGACTATCGACTTTTCCCCATACAAGTAATGCCTCCATATTTTCAAAGTGAAGACCACTGCCGCTAACTCCAAGTCGTGAGTCGGATAGTTAACCTCATGCGGTCTTAGCTGACGGGATGCATAGGTCACTACCTTCCCTTCCTGCATCAACACACATCCCAAACCATTATGGGACGCATCACAATAAACCGTGAACAATTTCCCTGCCTCAGGCTGTACCAAAACGGGAGCTTCCGTCAGAATCTTTCTTAGCTTGTCAAAACTTTCTTGCTGTTTCTCTGACCAGACAAATGGGACTCCTTTCCTTAATAGCTTAGTCAACGGCCCTGCGATTAAAGAGAATCCTTCCACAAATCTTCGATAATACCCGGCCAGACCCAGAAAACTTCGAATTTCCGCCACTGACCTAGGTGGTTTCCAATCCAACACCGCTTCAACCTTGCGAGGGTCCACTCTAATCCCTTCAGCTGACACCACGTGACCCAAGAAAGTCACCTCACTAAGCCAAAATTCGCACTTACTGAATTTGGCATACAACTGCTCCTCCCTCAGTACTTGTAGAACTATACGCAAATGCCTATCATGCTCCTCCTCCGTCTTTGAGTAAACCAATATGTCGTCTATAAACACCACGACAAATTGATCTAAGTATTGCTGAGACACCCTATTTATTAAGTCCATAAACGCTGCCGGCGCGTTGGTCAACCCAAACGGCATCACTAAGAACTCGTAATGCCCATACCGGGTACGAAATGCCGTCTTGTGCATATCAGCCTCCTTTACCTTAAGTTGATGATAGCCCGACCTAAGATCTATCTTCGAGAACACCGATGCACCCTTCAGTTGATCAAACAGGTCATCAATCCGAGGCAACGGATACTTGTTTTTGATCGTTAACTTGTTTAGCTGACGGTAGTCGATACACATCCGCATTGATCCGTCTTTCTTCTTGACAAACAGCACAGGTGCTCCCCACGGAGATATACTGGGTCGGATGAACCCTCTATCCAAGAGCTCCTAAATTTGAGCCTTCAGCTCCACCAACTCCTTTGGTGCCATTCGATAGGGTGCTATAGACACAGGTGCCGTTCCGGGTAACAAGTCTATACCGAACTCCACTTTCCGATCTGGAGGCAGACCTGGGAGTTCTTCTGGAAACACATCAGTGAATTCCCCTACAGTCCGGACCTTCTCAACTGCTGACTCCTTAGCCTCCAAGGCATAAATTCGAACCAACAACGCCTCACAACCTTTTCTGATCATTTTCTCGGCCTTCAAGGCAGACACTACATTGGATAGATAATCTCTTCTGTTACCTATCATGACCACTTCATCATCCTTAGCCGTCTTTAGAACCATGCGCTTAGCGGCGCAATCCAACCTTGCCTGATACTTAACCAGCCAGTCCATTCCAAGAATTAGATCGAACTTCCCAAACGGCAGTTCCATCAGATCAGCCACAAACACTACCCCTTGGAGTTCTAGAGGTATATCTCTATATAGCTTGTTCACTACCACAGAGTGTCCTAGAGGGCTAATTACAGTCATCTCCCTAGAAGCAGTCTCAAAATCCAAGTTCATAGTCTCAACCACACTACTAGCAACGTATGAATGCGTCGAACCCACATCAATTAATGCAACATATGGAAGACCAAAAATTAGGAACGTACCGGTTATGACGTCCGGCGCGTCACCCTCCTCGCGGCGCCTCGCTGCATAGACTAAGCCAGGCTGCCTAGCTTCTGTGTTATCTGTACCTCTGCCCTGAATTCTGCGACCTCGATTAGGACCATTGCCTCCTCTACCATTACCACGACCCCTCTGTGGTGGTCCCACATTTCTAACCTGAGTACAGTTCTGACCCTCTGGCTGATTCCTTGCCAACTTCCGAGGACAATCCCTTACACGGTGATCCAAAGATCCACATTCAAAGCAACCCCTCTCACCGGTCCAACAACTTCCCCAATGTGGCTTTCCACAACGATTACACTGAGCCGATCTCTGATTAGAAGCCATGGGCCTTCTAGCCTGATTCGGCCCACTCTGCCTGGCCCTTTTTTGTGCATTATTTCTCGATCCAGATGACCCAACACCTCTTTTCTGCTTGTTCCTATCATAGTTCTGTTTCACAGACTCTCTGACCCTTTCGGTTACCTTAGCCTTCTCTACCAGAACAGTAAACTCACGCACCTGCTGTGGAGCAATCAACAACCTTAAATCATCCCTAATTCCGTCTTCAAAACGGACGCAACGATCATACTCAGTTGACACGACTCCCCGAGCATAGCGGCTCAGCCTCAGGAATCCTGCCTCATACTCAGATACCGACTTATTTCCTTGTACTAATCCCAGAAAAGCTTTCCTCTGAGTATCAGTGTAGCTGGCGCCCACATACTTCTTCTAATAAGTAGCTTTGAAGTATTCCCAAGTAAGGTCGTCTGCTGTAGCACCATCCCGAACCGTGAGCCACCACTGGTATGACTCATCTTTTAGAAGTGACACTGCTCCTTTCAGCTTCTCCTCATTTGTTAAATCGAGATCGTCCATGATCCTCTCCGTCGATTCTAACCAATATTCGGCCGTACTGGGTGCGACACCTGACACACCCCGAAATACTTCAGCTCCGTTGGATCGGAGCCACTCAGATACAGACTTCCGAGCTCCTGTACCTCTACTGGTCCCAGCCATCATTTCTAGAACACGCAGCATAGCCTGCGATACCGACTCACCCCCGTCTGATCCTGATGTCCATCACCAAAAGTTGGGGTGGTGGTGGAGGTGGTATCTCATTATCCGATCCTTGGCCCGACCTAACTGGTTCTGACATGGCCATTCGGCCTCTACCGTGTCCCCGACGGCCGCAACCTCTAGAACTCATTTCTTACAGCGCAATCTGTCTTAAAAAGTTTTATGAATTAGCCAATGTTCCACTAATTATTAGCAAAGAATTTTATGGGCGAAGTTAAGAAGTTGCTCTTTCGATCAAACAAGTTTCAAGTCTTCTATTGTAATTCGAAGATACACATTCACTGATTCCATCACCCTCTTTGACCAATTCTTAACCTGGGGGTATTTTCGTCATTTACCCTACAGGGGTATTTTGGTAATAAAACAAAGTAAGTTTGTAAATCTTGACAAATCGAGGGAAACTTAAAAATTTGCAAAACTTGGGGTTCGTTTTGAGAAATTGTCTTCCCAAATTGGTAGTGTTGCAAAAACCTTGAAAATCAGGGTCATTTTGGTAATTTGCAAATTAGGGGCAATTTCGTAATTTTCCAAAATCACGACATTTTTGATATTTTTGCAAATTATGAATTTTGGGTATGCTTGTAAAATAAGAAAAATCTTGTTAAAAATTTTGGGGTAGCTTAGTAGATTTTAAAACTAGGGGCGTTTTTGTAATTTACCACTAAGGGTATTTTAAAATGTCCATAAATCAAGAAAATTTTGTAATATAAATCTCACAAGTTTGAGGGAAGTCTTTAAAACTAGAGTTTTTATCAAAACGCGGCTAATTCCCTTTCGGGTTTTAATAATAGGGTTTAGCCCACGAACAAGTCCTCACGGTTAGGGTGAACCGAAGCTACGCACCAGGTAGGATTCCCGCGAAGAGGAGGTGAGTCACTAGGACCGCTTAAATACCAAGCTCTTCCGGATCCAATCCTAGACATGCGTACAAGGGTTACCACACCCTAACTCGGCGACTTAGTCATGGGTTTGTTTAATTAGGCAATGATAAATCTTATGCGATTGTTTGGGGTAAACTAGCCCTAGGGTTCATATACCTTTCATACTATCTACGTCCCATTTCTACCCCTTTTACAGATAATCACTCACACATAGATTAGAAATACTTACGAGCGGATCGGTGCCGGAGACTCGATGCCATGTTGTTCAAATAAAACCATTTTCATAAAGGTTCTCAAAAGCCTATCTAGGAAAACATTTTTAGGCCTTAGGCCCTCACAGCCGAGTTTTGAAATCGGGCTCTGATACCAAAAATTGTAACACCCCAAACCCGGCCCACAAGCCTTGACCGGATCTGGTGTGTCACGGAGTAAAAAGGAGTTTGAAAGGTTTGAACTAATAGTAGAAATTTAAAATAAAATTTGTTAAGGGTATAAAACGGTATTTGCTAAAACTCAAGTGGGTTGATTTGATAAACACGATTGAGTTGAAAATCCTTTCTTCCTTTAAAACCATTTGATCATTTAAAGTTTTAGAACATTAGGGTGATTGATGACCTAGAAAATTTTGGTTACCCGATGGTAACATTTTTGAAAACGCATACGAGTACTTATTTTGAAAACGTTACCTTTAACCGATTTGCTTAACAGTTCATAAGTTCATCAGTTATATAATAAAGTAAAACAACTACCTAAACATCCAAAATAATAAGCGACCATATTACAACCCAATTGAAATTTAGTGAATAATAGACTTAAAGCGGGGCAAAATAAAATTTGAAGTCCACAAAACAAACATGGCCTCCTCGAGCTCTCCCCGGCTCCGTATCCGCGCTCTACTCACCTGAAAGATGATATGGGAAGGGGTGAGTCACCAAGACTCAGTGTATAAATCCCCAACCCGAAAATACCACTCATACACAAGGTATTAGTATGACATGCAATTATGCAACCCAACCTAGCCATCCATGCTCCTTTTCTACCCCGTGTGGTACCAAACCACTGGTGGTGCCAACCCACTGGTGACTTAAAGTCACGATATCCGTCAATACTTGTGGTGCCAAACCACTGGTGGTGCCAAACCACTGGTGACCCGAAGTCACAATCAAATGATGGGGCCAACCCATCGTGTGATACCAAATCACTGACGTCGATCCCGTATCTCAAATGTGGGGCTAACCCACGGTGGAATTAATCCACAGGGACGAGACGCTATGAGGTGCCAAACCTCTGGAGGTGCCAAACCTCTGGTGACCGTAGTCACGAAATGTGGTACCAAACCACTGGTGTCCGTCGACACGATTATTACTCCCCCTCATCAATCCCACCATCATCATGCTCACATAACAAGTATCATGATCCCATATATCATGCATTTGTATATAGCATAGCATGTAACAGCATATGATGGCATACAAACATATATCGTAGATCGAGTAATAGGGGACTTACCTGAAAACCAAGCTTATGCCCACAAGGCAAAATTACTACATGAGAGGTTATAAATATTATCAAAATAACAATTTATACTAATAAAGCGTGTAAGAGCTTACACACCTATTTAATCGGAGACCTAACGAGGAATCGCGAATCTATCCGATATCACAAAAGTCTCGTACCGTATTCCCGAATTGCACCTATATTCGGCCACTATAGGTTATTATCAAGGGGTCTCATTTGATTAACTAACAAATCCAAAGGATCGGTCATATCAAAGCAAAAATAGGGCCTTAGGCCGAACCTTTGTTAGCACTAAACCGCGTGATTTGAAATCCGGAAAACTTCTGATTTCTTAGCCGATTTACCCCCTAAAATCAAAGTGCAAATTCGGTTACTCAAAAATACCAAGAATGGCCTTTGGCCGAATGTGCTCAATACCATTTCCCATACTTACCGAAATTCCGATATTGCCACTTGTCTTGTTGAGATCCTCAGAAAAACCAAAACCCGAAATACTTCTTGGTGTCGGTTACACACAAAAATCACACTATTAAGACCCTATATAAATTCAGCCAACCTTACCAAGGCCTAAACTCAACTTTCGGCACATCTAAAGAGAGAGAAGAGATCGAATGTTAAAATGAGACACTTACCACCTTTCAAAATTGATAGCACCTTCCCTTGGGGGGGTTTGAACTATGCTCTAAATGGCAAGGAAAATTCGACTATAACAACACGTATAAGAGAAAGAGAATAAGTACATTTGAACAAAGAACCAAATGTGCCAAACTTCGTTCATGAACAAACGGCTCCCACCATCCTTCACTCGGCCAAAGAAATACCTTACTAGCAACCCTCCATTCGGCCAAGGAGAATTGGAAAGAAAAGAAGGAAGATTAGAAGAGTTTCGGCACCCTCTTGCTCTATCCCAAAACTGAAAGTGGAGGCCCCCAAAAACAAGCTTCAATCGGCCATGCTCTCCTTTGCCAATTCCATGGCCGGCCAACACCTCTCCCACCATGTGCTAACCCCCATCAATATTGAAATAATAAAAATGGTTTATTGGTTATGCGCATCACCCTAGAAACAAACAAATTCTCCCATGCTTTAATAAATTAATGGTAGGAATCTTACCCATACACCATATTAAAATAAATAATGATAATAATAATAATAATATTTATAAAAACAATAAATACATCCCATACTCCTAATAATATAAAATAAATAAAATAAATAAAAATAATAAGAAGAACACAAAGGTAACAGCAGCCCTCAAGCATGTTTCCACGCATGCATACGCCTCATGCAGGCCACCAACTTTCACGCCTATTATGGAGAAAAAGAAAAGAAATAAAATAATACTCCAAGCTGCTGCTGGGTCTCGAACCCGAGACCTGGGGCAGAAACTCCCACGCCTCAACCACTCGTCCGACTTGACTTTCATGACATAGGCGCATCACAATTTTATTTAAACACTCCTTCGGCTAGCTCCCTCGCGCATGAAAGCAAAAGGAGAAAAATAAATTACCTTGCGCCTCCCAGGACTCGAACGCGAGTCCCCGAGTTGCAATGAACCGTCACGCCTCTGACCACTTTGCCAAGGTGTTTATTTGTGACATGAACTCATCACGAATTCTTTTAAAGTCTCCTTAGCCCTCTTCTTTCATAACGCCAAAGCCCAATTTAAAAAAAAATACGCCCTGCGGCCACTGCGATTCGAACTTCAGACTCGCTGAAGTCCCTAAGCACCATAGCGCCCCGCACCAATCGGCCTGGGCGTTCATTTGTGTCTTAAGCGCCAGGTTTATTCTTTAACCCATCTCATTAAGCTCTCCATCAACGCCAAAATAAAACATCTCCAAAGCGAAATCTGGGGTTCGAACCCCTGTTCTGCCGCACCCTCAAGCTCCCTAGGCAGTGCCCTTTGCCACTAGACCACTCACCTCCTCGTGTCCATCATTCACACCATCAAAATATATATATATATATATATATATATATTTTATCTCTATTTCAGGATATTGCAATATACCTCAAGATAGGGTGATCCACTAGCAAGATGAGTCTCCACCATTGCCTCAAAGCTCCGAGAACTTTTGATGTCGAATGAGTCACATCTCACAGGATCAACCGAAGCACAAAATCTATACTTAATAGACAAAACTTTCACTGGCGTCATTCCGAAGATTTTACGCCTAATTCTTTTACAAAGTTCTATCAAATCTATGTTCTGGTTAAAAACCAGTCGCGCTGTGTTCTCCGATAAAAAAACAATACTGTTCTCGGTGTCACGAACCTCACCATCATAGTAAATAACAGCACTAATATGTTCACTCATCTTCAGTTTTTATTATACTTTTGCCTCAATTTCTATTATGCAACCTGAGAATGAAATTTGGCTCATTTATAGTCTAAGGCCAAATAGGAACTACTGTAGCAAAAGAGCGTCCACATGGGAGCTTTTTTCAGTACTCTTGCTGACAGTGCATCCTGCTTGAAGCGTTTTAGTCACTATTTGTTCAGAAACGTCTTCTCAAAATTATCTTTTCAGGAACTACTGTAGCAAAAGAGCGTCCACTTGGGAGCTTTTTTTAGTACTCCTGCTGACAGTGCATCCTGCTTGAAGCGTTTTGGTCACTATTTGTTCAGAAACGTCTTCTCAAAATTATCTTTTCAGGAACTACTGTAGAAAAAGAGTATCCATGTGGGAGCTTTTTTCAGTACTCTTGCTGACAATGCATCCTGCTTGAAGCGTTTTGGTCCCTATTTGTTCAGAAACGTCTTCTCAAAATTATTTTATTAGATACTACTAAAAAAAATTTATATTGCTAATACATTTTTTCCAAAACCCTAAACACAAAATTATTTCAATTAATTAACTCTAAATCCTAATTTCATTAATTTTTCTCAAAAACCTTAAACTTTAAAACCGTAAAAACCCTAACCTTAGTCCCAAAACCGTAAAAACCCTAACCCTAACCCTAAAACAAGTTAAAAACCTTAACGAAAATAACGGGCAAAACGCGTCCCTGGGGAGCGTTTTGTGCTGACTAGGACAAAACACTCCCTTGAGGGTGCGCTTTGCTGGCACATACCCTGACATCGCGCTGACGTGGACGCGCTTTTGGGGAAAATGGACCATTCCGGTAAATAATAAAATACTAAGTCCATTTCCGCAATTTTAAAAAAAAAAGAGCATTTATTGGTAAATTGGCCACATATTTTTTTTAAAATAATCTTTTTACTAAAAATAAATCATAAAAGTAATTTAATATTACCAATTAAATTAACTTATGATTTACTAATACATTTAAAATATACATTAAAAAAATAATATTTTTACCAAACCAAATATAATATAAATATAAATATTTGTTTTTTAGTAAAAGTCAATTTCGGGGCTGACAAAGAAGATATTGTTTAAAAATAGTAGGTTTTGAGTCAGTATCTTAAGGAAAAAAACATCCTAAATTATTACCAAAATACCCATGTATATCATCATTATTTTACCTAGGGTTTATTTCTTTCAACTTTTGTGGGCTCTCATTATCAGTGTTAGCAAACATCTTCCTATTCCTATTCCTATTCCTATTCCTACGGTAACTTGGAAGGTTTACTTTATTGAATTATAAACCTTTAAATATTTTATTATTTTATTCATTAATATGGTTCATGTGCATGCATCAAATATTAACTTTTTTATTATTATAAATAATAGGTGGAATTGAGGCTTTTTTTATTTAATATAAAAAATAAAATTAATAACTGAAATAGTATGTTCATAAGATTATTTATCAAAATGATATGGTTTTACTGGTGCCACTTGTTAAATTGGCGACACTGGACTGAAATGTAATAATATAAAGTATTCAAGTACCTAATATGCAATTTTTTCATTTTGAGTGGCTTTTGGAAAAAAAAGTGAAAGGGTGCCTCCGACAATCTGGCGGTAGGGGTGTCCAGTCGGTTAACCGACCCGAAATAACATTAATTGAATTAACCGACCTTTAAAAAATCTTAACAGTTAACCGAACCAAAATTTTTTCGGTTAATTCGGTCGGTTAACCGAACTAACTAAAAATTATATGTTTTTTTTTTATTTTTGGTTAAAAATTAAGCGAATTAACCGAATTAACCGAATTATCCAAATTAACCGAATTACCCGAAATGAATCACTACATAATTAAAAAGATTACATAACTTTAGTTTTAGTTTTAGAATTTTATTTTTATTTATTAAATTATTTGTAATTTTTATGATTGGGTTGGGTTGGGTAATTGGGTTGGGTTGGATATTTGGGTTTGGATTGGGTTTAGGAGTTGGGTTTAGGTGAATAGTGGGCCTATTTATATATTATAATTTTATTTATTAATTTTTTCGATTAAACAGAAAAAATTCGATTAACCGACCGGTTTCGAACCGAATTAACCATTAACTGAAAAATCACAAAATAATTAACCGACCCCTGATCGAAAAAATTCGATTAACCGACCGATTAACCGAATTCGGTAGGTTAACCAAATTTTTTCGGTTTTACCCGAATTTTGCACACCACTATCTGGCGGCACCAAACCTTAAATGTGGTTAATTGTTTTGTAAGCCCTCCTTATTTATTATTTTCTTTTTATTCCCCTTCAACTCACTATATTGTGTTTAAACAAGCCCTTAACTTATGCTTTTTACTTTAATATTAAAATAAATGGATTTTACGAGTAAAAATCATAAGTTAAGAGCTTATTTAACTACAAAAATAGGTTAATGATTTGTTTAAATATAATACAATGAGTTGAAGGAAAATAAAAATAAAATAATAAATAAGGAGGGTTTACAAGGAGATTAACCACATTTGAGGTTTAGTGTCGCCACACTGTCTAGCTGCACCCTTTCATTTTCTTTCGGCAGCTACTCAAAATAGAAAATTTGCATAACAAGTCTCTGAATACTTTAGATCATTACATTTCAGTCCAGTGCCGCCAATTTAACAGGTAGCACCAGTAAAACCATTTAATGTGCAACCATTTCAGTTATTAATTTTATTTTTTATCTTATTTAAATAAAAAAAAAAGCCTGAAAAGTGAAGATCTACAAAGTTTTCATAATTCATCATAAACAAACTTATTTGTGTATATATATATATATATATATATATATATAAAAGAAGCAAGATTCCAACCTAAATCTCAGAGAGAAGAAAACAAACATCAATTAATCGCTAAGGTACAATCATTTTTCTTAATGTCTTTTACTTTGTGTCATTTCATGCAATAAATTTGTGGTTTTGAAACTAGGATTTGTTAATGATTTGATTTGGGAATTATTTACTTGATTTAGAAGCAGAACCAACATTAAATTATTATTACAGAACAAAAATCCGTACTATAAAATGAAAGAGATATGCAACCTTTTCAATTGGAATTACGTGTTTGATATGAATCGGCTGTGAATGTGACGACAGAGATACGACCCCACTCTTAGCAAAGACCAATGAAAAGCAGTTTTATATGTTGTACTCTCGATAGTCTGTTTCATCAACTTCATGTTTAACTTGATTATTTAAAATGTGGATTGATTTCAACCAAGAAAATATTTCTTTTCTGTAATTTGTCTGCATAGTTTTTTTTTTTAACGAAAGTGGTAATATTTATTGTCGTTATTCGTATTCGATGAGAAAAAAACAACAAAATGGGTTGTAAAAATTCACTCTTCTTTTCATGGTTTAACTCCAATTATATATCTTCTTTCTCTTTGAGGTGGTGTTTGATTCTTCAAGTATTTGTATAGCTTTAGAGGTCCAGTTCTATTAACCTTAAACCGGTCTCGGTTTTCATGGCTTCAACACCGAAAATGAACCTTTTTAATCATTTGGAATCAAAATGTTTGGCTGTTGTACGTAGAGAGATGTATTATAGTATTCACACTACTTTAATTTCCTACCATTACTATTTCACCTAAATTTGGCTGCTAATAGGTGACGAATATTGCAGCTGTGTATAAAATATTGAGCAGACAAAGATCTATATAGTAGTATTTTTATTCATTGACCGTCTTAATTGCCAATTGGTTTATGCATGACATGTGATGTACAATTGACTGATGGAAGACACTGAATATATGAAATTATGAAGAAAAAACAAATTTGTGGACGAAAATCTGATATCGGAAGGGAAATAATTATGTATTTCAAATATCATATGAATGTAAATATTCTTTTATTATCTCCTTATAACCGTGTCTGTACAAATTGTGTAGTGTACATGTGGAAGCAGTCTACTAAACGAAAGCGGCCAAAAAACCAATCAACGAACACCAAAATAAGAGGCAATAAATCGGTGGAGCGTGGGAATTTCTTCGATGGCATCTTGTATGGAATAGCTGAAGTGAATGAGAGTAGCGTTTGTTTCACTTCATCCACTCAAGTGTTTTTGGCAAAACTCATTCAACTCTGAACTATTGTACAGTGTGATTTGCCGAAAGCTTCACATTGAATCTTCAACTATTCCGACTATGGCTTCCTTCAGGACCTTACTTGGTACACCCTTATTTGCTCGTTTTCATTCACCTGTTTGATTAATAATTTTTCATCTTGCATGAATATATATCGCGTTTTATGTGATTTTGATTAAGATGTTCTTGAAACCATCAGTGATTATTGAAAAGACAAGTATAAGGCAACGTAATGGACCACTCGAGTCCTTTTGTAATGCAGACAATATGTTTGTAATCTATATCAGTGTCTTCCTATTGGACTGACTTCTGTTATTATGCTAATTCTAAATCTTGTGATGGATATGCAGGGGGGTTCACTTTAATTTGTGAAGGGAAACTTGATTTTGGTTCTTTTTGCATTCAACGAACCATCATAGATGTCATAAACCTGGTGTTCCTCTTTGTTTTCTATCTACTTTTGTTTGTATGTTCGGTAAGAAAACTGCAACGTAGTGTTGTTAACAAAAGGGATAGGATCTCCATTGTTGTTTCCATCTGTTGTGCTCTTATTAGTATATTGTATCTTAGTGTTGGTTTATGGAATCTAATAGCAAGAAATGGTGAATTTAATGGCTTGAGCTGGTTGATTGAGCTTGTTAGAGGATTAATTTGGATTTCGTTATCAGTTTCATTGCTTGTCCATACATCACAACCAGTGAAAATTTTCATCTCCGCGTGGTGGATGTCGTTCGCATTATTGGTTTCGGTTCTTCATATTGAAATTTTATTTAGAACACACCGGATTGAAATATTCGACGTTCTTCCATGGCCTGTGAACATCTTGATGCTGTTTTGTGCTTTTAGAAACTTCATTGATTTGACTAAGGAACATGAGAGTCTTTCAGAACCTCTATTAGAGGAAAAGGAAGAAAAATACCAGATAGAAGTTTGTGAGGCCAATTTCTTTAGCAAATTGTCATTTTCTTGGATTAATCCTTTGCTTTCCAGGGGTTATTTGAGACCCTTAGCTCTTGAAGACATCCCTTCTATTAGTGCAGAAGATGAATCCAGTTTGGCATACCAAAAGTTTGCTAATGCATGGGAGACACTAATAAGAGAGAAAAGCTCAATTGATAGGCGAAACTTGGTTCTTCGGGCCATAACAAAAGTGTACTTTAAGGAAAATATAATTATAGCAGTTTGTGCAATTCTTAGGACGATTTCTGTTGTAGCACTTCCATTATTGCTCTATGCTTTTGTAAATTATTCGAACCAGGAAGAGGAAAACCTGCAAAAGGGTCTTGTTTTACTAGGATTCCTTATTGTTTCGAAGGTTGTCGAGTCATTGTCGCAGAGGTATTGGTATTATGCTTCGAGGAGGTCTGGAATGAGGATGCGATTGGCATTAATGGTGGCAGTCTATCAGAAGCAGCTGAAGCTTTCGAGTTTAGGAAGGCGGAGACATTCGACTGGGGAAATTGTGAATTACATAGCAGTAGATGCCTATAGAATGGGGGAGTTTCCATGGTGGTTTCATTCGACTTGGAGTCTTGTGTTGCAGCTTTTCATGTCTATGGGAGTACTTTTCTCAGTTGTTGGTCTCGGTGCTATACCCGGTATAGTCCCTCTTGTCATATGTGGATTCCTTAATATGCCATTTGCGAAGATCATACAAAAATGCCAATCTGAAGTCATGATCTCACAAGATGAGAGATTGAGAGCCATTTCTGAGATCTTAAACAGCATGAAGATCATCAAGTTGCAGTCCTGGGAGGATAAATTCAAGAGCTTGATCGAGTCCTTACGTGGCAAGGAGTTCAAATGGCTTTCTAAACAGCAGTTTTTGAGGCCTTATGGTACTGTCTTGTATTGGATCTCTCCAACTATTGTTTCTTCAGTTGTCTTCTTGGGATGTGCTCTATTTGGGAGTGCCCCATTGAATGCTGGAACCATTTTTACAGTTCTTGCAACTCTAAGAAGCATGGCAGAACCTGTTAGAATGTTACCCGAGGCACTTTCGATTCTTATACAAGTCAAAGTTTCTTTTGACAGAATCAACACTTTTCTTCTTGATGATGAACTCAGGAATGATGAAGTAAGGAGATTTCCCCTGCAGAATTATGATAAAAGTGTGACAGTAGAAGCAGGAAATTTCAGTTGGGTTCCTGAAATAGCAATTCCAACACTTAGAAGTGTGGAGCTGGAAATAAAAAGAGGGCAGAAGATAGCTATTTGTGGACCGGTCGGGGCTGGAAAATCCTCAATCTTGTATGCAATGCTGGGAGAGATACCGAAACTTTCAGGAACTGTGAGTTGCAAAACAAGTATTCCTACATGCACATGCATTAAGCATTATGTCTTCTTGTCACTGATTATAGTTCTTTTTCCCTTAATGCTTGTTTTAGGTTAGCGTGTTTGGATCCATTGCCTATGTTTCTCAAGTTTCATGGATCCAGAGTGGGACAATTCGTGACAACATACTCTATGGAAAGCCGATGGATGCAGACAAATATGACAAGGCCATTAACGCTTGTGCTCTGGATAAAGATATCAATAGTTTTGATCATGGTGATCTCACGGAAATAGGTCAAAGAGGGATTAACATGAGTGGAGGGCAGAAGCAAAGGATTCAACTCGCTCGAGCGATCTATAATGATGCTGACATCTATCTTCTAGATGACCCTTTCAGTGCTGTTGATGCACATACAGCTTCTGTTTTGTTCAATGTGAGAAAGCTTCATTTCAGTATAGAACTCTGGTGTATAATACTATTATTTATTTTCTTTGCAGTATGATAAAAGTTAGCTTTTTATGATTGCAGGATTGTGTTATGACTGCTCTAGCGAAGAAAACTGTTGTCCTGGTAACTCATCAAGTGGAGTTTCTCTCGGAAGTTGATAGAATTTTGGTAAACACGAAGTTCGAATTTATGTTCATAATTTATTTATCCATCCATGTGTTTTTCTGGCTCGTCAGAAGGATAATTTCTCCCCTTTTTTTCCTTAGGTTATGGATGGTGGACAAATTACTGAATCAGGAAGGTATGAAGAGCTATTGATGGCTGGGACAGCATTTGAGCAGCTTGTGAATGCTCATAGAGATTCCATAACAGCATTAGGTTCTTTGAATGGTCAAGGTGAAGGAGAATCAAGAGGGATAGCTCCCGTGATGTTTAACGGATGTTCTCCAACTAAACAGAACAGTGAAGGGGAGATCTCGGTGAAGTGTCCGCCTGGAATACAATTAACACAAGATGAAGAAGTGGAGATCGGCGATGTTGGATGGAAGCCATTCATGGATTATGTTTCTATCTCAAAAGGATCCGTTTATCTATCTTTAAGCATTTTAACTCAGCTTACCTTTGTTGTTCTTCAGGCCACTTCGACCTATTGGCTGGCATTTGCTATTCAAATTCCTAACATGACCAACAGCATGTTGATAGGAGTTTACACCGGAGTTGCCACCCTTAGTGCAGTTTTTGTGTTTTTTAGATCCCATTATGCTGCTCATCTAGGATTAAAAGCTTCTAAAGCCTTCCACTCTGGTCTTACCAATGCCATTTTCAAAGCTCCAATGCTTTTTTTCGATTCTACTCCTGTTGGCAGGATTCTAACCCGAGTAAGATCAAATTTACCAATAAGCAAGGAGTTTTTTTTTATCTTCTGTTTTTTTTTTGCTTGGCAATGAGCTAGGAGTTAATGTAATGTTTCACGTACCGTTTGAGTCTTTTCCCAAGATACTAAAACATGTTTTATTTAAACTCTTGCAGGCTTCATCAGATATGAGTATTCTTGATTTCGACATTCCATTTGCCTTTGTCTTTGTGGCAGCCGGTGTAACTGAAGTCTTAACAACAATCGGAATCATGGCCTTTATTACATGGCAAGTTCTCATTGTCGCGATTCTTGCTATGGTAGCAGTAAAGTACATTCAGGTGGATGCATTTTCTTTTCACTTGATTTGCTCAAATCTCATTTGCAACCAAGTTGAAAGGGCTCATATCTTTGGTCATCATACTGCAGGGATATTATATGTCCTCTGCAAGGGAGCTCATAAGAATTAATGGAACGACTAAAGCTCCCGTTATGAATTATGCAGCCGAGACATCGCTTGGAGTGGTCACCATAAGAGCTTTTAACATGGTGGATAGGTTCTTTAGAAATAACCTGAAGCTTGTTGACACAGATGCCACACTTTTCTTTCTTTCTAATGCAGCCATGGAATGGCTAGTTCTACGGATTGAAACACTTCAAAACCTTACTCTATTCACTGCTGCATTTTTCCTGCTTCTGCTTCCCAAAAACCAAGTCACACCCGGTATATTATAATTTGTACTGAACAATCTTCTTGACATGTAGAGAATGTTCAAGTCCATTAATCTCGAAAATTTCTAACTGCAGGGCTTGTTGGGCTCTCTCTTTCTTACGCTTTATCACTGACCGGTACGCAAATTTTTGCATCCCGTTGGTACTGCAGCTTATGGAACTACATGATTTCGGTTGAAAGGATAAAACAATTCATGCACATACCTGAAGAACCTCCAGCAATTATAGAAGACAACAGGCCCCCATCTTCATGGCCCTCTAAGGGTAGGATTGAATTGCAAGAACTGAAGGTAAATTAAGGAATCTAAACTGGAAAATGGTTTGAAGGGTGCTGAAAGTGTGATGAACTTGTTTTCTTTGAACCAAATCTATGTCCTAATTCATGTTATTTGATTCAATGCTTTGTTTAGATAAGATATCGCTCGAATGCTCCTTCAGTTCTCAAAGGAATCACTTGCACTTTCCAAGAAGGGACCAGAGTAGGAGTTGTTGGACGGACTGGAAGTGGAAAAACTACGCTCATAAGCGCCTTGTTTCGCCTAGTAGAGCCTACAAGTGGGAAAATTCTTATAGATGGACTTGATATATGCTCTATGGGACTGAAAGATTTGAGAATGAAGCTTAGCATCATTCCTCAAGAGCCAACTCTATTTAGAGGCAGCATTCGAACTAACTTAGACCCCCTAGGCCTCTATTCAGATGATGAAATATGGAAGGTGAACCAACTAATCATGAATATTAACATAAAAAATTTTCCAAAAATGAGCTTTTGGAACTTACCCTTGTATTCCCGTGGCAGGCTTTGGAGAAGTGTCAACTTAAAACAACAACCAGTGCGCTGCCAAACAAGCTAGATTCATCTGGTGAGTTGAATTTTAGTGACTATGTACTAAATTCCTTGTGATAGACTATCTTTTCTCGGTTAACTGGATCAAACATGGTTGTTCTGCCACTGTTGTTGGATTGACAGTGAGTGATGAAGGTGAGAATTGGAGTGTGGGGCAGCGACAGCTCTTTTGCCTTGGAAGAGTTCTCTTGAAACGGAACCGAATCCTAGTGCTGGATGAAGCCACTGCTTCCATAGACTCTGCAACCGATGCCATTTTGCAAAGAATTATCAGAGAAGAATTCTCAAATTGTACCGTCATAACAGTGGCTCATAGAGTTCCAACTGTTATAGACAGTGACATGGCCATGGTCCTCTCCTATGGTAAAGCTCTTCTTTCCTAATACTAATATCAATCAAATTATCCAAGTTATAATCACATTACTGCAGCATGTATTTCAGATCCCTGCAACTCTTTCTCATATTACGAGACTGCAACCAATTAAATATATCCAATGTTGATTGATTATTATATGTGCAGGTAAATTGGTGGAATATGATGAGCCTTCAAACCTTATGGCAACAAACTCTTCCTTTTCTAAGCTAGTAGCTGAATATTGGTCAAGTTGCAGGAGAAATTCATATCAAAATTTTAGCAGTTATCAATGACTAGAACAAATATTGGCATGAAAATGAGATCAAACATTTAGTGTTATTATCTTGAATAGAAAATTTTCGAAGCCTTCCAAATTCCAAGAGTTGTTCTTATTGCTCTACGGGAAGGTAGAGAATGAATGATAATTTGTAGGTGTCGAGACCATTTTTAAAAGGGGGTTTTAAAAAGGGGAATCGACTTTTAAAAATATGGAGTCGCCACCGATCCTTTTCATTTAGGTGTGATCGGGTCACCTATAAAAATATTTTGGTTCGCGAAATTCGAGAAAACGGGTTCGGAAGTCGATTACGTGCAAGGAAGGGTTAGCACCCTTGCAACGCCCAAAGTTGGTACCAAATTGATTAATGTTGTCCTAATGTCGAAAACTTGAAAATATTTAGGGTAAAACTTTTGAAGAAAAAAAAAACGGCTAATTGAATTAGGATTGAATCTCAAGATTAACTCGCTTCAAAGGAATAAAAGTATCATACCCAACACGTTAGGATATAACACCCTTATATTTCGACACCGAGATCATCTTTGATCTTCAAAGCATGTAAAAGAAAAGGATATTTGAGTATTTAATCGAGCGAAAAGATCGACACCCAACACGTTAGGATGTAATTTTTCGGCCTTCTAAACACACAAATATTACCTCTTTTTGTATGAATCAAAAATGTTGAGTTGCGATCTGAAACCGTTGATCCACATGAAATGACGAAAATACGAAATCAACAATACTGGTAATAAAAGATACAATAATATAAAAAATATAAAAGGTAAAAGACGACATTGAAATAATAATAAAAAAGGCTAAAAAGATGTTAGTAAAGATCGAGATAAGAAAAAATATATACAATATGATAGCATAAATATAATAATAATAATAATAATAATAATAATAATAATAATAATAATAATAATAATAATAATGATAAATATAATAATAATAGTAATAATAAGATAACAATAATACTGACACAAAATATGTACAATATACTAATATAAATATAGTAATGATGATAAGATAATAATATTGATACAAAGCATGTACAATATAATAATATAAATATAATAATAATAATAATAATAATAATAATAATAATAATAATAATAATAGTAGTAGTAGTAGTAAGTATATACAAGTAATAGTACAATAATAGTAATATAGAAAGAATAATAACATAATAATAATAGCATAATAATAATAATAAAATAATAATAATAATGATACAAAATATGTACAATATGATAATATAATAATAATAATAGTGAATATAATAGTAATAATAATAATAATAGTACTAATAATAATTAATAATAATAATAATATGTACAACATAATAATATAATAATAATAGTATATTAATAATAATGATAATAATAATAATAATAATAATAATAATAATAATAATAATAATTAGTGAAATTAGTAAAAGGATGAAAATAATAAAGAGGACTAAATTGAGAGAGAAATAAAACTACAGATCTAAATTAAAAAAAAGGATTAGGGATCAGATGAAACAGTGCTGCAAGGAGGAGGGACCTATTGAGAAAATCTCCCTTCAAGGGACAAACACACGGTTCCCCTTCCCCAAAAGGTCAAACGGCGTTGTTATGCTTTTATTATTTAAAACCAAAATTTTTTTCAAACATCATTCTTTCATCCTTCAAAGAAAAGAAAAAAAAAAGGGTCACAGGCCTCCCCATTTTCTCTCATTAGAAACCCCATTGAAGGCCAAGCCTTGGAGCCCCAAACGCGAAGAACAAAGGGGTTTTTTGACACCTTTTTCGGTCACATCCTGACGACGGAGAGAGGACCCCGACACCGTGACTGTGAAGGCTCCGGTAAATCTCTCTTTTTCCGTTTTTGTTCTTCTTTTTCGTTTTAAAAAAACTTTTTAAAATGAAGGTAAAAATAACAGTAAAATAACAAAAATGACAACAAAATCAACATTTAAAGATATTATCCTTGCTTTCGATTTCTCCGTGTTCATAAAAGAAGACGAAAAACGATCATTCAATTTCTTGTAGTTTGTTTTTGCTGGTAAAATGCCTCCCCTTTTAGATTTCGTTTGTGAAGTTTTTTTTTGAAACACAAAGAAAAAAAAGTGAATAACAGCAAATAATAAAAAGGAAATGAAATTAACCTCTAGTTTTTTTTATTGCTGATAGTTTTTTTGAATTCGGATCCCTCCCCCTTTCTATTTTGATTTCACATGCACAGAGAAGAAATGAAACAAAATAGATCGAAAGTCGACCGAATCGCTCTAAAATTAAAAACTGGAAATCCCTTCTTTAATCTGCTTTTCTTGTATTCAATACGCGTGAATATGTCTTTCTGTCCAGAAAAAAAAATAAGATCCCCCCTCTTCATACAAATATTGAATGGCTTTTATAGCCATTTTACAATGATTTTTTATTCTCTATTTTGTCTTCTTTGCAGGTGGATGGAGCAAGTGGAGTAGGTAGATGTAGTGGAGGCAGAAGCAAATGGGGGAGTGGCGCCACTTGTGTTAGGGTTTTTTTTGTTTTTCTTGGTTTTGTCTTTTTCTTGTTTTTTTGGTAGTGGGCTGTTTTATTGGGTTTTATGGGTTTGGGTCTTGGTTGACGGGCCCGGGCAAAATTTGAGTATTACAGCTGCCCCTCTTTGCTCGTTGTCGTGCAACGGGAACAGAGCAAAGACTCAAAAAGACCCAAATTTGCTCGGTTTTATTGAGCCTTGATTTCTTTGGGTTCTCCTATTCTTCAGATAGCCTCGTTCTAGTCTGCGTTGACCCACTCCACTGCTACTTCAGAGAGACAGGACATGCAGCTTCAATTTGCTCCTGTTGTAGTTTCGAGGGGGTGAGATTTGTTTACTTCGATCTGCTTCTCTGTAACTTTGAGAATGCTAGACTTGCTATCTTCAATATGCTTCCGAAACATCAGGAATGCCAGATTTAATATCTTCGACCTGTCAAATCTGCTATTTTCAATTTGATCCCTACAAACTCAAGGATCACCAAACTGATGTCTTCGATCTGCTTCCTGCAACTTCAGGAATGTCAAATCTGCCATTTTCAATCTGATCCCTGCAAACTCAAGGATCACCAAACTGATGTCTTCGATCTGCTTCCTGCAACTTTAGGAATGTCAAATCTACCATTTTCAATCTGATCCCTGCAAACTCAAGGATCACCAAACTGATGTCTTCGATCTGCTTCCTGCAACTTCAGGAATGTCAAATCTGCCATTTTCAATCTGATCCCTGCAAACTCAAGAATCACCAAACTGATATCTTCGATTTGCTTCCTGCAACTTCAGGAATGTCAAATCTGCTATTTTCAATGATCCCTGCAAACTCAAGGATCACCAAACTGATATCTTCGATCTGCTTCCTGCAACTTCAGGAATGTCAAATCTGCAATTTTCAGTCTGATCCCTACAAACTCAGGGACCACCAGACTGATGTCTCCGATCTGCTTCCTGCAACTTCAGGAATGCCAAATCTGCTATCTTCAGTCTGATCCCTACAAACTCAGGGACCACCAGACTGATGTCTCCGAACTGCTTCCTGCAACTTCAGGAATGTCAAATCTACTATCTTCAGTCTGATCCCTACAAACTCAGGGACCACCAGACTGATGTCTCCGATCTGCTTCTTGCAACTTCAGGAATGTCAAATCTGCTATCTTTAGTCCTTTTACTTCGGAAGGCAAGATTTTCGAACTCACCGATGTTGCGACGATGTCTTCTACGTGTAAAATCAGTTTTGTGTTTATGTTTATGCAAAATGGTTAGAATGCACTGATCTGAATGAAATCAATGCTTCCTACTAAATGTATTATGGATAACATTTGCCTGAATGCAGAATGTCATGAGAATGATTTGTTACAATGATTATGATGTAATGATTGGAATGAATCCAGTGCTCCTAACTAGATGTGTTTTGCATGAATGCAGAATTTCGTGAGAATGATCCCTGCTTAAGGTGTCATCGTTCATAGTTCATTAGGGTAATATGCTACCCTTTTGCTCGGCTGGTATTCTTTGACTGAGAACCCGAGAAACACATATTTTGCTCAAATAGATTTGCCTCACTGTAACTTTAAGGTTCATCTCATTGTGACTTGGGGTATAGGATCTGGATCTTTTCCCAACCATCCCGCCGTGATTTCAGAATGTGAGATTTGTTTCTTCTTCAATCCATCCCATTGTCATTCAAGGTATAGGATCTGTATCAGCTTCCATCTATTGATCACTTTTTAAGTGACCCAACCAGATGTACATGCATGATGTTCGCATGAATACAGAATATCGTTTTTTTTAGAATGATTCGAGCTTTGTAATTGGGTTAACAATGCCCATTTTTCGTCAGGCTTGTATCACTGATGCGATATCTTGTCATTTTGTTCAATCACCATTTTTGACAAAAATCCGAAGAGATAACCTTAATTTGGACTCAGATGTTTCCACCCCTTAAGCTTGGTGAATCTTAAACAATAATCCTGTTTCAGACTCCTGTATTGTTTAGAGGTTTTCAGAGTAAAATGCGAAACTCCCTTCATGAAAGTATTATTAGTCCAATAATTGTTATTTCAATGCAATATGCTTGAAACAGAAATTTATTGAGAGCACAGCTCGAAACAAACAAGTTAATCAAAGCTAGGAAATGCAATGAAAAAGAAAGTTTATTTAGAGTTTTTTTTGTTTTTTGTTTTTTTTGTTTTTTTTTTGTTTTTTTGTTTTTTTGTTTTTTTTTTTGAAAAATCAAAGATAACAGACTCAAAATGGAAACTAGGTGCCCCAGATATCGCAGCCTGAGCTTCTTCGTTCCAACTTCTTGAGGATCATTTTAAGCTCAATATGTGTTTAGGGGATCCGGAGTACTTTGGCAATGCCCCAAGACATAACATACTTCTTCATTGTTAATTCAAGCGTAGCAAGACTACTGTATGCTACTCTTTCGATCAAAATTTGAGCTGCCCTTTTCGGGTTTTCAACTCAAACCCACCTTTGGTCTCAAAGCGCCCTTTGCGGGTTTTCGCCTTTGGCCTCCTTTTTTCTTTCTCTTTTTTTCTCTTTTTTTTTTTGAATCAACCTTTTTTTAGGCCGAATCTAAATTCACCAAATTGGACAAGTCTTTGCTATCCTTCTCTGTCCATATCTATACTTCCGTAGAATAGGCCTTCTCTACTGCATAAGGTCCTTCCTAGTTTGGCATTCTCTTTCTTCTGAAGTCCCTTTTGTATGGGAGGAATCTTTTTTGAAGCCCTATCATTAAATTTTCTAAGGCGATCTTTTTTGTTGTGAGCTTGTATCACCTGACCATGATAGCTAGCTTTAATATTTTCTCTTCAAATTTACTTGATCACATCGAGACTAGATCCATTCTGCCTCATCTAATTTTGGCTCGGCCCGTGCCCTGGAAAAGAGGATTTTGACTTAACTAGGCAAAACCTAATGAGGAAGGCGTTGCCTCAGCAGAGGTCTCATTCGACACTTAATGAGCATAAAGGGTAAACGTAACCTCTATATGCCAATCTTTACAAGTCTAGGTCATCTTCTAATCAATCCTTGTTTTGTTGCCCCCTTTTTTTTTGCACCATGACGTGACACTTGATCTTTGAACAGACCGCAAACTTTTGACATTGTGCGGTTAAATGTGATCTTTCTGACATTTTAGTTGTCGGCATTCTTTTTCCTTTTTTGTTCTAATGACCACTGATTTTGCAATATTGGCCTAGGAAGCTACTTCCACCCTCTTAGCGAATTAATGTTCGCTAAAAGCTTCCGACGAGGTCGTCCCGATAAACTCTATGCCCCACACAGATAAGGTCTATGAAGAAATGGATGAGACGTATGAATCTTGTTTTCATAAATTTGGCATTTACGACATAACTGATGCAATCCCTTTCTATGATGGACCAACAGAATTTGAATCTCATAATTAGCTTGGCTATCGTAAAACCATTAGCATGTGATCTTTAAATACCCTGATGAACCTCTTCTAGGACTTCCTTGGTCTTAACAACATACCCACATTTCAGTAGCCCAGGTGTGTCACGTGAAAACATCCTTGAATTGGGAATAAGTTGATGATGTCTCGCTTTGTCATTGCGGTGAGCTAGGCTTCAATATTCACCTTTTTCTCTTCTCCTAGGCTCACAACGACGCTTTATAAGGTAGTATCTATTTTCAATCTTGCTCTACCATCCTTAACAAATCAGGATATAGGTTACAATCTCTATCGTCTCCAAATCCCTGAGATCCCTCTAGACGCATATCTTACTCAGAAGTAGACTCTGAGTCAGTAACAGCTTCGCTCATGTCATTGATATCTGGGGACCCATTGTGGGTGTAAGGTAGAAAATCCAAAGAACAAATGATTCTAAGGATGATTATATGTATAATATGGACATGAATGAAAAATGAAAAAAAGTGTAAAACATGAAAATATTTACTTAGAAAGATGCATTTTATTGAAATAACAATTCCGGACACAAGCCTATTTCACAAAAAGATTCTTATTGCTCTTAGGCTTTAGAGCAATAAGCGCGTTTTGGACATTACTCCAAGTTAGCTCTAAAAATACAGGGATCTCTTCCGCAGTCCCATTGTTCAAAACACTCCCAAACATGCAAGGTCTTGGAAACTTTGGTTCACTTTACAGATACGTCGTTAATGTTCTTGTTTCCCGATTCTGAGGACTTTCTTCAAGGAAACGCATTCTTCTGCCTCATCCCGGTTTCTGTTACGGCTTCATCAGAATGATTAGGTCTTGAAAAATCATCAAACTCCACAATTCCTATCTTAATGAACTTTTCAACCAACTTCTTAAATGCAGTGCAGTTATCGATTGAATGACCCGTTATTCCCGCAAGGTAGTCGCATTGAACGTTCGGGTCATACCATTTAGGATATGGGGGCTGTAATGGCTTCAAATAGTAAGGAGACACCACATGTGCATCAAATAAATTTTGATAGAGCTCCTTGTATGTCATCGAGATGGGTGTGAAATGGAGCCTTCTAGTGTTAGGCTTTGGGTTGGAATCCTGCTTAAAAGGGCCTTGAGGGTTGGTAGTCACCATCCTTAGCTGGCTTACTGAAATTAGCTCCGAACGGCCCCTGCCATGCTTACTTGTACTACTCACTTCCTTTTCCTTCTTCTTCGGGGCCCTTAATGTCCGCTCTCTCCTTTCTTTTGTCTCCGCTTGAACAATTAGTTTGGCTTGATCATCATTAGGGTTAAAACATGAGCCCATCGGGAGATTCAACAGTGTCGGGGTATTAATCTGACATTGGGGTTTGATAATGACGGGTACCCCATGCGACTGTGTATCTGGTTGAGTCGGGATATTCATCGGGGAATAAACAATTTATTCATCATCATCTGTACTGCTGACCACTGGACAACCCTTTTTTCCAAGTCTTTCGACTAGTAATTGGGTTAACTGGTGCATCATATTCATTTGATCTTGCATATCCTGTTGAATTTTGGCCAACTATTCTTGCATCAACATTTGCCTTTGCTCTAATCTCTCCAACCTTGGTCCATGTCTTCTGGGTTAACTGAGATAATTTCACCTAATTAGAGTCTTGCTACAAATTTTAATGCATGTGATATGATGTAATGCAAATGCATGGAATGCAATGCAAAATGCATGGAATGAATGCAATAAGAAAGAGAGGCATTGATTATGAATTCCATTCCTACTAGAAGAATTTGTTTAAAAAATACATTTCTTTACATAAAATGGAACGCGTATACGACCCCTTCCTCATAGTCCAGGTAAAAACACCAATCCTCTTCTTATGGTCGTGTCCCGTGAACTTCCTCATTAGACGCCTCTTCTAACTCTTCTTTGCTTGATCCAGGTTGTTCCTCATCACTCACCCTCCGCGATGCTCACAATCTTCTGATGACTCCTAAACAATCCTTGTCAGCTTAAAACTTCAGACAACTCCTCTTCTTCGTATCCGAATGTTATGGTTATGTCCCGTAAGCTTTCTTAGTAGACTCCTCTTCTAGCTCTTTGTTGCTTGATCTAGGTCGTACCTCATCACTCACTTATCCTCTGTGGTGCTCATAATCTCCTGATGGCTTTCGAGCACTCCTTGTCAGCTTGAATCTTCAGGCAATGTCTTGTCTTGTTTCTCACCTAGACTATGTTCGGACGACCGTATTATAATCCTCTTTATCAAGTAACACATTTTCTTATGACGAATTCTTCTATTTAGCAATCAAACGTGAATCAACACCTCCTTTCTAGGATGATGCAATGCAATGCCAATGCATGGAATGAATGCAAAAAGAAAGAAAGGCGCCGATTATGAATTCAATTCCATTAGAAGAACTTTTCTAGAAAATAAAACTCTTTACATAAAACGGATTGCATATACGGTTTTTTCCTCATAGTCCAAGCAAAACACCAACCTTTTCCTTCGTGACCGGATATCATGGCCATGTCTTGTGAACTTTCTTCGTAGATGCCTCTTCTAGCTCCTTGTAGCTTGGTTCAGGCCGTACCTCTTTACTTGTTTATCCTCTGTGATTGTTCATAAGCTTCTTAACCCAAAAAGTCAAGACGTGACGACTCTTGAATAATCATTGTTGGCTTGAATCATCGAGCAAAGTCTTGTATTCTCCTGTGGACTATCAGCCTTCTCTCGTTGTTTATTTGGACTATATTTGGGCCACCGTATTATAATCCATTTTATCAAGAAATTTAGTTCCTTATGACAAACTCCTCTATTTAGCAATCGAATATTAATCAGCACCTCCTTTCTATGATGATGCAATGTAATGCGATCAAAACAGAAGAAAACACGTTAGTACAGGAGAAATAATCGATGAAATAGAAAACCTATCTGGGTGACCACTAGGGTTTAGTACAATTCTACCTAGGGTAGGCTTTTAGGTCTCTACATGGGGTTCGGTTCTGAAGAAGGGTGCTTGAACCAGCAGATTCCTCAATCCTCACCCGTTATAGGCTCATATGGATCGAGTTCAGTTCAGGGGGATACATTTCTCTATGGCCATGCGGAGGTGAAAACCTCACGAAGCACATAGGTACAGATGTGCCCCGGAAGTAGTCCACTAGCCCATGCGGAGGTGAAAACCTCACGAAAGCTTAGTTTCTCACTCCCACTTAAATGTGAGACCGCGACGGTCATGCAATATGATGCACGTTAGTGAACTAAGTGTGATAAAAATGTCTTCCAACAAAACAAAACAAGTCAATATTTCACACATAGCTTAAAACAAGCAAGAAATAAAACATTTACTCGGGTGACCACTAAGGCTTGCTATATGAGGTTCGGTTCTAAAGAAAGGTACCTGAACCAACAGATTCCTCGATCCTCACCCATTATAGGCTCATACAGACCGAGTTCAGTTCAGGGGAATACATTTTCCTATGGCCATGCGGAGGTGAAAACCTCACGAAGCACATAGGTACGGATGTATTCCAGAAGCAATCCACTAGCCCATGCGGAGGTGAAAACCTCACGAAAGCTTAGTTTCTCACTCCCACTTAAAGGTATGACCACAATGGTCGTGTAATGCAATGCCAAAGTGTTTCATGAAACCTGACATTATAGCACAATCAAATGCGTCAAAAATGATTTTCCAAAATAATTTTCCAAGTTTTCAATCAAAGGACAACAATTAATCAATGTATGGCCTGACCCTCAAAGTCCCCAGTGGAGTTGCCAAGCTGTCGAGACCATTCTTAAAAGGGGGTTTTAAAAAAGGGAATCGACTTTTAAAAATATGGAGTCGCCACCGATCCTTTTCATTTAGGTGTGATCGGGTCACCTATAAAAATATTTTGGTTTGCGAAATTCGAGAAAACGGGTTCGGAAGTCGGTTACGTGCAAGGAAAGGTTAGCACCCTTACAACGCCCAAAGTTGGTACCAAATTGATTAATGTTGTCCTAATGTCGAAAACTTGAAAATATTTAGGGTAAAACTGTTGAAGAAAAAAAAAGGCTAATTTAATTAGGATTGAATCTCAAGATTAACTCGCTTCAAAGGAATAAAAGTATCATACCCAACACGTTTGGATATAACACCCTTATATTTCGACACCGAGATCATCTTTGATCTTCAAAGCATGTAAAAGAAAATGATATTTGAGTATTTAATCGAGCGAAAAGATCGACACCCAACACGTTAAGATGTAATTTTTCGGCCTTCTAAACACACAAATATTACCTCTTTTTGTATGAATCAAAAATGTTGAGTTGCGATCTGAAACCGTTGATCCACATGAAATGACGAAAATACGAAATCAACAATACTGGTAATAAAAGATACAATAATATAAAAAATATAAAAGGTAAAAGACGACATTGAAATAATAATAAAAAAGGCTAAAAAGGTGTTAGTAAAGATCGAGATAATAAAAAGTATATACAATATGATAGCATAAATATAATAATAATAATAATAATAATAATAATAATAATGATAAATATAATAATAATAGTAATAATAAGATAACAATAATACTGGCACAAAATATGTACAATATACTAATATAAATATAGTAATGATGATAAGATAATAATATTGATACAAAGCATGTACAATATAATAATATAAATATAATAATAATAATAATAATAATAGTAGTAGTAGTAGTAAGTATATACAAGTAATAGTACAATAATAGTAATATAGAAAGAATAATAACATAATAATAATAGCATAATAATAATAAAATAATAATAATAATGATACAAAATATGTACAATATGATAATATAATAATAATAATAGTGAATATAATAGTAATAATAATAATAATAGTACTAATAATATTAATAATAATAATAATGTACAACATAATAATATAATAATAATAGTAATAATAATAATAATAATGATAATAATAATAATAATAATAATAATAATAATAATAATAATAATAATAATAATAATAAATTTAGTGAAATTAGTAAAAGGATGAAAATAATAAAGAGGACTAAATTGAGAAAGAAATAAAACTACAGATCTAAATTAAAAAAAAAGGATTAGGGATCAGATGGAACAGTGTTGCAAGGAGGAGGGACCTATTGAGAAAATCTCCCTTTAATGGACAAACACACGGTTCCCCTTCCCCAAAAGGTCAAACGGCGTTGTTATGCTTTTATTATTTAAAACCAAAATTTTTTTCAGACATCATTCTTTCATCCTTCAAAGAAAAGAAAAAAAAAAGGTTACAGGCCTCCCCATTTTCTCTCATTAGAAACCCCATTGAAGGCCAAGCCTTGGAGCCCCAAACGCGAAGAACAAAGGGGTTTTTTGACACCTTTTTCGGTCACATCCCGACGACGGAGAGAGGACCCCGGCACCGTGACTGTGAAGGCTCCGGTAAATCTCTCTTTTTCCGTTTTTGTTCTTCTTTTTCGTTTTAAAAAAACTTTTTAAAATGAAGGTAAAAAATAACAGTAAAATAACAAAAATGACAACAAAATCAACATTTAAAGATATTATCCTTGCTTTCGATTTCTCCGTGTTCATAAAAGAAGACGAAAAACGATCATTCAATTTCTTGTAGTTTGTTTTTGCTGGTAAAATGCCTCCCCTTTTAGATTTCGTTTGTGAAGTTTTTTTTTGAAACACAAAGAAAAAAAAGTGAATAACAGCAAATAATAAAAAGGAAATGAAATTAACCTCTAGTTTTTTTTGATTGCTGATAGTTTTTTTGAATTCGGATCCCTCCCCCTTTCTATTTTGATTTCACACGCACAGAGAAGAAATGAAACAAAATAGATCGAAAGTCGACCGAATCGCTAGAAAATTAAAAACTAGAAATCCCTTCTTTAATCTGCTTTTCTTGTATTCAATATGCGTGAATATGTCTTTCTGTCCAGAAAAAAAAAATAAGATCCCCCCTCTTCATACAAATATTGAATGGCTTTTATAGTCATTTTACAATAATTTTTTATTCTCTATTTTGTCTTCTTTGCAGGTGGATGGAGCAAGTGGAGGAGGTAGATGCAGTGGAGGCGGAAGCAAATGGGGGAGCGGCGCCACTTGTGTTAGGGTTTTTTTTGTTTTTTTTTTTTTTTAGTTTTGTCTTTTTCTTGTTTTTTTGGTAGTGAACTGTTTTATTGGGTTTTATGGGTTTGGGTCTTGGTTGACGGGTCCGAGCAAAATTTGGGTATTACAGTATTCAAGCTCTTTGTACCCATTATTTCCGTATGAATAATGGATAACTATAATAAGTTTCTCATATATACTCGTATATATTAATCATTTTATACAATGATGGAGAAATGTTTTTAAACTCGTAAATAGGTCAAAGTTCTATGATTTTACCGATCCCATTTACAAAATCTAAAAAAACTCATTTCTAAGTAATTATCGTAATGCACTTCCAACAAACTACAAGCTCAATTTCCATATCCTTTTAAACAAACATTATTTCCCAAATCAATGAATTTAGTTGTGAAGAGAATATATAATTGCAAACAGTGCTTGGAGTAGTGCCACGAGCAATGTTTCTGGGTGTAGAACTGTGATATAACAAAGATTAACACAAGCATGTTTATACAGTTCGGTTTTGTTAATTCTACTCACTAGTTTAGTAATCTCATTTTTCCGTCTAATGATTTAAATTACTTTTCTCTAAATTTTACATATTTAACAATCTCACTTTTACTTCTAAAATTCTACATCATTCTACTCTTAAGTTTTATCACTCTCCTTCAAGTTTTCCTCCCCTAAAAGTTACTCTTTTGCCCTTAAAAATCTAAACAACTTTTCTTTAAATTTTCCTAAAAATTGTCCAACCTAAAGAATTCCCCCACCCTTAGTTTAACCTAGAAATCTATATCACTCTTCCTTAAGTTTTTGCCTAAAAACACGGTAAACCAAGTGACTGACCTATTTATTTATAAAAATGCACTCTTAAACATAAATTTATAATAACAAATAAGTGCTAAAACACTCTATTCATAGCTTATAAAAGTCTCAAGCATATAAACTACTTTCAACTAGCTAAGATACCACATTAAATACAGCCAATTCTCCTATTAAAATAGAAGTTAAAGTAGCTTATATAATATACTAATAAAGTCCAATATACTATGGAAATATTAAAGACTAATCTTCAAAGTATATACAATTCAATCTAATAAAAGATCTGATTGTTTAATGATTTGATCCAATTTTTAAGATACATTGCTTCAAATAGATCGATGTTCAAAAATAAGATATCACCTATAAAGCATGGACAGGAACACGCAATACATAAGGACACAGCAATAAAAAAATATTTTTAATATTTTTATATATATCCTTATGTTAAAATATTTAATGTAAATGAAAATATTAATTAGAATGTGAAAAATGGAAACATCAAAGGCAGCAAAGAAAGTACAAAGATCAAAAGCTTCTCAGATAAACTAATTTTTTTTTAGTTTTTATTTTACTATTTTTATTGACTATTTAATGTTTTAACTTCTAAATCTTTCCAACCTTTACATAGGCTCATAATAAAACTTAGCATTCGATTAATTGGAAACTTTAAACTTCACATTTTTTCTTTACATCATTTTTTTCCGCCACTAATTCTTCATCTGCTACATTTGAAAGTCAAAATTTCAGCTGTCATCTGTCAGCTTTTCCTACATTTGTCACATGTCCGTTTTTAGACATATGTGTTCGACTTTTTTTTTACGTATTCTGATGTATCCAATACGTATTTTGACATGTTCAATGAGTGTTTATGTTAGACACATGTATGACATCGATATGAGGAAGAATAAGCCATGTCCGTACTTATTAATATCGCATGTTGAAAATATCGACAACAATTATAGCACAATATTTTTGTTCCAAAAGATTGCCAAAAGCAATCAGCACTCCGTGAGGTACTGCTCACGTAACTACTCAAAAAAGTAATTACAATATACACAAGGGACCTAACAAGTTGGAATAAGTAATTATAATACAACATTTGCTAAACTAGTCGAAGTAAATGGAAAAAATAAAGAAATTAAGAGTCGTGATAGGGATTAGTTAGTCCCATTTGCCTGCATCAATGAACTTATCATGAGACAAAGGGATGAGTTAACTAAATTGTAGCAAAAACACAAATTTGCTGCCAAAAATTACAAGGATATAGACAAAAAATGAATCAATTAACTGACAAGAAGCTGGCAAAGAAAGCAAAATATATATATCTATACATCAATAAAATTAAAAACAAATCCTTATAAAATAAGCCATCTCTGAAGATTCTTCTATGATTGATTGAAATTGTATACATAAAAATTAAGAACTAATTTTCTATCAAAACTGTTTCCAGAAATTATAATAACCTTTAATTATTATAATTTTGTCATTACATGACAAAGGACTACATGGCCTACATTAACTGCAATATTGATATCTTACTTCTATTTTCAAAAAGCAAATTGCTGTCATGATTTGCAAAATGACAATTAATTACTATAAGTAAATACAGAGATCTAAAGTATTATGAGTGGCAAGAAACCATATGAATATGCACATATCATTTGTGTAAAGATAAACACAATTAAAATTATTAAACATGCCAAAATATTAAACGCAGTTAAATGTGTTGTGTTGAGTGTCATGTTGATGTTATATTTTCATATCATCTCCAAGATTACAAGATCCAACAACAGGAAAAGGGTGATAAATAGGTGAGCTGAAAGGGTTCTGCAAGTCACTTTGGGTTTCACTGCTCATTCAACGAAATACTGGTCTGGTGTAGCTAGAAAGAGTTCAAACAATGATCGAAGAAATCTTTTCAATAATGACCTCCTTGGGGTACTCACTTGGTAATGTCTCATTTCATTTCAAACTGCATGCATGCTAGTTAATTGTCTTTGTAAGTCTATTGAATTTTCGTTTCTTTTTCTGCTTCATTGACACTACCAGATGTTTGGATATTGCACGGTTTGCACCATGAACACTGAACCATCAATAGTGACAAAGCATGTTGTTCTTGTTTATGCATACATGTCTTGCTGGGAATATTCTCAATACAAGATGATATATTAGAAGCTTCATATCCAAACCTTAATGGATCAATATTGTCGCCTTGAGTTTGCATATTTGTCATTCTTATATATATTGCATATCTTGCTGCTTCTGATGCTCTACCATCTGATGTATATGCAGACAAAGTCTCCTGGATTTGTGGGGGAGAACTTTGTTGAAGTTTGGATAGCATGCAGCTACAAGGACAGCAACAATAAACCATGCCAGCTCCGTATGAGTTGTGCCGTCCCATGCTTTTTGACAAGTATGGGTTGTCTCTAATTCAAGCATGCTTGTCTTTATTTTTTTTAATAAAACCAGCCTGTCATGTGCTGATAATGAGACAAACGGCAAAGAAAAGTGGGAGTAATTTGGCCAACCTAAAAGCATGGCCACTTGGTAAAAGGCATAGGCAATGGTCAGCTGGCCATTAGCACACCACATTTTGTTTATCATTTTTTTTGTTTGTTTGTTCATGCTTTTGCCACATACATGCATCAACAATCTGGCAAAGTGATAAACCATATTCTCTTGCCGTGTAATTCAGTTTATATACACAACATTGCCATCCAAAAACATTAATGAAAACCTTTTGTTTTTCATTCAAATTAATGCTCCCTTTCTTGCTTCTCTCATTTTCTTAACAAATTTTCTATTCTTTTCTTTCTTCCTGTTGGAAGCATGGAGCCTTTCAGCTTAAGCTTCAGTTTCAATCACTGTTTGTTCTCCAAAGTTCCAACAATTGGTATCTAGAGCTCTTATCTTATTGGACCTGTTATATTTCAATCTTGTAAACAAATGGCTGCCAATTTTTCACCAGCTGCACCACCAGTCTTCAATGGAGAAAGCTTCCACATATGGCAGGTTAAGATGAAAACTTACCTGCGGGCCTTCGATCTGTGGCAAGTTGTGATCTCAGACGTTGAGCTAGAACCCCTTTGAGCCAATCCAACAGTGGCTCAGATGAAACAACATGCTGAAGAAAGGACCAAGAGGCACAAGGCTATGTCATGCATTCAGAACTGTGTGTCTGATGTAATTTTCACCAGGATCATGGCCTGTGAAACATCAAAGCAGGCCTGGGACAAACTCAAGGAGGAGTTTCAAGGCACTGAAAGAACCAGGAAACAGCAGCTTCTAAACTTGAGAAGGGACTTTGAGAATCTAAAAATGAAGGAAGAAGAAATAGTGAAGCAGTATTCAGACAGGATTATGGCTGTAGTTAACAGCATAAGATTGCTAGGAGAAGAGTTTGTTGAGGTAAGAATCGTGGAGAAGGTGCTCTCAACATTACCTGAGAGATATGAAGCAAAAATCTCATCCCTTGAGGATTTGAGAGACCTGGCTACCATCTCCTTGACTGAGTTAATCAATGCATTATATGCTCAGGAACAAAGGAGAGCCAGCAGAAATGAGGAACACCAAGAAGGTGCTTTTCAAGCCAATGCCAAGTTTGCCTCGAGCACATCTGTCAATCATGGCAAGATGACTTGGAAAAACAGGCCTAAGCTTGATGCTGCAAGAAGTTGTGATCAACTTTGCAGATTCTGTAAGAAGGCTGGTCATCCAGAACAAAGATGTTGGTTCAGACTAGATGCAACATGCCTACACTGCAACAAGATGGGCCATGTTGAAAGGGTTTGCAAAAACAAGGGCAGACCAAGGCAGAATCAACCACAACAAGCTCAAGCAGAGGTTTAAGTAGCTGAAGAAGGGAGTGATTATGAAGAGCAAGTGTTTGCTGTTTCATGCTCAGCTGGTCAAAAAAAGGCTACAAATGGATGGTTGATAGACAGTGGTTGCACAAACCACATGACCCCTAATGCTGGCATTTTTAAGACAATTGACCGAAGCTTCAAAACAAATGTGAAGGTCGGAAATGGACACTTTATCAAAGCTGAAGGCAAAGGAGATGTGCTGATAAACACTCCTACGGGTACCAAACTTGTTAAAAATGTCTTGTTGGTGCCTGAAATTTGTCGTAACCATTTTTTGACAAAACGGAAATCGACATTGGTTTTGAAAATGAAAACAAAAGGGAGTCGCCACCGATCTTTTATTACGTGTGATCGGGTCACCTTTGTTTTAATAAAACATTTTGATTTACGAAAACAATGTTTTGGTCTATGAAAATTTGAGAAAATAGGCTCGGGAGTCGGTTACGTGCGAGGAAGGGTTAGCACCCTCGCAACGCCCAAAATTGGTACCGAATTGATTAATTAATGTCCCAATGTCGAAAGTTGAAAATTTTGAAAAGAATTTAAAAATCAATCTCTTTCTGAAATATTTTAGTTTTTCTCGGATTTAATATCGAGATTTTCTTGTTCTGAAGGAATAAAATATCACATCCAGTACATAGGACACGATGATTTTAATCTTTAAATCCAAGATCGTCTCTCAATTCCCGAGACTCGCGCATTAAAAATATCAAGAGGATATTCGATTATTTGGTCAAGCGGGGAACCGAAACCCAACACGTAGGGCACGATCCCTCGGGTTTCCAAACATAGAACATTGTCGTATTTTGAAAGATTTTTGGGTTTCGAATAATTCATAAAGACTTTAGGTTGGGTTTTAAAGAAACATGATTCAAAATACGAACGGGATTATGCAACGAAGAGAACGATATTGTCACGCGAATTTGGCGTCACACATGTAACACAACATCAAATCTTTAGCCTACAATTTTAACATGTATGAATAAATATGACGATAATAGAACAAAAATACGTGGGCACGAAATCACATGTAATGAACTATAATATCATGACAATACAAATGGATGAATTATGGCACATGCAAAAGCAATAATTAAATAACATACATCATCTAAGAAATAACGTTAATAAACAAAGACCAGCGAACAAAACGATTTAAAGAAGGAACACATAAAACGATTTAAAAATAATTGACAAAAACAATTTTAAGTCGGGATCACAGAATAAAAAGTAATACACGAAGTAGTTTTAACGGTGTCAGAAAAAAACAAATAAATAAAACAAATTAATGTAACAATACATAGTTTAACAAAGCTGATATATAAACACGAGATAAAAGATAATAATAATAATAATAATAATAATAATAATAATAATATAAGTTTTAAGGAAGACAAGTGAATAAATAACTTTATTAAACGGGTGGAGGATTATATTGCAACTGGACTAAAGATCAGGAGGCTGAAATTGCAATAAATCCAAAAGGGGCGCCAAGGACCATAACGTCTAGCGCATCAGCTCGCGGGGACCAAATGGATGAATAACCCAACCCCTGAGCGCCGCGTTTTAACCCGTACCAAATTGACATAGCGCATATCATTCGGGGCCAAAATTGCGAACTCCAAAGAAGTTCAATTAGACGGACTTAAAGAAAGGAACAAAAGGGGAGGACCCCTAGCACAAATTTCCCATTGAAGGGACATGCGCACTTTCTGGAAGTCCAAGAGGCGCCGTTTGTTCTGCTTGTTACCCCTTTTTTCCTCTTTTCATTTAATTCTTTTTTTTGAAAGTAACAGAGCACCCCCATCCCTATGTTTCTTTCAGACGACAAAAGGGGTGCCATCGTTTCTCTCAACGCCCGACTATCAGGCTCCCCTTTTCCGACCGTAGAGGGATCTCCGTTGACGGATTGCGGGGAGACGACACGACCGAGGGGTGACTCCGGTAAGCCCTTTTTGTTTTTCATTTTTTATTATTGTTTGTGAGAGATTTAAACCAACCAAAACTCGAAGTAAAAGAAACGAGAATAGCAGTAATAATGAGTAGAAAACGAATCTAAACCTTCTTCTTTGTTTCTTTTTTTGATTTCTTTTGATTTTTCGGTGTCTCTAAAAGATCGAAGGCACAAAATTTGCTTCGGTTTACCCCGATCCCTTTTCCCTTCCTTTCTTTTATTTTTCGTTGATCCTCCCCCTTTACAAAGGTTTCTTTTTGATTTTCTTTTTTGTATCCGTAAAGAAAGAAAAAAATGAACCCCTTACAACGGGTTTTGCTTCGGTTTTTATAACCGAAGCACAGATTTCATTTTTTCTATTTCTGCTTTTTTTTTCTTGTTTTTCCTGTCGTTGTTGTCTTATTTTCTTTGTCTCGTTGCTTGGTCTTCTCTTCTCCTTGCAGGTACCCGAGGCGCGTGCAGGTGCGGGTGATGGGCGAAGATGGTGGGAACCGACAGCAGCGTGCGTGGGTTCTTGATACGAGGCGCGCGGGGAGGAGCGCTAGTGGAGTTGGCAGAGGCGTGGTGCGTAGTGGAGGCACTCGTGCGGTGCAACGGTTATCCCTGAGACCCTAGGGTTTCTTTCTGCCCAAAATAATTGGGCCAATCGGGCCGTATAAATGAGCCTGTAATTGGGTCTATTGTAATTCGGGTTTGGGTCTGGTATTTGGCCTTTGTACTTGGACATTGGATTTGGACCATAAATGGACTGTTTTTTTTTATCATTAGTGGATTTTGGTTTTATTATTATTTGGGCCTAATTTGGGGTTTGTAAAAACAGGGTCAAAATGGGCTATTTTGGGATTGAATTATAATGGGTCATTTGGGTCTGTAAATTAGGTTTAGGGTCTGGACATTGGACATTTATTTGTTTTGGTTTTGTGTATTGGGCTCCTAATGGGCTTGCGAAATTTGGATGTTTTATGGACGATTTATTGGGTTTATTTTTTAATGGCTTTTGGTTTTATTATTTAATTTTGTTTCGTTTTTTGGCTCTTTACATGGGTATTGTGCCGGGCAAAATTTGGTTATTACAGCTGCCCCTCTTTGCTCATTGCCGTGAAACGATAATAGAGCAAAGACAAAAGAAGAACCAATTTTGCCCGGTCTTGGCGAGCTTGGGTTTATTGGTCCCTGTCTCCCTCGAACATCTTCAAACTCCACTGTAACCTGTTGCATTGATCCACTCTGCCACTGTCCCCACGAGATGACCCGTAGCCTCAATCTATTTTTCCTCGATCTTGTTTATGTTTAACTTGCTCCGATGTGACTTCAGGGCACGAAGAGAAGTGTACCTTCGATCTCCTAACTGTTCCATCGAGACTTTGATGAAATCTGGACTTTCCAAACTGTTTCATTCTTCTCGCAATATGAGTTGACCCTTTTCTTCTTCTTCTTCTTCTTCTTCTTCTTCTCCTTCTTCTTCTTCTTCTTCTTCTTCTTTTTTTTAGGGCATGAATTAAAAAACAAAAATCGAATGTACCTCGGCGTGCGACCCGAGGGGTTGCAAACGGAAATTAAAAAGCGAAAATTAAAAATACCTCAGCGTGCGACCCGAGGAATTGCAAACAGAAATTAAAAGTACCTCGGCGTGCGACCCGAGGCGTTGCGAAATGGAAATTTAAAAAGCGGAAATTAAAAATACCTCAGCGTGCGACCCGAGGCTCAACTCACCCCTTCGCACTATGAGTCGACTTTTGAACAGAAATTTAAAGACAGAAATTATATACCTCGGCGTGTCCCCGGGCTCAACTCACTTCTCGCTTTATGAGTCAATTTTTTTGAACAGAAATTTAAAGACAGAAATTAAATACCTCGGCGTGTCCCGGGGCTCAACTCACTTCTCGCTTTATGAGTCGATTTTTTTGAATAGAAATTTAAAGACAGAAATTAAATACCTCGGCGTGTCCCGGGGCTCAACTCACTTCTCGCTTTATGAGTCGACTTTTTTGAACAGAAATTTAAAGACAGAAATTAAATACCTCGGCGTGTCCCGGGGCTCAACTCACTTCTCGCTTTATCAGTCGATTTTTTTGAACAGAAATTTAAAGACAGAAATTAAATACCTCGGCGTGTCCCGGGGCTCAACTCACTTCTCGCTTCATGAGTCGACTTTAACAAAAATTGAAAATGTGTCGTCTGGTGGGACTCGGATGTCTTCCTTCTCTTTGGTTCGGTACAATCATCGTCAAAGTTTCTTGCTTCACTGGTGTACCTGTATGCGTCATGCGTGATGTTATCATGATATGCACGTGTTTGTCTTAAATGCTCTTATGCCTATATGATTAAGCCATGTGCTCTGGGCTCGTTTGTCATGTATCTCTCGTTATGATGACTTGTATTCATCGTTTCGATTCTTGACTTTTCTTTCGGGTTTTGTTCTCATTCTCAGGTTTTATGAGTAGTCTGCACTTCTCATATATCACCCATTTTGCTCCCTTGTTGAACTTTTGTTCTTGCTTTGAGGCTCTTATACTTACCGAGTTCTCATCCAGGTAATGCTCAACGTTCTTTTTGTTTAGAGTATGTAATTTCACTATTTACCATTTAAATGAACCAAACACGAGATGCATGAGAATGGCCAAGTAGGTATGAAGGAAATGCCTTACGTTCGTCTTTTTTTCAAAGCAACAAGCAAAGAAAATTGACAAGGGATGATTTGATAAGGAAAACATAAAAAAGAAAGTAGATTCAATTGTCACAAATGCTCTAGATATCCAACGTATGAACTTCTCCATGTTCCTTCATCCTGAATCTCTTCGAGTGAAGCTTCTTGCGTAGAAGATTCTGAGCTTCTGAGTCTGCTTCAAATATTACAATCTCGCCTTTGACTTCCTGTTCGAATCGCCCTTGCTCTCTGTTAGGACGCCTTTTCAGGTTTTCATCCTAATTTGTTTGTCAAACTACCCTTTTCGTTTTTTTTTTGTTTTTTTTCTTTACGTCAAGACGCCCTTTCAGGTTTTCATCTTGATCTTTTCTTTTTTCTCTTCTCCTTTCCCCCCTTTTTTTTAGGCATAGTACTTCTTCACGGCATCTGAGTTTACTGGATTCGGTACCTCTTTCCCATCCATCTCAGTAAGAATTAAAGCTCTGCCCGAGAAAGCCTTCTTTACGACATAGGGTCCTTCCCAGTTCGGGGCCCATTTTCCCCGAAAGTCTTTTTGTATAGGGAGAATCTTTTTCAGCACAAGTTCCCCTTCGCGAAATTCCCTTGGCCGTACCTTCTTGTCATGGGCTGTGATCATTCTCTTTTGATACATCTGCCCGTGACAGATTGCTCTCAAGCGTTTCTTTTCGATCAGATTCAGTTGATCGTATCGGGCTTGAACCCATTCTGATTCTTCTAATTTTGACTCCATCAAGACTCGTAAAGAGGGTATTTCCACCTCGACGGGCAGTACAGCTTCCATTCCATATACCAGAGAGAAAGGAGTTGCCCCTGTGGAGGTCCGCACACATGTGCGATATGCGTGCAGGGCAAATGGTAGCTTCTCATGCCAGTCTTTATATGTCTCCGTCATTTTCCCAATAATCCTTTTAGTATTTTTGTTGGCCGCTTCTACTACCCCATTCATCTTTGGGCGATAGGGTGAGGAATTGTGATGCTTTATTTGAAATTGCTCGCATACTTCCTTCATCATCTTGTTGTTCAGATTCAAAGCATTATCCGAGATGATCTTCTCAGGCAAACCGTATCGACATATGATCTCTTTTTTCAAGAACTTGCAAACAGCGTTCTTTGTCACATTTGCAAATGAAGCGGCTTCGACCCACTTTGTGAAGTAATCTATAACAACGAAGATGAATCTATGCCCATTGGAAGCTTTGGGGAAGATTGGTCCTATAACATCCATGCCCCACATAGAGAAAGGCCACGAAGAAGTCATGACGTGAAGGGGTGAAGGTGCTGCATGAATTTTATCGCCGTAAATTTGACATTTATGACACTTTCGTGCGTGGCGAATGCAGTCGCTTTCCATCGTCAACCAGTAATAACCGAGTCTCATGATCTTTCTAGCCATAGTGAAACCATTAGCGTGCGTTCCACAAATTCCTTCATAGACCTCTTCAAGTATCTTTCTGGCTTCGCTGTTATCCACGCATCTCAAGAGCACTTGATCCTTTCCCTTTTTGTACAGGATGTCCCCATCAAGAACAAATCCCGCTGCCATTCTTCTGATTGTTCTTTTGTCATTCTCGTTTGCTTGCCCGGGATACCCTTGGTTCTTGACATACTCTAGGATATCATGGAACCATGGCTGTCCATCTGCCTCTTTTTCAATGCTAAAACAATGCGCTGGGGCTTCATATATGCTCATCTGGAGAGGCATTATTTTCGTCTCTCGGTTTGCTTTGAACATTGAAGCCAAAGTGGCCAAAGCGTCAGCCAATTGGTTTTCTTCTCGTGGAAAGTAATTAAAGGTCACTTCCTCAAATTCTTTGACCAATTCCGCAACAAGATTGTGATACTTGACCAATTTCGAGTCTCTTACTTCCCAATCTCCGCGGATTTGGTAAATCACTAATGCCGAATCCCCGGATACCTTTAAGATCTTAATGTCTCGTTCGACTGCTGCACGAAGTCCCATGATGCAAGCCTCGTATTCCGCTATGTTATTGGTACAGAAGAAATTTAATCTGGCAGTGAATGGATAATGATTCCCTTCTGGTGACACCAAGACTGCTCCAATCCCATGCCCCAATGCATTCGAGGCACCATCAAAGCTCATCTTCCACAACTTCTCTTCTGACGATTCACATCCTTTTTCTGTAATACATATCAAGTCTTCCTCTGGGAAGTCCAATCTTAATGGCTCGTATTCCTCTGTCGTTCGAGATGCCAAGAAGTCGGCTATTGCGCTCCCTTTTATTGACTTTTGACTCACATAGGTGATGTCGTATTCTGATATAGGATCTGCCATCCTGCCATTCTTCCTGAGAGCGCAGGTGATTCCATCATGTACTTTATTGGGTCCAGCTTTGAAATCAACCATGTCGTATGATACAACATATATTGTCTGAGCCCTCGAGCTGCCCAGACTAGAGCACAACAGAACTTTTCAATTGACGAATATCTTGCTTCATATTCTGTGAACTTCTTGCTGAGGTAATAGATTGCCTTTTCTCTCTTCCCCGACTCATCATGTTGCCCCAGTACACAACCCGTTGAATTTTCGAACACCATCAGATATAATATTAACGGTCTCCCGAGAGTCGGTGGCACTAGCACCGAGGGGTTAGACAAGTATCGTTTTATCTTATCGAAAGCAGCTTGGCATTCTTCGTTCAATTCCCCAGGGTTGTGCTTCCGAAGGAGTCGAAAAATTGGGTCGCATTGGTTGGTAAGTTGAGCGATAAACCGAGCAATGTAGTTTAGCCTCCCTAGGAATCCTCTAACTTCTTTTTGTGTGCGCGGAGGCGGCAACTCTTGTATGGCCTTTATCTTGTCCGGATCAACTTCAATGCCTCTCTCACTGACGATGAAGCCCAGCAATTTCCCCGAGGTTACCCCAAATGTGCACTTGGCTGGATTGAGCTTCAGCTGGAATTTTCTCAGTCTTTCGAACAACTTCTTGAGGTTCCCAACATGCTCTCTCTCCCCTCGAGATTTGGTGATCATATCGTCTACATAGACTTCTATTTCCTTGTGCATCATATCATGAAACAGTGCTACCATGGCCCTCTGGTATGTTGCCCCGGCATTCCTTAGCCCAAACGGCATTACCTTGTAGCAGAATGTTCCCCACATTGTCGTGAATGTCGTTTTCTCCATATCTTCGGGAGCCATTTTGATTTGATTGTAACCCGAAAATCCATCCATGAAGGAGAAAAATGAGTGCTTTGCCGTGTTGTCTACCAATGTATCGATGTGTGGTAACGGGAAATTATCTTTAGGGCTCGCTCGATTCAGATCCCGATAATCCATGCACATTCGCACTTTACCGTCTTTCTTGGGTACCGGTACTATATTAGCCACCCATTCTGGATACTTGGAGACTTGTAGGAAACCAGCATCAAACTGTTTCTTGACCTCTTCTTTTATCTTTAGGAGCATTTCAGGCTTCATCCGCCTTAACTTCTGCTGAACAGGCTTGCATTCTGGCCTTAATGGGAGCCTATGGACCACTACATCTTCATTCAAACCTGGCATGTCCTGATACGACCATGCGAATACATCTTTGTACTCATGCAGCAAAGTGATCAAATCATGTTTGGTGTCCCCTGACATGGATGTCCCAACTTTCACTTCTTGCCTCCTTTCTTCGCTTCCCAAATTCACTGTCTCAAAAAGTTCTTGATGGGGTAGTATCTGTTTGTCTTCTCGCTCTATCATTCTTAGCAAGTCGGGGGACGAGACATAATCTCCAGCGTTTTCTTCAGCTTCGAATTCTCCTAAACAGACAGCTTGCTCGAAATCGATTCTAGGACTTGTAACAGGATCGTCCACATCGTCGATATCCGAGCACCTGAAAGATAAATGAAAAAGAAACTATAGAGGAATAGCAAGGAGTTGGGACACACAAACATAGCACCGTGGCATGACATGCAATATTCGTAGGTACGAATTATAAGAAAAGGGAATAAATATGAAGCCAATGAGAATGAAGGGACCATAACATAAATGCATCTCTTTTGAAGTTCATTTAAAAGATAAATTGCAGACATAAACTCTTGCAATAGTTTTCCCAATAACTTGGGGCATAAAAGGGGTAGACATTGAGGATTACTTTGGAGAGGCCCTAGAAACTACAAGAAGATCCTCGGCAGTCCAATTGTTCATCACAAATCCAGGCGGACTACGGTGTATCATTGAGATATCTTCCCTCGTGTCATTCGTTTTGTCGATGGCGTTTATACTGAAGCTATGGAAGTCCCTTTCGACCAATGACAGCGTGCTTCGTGCATTCTCACTTTCTGGGTACATCACTCCTACCGATGTGAACGTTTTTGACAAGGGCGGGTAAGTTATGGGCTCCCATTCTGCTTCTCGACCTGAAGCTCTTGCCATCCTCTTTTTCTGATCTTTTTGCAGTTGTTTCTTCCTTTGTTGCGCATCCGGCTTGAACCCTAAACCATATCGGGCCTTGTGGTGTGTCGGTATTAGCGCTCTAGCTATCCCTTGTTGGTATCTCCCTAAGCCTTTCCTTGCTCGGGCTCCTTTTCCCACCGTTAGTTTGATCCCCATCTTGGCATTCCTTGATAATCTAGGCATGGGAATCCTATTCCCCTCAGCCACGAATGTAGCGTTAATAAATTCGAGGGAACGGAATGAACATTCTACTGCATCTTTGTTTACTTTGATATAAGGCGTGACAGCATAAATAGATGCGACAATGTCTTCTTCGCCTTCGACCGTGATCAATCGATTATCCATGATGAACTTCACCTTTTGGTGGAGGGATGACGGAACTGCCCCAGCAGAGTGGATCCAAGGCCTCCCTAAAAGGCAATTGTATGACGGATTAATGTCCATGACATGAAATTCTACGTTATATGTGCAGGGGCCCACTTCTAGGGGAATTTCAATCTTTCCCATAACCTCTCGCCGTGTCCCATCAAATGCCCTTACCGCCGAATGACAAGGCCTTAGATAGGACATATCGACTGGCATCCTAGAGAGTGTGGCCAAAGGCATGACGTTGAGGGCGGATCCATTGTCGATGAGCACATTCGGCACTATGTAACCTTTGCAACTGGTCGTAATATGTAATGCCTTCACAGAGCCCCTACCGTTCGCTGGTATCTCATCATCACTAAATGAAATGAAATTATCTGCATTTAGATTGTTCACCCATCTGTCAAGCTTCTCTATAGATACATTGCTTTCTACGTAAGCTTGGTTGAGCACTTTTAGTAGGGCGTTCCGATGTGACTCTGAGTTCAACAATAGGGATAACACCGAGATTTTTTGCCGGTTGTTTGCTTAATTGTTCCACGATGCTGTATTCGCTGTGCTTGATGAATTTCAAGAATTCACGGGCTTCCTCCTCATTAACAGGTCTTTTAAAGTCCAACTCTGGCTGTTCTTCAACGTCCATATCAGACTCAAGCGTCGGTGCCTTGCCTCTCTTATTCAAGTCGGTAACTTCTTTCTTTGGTTCAGCCCTTTCAGGGGAATAACACCTCCCACTGCGAGTAAAGTGTCCTACTCGACCGATATCTCCAGCCACGACTTTTGGCTTTTCGGGTGCGACAATGTTAACATTGTACTTCCATGGTACCACCCTATCGTCCTTGTAGGGGAACGGAGAAGGCACTTGGATTATCATCTTTGGCTTCACATTTTCCTTATTTGCTTCGTAGTATATTACCAAAGGTCGATCGGCACTGTAAGGGGGGCCTGATGATTGGCCCTCAGACGTACATATATCATTTTCCTCGGCTTCGTCTATTTTATCAAGGATCTCGACCTCCCTGTTGTTCATCATGTCTTGGAGCAGTTTCCTGAATTCTTCGCAGGATTGGATGTCGTGCCCTTCGGTACCATGAAAGATACAAAAACTTGGTCCTTCCACACTTTCTTCTTCGAAGCTTTTACGGGAATGACTGAATAACCCATGTTCCTTCATCACCTTCCAGACCTTTCGCAAGGGTGTTTTTATTTTGGAGACGTAGCTCTTAGCTCGCCGCGTGTCTTCCTTTATCACTGCGCTCACATTCCCTTCGGTATGGTTAGGGAGTGGGTTTCCCGCCACGTTACCAGTACCGTCGAACCATAAGATCCCGGCATCAATGAGATGTTGAACCCTTTCCTTGAAGGCTATACAATTTTTCGTGGAATGCCCTTGGTTTCCCCCATGATACATGCAACTAGTATTGGGATCGTACCATTTCGGGTATGGCGGTTTCAAGGGTGCCATATAATACGGGGATATTAATTGTTTTTCCAGCAACTTTGGGCACAGTTCTCCGTATGATACAGGAATAGGGGTGAGTCGAGGTTTTTCAGGATTGGGTCTCACCGGTCTTTGTTCGTGTCTGGGTTGGCTTGGAGCAGGCGCGTTATTAGATGGGAACATGGTGAATGGGCGTTGGTTATTCGTGTTATAGATAGGGTAAGAAGGAGGTGCTTGATAATAAAAGGTTTTGGGGATGGTAGTAGAAATTTGGAGGTGGGCGAAAACTGAGGTCGTGGTTGGATTGGGTACGAATTAGCGGCGTAGTGATTCCCGGTCCCCACCATATGGGCCTAGGGCTCTTTCTTTTTTGCAGGCGCTGGCCTTTTCAAGCTTTCAGACCCTTCCATCCTTCCGTTCTTGATGCCGTTTTCGATGAGTTCTCCGGATATTACGACATCCGCGAAGTCCTTGGTGGCATTTCCTACCAGCTTGTCGTAGAATGGCGCTTTTAAAGTGTTGATAAAAAGGACTGTGACCTCAGTTTTGGTCAGTGGGGGTTCCACTTGAACCGAGACGTCTCTCCATCTTTGAGCATATTGTCTAAAGGTTTCTGATGGCTTCTTTTCCATCATCTGTAATGTTAGTCGGTCAGGTGCTATGTCGGAGACGTGCTTATATTGCTCACAGAATGCTGTAGCTAAGTCATCCCATGATTGGATCCTCTCCCTGCCTAGCTGATTATACCACCGAAGGGCGGACCCGATCAAGCTCTCTTGAAAGCAGTGTATCAACAGCTTATCTTCATCTTCATGACCGGCCATTTTTCGACAAAACATGGTGAGATGTGCCTTTGGACACCTTGTTCCATCATATTTTTCAAAGTCTAGTGCTTTAAATTTTGGAGGTAAGACCAGACCGGGAACCAGACTAAGCTTTTTGGCACTCATCGCAGAAGAGACTCTAGTTCCTTCTATCGTCCTGAGCCTTTCTTCCAAATCCTTGTACTTGTCCTGAGCCTCCTGATCCTTCATTTTTAACTTGGCTAGTTCCATAGGATCGTCGAAATCTGGGACCATAGGGTCATTAGGGTTAGCTCCTTGGTTGGGGGCGAATACTCCTTGCCTTAGACGGGCAGGTGGTGGTACAAGTGGTTGTTCTAGGCCTGTAAATTCCTTTTGAGGCCAACCTCCATGAGGTGGAGTGTACCCTGGGGGATGGTCTTCGCTTTCTTCCCCGGTACTAGCGGCAGGATCTTTTCCTTTGTTTGATATCCCATTCATCATCAACGTCATTTGGGCCATCATATCCCGTTGAGCCTCTATCATTTGGTCTTTCAATTCTTGCTGAAACTTCGTCATCTGCTCTTGTATATCTTTCTGAAATTGTTCGTATCTTTGGTCCATTGCTTTCGCCTTACGACGAGTGTTGTAGTAATGCACAATAGGTTGGTTTTCATCGGTTTCCAGGGTAACTTCTTCTGTCATGATTTTTAACCAATTAGGCTCCCTTTTTGATGCAAATAATGCGATGTATGCGAATGGATGAAATGTAATGCAAATGCATGTAATGGATGCAAAATGAAAGAAAGGTGTTGACTTAATTCAATTCCATTAGATAAACTTTACTAGAAAACAAATTTCCTTTCATAGAACGGACGATTACATATACGACTTTGCCCTAATGCCTAAATCTTTAACTTTCCTAAGAAGCCACGCCAGACTTTGGCCTCGTTCCGATCTTGACTCGTACATCAGGCTTAACGTATCAGCCCGAACTGCCAAGGCTCGCAGATGATCAGCCATCTCTCGGATTTAAGCCACGGCTTCGCCCATTACATAGTCTCTGTTTCTGATCTGTTCTCGAGAATGGTGGAGCTGTTCCTTCCAATATTCATCGTTTGCTTTGAAGAGTTCGACCCGAATTTTGCTATCTTGTAATGCAGTCTCGAGCTCCTCTATCTTTCCTCTCATCTCCTCGATTTTGTTTTGACTGGATCTTAATTCGACTACTGAGTTGCGACTACGGTGCAGATGCAGTGATTTTTCTAATTCTGCTACCTGGGCGCATAACTTCTCCTTTTCGCTTTGGCTTTCTAACAGGCTCTTTTTCAATGCATCCTCTCGTGCTCGAGCATCTTGAAATTTTTTCTCCCACTGATTGACTCTAGACTTTTCTTCTTTAATTTCCTGTCGCCATTGTTCCGATGTCTTCCCCAAATTGACAGTTCTAATGGACAAGCGTAGCTTCTTATAGTCCGTCTTTAGGCTGTCCAAATCCTCTTCGGCCTTATTCTTTCCTTTTTTAAATTTTTCGGCCTCGAACTTGTGGAGATCAACATCTAACCCCAACTGCATCTTTTCCTCTTCTAGCTGCTCTATTCTTTTACCCAGTTCCCGGCTCCTTCTCTCGAAATCTTGCTTGATAATCTCCAATTCAGATGGGATTACTTGCAGCTGCTCTTCTACTGGTCGAGCATTCCCTTGGGTTGGCCTTGGGACGTTGTCATTGACTCTTTTGGCCCACCATCGATCGTACTCAGGCGTAATCATTGGCCTTATGGCGAGTCTCTTCATTTTCCGAGTTCGAGTCCATGCATCTGATATCTCACGCACTTTCTTCTTATAATTATCGTCCTTGTACGAAAATTCACACTGGGCTAATCCATGTGTCGCCGGTATGAATTGCCTCGATTGATACTGCCTCATTACTAGCAATGGGGCGTACCCAACAGCTCTCCATATCCCGAGTAAAGGGACCCAGTCGAACTCTCCGCATCGATACAAGATCTCGTCAGGGATCATCCATAGAGTCTTCCATTCTACATCTTCCACTTGCAAATTTTGGAGGATCGCTATCCATTTCTCTCCTGATAGGTCGTCCCGCCTTGGCGTATCCGCTAATTTTTTTTAGAGGGGAGTAGTTTTCAAAAAAGACTTTGCATGAGACTTTTTCTATCTTCCAGAAATGGCAATGGAACCATGATAGCAACAGTTGTGCACATCCTATGAACCTCCCTTCGCCCGCTCTTCGGCAAGCGTTCAATGATCTGAAGGTTTCAGCCAGAATTGCGGGGACGGGTGTGACTCCCTTGTCGAGTTTATCAAATAGGTCCGAGACCGCATCCTCTATGTGCCCTAATGCTTTGGGGAAGATGACCAAACCATAGATGCTTAGAGCGAAGACGTCGACCCTCTTTTTCTTATCAGGATGTGCCAAGATCAAGTCCCTCAAGTGTTTCCATGGAATGCACTTACAATCTCCTTTTTGTTTGATCTGGGCCGTAATCCATTGCTCACTCATTCCTGTGATGTTCATTAGCCTTTTTGAGAATGCCGGCACATTAGCAAACCTTGAATATGCCTTATCAGTTTGAATTCTCGGGCATCGAAACAAAGCTGTGTACTCTTCTATAGTTGGCACCAAATCCACCTTTCCAAAAGTGAAGCAACTATAAGCGGGGTTCCAAAACTGGGTAATGGCTCGAAGTAGGTACTCGTCTACCTTGATATCCAGCAAATAGTGCAGATCACCGTAATTATGGTAGAACAGTTGTTTGTCCTCATTGCCCTGGGAATCCCATATTTCCTTTAACTCCCGCAGGTCATTTTGAGCCACACTAACGCGGATGAAATCCTATAACTCTGATTCATGCCCCACTGTCAGGCTATCTCCTTTTTCTTGCTGTATTCTTTCGGACCACACTTGAACGGCCGCATTATCCTCCACTCTATCGAGAAACCCCTTTTCCATGTTAAGCTTTTCTATCTAGTAACCGAATGTGGGTCAACACCTTCTTATGATGAAATGCCATGCAATAACAGCAAAACACAACAAGTTAGTACCAGTACAAGAACTTAAAATGAACAGGAAATGATCGAACTCCTATTTAAGGTAACAACTAGGGTTTACGCGGCTCTATCTATGACGGGCTCTTAAGTCTCTTTATATGTGGTTTGGTTCTAAAGTATGGGTACCTGAACCAGCAGATTCCTCGATCCTCACCCATTATAGGCTCATATGGACCGAGTTCAGTTCAGGGGAATACATTTCCCTATGGCTGCACGGAGATAAAAATCTCACGAAGACATAGGTACGGATGTATCCCGGAAGCGATCCACTCTCTTGCACGGAGGTAAAAACCTCACGAAAGAGTAGCTTCTCACTCCCACTTAAGGGTGCGACCACAACGGTCATGCAATGCAATGCCAAAGTATTTCACGAGACTCGACGTTATAGCACAAGCAAATGCATCAAAGAGAAACATAATTTTTCAAAGCAGTTTTTCGAAATTTCGATCAAAGGGACAAAAATCAATCAATTTACGGCCTGACTCTCAAAGTCCCCAGTGGAGTCGCCAAGCTGTCGTAACCATTTTTTGACAAAACGGAAATCGACATTGGTTTTGAAAATGAAAACAAAAGGGAGTCGCCACCGATCTTTTATTAGGTGTGACCGGGTCACCTTTATTTTAATAAAACATTTTGATTTACGAAAACAATGTTTTGGTCTACGAAAATTTGAGAAAATAGGCTCGGGAGTCGGTTACGTGCGAGGAAGGGTTAGCACCCTCGCAACGCCCAAAATTGGTACCGAATTGATTAATTAATGTCCCAATGTCGAAAGTTGAAAATTTTGAAAAGAATTTAAAAATCAATCTCTTTCTGAAATATTTTAGTTTTCCTCGGATTTAATATCGAGATTTTCTTGTTCTGAAGGAATAAAATATCACATCCAGTACATAGGACACGATGATTTTAATCTTCAAATCCAAGATCGTCTCTCAATTCCCGAGACTCGCGCATTAAAAATATCAAGAGGATATTCGATTATTTGGTCAAGCGGGGAATCGAAACCCAACACGTAGGGCACGGTCCCTCGGGTTTCCAAACATAGAACATTGCCGTATTTTGAAAGATTTTTGGGTTTCGAATAATTCATAAAGACTTTAGGTTGGGTTTTAAAGAAACATGATTCAAAATACGAACGGGATTATGCAACGAAGAGAACGATATTGTCACGCGAATTTGGCGTCACACATGTAACACACATCAAATCTTTAGCCTACAATTTTAACATGTATGAATAAATATGACGATAATAGAACAAAAATACGTGGGCACGAAATCACATGTAATGAACTATAATATCATGACAATACAAATGGATGAATTATGGCACATGCAAAAGCAATAATTAAATAACATACATCATCTAAGAAATAACGTTAATAAACAAAGACCAGCGAACAAAACGATTTAAAGAAGGAACACATAAAACGATTTAAAAATAATTGACAAAAACAATTTTAAGTCGGGATCACAGAATAAAAAGTAATACACGAAGTAGTTTTAACGGTGTAAAAAAAAAACAAATAAATAAAACAAATTAATGTAACAATACATAGTTTAACAAAGCTGATATATAAACACGAGATAAAAGATAATAATAATAATAATAATAATAATAATAATAATAATAATAATAATAATAATAATAATAATAACAATAATAATATTAATAATATAGTAATAATAATAATAATAATAATAATATAAGTTTTAAGGAAGACAAGTGAATAAATAACTTTATTAAACGGGTGGAGGATTATATTGCAACTGGACTAAAGATCAGGGGGCTGAGATTGCAATAAATCCAAAAGGGGCGCCAAGGACCATAACGTCTAGCGCATCAGCTCGCGGGGACCAAATGGATGAATAACCCAACCCCTGAGCGCCGCGTTTTAACCCGTACCAAATTGACATAGCGCATATCATTCAGGGCCAAAATTGCGAACTCCAAAGAAGTTCAATTAGACGGACTTAAAGAAAGGAACAAAAGGGGAGGACCCCTAGCGCAAATTTCCCATTGAAGGGACATGCGCACTTTCTGGAAGTCCAAGAGGCACCGTTTGTTCTGCTTGTTACCCCTTTTTTCCTCTTTTCATTTAATTCTTTTTTTTGAAAGTAACAGAGCACCCCCATCCCTATGTTTCTTTTAGACGACAAAAGGGGTGCCATCGTTTCTCTCAACGCCCGACTATCAGGCTCCCCTTTTCTGACCGTAGAGGGATCTCCGTCGACGGATTGCGGGGAGACGACACGACCGAGGGGTGACTCCAGTAAGCCCTTTTTGTTTTTCATTTTTTTATTATTGTTTGTGAGAGATTTAAACCAACCAAAACTCGAAGTAAAAGAAACGAGAATAGCAGTAATAATGAGTAGAAAATGAATCTAAACCTTCTTCTTTGTTTCTTTTTTTGATTTCTTTTGATTTTTCGGTGTCTCTAAAAGACCGAAGGCACAAGATTTGCTTCGGTTTACCCCGATCCCTTTTCCCTTCCTTTCTTTTATTTTTCGTTGATCCTCCCCCTTTACAAAGGTTTCTTTTTGATTTTCTTTTTTGTATCCGTAAAAAAAGAAAAAAACGAACCCCTTACAACGGGTTTTGCTTCGATTTTTATAACCGAAGCACATATTTCATTTTTTTCTATTTCTGCTTTTTTTCTTGTTTTTCCTGTCGTTGTTGTCTTATTTTCTTTGTCTCGTTGCTTGGTCTTCTCTTCTCCTTGCAGGTACCCGAGGCGCGTGCAGGTGCGGGTGATGGGCGAAGATGGTGGGAACCGACAGCAGTGTGCGTGGGTTCTTGATACGAGGCGCGCGGGGAGGAGCGCTAGTGGAGTTGGCAGAGGCGTGGTGCGTAGTGGAGGCACTTGTGCGGTGCAACGGTTATCCCTGAAACCCTAGGGTTTCTTTCTGCCCAAAATAATTGGGCCAATCGGGCCATATAAATGGGCCTGTAATTGGGTCTATTGTAATTCGGGTTTGGGTCTGGTATTTGGCCTTTGTACTTGGACATTGGATTTGGACCATAAATGGACTGTTTTTTTTTATCATTAGTGGATTTTGGTTTTATTATTATTTGGGCCTAATTTAGGGTTTGTAAAAACAGGGTCAAAATGGGCTATTTTGGGATTGAATTATAATGGGTCATTTGGGTCTGTAAATTAGGTTTAGGGTCTGGACATTGGACATTTATTTGTTTTGGTTTTGTGTATTGGGCTCCTAATGGGCTTGCGAAATTTGGATGTTTTATGGACGATTTATTGGGTTTATTTTTTAATGGCTTTTGGTTTTATTATTTAATTTTGTTTCGTTTTTTAGCTCATTACATGGGTATTGTGCCGGGCAAAATTTGGTTTTTACAAAATTGATAGAAATTTGCTAAGCATTGCTCAACTGCTTGAGAAAGATTATTCAGTCATGTTCAAAGGAAAAGAATGCCAGATTACTAATCCGAATGGATCAAACCTCATGACAGTCACAATGACTGATAAATGGTTTGAGGTTAACTGGTCAAGTGGCTCAAACTTGGCCTACACAGCCTCAACAGAAAAGTCCAAATTGTGGCACCAAAGGCTTGGTCATACCAATGACAAACCAATGGCTAAAAATGATCAATCAAGATCTGGTTGAGAACTTCACCAACTCAGTTGAGAAGGAGAAGAATGAACCAAAGGCAGTTTCTAAAAATCTTGCATCAAATCAAGTTGAAGCTGTTCGAAATGGTCCTGAAATGGACATTAATGACATACCAGTCAGGGGCACAAGGACCTTGGCTGAGATTTATGAAAATGCACATACTGCCATAGTCGAATCAAGCAACTTTGAAGAAGCTAAGGTAGATGAAAGATTGAAACAGAATCCTCAAGCCTGGTATGCTCAAATTAACAGTTATCTGGCTGATTTGGGAATTGAAAAAAGTGTTAGTAAACCAACACTATATGTCGTAACCATTTTTTGAAGAAAACGGGAATCGAACTTGGGCCTTGAAAATGGATAAAACGGGAGTCGCCACCGACCTTTTATTAGGTGTGATCGGATCACCTTTTTGCTTTAATAAAAGATTTGGTTTACTAAAACAATATTTCTCGGTCCGCGAAGTTTTGAGAAATCGAGCTCGGGAGTCGGTTACGTGCGAGGAAGGGTTAGCACCCTCGTCACGCCCAAAATTGGTATCGATTTGATCAATTAATGTCCTTATGTCGAAAATTGAAAATTTTAAAGGAATTTAAAAATTCGACCCTTTTTAGAAATATTTGCGTTTTCTTGAATTAAACCAAGATTTTCTCGTTTCGAAGGAATAAAATATCACATCCAATACTTTAGGACACGATAGTTTAAATCCTCAAGCCCAAGATCATCTCATGGTTTTCCCGAATTGCAAATCAAGACTTTCTCACTCCAAAGGAATTAAAATATCACATCCAATACTTTAGGACACGATAATTTAAATCCTCGGATCCAAGATCATCCCGTAATTTTTCAAACCAAAGATCGAGATATATTCGTTCCGAAAGAATAAAATATCATACCCAATACTTTAGGACACGATATCTTGAATCCAAGTCCATCTCAACACTATCGATTTACATAGAATGACGCAAACGAAAATGATCGTAAAAATGTCGAAACACAAACAAAGAAATAAAATAAAAGTATTAAAAATAAAAACAAAACAATGTCAATAATAATAATAATAGTAGTAGTAAACATAATAATAATAGTAATAACAATAATACAAGATATGTACAATATAATACTATATAATAATAATAACAATAATAACAATGCTAAATATGTACAGTATAAGAATATATAGTAATGATAATGATAATAATAGCAAACATAATAATAATAATAATACGAGATATATGTACTATAATAATATAAGTGCAATAATCATAATAATATAATATTAATGATAATATATAAAAATAATAAAATAATAATAACAAGAGTAAATACATATATATAGCTAATAATACTGATGTTGGTAACTAATATAATAATAATATAATAATAATAATAATAATAATGGTATAGTAACAATAATGATAATACTAAAATAATAATTATACAGTAAAAAAAGGAATAATAGGACTAAATTGGGTTTAAAACAAAACTTCAGGGGGAGATTTGAAATAAATAAAAGACGGAAGGGCCCATTTGTGATGCGCCTGAGAAGTGGGGGGACTAATATAGGTAATAACCCCTATCTGAAAACGTGAAACGTGAGCGAGGACCAAATTACAAACCAAATAACTTTCCGAGGCCAATTTAAAGAGAATGAAAACTTTATTGCGAGAATATAAACGGGCGGAGGGACCTGGGGCGCAATTAGCCCCTCGAAGGGGGGACGCGCGGATCCTGAGTCGGATCCGGGTCAACGCGCGGACCCCCCCATTGTTACGGCGCCGTTTTAACCTTAATATAAAATTAGATTTCACCCCTTTTTTTTTCATTTGCAGCTCACTTTTAAAAAAGAAAGGGCTTCCCCTCTCCCTTTTCTCTCTTCAGGTCTGAGGAGGGGATTCCCGGCGATCCACGCCGCCGCCGATGTCGCCGTGCGTGGTGGCCGGAAAAGGTAAACTCTTCCCTTTTTTTTTTATGAAATATGTATATATATGTATGTGTTTAAAGATCAAAGAAAAATGAAAATCTAAGTGTGTATATAAACGGATTCGACAAGAAGAAAAAGAAGACCCAAAGAAAAATCACCTTTTGCTCACTCTTCTTTTTTGTATTGCTTGTTTTTTTTTTTACTTTTTAATGCTGAAATTTCTTTTATTTCGGAAGCCGACCCCTGTTACAATGTTTTCGTTTGGTTTTTATAACCGGATCTGAAGTGGAAAAATAAAAAATACAATAGATTCCCTCTTGTTGTTTGTTTCTCCTGTTTTCTGGCCCCTTTTCTCGCGTGTTTGCAGGTGTTAGTGGAGGCAGAGGCGATGGTGGGGAGCAGTTGGACGTGGTGCTGCGGCGCTAGTGGGGTGGCAGACAAAAGGTCGTGGGGGGTTGCGACGCAGAGATGGCGCGCGTGCCCCTACGCGCGCAGCGCTAGGGTTAGGGGGTTAGGGTTCGGTTGGCTGAAATGTTTTAGGCTGAATGGGCTAGGGTTTGGTTGTATTTGGGCTTTGTGGGTATGGGCTGCTTTTGGGTTAAAATTGGGTTAGGGTATTTGGGCTTAATGTCTGGGTCTGATTTTATTTTAATTGGTTTTGTGTATTGGGTTTATGGACTGTAATTTTGGACATTTCCTTATTTTTTTTTTTTTTTGCTGAATTTGGGTTGTGAATGGGCCCACGGGCAAAATTGGTTATTACAGCTGCCCCTCTTTGCTCATTGTCGTGAAACGAGAATAGAGCAAAGACAATAGAAGAACCAATTTTGCCCAGTCTTGGCCAAGCCTTGACTTGTTGGTCCTCGTCTTCTTTAAACAGCTTCAAACTCAACTGTAACTTGTTGTTTCGATCCACTTCACCGTTTCGTTATATCTTTAGGGAGATAACATTTCCTATTCCATTGCTTCTTCAAGGGCACAGTAACTAGTGCCTTGATCGGCTTCGATGTGATTTCAGGGCTTTGATCTTCTCCACCGGGACTTCGAGGAAATAAATCTGAATTCTACTTCCTTACTATCTTCGGGGAGACCTCGATCTTCATTCTACTCCACTGCTACTTCCGAGAGATATGGCCTGTAGCTTTATTTTGCTCTTGCTCAATCTTCTTTGTCCACTGGAACTTCTTTGTCAGATTTGCTCAAAGTGACTTCAGTCTTCCGTCTGTAAGTGCCTCCGCGTGTGTCCCGAGGCTCAACCCTAACTGAGATTTTTCCTTTTCTTTCGATTTTTTCTTTTTTTTTCAAATTTTTTTTAAGACAGAAATTGAAAAGCAGACATTGGAAATACCTCGACGGAGTAATACGATTTGATTCTTGAAAATAGAAATTGAAGAACAGAAATTGAAAACAGAAATTGAAATGCCTCAGCATGCGACCTGAGGAGTTGATTCAAACAGAAATTGAAAAATAGAAATTGAAATGCCTCAGCGTGCGACCTGAGGGGTTGATTCGAATAGAGATTGAAAAACAGAAATTAAAAATGCCTCAGCGTGCGACCTGAGGAGTTGATTCGAACAGAAATTGAAAAACAGAAATTAAGAATGCCTCATCGTGCGACCTGAGGAGTTGATTCAAACAGAAATTGAAAAAGAAATTGAAATGCCTCAGCGTGTGACCTGAGGAGTTGATTCAAACAGAAATTAAAACAGAAATTGAAATGCCTCAGCGTGCGACCTGAGGAGTTGATTCGAACAGAGATTGAAAAACAGAAATTAAAAATGCCTCAGCGTGCGACCTGAGGAGTTGATTCAAACAGAAATTAAAACAGAAATTGAAATGCCTCAGCGTGCGACCTGAGGAGTTGATTCAAACAGAAATTAAAGAACAGAAATCAAAAATGCCTCGGCGTGCGACCTGAGGGTCTGAGTTTTTGCAAACCGTAATTGAAAAATAGAAATTGAAATACAGAAATTAGAAATGCCTCAGTGTGCGACCTGAGGAGTTTATTTTAGAAAACGTATCATCTGGTGGTATTCGGATGCTTCTTTCTCCTTGGTTCAGTGCCGTTATTATCTAAACGTCTTGCTTTACTGGTGTACCTGTAAGTGATGCGTGATGATGTCATGATATGCATGCGTTTGTCTTAAATGCCTACATGATTATGCCATGTGTCTTGGGCTCATTGTCGTGTGTTTCTTCTTGTTACGACTCTCATGATGACCTGCATTCACTGCTTCGACTCTTGACTTTCCTCAGGCTTTGTAATCCGTGTTTCTCGTTTTTTTCTTTTTTTTGCCCCTTGTTGAACTTTTTCCTTGCTTTGAAGCTCCCGTACTTTCCCAATTCTCATCCAGGTAATGCTCCGTATTCTTTTCGTTTAGAGTGTGTAGTTTCACTATTTATCTCCAAAATGAAACATAAATAAAATGCATGAAAATGGCAAAGTAGGCATGAAAGGTGTTCCTCGTATCTATATTTATTTCAAAAGCAACAAGCAAAGAAAATTGACAAAGAATGACTCGATTAAGAAAGCATTATAAAAGGAAAACAGGTTCAGTTGTCGTAAGTGCTCTAGATATCCGACGTATGAACTTCTCCATGTTTCTTCATCCTGAATCTTTTCGAGCAAGATTTTTCGTGTAGAAGATTCTTGAGCTTCAGAGTCCGTTTCAATACTATAATCTCGCCGTTTGACTCTTTGTTCAAACCATTCCTGCTTTTTCGGACCAAATTTGCTTCCTTAGGATGCCCTTTCGGTTTTTTTTAGGCGTAATATTTCTTCACGGAATCTGAGTTTACTGGATTTGGTAACTCCTTCCCATCCATTTCAGTGAGAATCAAAGCTCCACCTGAGAAAGCCCTTTTTACGACGTATGGTCCTTCCCAATTCGGTGCCCATTTTCCTCGAAATTCCCTTGGCCGTACTTTCTTGTCATGGGCTGCGATCATTCTCCTTTGGTACATCTGTCCGTGACAAATTGCTTTCAAGCGTTTTTCTTCAATCAGATTCAGTTGGTCATATCGAGTTTGAACCCATTCAGATTCTTCTAGTTTTGACTCCATTAAGATTCGTAGAGAGGGGATTTCCACCTCGATAGGTAGCACAGCTTCCATTCCATAGACTAGAGAGAAAGGAGTTGCCCCCGTAGAGGTCCGCACACACGTGCGATATGCATATAGGGCAAATGGTAGCTTCTCGTGCCAGTCTTTATACGTCTCAGTCATTTTTCCAATGATCTTCTTAATATTCTTGTTAGCGGCTTCTAACGCTCCATTCATCTTTGGACGATAGGGTGAGGAATTATGATGCTTGATTCGAAATTTCTTGCACACTTCCTTCATCATCTTGTTGTTCAGGTTTAAGGCATTATCTGAGATGATTCTCTCAGGCAAACCGTATCAGCATATGATCTCCTTTTTTAAGAATCTGCACACTGTTGTCTTTGTCACATTAGCAAACGAAGCAGCGTCTATCCATTTTGTGAAGTAGTCTATGACCACAAAAATGAATCGATGTCCATTAGAAGATTTCGGTGAGATTGGCCCTATAACATCCATTCCCCACATAGAAAAAGGCCACGGAGAAGTCATGACATGAAGGGGTGAAGGTGCTGCATCAATTTTATTGCCGTAAACTTGACATTTGTGGCACTTTCGCGCATGATTAATGCAGTCGCTTTCCATTGTCAACCAGTAGTAACCGAGTCTCATAATCTGCCTGGCCATAGTGAAGCCATTGGCGTGCGTTCCACAAACTCCTTCATGGACCTCCTCGAGTATCTTTCTGGCTTCAAGAGTATCCACACATCTAAGGAGCATTTGATCTTTCCCTCTTTTGTATAGGATGTCCCTATCAAGAACAAATCCCGCCGCCAATTTTTTGATCGCTCTTTTGTCGTTCTCGTTTGCTTGCTCGGGATATCTTTGATTCTTGACATATTCCAAGATATCATGGAACCATGGTTGTCCATCTGCTTCGTTTTCAATGTGAAAACCAATGCGCAGGGGCCTCATATATGCTCATCTGGAGAGGCATTATTTCTGTTTCTCGGTTTGCTTTGAACATTGAAGCCAAGGTGGCCAGGGCGTCAACTAATTGGTTTTCCTCCCGTGGGAAGTAACTAAAAGTCACTTCTTTGAATTCTTCAACCAATTCTGCAACAAGATCGCGATATTTGACTAACTTTGAGTCTCTTACTTCCCAATCTCCACGGATTTGGTAAATTACCAATGCCGAGTCCCCGGAGACTGCTAAGGCCTTAACGTTCGGCTCGATAGCTGCGCGAAGTCCCATGATGCAAGCCTCATATTCCGCTATGTTATTGGTACAGAAGAAATTTAATCTGGCAGTAAAGGGGTAATGATCCCCTTCTGGTGACACTAAGACTGCTCCGATCCCATGTCCCAACGCATTTAACGCGCCATTAAAACTCATCTTCCATGATCTCTCTTTCGACGATTCACATTCTTTTTCCGTAACGCATATCAAGTCTTCATCTGGGAAGTCGAATCTCAATGGCTCGTATTCCTCTGTTGTTCGAGTTGCTAAGAAGTCAGCTATTGCGCTCCCTTTAATCGATTTCTGGCTCACGTACACGAAGTCATACTCCGATAGTAGGACCTGCCATCGTGCCATTCTTCCTGAGAGTGCAGGTGATTCCATCATGTATTTTATTGGGTCCAGCTTTGAAATCAACCACGTCGTATGATACAGCACATATTGTCTAAGCCTCCGAGTTGCCCAGACTAGAGCACAACAGAATTTTTCGATTGACGGATACCTTGCTTCATACTCCGTGAATTTCTTACTGAGATAATAGATCGCCTGTTCCCTTTTTCCGGACTCATCATGTTGCCCCAGGACGCAACCCATTGAGTTTTCGAACACAGTCAGATATAGTATCAGTGGTCTTCCAGGAGTCGGTGGTACTAGCACCGGAGGACTAGACAAATACTGCTTTATCTTGTCAAAAGCCTCTTGACATTCCTCGTTCCATTCTCCCGAATTGTGTTTTCAAAGGAGTCGAAAAATCAGATCACACTGCTTGGTGAGTTGGGCAATGAATTGAGCGATGTAGTTCAGTCTCCCTAGGAATCCTCTGACTTCCTTTTATGTACGCGAGGGCGGTAGTTCTTGTATGGCCTTTATTTTATCTGGATCAACCTCGATACCTTTCTTGCTAACGATGAACCCCAGTAACTTTCTAGCCCCGAAGGTACATTTGGCTGGGTTAAGCTTCAGTTGGAATTTTCTCAGTCTTTCGAACAACTTCCGGAGGTTCTCGACATGCTCTCTTTCCCCTCGAGATTTGGTGATCATATCGTCGACATAGACTTCTATTTCCTTGTGCATCATGTCATGAAACAATGTTACCATGGCTCTCTGGTATGTCGCCCCGGCATTCTTTAGTCTGAATGGCATCACTTTGTAGCAGAATGTCCCCCACATTGTCGTGAATGTAGTTTTCTCCATATCCTCGGGAGCCATCTTGATTTGATTGCAGCCCGAAAATCCATCCATGAAGGAGAAAAACGAGTGCTTCGCCGTGTTATCTACTAATGTATCAATGTGTGGCAACGGGAAATTATCTTTAGGGCTTGCTCGATTCAAATCATGGTAATCCACGCACATTTGCACTTTGCCGTCTTTCTTCGGTACTGGGACTATATTAGCTACCCATTCAGGATATTTAGAGACTTGTAAGAAGCCAGCATCAAATTGTTTCTTGACTTTTTCTTTTATCTTCAAAAGCATTTCAGGTCTCATTCGTCTTAACTTCTGTTGAATGGGCTTGCATTTCGGTTTCAGTGGGAGTCTATGGACCACTACATCTTCGTCCAAACCCGGCATGTCCTGGTACGACCAGGCGAATACATCTTTATACTCTTGGAGCAAGGCGATCAAGTCACGTTTGGTGTTCTCTAAGATGGAGGTCCCAATCTTCACTTCTTGCCTCTTTTATTTATTTCCCAAATCACTGTCTCGATAGACTCTTGATGGGGTAGAATCTGTTTATCTTCTTGTTCTATTATCCTTAGTAAGTCAGGAGAGGAGACATAATCTTCAACATCTTCTTCAGCCTCGAATTCTCCCACACAAATGGCTTTCTCGAAGTCGATTTTAGGACTTGTAATAGGATTGTTCATGTCGTTGATATCCGAGCACCTGAAAGGTGAATAGAAAGAAAACTATAGAGGGGTATCAAAGTATTGGAACTCACAAGCATGATATGAGATATATGTAAGGACAGGCTATGAGAAGAGGGAATAAATCGTGACAAAATGCATATCCATTGATGTTTATTTAAAAGATAAATAGCAAACATGATTACTCATAACGGACTCCCCTTATAACTTAGGGGCATACAAAAAGTTAATACTGAGCATTACTCCGGAAGGGATTTGGAAACTACAAGGAGATCCATGGCAGTCCAATTGTTCAAAGTGAATCCTGGAGGACAAGGGCATATCATCGAAGCATTTCCAATCGCATCATCCCCTTTGTCAATAACATTTATACCGACATTCTGGAAATCCCTTTCGATTGATAACATCATGCTTGGTACACTATCTCTCCCCGGGTACATCATTCCTGCCGATGTAAATGTCCTCAACAATGGAGGATACATTATGGGCTCCCAGTCCAATTCCCGACCTGAGGCTCTTGCGATCCTCCTTTCTTGATTTCTCTGCCATTGTTTTCTTCTTTGTTGGGCGTCTGGCTTGAACCCTAAACCGTATCTAGCCTTGTGATGTACTGGCTTTAGTGCTCTGGCCATTCCTTGCTGATATTTTCCCAACCCTCTCCTCGCTCGGGCTCCTTTCCCCACAGTCATCTTGATTTGCATCTTGGTATTCCTTGACAGCTTAGGCGTGGGGGCTTTGCTTCCTTCAGCAATAAAAGTAGCATTGATGAATTCGAAGGAACGGAAGGAACACTCTACTGTGTTTTTATTCACCTCGATGTAGGGTGCATCAATAGAGATGGACGCAACGATGTCTTCCTCACCAGCGATCATGATCAAGCGATTATCCATGACAAACTTGATCTTTTGATGGAGAGACGAAGGGACTGCCCCGGCTGAATGGATCCAAGGCCTCCCTAGGAGGCAATTATATGAAGGCGCAATGTCCATGACCTGGAATTCAATATTGTATGTACATGGGCCCACTTCTAGATGGATCTCAATCCTTCCCATGACCTCTCGTCGCGTCCCATCAAACGCTCTCACTGTGGAATGACAAGGCCTCAGATAAGACATATCTACTGGCATTCTGGATAGTGTGGCCAAAGGCATGCCATTAAGCGCAGACCCGTTATCAATGAGTACACTTGGTACTATGTGACCCTTACAATAGGTCGTGATATGTAATGCTTTGATAGAGCCTCTACCGTTTGGCGGTATTTCATCATCGCTGAATGAGATGAAATCATCCGCGTTTAAGTTGTTTGCCCACCTATCAAGCTTTTCAACGGGTACATTACTCGGCACATATGCTTGGTTTAACACTCTCAATAAAGTGTTTCGGTGTGGTTCCGAGTTTAAAAGTAGAGATAACACTGAGATCTTTGCCGGTTGCTTGCTTAATTGCTCCACGATGTTATACTCGCTGTGCTTGATAAACCTTAAAAATTCATGTGCTTCGTCCTCATTCACGGGCCTTTTAGATTCTTGTTCAGATTGTACTTCAACCTCGGCCTCGGCTTCATGCATTGCTGCCTTTCCCTTTTGACTCGAGTCGACGACTTTCTTTTTTGGTTCAACCATCTCGGGAGAATAACATCTCCAGCTACGGGTGAAATGCCCCACCTCGCTAACATCACCAGTCGTAGCTTCGGGCATGGTAATGCTGACGTCATATTTCCATGGCACCGCCTTACTGTCCTTGTAAGGGAAGGGAGAAGGCACTTTAATTATCATCTTCGGTTTCACCTCTTCCTTTTTTGCCTCGTAGTAGATTATCAAGGGTCGGTCAGCACTATAAGGAGGACCTGATGACTGACCTTCGGAAGCACATACATCCTTTTCATCGATTTCTTCTTTCTTGTTACAGATCTCAACCTCCTTATTGTTCATCATACCTTGAAGTAATTCTTTGAATTCCTCACAAGATTGGATATGATGTCCTTCTATGCTGTGAAAAACGCAATAAATTTGACCTTCCATGCTTTCCTCTTTGAGACTTCTGCCTAGCAAACCCTTTTCAATCATTATTTCCCATACTTTCCTCAAGGGTGTCTTTATCTCGGAGACACAACTTTTGGCTCGCCATCTATCTTCTTGTGTCACCACACTCACGTTCCCTACGGGATGGTTAGGGAACGGATTTCCAGCCACATTACCGGTGCCGTCAAATCGTAAAATCCCCGCATCGATAAGACCTTGAACCCTCCTTTTAAAAGCTATACAATTGTCCGTAGAATGCCCCTGGTTTCCCATATGATACATGCAATTAGCATTAGGATCGTACCACTTTGGGTATGGAGGCTTCAACGGCGCCATGTAATGAGGGGATATTAATTGTTTCTCTAACAATTTTGGGCACAGTTCCCCGTACGACACGGGAATAGGAGTGAATTGAGGTCTTTTCAGATTGGGTCTTGTTGGCCTCTGTTCATTTTTAGGCTGACTTTGAGCGGGAGTGGTATTTGGTGGGGATGTGGTGAATGGTCTTTGGTTATCGGTGGCATAGACGGGGTAAGGGGGTATTTGATAGTAGAGGTTTTGAGGAGGAAAATAGAAATTTGGAGGTGGGCAGAACTGAGGTCGTGGTTGGATTGGGTACAGATTGGAAGCGTAGTGGTTTCCAGTCCCTACCATATGAGTTTCAGGCTCTTTCTTCTTTACTGGCCTTTTAGACCTCTCGGACCCTTCCATCCTTCCGCTCTTGATGCCGTTTTCAATGAGTTCTCCGGATATTACGACATCCACGAAGTCCTTTGTGGCATTTCCTACCAGCTTGTCATAGAATGGTGTTTTTAAAGTGTTGATGAAAAGGACTGTGGTCTCAGTTTTGGTCAGTGGGGGTTCTACTTGAACCGAGACGTCCCTCTACCTTTGAGCATATTGTCTAAAGGTCTCTAATGGCTTCTTTTCCATCATCTGTAGCGTTAGGCGATCAGGTGCTATGTCGGAGACGTGCTTGTATTGCTCACAGAATGCTGTGGCTAAATCATCCCATGATTGGATCCTCTCTCTGCTGAGCTGATTATACCACCGGAGGGCTGACCCGATCAAGCTCTCTTGAAAGCAGTGTATCAACAACTTGTCTTCATCTTCATAACCAGCCATTTTTCGACAAAATATGGTAAGATGCGCCTTTGGGCACCTTGTTCCATCATATTTTTCGAAGTCTGGCGCTTTAAATTTTGGAGGTAAGACCAGATCGGGAACCAAACTAAGCTTTTTGGCGCTCATCGCGGAAGAGACTCTAGTTCCCTCTATCGCCCTGAGTCTTTCTTCCAGATCCTTATATTTGTCCTGAGCATCCTGATCCTTCATTCTTAACTTAGCTAGTTCTATAGGATCATCCAAATCTGGGACAATAGGGTCAATGGGGTTAGCTCCATGATTTGATGCGAATACTCCTTGCCCTAGACGGGCAAGTGGTGGTACAGGTGGTTGTTCTGGGCCTGTAGATTCTTTTTGAGGCCAACCTCCATGAGGTGGAGTGTATCCTTGGGGATGGTCTTCGCTTTCTTCCCCGGTACTAGTTGTAGGGTCTTTTCCTTTGTTTGTTATCCCATTCATCATCAAAGTCATTTGGGCCATCATATTCCGTTGAGCCTCTATCATCTGGTCTTTCATTTCTTGCTGAAACTTTGTCATCTGCTCTTGCATCTCTTTCTGAAATTGTTCGTATCTTTGGTCCATCGCTTTTACCTTACAACGAGTGTTGTAGTAGTGTATGATAGGTTGGTTTTCGTCGGTTTCCAGGGTAACCTCTATCATGATTTTAACCAATTAGGCTCCTTTTTTATGCAAATGATGTGATGTATGCGAATAGATGAAATGCAATGCAAATGCGTGAAATGAATGCAAAAAGAAAGAAAGGTGTTGATTTTGATTCTGTTCCATTAGATTAACTTCACTGGAAAATAAATTTCTTTACATAGAGTGGATGATTATACATACGACTTTGCCTTAACACCTAAATCTTTAACTTCCTTAAGAAACCGAGCTAAATTTTGGCCTCGATCTGATCGTGACTCATGCATTAGACTTAATACATCAGCCTGAATTGCCAAGGTTTGCAAATGATCGGCCACTTCTCGGACTTGAGCCACAGCTTCGCCCATTACATAATCTCTATTTCTGACCCGTTCTTGAGAATGGTAGAGCTGCTCCTTCCAATGTTCATTAAGAAGTTCAACTTGAAGTTCACTATTTTGCAATGCAGTTTTGAGCTCTTCTGTCTTTCTTTCCAATTCTTCGATCTTGCTTTGGCTGGCTCTTAACTCACTTATTGAGTTGCGATTTCGATACAGGTGAAGTGATTTTTCCAATTCTATCGTTCGGTTCCGTAACTTTTCTTTCTCATTTTGACTTTCCAACAGACTCTTTTTCGCAATGCCCTCACGTATTCGAGCCTCTTGGCACTTCTTTTCCCACTGGTCAGCTTTAGTCTTTTCTTTTTTAACTTCTCGCCTCCATTATTCTGATGTCTTGCCCAAACCGGCGGTTCTGATCGACGTGCGTAGTTTCTTGTAATCCATCTTTAGGCTAGCCAGATCTTCTTCAGCCTTGTTCTTCCCTTTCCTTACTTTCTCGGCTTCTAACTTATAAATGTCAACGTCTAGTCCTAACTGCATCTTCTCCTCTTCTAGCTGCTCTATCTTCTTTCCTAATTCCCGACTTTTATTCTTGAAATCTTCTCTGATGATCTCTAATTCAGATGGGACAACTCGTAAATGCTCTTCTATGGGCAAAGCATCCCTCTGGCTTGGCATCGGGATATTGTCATTGATTCTTGTATTCTTCCATTCGTCATATTCGGGGGTGGTCATTGGTTCTGCGGCGAGCCCCTTCATTCGTTGGGTTTGGGTCCACGCATTCGTTATCTCACGAATCCTCTTCTTATAATTATCGCCTTTGTATGAAAACTCACTCTGAGCTAGCCCATGCGTTATAGGTATGAATTGTCTTGATCGATACTGCCTCGCTACGAGTAGCGGAGCATACCCAGTAGCCCCCCATATCCCGAGTAAAGGAACCCAATCAAACTCTCCACAGCGATACAAGATCTCGTCAGGGACCATCCACGGGGCTCTCCATTCAACATCTTCTGCTTGTAAATTTTGGAGAATCGCTATCCATTTTTCTTCAGAAAGGTCGTCCCGTCTTGGCGTAGTTACTAATTCCTCCAAAGGATAGTAGTTCTTGGAGAAGACTTTACATGAGACCTTTTCCATCTTCCAAAAGTGGCTATGAAACCATGATAGCAAAAACTGCGCGCACCCTATGAATCTCCCTTCACCCACTCTTCGGCTAGCGCTCAATGATCGGAATGTTTCGGCTAAGATTACGGGGACAGGTATGACCCCTTTATCCAGTTTATCAAACAGGTCTGAGACAGCTTCATCCACATATCCTAACGCCTTGGGAAAGATAACCAAACCGTAGATGCTTAAGGAAAAAACATCGACCTTCTTTTTTATATCAGATTGCTCTAGGATGAAATCTCTTAAATGTCTCCAAGGGATACATTTATAATCCCCCTTTTGCTTGATCCGAGCCGTAATCCACTGCTCACTCATCCCTGTAATGCTCATCAGCTTTCTTACGAATGTCGGTACATTTATAGCTCTCGAATAGGCCTTACTTGCTTGAGTACTTGGGCACCGGAGTAAGGCCGTGTATTCTTCTATGGTAGGTACCATATCTACTTTCCCGAAAGTAAAGCAACTATAAGCGGGGTTCCAAAATTGAGTAATAGCCCGGAATAGGCGCTCATCCACCTTGATATCAAGCAAATAAGGCAGATCCCCATAACTACAGTAGCATAGTTGTTTCACATCATCGCTCCATGAATCCCATATCCCCTTCAGTTCTTGCAGGCTATTCTGAGTCACACTGACACGGGTGAAGCTTCATAGCTCTGATTCGTATCCCATAGTCAGACTATCTCCTTTCTCTCGTTGTGTCCTTTCAGACCATGTTCGAACGGCAACATTATCTTCCACTCTATCAAGAAATTCCTTTTCCATGTTAAGCTAGTAACTGAATGTGAATCAACACCTTTTCATGATGAAATGCCATGCAATTACAATAAAACACCACGAGTTAGTACTATGTACGAATAATCTCAAGAAAAATAATCAGACACTTATTCGGGTAACCACTAAGGTCTTGCGTGGCTCTACCTAGGGTTGGTTCCTTAAGGTTCATTACATGCGGTTTGGTTCTAAAGAGAGGTACCCGAACCAGCAGCTTCCTCGATCCTCACCCATTATAGGTTCATACAGAACGAGTTCGGTTCAGGGGAATACATTTCCCTATGGCTGCACGGAGATGAAAATCTCACGAAGACATAGGTACGGATGTATCCCGAAAGCGATCCACTATCTTGCACGGAGGTGAAAACCTCACAAAAGAGTAGCTTCTCACTCCCACTTAAGGGTGCGACCATAACGGTCATGCAATGCAATGTGCGCAAGAAAATAGGAATCATATACGATGACACAAGCAAAGGCAACAAAAATGGTAGTAATTTTCACATCGAATTTTCAAACTTTCGATAAAGGACATAAAATAATCAATTTACGGCCTGACTCTCTTTAGGTCCCCAGCGGAGTCGCCAAGCTGTCGTAACCATTTTTTGAAGAAAACGGGAATCGAACTTGGGCCTTGAAAAATGGATAAAACGGGAGTCGCCACCGACCTTTTATTAGGTGTGATCGGATCACCTTTTTGTTTTAATAAAAGATTTGGTTTTCTAAAACAATATTTCTCGGTCCGCGAAGTTTTGAGAAATCGAGCTCGGGAGTCGGTTACGTGCGAGGAAGGGTTAGCACCCTCGTCACGCCCAAAATTGGTATCGATTTGATCAATTAATGTCCTTATGTCGAAAATTGAAAATTTTAAAGGAATTTAAAAATTCGACCCTTTTTAGAAATATTTGCGTTTTCTTGAATTAAACCAAGATTTTCTCGTTTCGAAGGAATAAAATATCACATCCAATACTTTAGGACACGATAGTTTAAATCCTCAAGCCCAAGATCATCTCATGGTTTTCCCGAATTGCAAATCAAGACTTTCTCACTCCAAAGGAATTAAAATATCACATCCAATACTTTAGGACACGATAATTTAAATCCTCGGATCCAAGATCATCCCGTAATTTTTCAAACCAAAGAACGAGATATATTCGTTCCGAAAGAATAAAATATCATACCCAATACTTTAGGACACGATATCTTAAATCCTTGAATCCAAGTCCATCTCAACACTATCATTTACATAGAATGACGCAAACGAAAATGATCGTAAAAATGTCGAAACACAAACAAAGAAATAAAATAAAAGTATTAAAAATAAAAACAAAACAATGTCAATAATAATAATAATAGTAGTAGTAAACATAATAATAATAGTAATAACAATAATACAAGATATGTACAATATAATACTATATAATAATAATAACAATAATAATAATGCTAAATATGTACAGTATAAGAATATATAGTAATGATAATGATAATAATAGCAAACATAATAATAATAATAATAATAATAATAATAATAATAATAATAATAATAATAATAATAATAATACGAGATATATGTACTATAATAATATAAGTGCGATAATAATAATAATATAATATTAATGATAATATATAAAATAATAAAAAAATAATAATAACAAGAGTAAATACATATATATATATAGCTAATAATACTGATATTGGTAACTAATAATAATAATAATAATAATAATAATAATAATAATAATAATAATAATGGTATAGTAACAATAATGATAATACTAAAATAATAATAATACAGAAAAAAAAGGAATAATAGGACTAAATTGGGTTTAAAACAAAACTTCAAGGGGAGATTTGAAATAAATAAAAGACGGAAGGGCCCATTTGTGATGCGCCTGAGAAGTGGGGGGACTAATATAGGTAATAACCCCTATCTGAAAACGTGAAACGTGAGCGAGGACCAAATTACAAACCAAATAACTTTCCGAGGCCAATTTAAAGAGAATGAAAACTTAATTGCGAGAATATAAACGGGCGGAGGGACCTGGGGCGCAATTAGCCCCTCGAAGGGGGGACGCGCGGATCCTGAGTCGGATCCGGGTCAACGCGCGGACCCCCCCATTGAAACGGCGCCGTTTTAACCTTAATATAAAATTAGATTTCACTCCTTTTTTTTTCATTTGCAGCTCACTTTTAAAAAAGAAAGGGCTTCCCCTCTCCCTTTTCTCTCTTCAGGTCTGAGGAGGGGATTCCCGGCGATCCACGCCGCCGCCGGTGCCGCCGTGCGCGGTGGCCGGAAAAGGTAAACTCTTCCCTTTTTTATGAAATATGTATATATATATATGTATGTGTTTAAATATCAAAGAAAAATGAAAATCTAAGTGTGTATATAAACGGATTCGAGAAGAAGAAAAAGAAGACCCAAAGAAAAATCACCTTTTGCTCACTCTTCTTTTTTGTATTGCTTGTTTTTTTTTTACTTTTTAATGCTGAAATTTCTTTTATTTCGGAAGCCGACCCCTGTTACAATGTTTTCGTTTGATTTTTATAACCGGATCTGAAGTGGAAAAATAAAAGATACAATAGATTCCCTCTTGTTGTTTGTTTCTCCTGTTTTCTGGCCCCTTTTCTCGCGTGTTTGCAGGTGTTAGTGGAGGCAGAGGCGATGGTGGGGAGCAGTTGGACGTGGTGCTGCGGCGCTAGTGGGGTGGCAGACAAAAGGTCGTGGGGGGTTGCGGCGCAGAGATGGCGCGCGTGCCCCTACGTGCGGCGCTAGGGTTAGGGGATTAGGGTTCGGTTGGCTGAAATGTTTTAGGCTGAATGGGCTAGGGTTTGGTTGTATTTGGGCTTTGTGGGTTTGGGCTGCTTTTGGGTTAAAATTGGGTTAGGGGATTTGGGCTTAATGTCTGGGTCTAATTTTATTTTAATTGGTTTTGTGTAATGGGTTTATAGACTGTAATTTTGGACATTTCCTTATTTATTTATTTTTTTGCTGAATTTGGATTGTGAATGGGCCCACGGGCAAAATTGGTTATTACACTATATGTCAAGAAAAATGAAGCTGAAACACAGCTCATTGTATCCCTCTATGTTAATGACGAGAAGGTAACAGGAGGAGCTAAGCACAATGCTGATGGTAATGCGCAACATGCTATCCAAGGAGGAGTGTTGAAGTTTGGATAGCATGCAGCTACAAGGACAGCAATAATAAACCATGCCAGCTCTATATGAGTTGTGCCGTCCCATTCTTTTTGACAAGTATGGGTTGTCTCTAATTCAAGCATGCTTGTCCTTAATTTTTTTAATAAAACTAGCCTGTCATGTGCTGATTATGAGACAAACGGCAAAGAAAAGTGGGAGTAATTTGGCCAACCTAAAAGCATGGCCACTTGGTAAAAGGCATAGGCAATGGTCAGCTGGCCATTAGCACACCACATTTTGTTTATCATTTTTTTTGTTTGTTTGTTCATGCTTTTGCCACATACATGCATCAACAATCTGGCAAAGTGATAAACCATATTCTCTTGCGTGTAATTCAGTTTATATACACAACATTGCCATCTAAAAACATTAATGAAAACCTTTTGTTTTTCATTCAAATTAATGCTCCCTTTCTTGCTTCTCTCATTTTCTTAGCAAATCTTCTATTCTTTTCTTTCTTCCTGTTGGAAGCATAGAGCCTTTCAGCTCAAGCTTCAGTTTCAATCACTGTTTGTTGTCCAAAGTTCCAACAAACTTGATCATGGTTCTTCTTGCATTCAAAGAATCATCTTAGATGTCACAAACTTGTTATTCCTATGTCTTTTTTACTTTCTTTTGCTGCTTTCAGTCAATAAATCTCACATGGGAGAGAGCAATAGGAAGGGCTTGATCTCTATACTTGTTTCAATATGTTCTGCTTTTATCAGCTTAGTCTATTTCGGCACTACTTTATGGGATATTATAACCAGAGATGAGGGATTGAATGATTTGGAGTGGTTAGTTTACCTTGTTAGAGGAGTAATTTGGATGTCTGTGTCAGTTTCCTTACTTGTTCGAACATCGAAATCGATCAAAATTGTCATCTCTGTCTGGTGGAAGTCTTTCTCTTTACAGGTTTTAGCTATTAACATTAGACTTCTGTTTCAAACTCATAATCTTCCATTTTTTGACTTAATTCAATGGCCAGTAAACATCATGCTCCTCATTTTTGGATTTAGAAACTTGATTAGTTCTTCAGATACTAAATGTAGTGAAGATCATCAGGTTCTATATGAACCTCTATTTGCCTCTAAGGCAAAGAAAACTCAAGTAGGCATAGGGAGAGCTAGCTTCTTGAGCAAACTAACTTTTTCTTGGATTAATCCCTTGTTTTCTTTAGGCCATTCAAAGCTATTAACTCCTGAAGATACCCCTTCTTTAGTTGATGAAGATGAAGCTAGCTTGGCCTATGAAAGATTTGCTCAAGCATGGGAATCCCTCGTGAGAGGGAACAGATTGAGCAACTCAAAAAACTTGGTTCTTCGGGCCTTAGCAAAAGTGTATTTCAAAGAAAGCGTATTGATAGGTATCTGTGCTTTCCTAAGGATAGTTTCTGTAGTATCTTTGCCTCTATTACTGTATGCTTTTGTAGACTATTCAAACCATAGTGAGGAGAATAGATATGAAGGTCTCACTGTTAGATTTGTAAAATAAATCTAAAATAAAACTTAATAAACCAGTATTTATCATGTCAAGTCATCAAGAATAAATGAAGAATAAAACTAGATGTGGAAGCGTACCTGAATCCATCAATTCCTTGTTGTTTTACCGGATTTTGGGATTTGATCTTCCAAATTAGCACACAAGAAATTTAGAGAATATTTGCTTAGGCCATCATTAATTAGAATTTGATTAGAAGAGTTGACCCATACTTTATTTAATAATTAAAAGCCCAATAAAATTCTAACCAAATTAGATCACTTTTAATTTGGGCTAACCTATCATGATAGTAAATAATAACATGTAATTATCCTTATTATATATGTGATGTCCAAATTTTTCAACAATCTCCCACTTGGACCACATATATATACTAATTACTTTATAATTACATGTCATTATATAACCTTATGAGCTCAAAATTTTACTATCATATCCAAAAGGTATTCCGAACAATCTCGTCCATTAATTATGTTAACATAGAACCAAGGCGACTTTCCTTATATATATCGTAACTAAATCCATCCATGATCATGTATATTAACACAACCAAATGACATAGATCAAGTATGTATGTGTAGCATGGAAATTACATGCAATATGATCTAAACATGTCTATTTCCAACTGGTCCTCCTTAGTGAGATCAAACCTTACCACAATCAAAGTATGAATAAACCAAATAAACTTTATTTCTGCAAAAAATAAACTTAATATCTTTAAACTAAAATAACTGAAAATGTGCCTATAACATAAAAGCATTTAAAAATACAAACTTCCACTAAAATCAAATATCCTTTAAATGACACTACACTCATATGAGCAGTATGCTTTTATAAAACCTTAGGTGTAGTTTCTTAGTAATCGGATTCGCAATTATGGAGTTTGTCCTAATATTCTTCATAAACACCTAACCACTCTGAACTTTTACTTTAACAATCAGGAACTTAAAGTCTATGTGTTTTTACTTTGATATACTCCTGTTGCTATTGGAATAAAAGATTGCAATTTGTTTTCACAATTTGCACCTTAGTGAAAAAAAATTCTTATATCCATATTCCATCAAAATCGGAGTCTATATAACTGATGATCTCTAACTGATTAGACCTCCAATATGTGAGCATGTAATCTTTTGTTCTCTGAAAATACCTTATAACCCTTTTGGATACTATCCAATGGTCCAAATCAGGGTTGCTTAAAATATCTGCCTAACATCCCAATAGTGTATACAATATTCCAATGTATACAAACCTGAACATACATTAGACTTTCTACTGCTAAAATGTAAAAAATCTAATGCATTTTTGTAATTTCAAAATCATTCTTAGGGTATTGATTGAGGCTATACTTATTATTAACAAGCAATATGTCATTAACATATAAAACAAGAAATATGTACTTACTCCCATTGAATTTGTGATACACACAATCATCAACAATATTCATCTCAAAACCAAACGAAACAATTATTTGATGAAACTTATGGTATCTATGACGGGAAGCTTGTTTGAGTCCATAGATGGATTTGTCAATTTGCAAACCATATTATTTGAGTCTTCCGACTCAAAATTTTCTGGTTGCACCATATAAATTGTTTCTTCAATGTTGCCATTAAGAAACGTAGTCTTAACATCCATTGATGTAACTCAAGATCAAAATAAGCAACAAGCGTCATGATTATCCTAAAGGAGTCTTTCGATGAAACTGGAGAGAAAGTCTCTGTAAAATCAACACCTTCTTTCTGAGTATATCCTTTAGCTACAAGACGCACCTTATACCTCTCCACATTACCATTTGCATCCCTCTTGGTTTTAAATATCCATTTACAACTAATTGGTTTTGCACCTTCAGGCAATGGGAAAAGTTTCCAAACTTTATTGTCTCGCATAGACTTATACTCATCTTTCATGGCATCAATCTACTTTTGAGAATTAGAACTTTTCATGGCCTGATGAAAGTTGATTAGATCATCTTCCATCATTCCATTATCATCCACATTTTCTTGGAGAAATACAACATAATCATTTGGAATAACATTTCTCCTTTCTCTTGTGGACCTCCTTAATGGCACTTGTTCTTGAGGTTGTTGAGTTTGTTCTTCTGGAACAATTATCTCATTTTTAATGGGGAGTTGTTCAACATTGTCTTGCAAAGGTTCTGGATTCACTTCTTGATCAATGATAGGTATAAGAACCTGAACATCGTCAAAAGTGATAGTAGGAACTAAGTTAGAATCCAATTCCTCCTCAAAAGCAATGTCTCTAACCTTATTTCTCCCCCCCCAAACTCAACATCCTCAAAAAATGTTACAGTTCCCGTCTCAAAAATATTCCTTAGTATGGGATCATAAAACTCATAGCCCTTAAATCGCTCAGAATTTCCTTAACCCTTAACTTTAAAGACATCAAAGAAGTCAGAAGTGATGTCATTTCAACCTTATCGTTTTTAGCAAAATGTTTCTCAATTTCGTCAAGGAAACTTTGGCCTGAGTAATCTTTTTAGATTCTATGCCCCTAAAGGCTTCTGAAATGTTGTACCTCATGATCATTAGACTCTTGCAATTTGAACGATCCCACCTCTCAAAATCCTTTTTAACATAGGGGGTGCTTTCCGCAGTGAGAGGTGCGAGTTGTTCTTTCCTTAGTGCAAGGTCTATGTTCATACAGCGAAGCACTATAGGTAAGTGCCTTTTCCATTCATTGAAATTAGTACCATTAAGCATGGGTATAGAATTTATATTAGCAGATATTGTGGCAGTAGAATATGAATTAGTTGAATATAGAACAAAAAATAACTAAAAATAAACAATAAATAAATAAAAATAAGCTCACATCAATATTCATAAGTAAACAATAAATTCAGGATAATGGCTAATCCCATCTCAAGATACCAAACACAACATTAATATCAAGTCTCTGGACAGTAATATTAACAGTAAGCAGTACTCTTGTTGTAGCAATCAAACATTGACAATAAATTATGTCAAACAATTAATTAATCTTTGGACTAACTTATTGCTCACATAAAATACCTTATAATTGTCACACATTTATCACCACAGATGTCGTTGAAATTCTGCCAAATATTAACTTACCTTTGGGTCAATTAATAAATGCATGAATCACAAAAACATATAATCATCTTAATATTTCAAATAAACTAATCTACACAAAAGAGGTCACTTTGGCGACATTTTGTTTCAACTAATTTATTTAAAATATTAGACATACATAATTAAAAGCCAAAATATGAATTTATTTGTTTCAAAATATCTCTTTTAATTTTATCTTTCAATCAAATTAAAAGATAATAGTATATACATGTATATATATTTATCCCAAAACAACATACAATGATGTTGGCAAATATAATAATAGTTGAATAAATCATAAACCATAAATAACCTCACATAAGACTTCAAATTTAAACCAAAATAATTTGAATAAAGGTAAACCTCATCTCATCGGACACTCCATTAATATTTTATCTTTGGACAAAATATTAACTTATAAGTGATATATTGATGTAATAATCAAACATTGACAATAAGAACATATCGAACCATAAATCTTCTTTTGGGCCAATTTATTGCTCACATGTAAAACCGAATAATTGTCACATGTTTATTACCATAATTGCACATGTAATATTATTAACCTTCATTTGGGCCGATCAATATTAACATAACTTAAGTTACATGCACACAACCTTTTATATTTTAAAACAAAATAATTTATACAAAAAAAAATCACTTTGGTGACTTATTGCTTCAATTAAGTTATTTTAAAATATATATAAACATACCAATATTCAAAATTAAAATTTCCCCAATAGTCAAATGTCAAAACTATATATTTTTTTATTGCTTTATAAACTCCGAAATAACCCAAAATAAAGTTGTCTTAATAATGCAATAAAAAACCGAGAACCTTAATTTTTGACTATTTCTTCTTTTTTTTTTGTTCCAAAACCATATATATATCAAAACCAAACAGAAATAATATAGTGGTTCAAAGCCAAATAATTAACAAGCACATGTATTCATAATTTTGGCATGGATAAAAACACCAAAGCAATTCACGCATATACATGTATTCATAATCAAATAGAAAAACTTACCCTGAATTTACCATGTAAATTCAAAGTTGTATTTATGATTAAACAGATATTCACATGAATATTTGAAAAATAAAACTTCAAGTCAATATACCTCAGAAATAAAATTATAATAATTGACATACCCCATAATTCATACCATAGACCATATCATCATAATTTAACCAAATATTTGGAACTATAAGATGCCAAAACCTAAGATTATAGGGGTAAAATACCCAAATATACCAAAAAAAAACAAAATTTACAGAATTGGGCCGGTTTCTTGAAAATTTATGGAAAATGGTCATTTCCCCACAAAACGCGTCCACGTCAGCGCGTATTGTGGGGAAATGGTAGGAAAGCGCGCCCCTGGGGACGCGCTTTGTGCCACATCAGCAAAAGCACGCATACGTGGACACGCTTTGCTGATGTGGCACAAAGCGCGTCCCCAAGGGCGCGCTTTCCCCCTGCAACGGTCAAAATTTTTTAAATATATTTATTCAAATATTATAAATTTATATAATATTTAGATATTTTGATTAGCATAAATTGCAGATACAAATATTAGTTATCAAATATTTATTATTCAAATCTCAATTTTAAATTTTGAATATATATTATTTATATCTATTTTATTTTTACAAAATTGGAACATTAATCACATTTGAATATCATATAAGTAATTTAAGCAATTGGGCTCGAATCCTTATAACAACTCTCGTGTTTAATACAAATAATTAGTGGATCTAAATTTTAAAATATATATATATTAATTCGAGTATGAATTTTACAATTATTAACCACGTCATATTTTTAAAATATATAAACATTAGCGTAAAAATATCTTTTTAATTTTTGTTATTTTTAAATAATAAAATGTACTATTTAAATAGTTTTAATTTAAGTTGCGATTACATCCAACACGATCCATCACCATCTCTAATATAAAATAATGGATTTAAATTTGCTAAAATCCAAAAAGTTCTACCAGGTCTTAAAATTCTAACAAATAGGTCCTATGAAATCTTATTTATTTAATATTAATTTTCAACATTATTCTAGATCACAAATTAATTTAAGTGGGTCCAAATGCAACTATTTTACTAATTATGACAAAAGAAAATAAATAAATAAATCACCGCCAAAGTAGAATCACTGTCTGAAAACTCTATTTGTAAAGTTTCACTCCAATAATCATTCTTTGCTTTTCCTTGTCAAATTAAAGTTTCCTTTTCCTTATAAATAATCATTCTTTGCTTTTCCTTGTCAAATTAAAGTTTCCTTTTCCTTGTAAATAATCATTCTTTGCTTTTCCTTGATACAGTTGTGTGTGGCAATCCTTAGACTATAAATGAGCCAAATTCCATTTTCAGGTTGCATAACAGAAATTGAGGCAAAAGAAAAATAGAAACTGAAAATGAGTGAACGTATTAATGCTGTTATTTACTACGATGGTGAGGTTTGTGACACCGAAAATGGTGTTGTTTTTTTATCGAAGAACACAGCGCGACTGGGTTTTAATCGGAACATAGATTTGTTAGAACTTTACAAAAGAATTAGGCGCAAAATATTCAAACAACGCCAATGAAAGTTCAGTCTATTAAGTATAGATTTTGCGCTTCGGTTGATCCGGTGAGATATGAATCATTCGACATCAAAGGTCCTCGGAGCTTTGAGGCAATGGTGGAGACTCATCTTGCCCGTGGATCACCCTATCTTGAGGTATATGTACAATTTTCATCGCCAAGTGATCTTCCTTCGACCTCAACATCTACTTCTGTTCGGAGGGAATACACGACCCCAAGCCGACACTCTGTTAGTGGGAGGCAGAATACGGAAGTGCCCATGTTTGGTGGTAGTATGGAAAACATAACCGTCGCACGACACTCGGTTGGTGGATGGGACATGCATATCCTTCCTTCGACGTCCGATGATAGAAATACGTATTGGGGAACGTCATCAACTTCTAGTGGTTGGCAATCCACATATGGTTGGGAACGTTATGAAAGATGTTTAAGGAGGGATAATGTACTCCCCACGACATCCACCGGCGAGGGCCCTCGTTCATTGCAGATTATGGTGGATCGGATTTGGATCCACCTCGAGAGCCCGAGCCTGAGCCTGATGGTGCAGAAGTTGGATTATTTTCTAAACCGGAGCCTGTTCGAATAGTACCTGAAGATGTTGAGGGCGGTTCAGACGAAGAAGGAGAAGATCTGTTATTCAGGGCGTACTCGCCTACAGCCCACATGCATAATGTCGATCTATCTCAAGACGATGCATTGGAGTTTCCTGAACTACCACACCGGACGCGTGACCGAACAACTTCGTCGTTGGATTCGGGCGAATTAGAAGTTGGTAACGAGTTTTCCAACAAGGATACTTTTCTTGCTACATTGAAACAATACAACATCAAGAACAGGGTTAACTACACTGTGGTTAAATCCAAGCTCGATAAGTACGAGGCAAAGTGTGTAGTGCAAGACGGTACATGTTCATGGAAAATCATGGCCTCGTTGAGGAAAAGGACAGGCTTGTGGGAGATCAAAAAGTACAAAGGTTCACATACATGTCTTGCCGGTACAGTATCACGATGTGTTCAATGTTTTTGAATAATACTAATATTACGTAATGTTGCATTATTTAACGTACTTCATTGACAGGTGTTACACAAGATCATCCGAAGATGGATTCAGACATGTTGGCTGACTTAATAATGCTGACGGTGAAGGTCGATCCCAAGACTACAGTGCCAGCCTTAATTGGCAATATTCGTAGCCAATTGGGGTACATGCCCTCTTACAGGAAGGCTTGGATAGCCAAGCAGAAGGCGTTGGAAAAGTTGCATGCTTGGTGGGACGCTTCATATAATGAAGTGTGGCAGTGGTGTCAGGTGCTGGATAGATATGTCCCACGCAGCATAACAGACTTTCAAACGGAACTGGCATACTACAACGACCGCTTGCTCTGTGGATGCGCAGTGTTCAAGCGACCTTTCTAGACATTTAAGCAATGCCGAGATGCATTTATATACTGCAAGTCATTGGTACAAATTGACGGTACCTTTATGTATGGAAGATATACGCATCGGTTATTGCTAGCTATGGCACAAGACGACAGTGGGAGAATCCTCCCGGTTGTGTTCGCAATAACACCGGGGGAGTCAGCTGATGATTGGGATTTCTTCCTATCTAGGTTAAGGAGGCATGTCTGCCCCCAACCTGATATATGAGTTATATCGGATTGAGGCCCTGGAATACTAGTAGCAATAGAGCGCCAGGGAAGCCTGTGGCATTGCACACACCATCGATATTGCCTAAGGCATGTTGCATCCAACTACTACGGGCAATATCGATCTAAAAGACAGTGAGGGCAAGTGATCGATATGGGTATGTAATATCTATTAATATAATTTCGTTTGTAATATTCAATTTATTCTCAATTGAAGAGTGGTATGTAATATTCGCTATCAACGTATATTGGTAGGGTACGAGATCAAAAAGGACCGTTTTCACGAGATGTTGGCGAGTTTGCGGTCAGATAACGAAGAAGGCGCAAACTACCTGTGCAATATTCCTTTCGAACAGTGGACACTAGCATACTACGGTAGCCTACGATATGGTCATATGACCACAAACCTGGCAGAATGCATAAATTCTGTTCTAAAAGGAACGTGTCATCTGCCGATAACATCGGTTGTGCGAGAGACATATTTTCGTTTAGTGGCACTATTTCCGAAGCGAGCAGCGAGTTATAAAGGCCAGATGTAAGGAGGTCATGTATGGAGCGCGAAGGTCGCGCGAGAAATTAATAGGGGGAAGGCAGGGGCCAACACCATGCACACAGTGTGTCACGATCGCGACAACCTATGGTTTAGTGTGACGGAGTTTGACAGACCGAACCAAGGTATTGTTGGCGGGCAGTATCGTGTGCACTTGGGGAATAGGACCTGCGACTGTGGGATATTTGATGCACTTCATTACCCATGCGCTCATGTACTTGTGGCTTGTCAGAATCTCCGTCTTGATCCAATGAGCTATGTCGACGAAGTGTATAAAATAGAAAGCATGAACAACGTATGGAGACACGTATTCCCACCAGTTCCAGATGAACATAGGTGGCCGTCGGCATCTCTTGCACCGTATAAGCTGTTGCCAGATAGACAACTGAGGTGCAAACCAAAAGGTCGACGGAGAAATTAAAATTGCATAAACCTAAAAAATATTAAATAATATTGAAAAATTAAAATTAAAACTTACCATTTGCATTTGATCGACGGAGATGTGCTTGTTGTCTAGACGAAGTAATTCCCCGGCCATTTGTAATACGATCGAAAATTTTAAAAGTTTCAAAAAATATATATTAAAAAAATTAAAAAAGTGCTTTTTTGTAAATATTAAAGGACTATTTCGAAATTTCAGAGGAAGTTTGAAGGACTTAAAGAGAATTTTGAGAGGAATTTAAGAGAAGAATGAGTAAGGATTAAAGTGTGAAAAAAATAAAAAAGTTGGGGGTTTTTATATTTTTTTACCGTTAGGCCCCCAACGGTCAAAAACATTTTGACCATTTTTTTTACCGTTGCAGGGGAAAAGCGTTCCCCTGGGGACGCGCTTTGTGCCACATCAGCAAAGCGCGTTGATCACTGAAATCAGAGCTTTAAAATTTATAAAACGAATGATCAAACCTGGAAACTAACTCTGACAACGATTAAAGGCAAGTGTACCTATCGAACAGTAGTATAGCTTAGGCAAGACCGGATTGTCGAGCCCAAAGGAACTAAAAGTACTAATACTAACTTTCTTTTTATTATTTAGCCTTAAAGATATAGTGAAGTTGCTTTAATCTAAATTAACGACTACTAAACTAAAGATACAAGACAAAAAGAACGAATTGGGAAATAACTTTGAAGGAAAACTCAGTTGATCACGACGATACCTTCAGGAAGAATCCACCTAGACTTCACTTGTTATCTTAACACTGAACTGTATGATTTCTTTACTTAGCCTGATCCGTAGGACTCCCTAACCTATATTAAACCCTCTCTCAAGGCGAATAACGTCTAACCCTAGGTTAATTAGTGGAACTCTCGTTCGCTTATAATAACCCCCTAGAATAGCAGTAAATCGATCTGTGGATTCCCATATTAGGTTTCACCCTAATTCGGCAAAATCTTGTAACCCTATCTCTAGGCGTTTGATCAACTCCGCTTAATTATGCTAGATCTACTCTTAAGCAGGCTTTATTCCTCCTCCATCTAAGCACATCAGATTTGGATTAAGCAACATAATTAAGAACAAACTAAGTAATTATCATATAATTCAGAAATCAAATAACAAGATTCATCTAAGTTTCATTCCCTTCAGGTATCTGAAGGATTTAGTTCATGACAAATAAAGAAAACATCTCAAGAGAAAAGATAAAACAAAACATAAGAAATCCCTAAAACCCGCTGAAGGAATTAAAGGAGAAATCCGCCGTCTTGAGTATAATTCTGGCTTCTTGAGATGGATCGACTGGCTATCTTCGAGTGGTTCCCTCAACTCTGACCTTCTCGGCTTGGCTCTTTGACCTAGCTTTGACACCTTTTCAAAGGTGGCACTTGGGGGATATATATAGGCTCTTGGAATGCGATTCTTTCTCCCTAAGTATCTTTTTTCGACTGAAATTGTCTAAGTCCACGACAGGGGCACGGCTATGTCACACACCCGTGTGACTCGACTTCAGGCCGTGTTCGGATTTCTAAGTTGAAGCACGATCGTGTAAATCGGGGTTGAGGCCATGTTCTAGATGAATGTTAAGGCACGGCCGTGTGGACTTTGGGCCAGGCCGTGTGGATTTCGTGTTATGGCCCATTTACTCCGTTTTGGGCCCGTTTTACGTTCTTTTCATCCTCGGGTGTTTTCCTGGGTATAAGACATGAAAAGAAAGGATTAAGAGCACCTTTTTACATAAATTTAGGGATAAATCATCCAAAAGCATATTAGATGTGGGTCTAAAATATGTTATAATTATGGTTTATCAAATACCCCCACACTTAAGCTTCTGCTTGTCCTCAAGAAAATTCTCAACATACAATTAAAACGAACTTTCCATGGTTCATAATTCCTATCAACAATGCCTCTTCATAATTCATAGATAATTTATACATCGATAATTCAATTCAAAGAGTCCTAAAGATTCAAACAATGATAAGTCATTCATTTCTAATTGAAAACGTAGGTGTTTCCCCTTATCTGAAATATTACCTTTGATTCAAAATTGACAAGATTTGATATCCTCACTATAGATTCACTCAAATCACTCAAAGTGTTTAAGGTTCATAAAAGGAAGCACTCATACGTCGAACCTGGAAAGTTAATCCCATAGGCTTGCCTGGAAATCAAATCTCCACCACTGTAAAATGAGACGATAAACAGATCAAAAGGTCTTTGTTAGGGTTGTAACGAGGCTAGGGTAAGTTGTGGATAAAGGCTGAAATTAGAAGGTTAAAATCGAGATTGAATTGACAAGTACCTACTTAATGAATACTGAAATAATATTTACATCAACTGATGATAATAATAATCCTAATAATACGAGCTTTTCTTTTGGAATATAAACTTTAACTGTATAATCTCACCACTAATATTGGATAAACTTCAAAATTTCTCTTTTTCTTTTTTTTAAGAACAAACTACGTAATAAAGGATGAATTCAGCTCATAGCATAATATAATTCGGTAACTAATCAAATCATATCTCGATTGAAGGGTAGTCAAAACGGAATGGTGATAACAAATAGAAAGGGGATGTTGGGTTATTAATAGGTGAGTCAATAAAAAGTGTTGTTAGGATCAACAAGATTCACTAGGGGTTAATTTATGAAGGTCGGCTTTTTAGTGAAGTGAGTGGGTTAAGTCCTAGGTGCCTTTATCATCTCTGTATATCAAATCATAAATGTGGTCTCAACATGTATAAACGAGGCAAGTTCTAGAATAACAGTTCAAAGTTGACACACACATAATCAAAGGGTGAGCACGAAAAAGAATATATGCTCTGTAAGGCTCAAAATCTCACAAAAATTATGGGTGTTTTGACATCAATCTCATAAATTTCAAATTTCAAAGCAATATTCAAATTTAGGTTAACAACCTAGAAACATTTTTTTAATTTGAAAATTAGACTTTATCATGTTTGATTCTCTAGTATCTTAAAATTTAATCATCAATGCACAATTATCAATGACTTAATCTAAAACATGTCAATAAGAATCATAGATCATCAGAAATTTCATCCTAATTAGTAATATGAAAATTTTACTTAAAAATAAGACTAAATTCAGGGATTTGAGAATAATGAAAAAAGTTAGGCCGGATTTGAGAATAATGCAAAAAGTTAGGCCCTTCGTTAGATAAATATTCACCCCCCCACACACTTAAGATGTACATTGCCCTCAATGTACAAAGATAGTTATAACATTTATGGGATAAATCAAAAGAGAAGGGCAAGGTGTACTCCCTGAATTATGGATGAGTTCCCGGAGGAGGTCGGTCTGGGTGACAAACCTGTGCTAGATGAAGAAATTGGGGAGCTCGTAGAGGATTAGCCAGGGATTATTAAGAAACTTTTAAAATAACCTAAATATATAATTAAAAACAAGAAAGAAAAAGGAAAGGAGACTAAGAAGGAAAACAAAAATAAAAGAAAAGAAGAATGGATCGAAGAGTCCTTATTGAAGGATGGTTCGCAAGGTGGGGGTGACCTCTAGGGCTGTAGAGGTGATGGCAGTGGCGGAAGTGGCGTGGTTATCGTGGTGGTCGGCGTGATTCCCTAGCAGCCTAGCGAACCTGACACTAAGAAACTAAAAGAAAATTAAACTAATAGAGCAGAAGAGAAGTATAGATAAGGAAAATAAAGGAGAAGAGAAATACAAAGAAAAACTAAAATGGACTCAAAGACCCTTGGCTTGGTGTTGAGACGAAGCTGCCGGCATGAACTCATGTGTAGGGTTTCCTTTGAGGAGACTATGTTTGGCCTTCTTCCGTTTCTTCGGCATGGTTTCTTGCGTGGCTCAAGGGTTTAAGAGACTTGTTAGATAGAGAAATCTGAGAGGAAGAGGGAGGGGAGAGGTGGGGAATGAAGGAGAAGAATGGGGAGAGGGTGGGGTGGTGTTTAAATAGAGGCCCCAAATCTGGTACGTGCCCACGCCCGTGTACCAAGGGCGTGTCGAATTACACGGCCGCCTCGCATGGTCGTGTGTCCCGTTGTGTTGATTCGCCATATTTGTGGTGTAGCCAACCACGCCCGTGTTTCAGAAGTCAGTAGGTAAACACGGTTGGGAGGCACGGACGTGTTCCGCCTGTGCTAGGCAAGTCAATAGCTTCACACGGTCGTGGGGCAGGGCCGTGCCATTTTTTTAAGGCCCGTGAGAGAGTTGTTGGATCTGTGACGTTGGAAAGTGGTTGGGACTGGATTACACGGCCTCTGCTATGTCAGTACGGAGATCCTAGTGGTCCACACGGTCACAGACACAGCCGTGCGTAAGATCGTGTGACATTGAAATTCTGCACTTTTGGTCAATTTAAAAGAAAAGGAAGAAAGGAAACTGAAAATAAAATTGAAAGAAAATAGTGTTAGTGCTCGGGTTGCCTCCCGAGAAGTGCTCGTTTATAGTCTTAAGCTAGCTTGTAAATGTTCCTACGAGTGGTTGGATCTGTGACGTTGGAAAGTGGTTGGGACTAGATTACACAGCCTCTGCTATGTCAGTACGGAGATTCTGGTGGTCCACACGGTCATGGACACGACCGTGTGTAAGACCGTGTGACATTGAAATTCTGCACTTTTGGTCAATTTAAAAGAAAAGGAAGAAAGGAAACTGAAAATAAAGTTGAAAGAAAATAGTGTTAGTGCTCGGGTTGCCTCCCGAGAAGCGCTCGTTTATAGTCTTAAGCTAGACTTGTAATTGAATGAAATCAGGGAGGTTTAAATGTTTGAATATCTTCCCTCATGCTTGCGGTTTTATTTTCCTGACAAAGTTTAAATCGAGAAGCGTTTACCTTAAAAGTGTCGAATGTTGGATTGCTCACCTCAACTATTCCGTGGGGGAAGATATCGTGTATCTTAAGAGGAGTTTCTCTCTTTGTTTTCAGGTCTGCTATGATGATGTGAGGATCTGTGTGGTCTAACAATACCTGATCTCCTATTTTAAAGTGATTTAATGTTCCTACGAGTTCTTTTGGTGGTTCCTCCGGTTTTACTTCGTGTCGTTCTTCCTTGACGTGTGTCTTCTGCTCTTCTAGTTTGTCGACCCTAAGGCTTTGTTCCCTCGTGTAATTCCTCTCTGTTAATTTGGGGCCTATGAGTCGGTTCAGGTTTGTGTCCTTGTGATATTTCCTGCGATGAAAGTTGGATAGTTTGATTATCGTTTGAAGTTACTTTCTCACCTTCATTGTCTGTTGTCCTGGCCGAGTCAAGAGCTTGCAGCTTGATTGATTCATCACCTACACGAAGTATAAGTTCTCTTGTGGCAACATCAATTTTAGTCTTGGCAGTTGCTAAGAAGGGTCTCCCTAGAATTAGGGGGATTGAATTATCCTCATCCATGTCTAAGACAAAAAAGTCTAATGGGAAAACAACTTTATCGATTTTATCGATTTTTACAAGAACATCTTCAATAATGCCCTTAGGAATTCTGACAGTTTTATCAGCTAATTGAATGCTCATCCTAGTTTGCTTGGGCTTCCCTAGACCTAATCGTTTAAACAATGTATAAGGCCTGACATTTATGCTTGCCCCTAAATCAGCTAACGCATTATCAATAGTTAAACTACCAATTAAACATGGAATTGTAAAACTCCCTGGATCTTTTAGCTTCTGTGGTAGTCTATTTTGTAACATTGCCGAGCATGTTGCGTTCAAATCCACGTGGTGTTCTTCGTCTATTTTGCGTTTGTTTGTTAAGAGCTGTTTTAAGAATTTCCTCGAGTCTAGCATCTGAAAAAGAGCTTTGAGAAGAGGTAAGTTAATATGTAATTTCTTTAAAAGTTTAAGAAACTTACCGAACTGTTCTTCTGAATCGTCTCTTTTTATTGCTTCGGGATAAGGTATGCGAGGTTGGTACTCTTTGATTACCGGTTTTGGCTTTTCTTGTGTTTCCTCTGTTTTATTTTCGTCTACCTTGTTTTCTGGTATTGTATTGGGTTCATCTGACTCTTTACTGTCCTCAGCTGTGATGGCTTGAATTTGCTCCTTAGGGTTAATCTCCGTGTTACTAGGTAGACGTCCTTGCGGTCGTTCTGACATCAGCTTTGCAAGTTGTTCGACTGCATTAGTAACTTCCTTGACTGACTTAGTGATTTCCATGATTCGGCTCTCGTTGCTTTTGATTGTTTTCTCAGTTTCTTGGAAACATTTTTCTGTGTCTGCCGAAAATTTTGTCAGCATCTCTTCGAGGGTTGGTTTTTTCTCTTGTGAATAGGGCTGATTTTGGAAGTTTTGAGGAGGTTGTTGTATTTGATTTCCTTGATTTCCTTTACCTCCCCATGAAAAATTTGGGTGGTTCCTCCAACCTGGATTGTAAGTATTACTATAAGGATTATAATTGGATCTAAAATTGTTACCTATATAGTTCATCTGTTCGTTCCCTGCTTCCGGTTGGTAGGGTGGGTACTCAGGATTCGCCACAGTTCCACTTGCGTCGCACTGCATGACTGGATGTGCCTGCGAATAACACAAACTATCAATCTTTTTATTCATCGTCTCCATCTGTGTTCATAGCATGGTCAATGCATCGATGTTGAAAACTCTGGCTGATTTTGTCAGTTTCGTCCTGTTAACTTGCCACTGATAATTATTCAGTGTCATTTCCTCAATGAACTCGTAGGCCGCTTCTGGAGTTTTGTTGTTCAAGGTTCCACCGGCGGCTGAATCAATTAGTTGCCTTGTTGAGGGGTTTACACCATTGTAGAAAGTTTGGACTTGTAGCCACAAGGGTAGACCATGGTGTGGACACCTTCTTAAGAGATCTTTGTATTTTTCCCATGCGTCGTACAATGTCTCTAGATCCATTTGCACAAAAGAAGAGATATCATTCCGTAATTTAGCCGTTTTGGCCGGTGGGAAATATTTCAATAAAAACTTTTCTGTCATTTGTTCCCATGTAGTGATTGACCCTCGTGGTAACGAGTTTAACCACTGTTCGGCTTTATTCCTTAATGAAAAGGGGATTAATTGAAGACGTATGGCATCATCAGAAATGCCATTTATTTTGAAGGTATCACAGAACTCTAAAAAGTTAGCTATATGAGCGTTTGGATCTTTGTCCTGCAAACCATCAAATTGAACAAACTGTTGAATCATTTGTATTATGTTAAGCTTTAATTCAAAATTGTTAGCAGCTATAGCAGGCCTAACAATACTCGATTCTGCTCCTGTTAAATGTGGTTTTGCATAGTCAAACATTGTGCGTGGAGTATTGTTTTCCCCCACATCCCGTGGTGGTGGGTTATTCTCGTCCATCCCTTCAGTAGGATTGGATCTGCCTTCTTGCTCTATTTCTGTGTAATCGAGGGCTCGCCTGGTTTCTCGACGATTCTTGGGAGCGGTAGCTTCGATTTCGCTGTCGTATACCAAATGTCCTCTTGGGTTCCTTCTAGTCATAAACTAGAGGTACCTGCTAGGAAAAGAAAGAAAGGAAGAAAAGTTAGCAAAAATTAAAATTTGACTAAAAAAATAAAATAAAAAATATAATGGCTAAAGTAATAAAAATAGAGCGTTCTTAATATTTTAGTTTCCCGGCAACGGCGCCAAAAACTTGATCGCTGAAATCAGAGCTTTCAAATTTATAAAACAAATGATCAAACCTGGAAACTAACTCTGACAACGATTAAAGGCAAGTGTACCTATCGAACAGTAGTATAGCTTAGGCAAGACCGGATTGTCGAACCCAAAGGAACTAAAAGTACTAATACTAACTTTCTTTTTATTATTTAGCCTTAAAGATATAGTGAAGTTGCTTTAATCTAAATTAACGACTACTAAGGTAAAAATACAAGACAAAAAGAACGAATTGGAAAATAACTTTGAAGGAAAACTCAGTTGATCACGACGATACCTTCAGGAAGAATCCACCTAGAGTTCACATGTTATCTTAACACTGAACTATATGATTTCTTTACTTAGCCTGATCTGTAAGACTCCCTAACCTATATTAAACCCTTTCTCGAGGCGAATAACGTCTAACCCTAGGTTAATTAGTGGAACTCTCATTCGCTTATAATAACCCCCTAGAATAGCAGTAAATCGATCTGTGGATTCCCATATTAGGTTTCACCCTAATCCGGCAAAATCTCGTAACCCTATCTCTAGGCGTTCGATCAACTCCGCTTAACTATGCTAGATCTACTTTTAAGCAGGGTCTATTCCTCCTCCACCTAAGCACATCAGATTTGGATTAAACAACATAATTAAGAACAATCTAACTAATTATCATATAATTTAGAAATCAAATAACAAGATTCATCTAAGTTTCATCCTCTTCAGGTATCTGAAGGATTTAGTTCATGAAAAATAAAGAAAACATCTCAAGAGAAAAGATAAAACAAAACATAAGAAATCCGTAAAACCCCCTGAAGGAATTGAAGAAGAAATCCGCCGTCTTGAGTATAATTTCGGCTTCTTGGGATGGGTCGACTGGCTATCTTCGAGTGATTCCCTCAACTCTGACCTTCTCGGCTTGGCTCTTTGACCTAGCTTTGACGCCTTTTCAAAGGTGGCACTTGGGGGATATATATATATATATATATATATAGGCTCTTGGAATGCGATTCTTTCTCCCTAAGTATCCTTTTCCGACTGAAATTGTCTAAGTCCATGACAGGGGCATGGCTATGTCACACGCCCGTGTGACTCGACTTCAGGCCGTGTTCAAATTTCTAAGTTGAAGCACAGCCGTGTAAATCCGGGTTGAGGCCGTGTTCTAGATGAATGTTAAGGCACGGCCATGTGGACTTTGGGCCAGGCCGTGTAGATTTCGTGTTGTGGCCCATTTACTCTGTTTTGGGCCCGTTTTACGTTCTTTTCATCCTCAGGTGTTTTCCTGGGTATAAGACATGAAAAGAAAGGATTAAGAGCACCTTTTTACATAAATTGAGGGATAAATCATCCAAAAGCACATTAAATGTGGGTCTAAAATATGTTATACTTATGGTTCATCACGCGTTCACGTAAGCGCGCTTTTGCTGATGTGGCACAAAGCGCGTCCCTAGAGGCGCGCTTTCCTGCCATTTCCCCACAAAATGGCCCTTTTTCGTAAATTTTCAAGAAATCTGTAACATCTCGAAATAAGGCCTAAACGGAACAGTGGTTTCGGGACCACAAATCCGATGCTGAGAAATTTATTAAACCTCATTCTGTTAAGATTTTAGTGGACGAAAATCCCTATGGGGAGAAATGTAACATCCCGAAATAAGGCCTAAACGGAACAGTGGTTTCGGGACCACAAATCTGATGTTAAGAAATTTATTTTATTTATATTTTTATGGTCTACAATTTCACGGAATAATTTCGTGAAAATCTCATTCGAAAATTTTGACGTTTGGGCACGCAATTTAGTCAAAAGGACTAAATTGTAAAAAGTGCAAAAGTTGAGTTCTACATGTTAGAGGTGTCCAATTGTTATGAAATTTTAAATTGGAGGTCCTTAAATGATAATTGGACCATTGATTAAGTTGGTGGACAAAAATGAACATGGATGGGTATGTTTCAAAAGATTTTTTTTTTAAATCAAAAGAAATTCATTCTAATCATAATATGAGAAAATTACTTAAGAACAAGGCATAATTCAAGGTATAATTCAGGGATTTGAGAATAATGTAGAAAGTTAGGCACTTTCTCGAAATAAATATTCACCCCCACACTTAAGATGTACATTGCCCTCAATGTACAAAGATATATATGAAATTTAAGAGATAGGGAGAAGAGAAACTTCCTGAATTTGGATGGCTTCCTTGAGTTGGGAGTGTCGTGGTGTGGTGGCCGCCGACAATCTCTGCGCTAGATGAAGAAATTGGGAAGCTTGTGATGTAACATCCCGAAATAAGGCCTAAACGGAACAGTGGTTTCAGGACCACAAATTCGATGTTGAGAAATTTATTTTATTTATATTTTTATGGTCTACAATTTTCGAATGAGATTTTCACGAAATCATTCCGTGAAATTGTAGACCATAAAAATATAAATAAAATAAATTTCTCAACATCGAATTTGTGGTCCCGAAACCACTGTGCCGTTTAGGCCTTATTTCGGGATGTTACAAAACCGGCCAAATTCCGTAAATTTTGTTTTTTTTTTTTTTTGGTATATTTGGGTATTTTACCCAGATTATAGAGCCAAACTTAAAACCAAATTATCTAAACACATATTATGACTAACATCAATTTGCATCAAAATCTAATCTCATCATAATTAAACCATAAAAATATAACCCTAATCGACTTGCCTTACATATTCCAAGTAAATACAAATTCAAAATATATACTTAAATTGAATAGTATGAGAAGAATAAGCATATAAACTCAATAATAAATAATATATTCTATCTACTATATATTGAATTCAAGAATTAATGATTATAAAAATTGAATTCAATTGTACAATTGTTGAACCGGATTTGAATTAAAAAATGATTATAATGAAACCCTAAAATTGAATCGATAAAAAAAATTAAAACTAACAAATATTACCATCAATCTTAAGGATTCAACATATCTAATAAATTTATTGATAAACAATCGATATATAAGAGACACTTTACCTGAAGCAATTTCTTTTACCAACCATATATCATCATGTAAAATTCTGAACATAATTACTAAAGTGTCTCCAAAATATATATATATATATATATATATATATATATATAAAACCGTAAAACTGTAAAACAAGCGATTAGCGATTAACAATCCATCTATTGATATAATCAAATATATATCATAAAATGTTTCTAATGAACCCAAACCTACAGAGCTTTTTAAATATTTATTAAAACTGTATAAACAACATAAAATCCTTAATTTTTTTTAAATTCTCAATTAAAACTATAAATCTTTACAATTATACGAAAATTAAAACCTTAAAACTTTATTTAAAACTTTTAAATTTTATTTAAAGAATCAAAACCCAAAAATTTATCATGAATATCCAAGATTCAACATGATATATAATTAAAATATTAAATCCATAAAATTAAAAAAGAAAAACGAGTCAATCCAAAAATAATAAAGAATCAATTCATTCTCAATGATTCAACATGACAAAGCTCGGATGCCACTTGTTAGATTTGTAAAATAAATCTAAAATAAAACTTAATAAAGTAGGATCTATCATGTCAAGTCATCAAGAATGAATGAAGAATAAAACTAGATGCGGAAGCGTACCTGAATCCATAGTTTTACCGGATTTTGGGGATTTGACCTTCCAAATTAGCACACAAGAAATTTAGAGAATATTTGCTCTCTCTCTTTCCTAATGATGGGATATTAGAAAAGATATCTTGTGTATAATTTAGGGGCCATAACCCTAATATTTATAACATTGGTATATTAGTCCTAATCAAATTCTAATTAACCCATCATTAATTAGAATTTGATTAGAAAAGTATCTACACATATTTGACCCATACTTTATTTAATAATTAAAAGCCCAATAAAATTCTAACCAAATTAGATAACTTTTTTCCTAAGACTCACCATATTGGGATGTCTAGTCATTTGCAAAGTAGTCGAATCGTTGTCTCAGAGGCGTCAGTTCTTTAGTTCTAGGAGGTCCGAAATGAGGATGAGATCGGCTTTGATGGCCGCGGTTTATCGAAAACAGTTGAATCTTTCGTGCATTGGAAGGAGAAGGCATTCAACTGGAGAGATTGTGAATTATATTGCAGTAGATGCCTACAGACTAGGGGTTTCCTTGGTGGCTTCATTCAGCATGGAGTCTTGTACTGCAACTTTTTATGTCCATTGGAATACTTTTCTATGTTGTCAGACTCGGTGCTCTTCCTGGTTTAGTCCCTTTGCTCATATGTGGAGTCCTCAATGTGCCATTTGCAAATGTACTGCAAAAGTGCCAATCTCAATTTATGGTTGCTCAAGATGAGAGACTAAGACTCACATCAGAGGTCCTAAACAATATCAAAATCGTAAAGTTGCAGTCTTGGGAAGAGAAATTCAAGAACATGATTGAAACCCGACGCGAAAATGAATTCAAGTGGCTGGCAAAAGAACAAATAAGCAAAGGATCAATGCATTCCTGCTCGGTGATGAACTGAATAGTGAAGAACCATTAATTTCAATGCAGAGTTCTGATAAAAGTGTTGTAATACAGGCAGGCAACTTTAGTTGGGACACTGAATTAATAGTTGCAACTCTTAGAGGTCAACCTGGAAATAAAAAAGGGACAGAAAATCGCAGTTTGTGGACCAGTAGGAGCTGGGAAATCATCAATCTTGCATGTGATGCTTGGAGAAATACCGAAAATTTCAGGAACTGTGAGTTATTCAAAGCTAGTAGTTTTTATTTAGTATCAAACACTGGTTTGCTGCTATATCACTGATGTTTCTCACTTAATTCTTGCAAACAGGTGTATGTATCTGGATCCATGGCGTATGTTTCTCAAACATCTTGGATCCAGAGTGGGACTATTCGAGACAATATACTCTATGGAAAGCCAATGGATGAGGAAAGATACAGAAGGGCTATTAAGTCATGTGTACTAGATAAGGACATTGATAACTTTGCTCATGGTGATCTCACGGAAATAGGTCAGAGAGGGATCAACATGAGTGGAGGACAGAAGCAAAGGATTCAACTTGCTCGAGCTGTCTGCAATGACGTCGATATCTATCTTCTTGATGATCCTTTCAGTGCCGTAGATGCTCAAACAGCTGCGGTTCTATTCAATGTAAGACAAACACCTCAGTTAAGAACTCAAACATTGAAAACAAAAAGTTAGCTGTTTATTAAGTTGAATTTATGTTCTATAATTGCAGGACTGTGTAATGGCTGTACTAAGAAACAAAACTGCCATCCTTGTAACTCATCAAGTGGAGTTTCTCTCTAAAATTAATACAATTCTGGTAAAAGTCTGTTAAGTTAAAACCATTTTTTCCCTTTTATTTCAGGAGAATGATTTGGTTATTACACAGGTCATGGATGGTGGTAGTATTACTCAAATAGGAAGCTATATGGAACTATTGATGTCGGGGAAGGCATTTGAGGAGCTTGTCAATGCTCACAGAGATGCAATGACAGTAGTGGATCCTTTGAGTAATGAAAACAAAGGACAACAACAAGACACAGACACCCTTCAGGCTGAGGAGTACAATAAGTGTTACTCTACTCAACAGAAAAGCGAGAGGAAGATTTCTGCTTTGGGACTACCAGGAGTGCAGCTCACTGAAGAAGAAAAAAAAGGGACTGGTGATTTCGGATGGAGACCTCTCCTTGATTATATTGTAGTGTCCAAAGGATATCTTTTTCTATCTTTAGCCATACTATCTCAATTTGGTTTTGTGATTTTCCAGGCTGCAGCTACTTATTGGCTAGCAATTGCTATCCAAATTCCTAAAATAAGTAGTGGCTTGCTAATAGGAGTTTATACAGGAATTTCAACACTTAGTGCTGTTTTTGTGCATCTTAGGTCTATTTATTCTGCTCATTTGGGATTAAAAGCTTCTAATGCCTTCTTCTATGGTTTCATCAATTCCATTTTTAAAGCTCCCATGCTTTTCTTTGACTCTACACCTGTTGGGAGGATCTTGACCCGAGTAAGACGATCCAATGTTCCTTATACTAAGCACATTAGAAACACTCAGTTTTACCTATCTGCTTTATGTTACATAACAGGTTTCTTATTATCCTCTATACATTGCTCTTTCAGGCTTCATCAGATTTAAGTATTCTGGATTTTGATCTGCCTCTGTCCGTTGGATTTGTAGCAGCTGGTAGTATTGATCTTGTAGCGGCTATTGGAGTCATCGCCTTTATCACTTGGGAAGTTCTCATTGTAACCATTGTAATAGACCAATTTAGCCCGGGCCATACAAAAAATAATAAACCCAAAATAATAAATCAAAGTCTAAGTCCAGTCCAAAATATATCATTTGGCCCGATCGGAATGGCCCATTACTTGAAAAGATTAAAGGTCCATCTACAAGCTTGACGTATATGGGAACACAATCTTCAAGGATATGCAATTTTAGATATGATATGCAAATCTTAAATATGATATGTAATTCTAGAAGATATGGTATGTAATCTTAGAAGATATGATATGCAATCTTAGATATGATATGCAAATCTTATATATGATATGCAATCTTAGAAGATATGATTTTGTAATCTTAGAGATTTAATTTGTAGATACCTTTTAATCTTAACCGTTGATGTAATTAATCTGTACCGTTGGATTTGGGGAGGCTCAACTATAAATAGAGGCCTCTCCCTTCATTGTAAAACACACTTGAGTTTGGAGCAATAATAATTCTTAAGAGCATTCACTCAAATTTCTCCCTCTCTTGCGTTCTTATTTTCTGTGGCTTGTTCTTATTTTGTTCTTCGTTCATCTTTGTTTCTTTTTGAGTTGCTTCCGTTCGAGTTAGATTTTGGTGGGGGAATTTCGTTGAATCCTCATATAGCGGGAATTAGGTTGACTTATGCGCTTTTTTAACTTTTTTTTATTTATCCATGTCATTTTTATACTTTTTTTATTTTTTTAAAAAATTGTTATAATATTCATTAATTGTTTTGATTGTTCATTTTTTTAATCCATTATCTTTGTTTACCTCAACATTATTATTATTGCTTGTCATTTTTTTACTTAATTGTTTATGTTAGTGCTAATTGTCAATATGACTTGTAACCTTAGTAAATTGTACTTTCTGTAATAACTTAACGTTACTTTTTTTAAATCTCTGTTTAAAAATATCTATCTCCTTTAATTACCACATTTTATCCAAAAGTTTTTCTTAAATAAGGCAATGTTTTATGTTTAGAAATTTGGGAAATAGTGCCCTAACGTGTTGGGTTTCGATTTTCTGTTTGACTAAATAACTAAATATTCTTTTAACGAATTTTGTAAATCATGAGATAATTTTGGTTACGAGGGTTTAAAACATCATGTCCTAACGTGCTGGATGTGATGTTTGTATGCTTTCAAAACAAAGGAATCTCAAGTTCCAACTCAAATTGTTCAAGTTTTTAAAGAAATCATGTTTTCAAATCTTTTAGAATTTTCGACATTAGGACAACAACTAATCAATCCAGTACCAATTTTGGGCGTTACGAGGGTGCTAATCCTCCCTCGCATGTAACCGACTCCTGAACCTTTTTTTCTTGAAATTAATGTTTTGAAATAAAATGTTTTATAAGGTGATCTGATCACACCTCAAAAAAAGATTGGTGGCGACTCCATTTTCGTTTTTAAAGTCGATCCCCGTTTTTTTCAAAAAATTAAAAATAGTTTCGACAGCTTGGAGACTCCGCTGGGCACAATAAGAGAGTCAAGCTGTAAAATTGATTATTTCTTGTCCTTTTGTTTAAATTTGAAAATCCGATTTGAAAAATTATAATCCTTTTTATTGCATGTTGTTTTAATCTTGAAAAGTATTTCTGCATTGCATTGCATGACCGTTGTGGTCACACCCTTTTAAGTGAGAGTGAGAAACTATGCCTTCGTGAGGTTTTCACCTCCGCATGGGCTAGTGGACTGCTTCCGTGATATATCTGTATCTATGTCTTCGTGAGGTTTTCACCTCCGCATGGCCATAGGGAAATGTATTCCCCTGAACTGAACTCGTTCCATATGAGCCTATAATGGGTGAGGATTGAGGAATCTACTGGTTCAGGTACCCTTCCTTTAGAACTAAGCCACATATAGTGATCCTTAAGAGCCAACCCTAGATAGAGCTATATTGAACTCTAGTGGTCACCCAGATAGGTGCCCTATTTTGTTATTTCTCTTGTGCTAATGTGTTCTCTTTTATTTTGATTGCATTGCATCCACATCATAGAAAAGATGTGTTGATTCAAATTCAATTACTAAATAGAAGAGTTTGCCATGAGAAAATAGATTTCTTGATAACGTGGATTATAATACGGTTGTCCGAATATGGTCCAAGTAAACACAGCGAGAGAAGGCTGATAGTCCGTGAAGGAATACAAGACTTTATTGCCCAAGGATTCAAGCTGACAAAGACTATTCGAGAATCACCAAGTCTCGGCTTTCTTGAAGAGGCTAACGAGCATTATGGAAATAAGTGAGCAGTGAGTCGCGGCCCAAATCAAGCAAAAATGAGCTAGTGGAGGCATCTATTAGAAGTTTGCAAGATTTGACCTTTGCGAAGAAGGGGATTGATGTTTATCTTGGAATATGAGGGCAATGCCACATATGTAATCCGTTTTATGTAAAGAAATTTGCTTTCTAGAGAAGTTTTTCTAATGGAATTGAATTCAGAATCAACGCCTCTCTTTCTTTTGCATTCATTCCATGCATCTGCATTGCATTGCATCATATGCATTAAAATCCATAGAGGGACCCTAATTAGTTGAAGTTATTTTAGGAAAAAGAGAAAGAGAGAAGATTAATCTAGAAACTAAAACACTGTTACGATACACATGCTAAGACAAAAAAAATGGATCAAGGACTTCAACAGTTCCAAAGAGACATGCAAGACTAGCTGCAAGAGCAGTTGGTAACGATCCAGCAAGATATGAGGGAACAAATGATGGAAGCCCAAAGAAATATGGTGGCTCAAATGACTCAGCTACTGAATGGGGCAATGGACAAGGGAAAAGGCCCCATGACTAATGCTGGAGAAGATAATGAAGACTATCCTCCGGGTTTTATCCCACCACATGTACAGACACAACCTGAGGTGTATTCTCAAAAGCCATCTGTTGCAATTAGGCCTCAACAAGGTCAAGCTAATACTGGGGTACCCATGAATTTACAAGTTGGCTCGGAATCTAACCTAGGAGATAACCCTGCTAATCTTGTTATCCCTGATTTAGATATAGCGGAGAAGGAACCGGGGAACAAAGTTTCCAAGCCCTTACATACTTGGGAAGATTTTAAACAATGGAACTGTGGAAGGGATCCCTGTATTTTTAAGACTAATCTAGAGTAATATTCAAAACACGCTTGTTGCCTTAAGCCTAGAGGCAATAAGAACCCTTTTGTAAAATAGGCCCGTGTCCAAATTTTCATTTCAATAAAATGCATCTTTTGGAGCAAGTATTCTTTTATTTTTTCCATTTCATACTGTACAAACAATTGCTCTTAGTTTTTTTTTCTTTTATTTGTTCTTCAGGCTTTCTTTCAAGTATTCTTTCATTTTTTATTCATAACCATATAAATAATCATTCTTTGAATCATTTATTCTTTGGAATCTACAATAGGTCTCCAGATATCAATGACGTGAGCAATGCTGCTACTGACTCAGAGTCTCCTTTCGAGTAAGATATGTGTCTAGAAGGATCTTAGGACTTTGAAGATGACAGAGATTGTAACATATCTTCTGATTTGTTAAGAATGGTGGAACAAGCTGAAAAATAGACTTTACTCCACAAAGGGTCAGCGGATATTATGACCCTAAAAAAGAGGTATCGAAGTCCAGCTCACTATAGAAATAAAACAAGACATCATTGAGTTATTTTCAAGAATTCAAAGATGTTTTCGCACGATCATATCAAGACACGCTTGGGATAATCTTAAAAGAGATCCATAAGGGTATTTAAAGAACATGATAATGGTTCTACAATAGCCAGGATAAACATAAAGATCGGGCATTGTTGGTCTACCATGGAAGGGGATTGCATCAGTTATACTGCAAATACTGAATTGACGAAGACGAGATTCATGTGCCTCATATATTTCTTCACGGATTTTTTATATGTGGGGAATGGATATTATGGGGCCAATATCGTAAAAAGCTTCTAGTCAACATCGAATCATCATCGTGGTCGTCGTCTACTTCACTAGGAGGGTGGAAGTAGCTTCATATGCCAATGTTTCAAAGTTGATAGTCATCAAATTTTTAAAAAAAAAAAAGAGATCAGGCACCGACAAAGAATGCCAAAAAGGGCAATGTCAAAAGTTTGTAGTCTGTTCAAATATCAAACGTCATGTCATAAAGCAACAAAGGCAGCCAAGAAGAAAAAAAACAAAAAAAAAACAAAATAAGGATCATAGGAAAGATGACTGAGACTTGTAAATATTGACATAAAGAAGTTCCCATTTACCTTCTGTCTTATTGAACGTCGGTTAGAACTTTCGCTGGGGCAACACCTTTCTCATAGGAATAGAAACAGTTTTGCCAATTGAACCTAATCGAAGGAAGAAAGGTTAAAAGCTATCTGTCACAGTCCGATGATGCAAGCTTACGAAAAAGAGGTTCATCCTAGAGAATTCCACGAGGGGAACCTGATGTTGAAAAAGACCTTTCTTATACAAAAAGGATTTCAGAGGAAAGCAGATGCCAAATTGGGAAGGACCTTATGTTGTAAAGAAGGCTTGTTCTAGAAGAGCATTGATATTGACTGAGATGGATGGTAAAGACTTGCCCAATTCGGCGAATTCAGGTTCAGTCAAGAAGTACTTTACTTGAAAGGGGAAAGGCCAAGGTGAAAACCCGCAAAGGGCACATTGGGTTCAAATTCAAAAAAAAAGGAGAGGCCAAGGCAAAAACCCGAAAAGGGCGACTCAAATTTTGATCAAATATAGGGCATGTGGTAGTCTTACTATGCCTGAATTAACAATGAGGAAGTATGCTACGTCTTGGGGCGTTGACAAAGTACTCCGGATCCTCTAAACACGTATTGAGCTCCAAATGGTCCTCAAGAAGTTTGTATAGAGAAGCTCAGGCTGTGATATCTAGGGCACCTAGCTTCTATCTTACTCATTTTTGAATTTCCTATCTTTGATTACTTTATTCTTTTCAAGATACGCCCCAATCAATTTTCCTTTATGTCCTTGGCTATCTTTGATTACTTTATTCTTTTCAAAATACACCCCAATCAATTCTCTTTTATTACCTTGGTTATCTTTGATTAACTTATTTGTTTCGAGCTATGCTCCTGATTAATTTCTTTCTTGTCCATTATTGTAATCTTTTTCAAGCATTTTATATTGAAATAACGATTAATGGACTAATAATACTTTTATAAAAGGAGTTTTACATATTACTCTGGAAGCTTCTAAATAATATGAGAATCTGAAACAGGACTATTGTTTAGAACTCAACAAACTTAAGCGTTGGAAATATTATCTCTTCGGATTTTTATTGGATAAGACATTCCATCAAGTGATATCATCTCGACAAATGATGAGCAATGTCAACCCAAGTGTAGAAGGGGATCATTCTCGAGAAAAGAAAAAGATACCATGCATTCATACATCAAGTCATTACACTTAGGGAATGGTGTAACGGATCAAATTGATACAAATTTCATACCTCTGAGTGGTAACAGGATGGATGGAAGAAAACAAATGTTATTCCCCTGAAGTTGCAGTAGGAGGTACAAACTTTATGTCCCAAAAGGTACAGTGGAAGAGGCTTTGAAATTACAGCGGGGCAAGCTTGCTGAGTAGAATATGATCGTTTCTTTGGGTTTTCTATCAAAGATACCAGCTAAACGAGAAAGCATGGTAACGCATCAGTGATAGAACCTTGATGAACTATGAGCAGTAACAACCCAAACATTAAAAAGGGATCATTCTCATGCATTTATGTAAATATCATTCATACACTTCCAATTAGGAGCATTTGATTCATTCCGATCATTGTGTCCTAATTGTTGTACATTAAAAAAAAAGAGATCATTCTCATGACATTCTGCATTCATGCAAATGCCATCCCTAATATCATTTAGTTAGGATCATTAGATTCATTCCGATCATTGCATCCTAATCATTATACTTTAAAAAAATGGGATCATTCTCATGACATCCTGTATTCATGCAAATGTCGTCCATAATACATTTAGTTAGGAGCATTATAGCATCCTAATCATTGGGCATAAACATAAGCATATAAAATCGAGTCTACAAAGGACGGTGTAGCAACATTGGTGAATTCACAGATCTTATCTCCCTAGACGGTAGCAGAGCAGATCGAATTTGACGAATCTTATCTCCGTGTATCGGCAATGGAGCAGATTCAAGTCACCAACCTTATTTCCCTGAGGTAGCAAGGGAGCATGTTAAAGTTTGTAGTCTCATCTTCCTGAAGTAGTAAGGAAGCAGACTGAAGATTGTAGATCTTATCTCCCTAAGCGGTAGCGGAACAGATCGAATTTGGTGAATCCTATCTCCATGTATCGGCAATGGAGCAGATTCAAGTCACCAACCTTATCTTCCTGAGATAGCAAAGGAGTAGGTTGAAGTTTGTAGTCTCATCTTCCTGATGTAGCAAGGGAGCAGACTAGAAATTGTAGATCTTATCTCCCTAAGCGATAGCGGAGCAGATCGAATTTGGCGAATCTTATCTTCCTGATGCAGTAAGGGAGCAAATTTTAGCCACTAGTCTTATCTTCTTGAGGTAGCAATGGAGCAGGCTGAAGATTATAATCTTATCTTCCTGGTGTAGCAAGGGAGCAGACTAAAAATTGTAGGTCTTGTCTCTTCGAGATAGCAGTACGGCAGATCGAAGATGGAAAATCTTATCTCTATGTATCAACAATGGAGCAGATTCAAGCCACCAACCTTATCTTCCTGATGTAGCAAGGGAGTAGGCTGAAGATTATAGTCTTATCTTCCTGTTGTAGCAAGGAAGTAGACTGAAGATAGCAGATCTTATCTCCACCGAGTAAGAGTGGGGTAGATCGAAGATAGTAAGTCTTATCTCCATGTATCGGCAATGAAGAAGACTGAAGATATTAGATCTTATCTCCACTGAGCAGAAATGGAGTAGATCGAAGACAGCAAGTCTTATCTCCATGTATCAACAATAGAGCAGACTGAAGATAGCAGATCTTATCTCCACTGAGCAGGAGTGGGGCAGATCGAAGACAGCAAGTCTTATCTCCAAGTATCGGCAATGGAACAGACTGAAGATATTAGATCTTATCTCCACTGAGTAGGAGTAGAACAGATCGAAGACAGCAAGTCTTATCTCCATGTATCGGCAATGGAGCAGACTGAAGATAGCAAATCTTATCTCCACTAAGCAGGAGTGGAGCAGATTGAACATAGTAGATCTGGCATTCCTGAAGTTGCAGGAGGCAGATCGAAGACATCAGCTTAACCTCCTTGAAGTTACGGTGGAGCTAACTGAAGACAGCAGATCTTATCTTCCTGAAGTTGCAGGAAACAAATTGAGGATATTAGCCTGCCTCCCTGAGTTTGTAGCAGAGCAGACTGAAGACAGTAGATCTTATCTTCCTGAAGTTGCAGGAAGCAGATCGAAGATATTAGCCTGCTTCCCTGAAGTTGCAGCGGAGTAGACTGAAGACAGCAGATCTTATCTTCCTGAAGTTGCAGGAAGCAAATCGAAGATATTAGCCTACCTCCCTAAAGTTGCAGCGGAGCAAACTGAAGACAGCAGATCTTATCTTCCTGAAGTTGCAGGAAGCAGATCAAAGATATTAGCTTGCCTCCCTGAGTTTGCAGCGGAGCAAACTGAAAATAGCAGATCTTGTCTTCCTGAATATTGCAGTGAAACAAGATCAAACACTTGAGTTTGGAGCAATAATAATTCTTAAGAGCATTCACTCAAATTTCTCCCTCTCTTGCGTTCTTATTTTCTGTGGCTTGTTCTTATTTTGTTCTTCGTTCATCTTTGTTTCTTTTTGAGTTGCTTCCGTTCGAGTTAGATTTTGGTGGGGGAATTTCGTTGAATCCTCAGATTGCGGGAATTAGGTTGACTTATGCGCTTTTTTAACTTTTTTTTTATTTATCCATGTCATTTTTATACTTTTTTTTATTTTTTTAAAAAATTTTTATAATATCCATTAATTGTTTTGAGTATATTATTTACCTTATATTATTATTTTTATACATGAATTTAATCTTGTGAATAAATTTTTTTTCCTTAATTTTTTTCATAGATTCTTTTAAAATTGCTATTATCTACTCTATATTTTCTATTTTGATTGTTCATTTTTTTAATCCATTATCTTTGTTTACCTCAACATTATTATTATTGCTTGTCATTTTTTTACTTAATTGTTTATGTTAATGTTAATTGTCAATATCACCTGTAACTTTAGTAAATTGTACTTTTTTTAATAACTTAATGTTACTTTTTTTTAAATCTTTCTTTAAAAATATCTATCTCCTTTAATTACCACATTTTATCCAAAAGTTTTTCTTAAATAAGGCAATGTTTTATGTTTAAAAATTCGGGAAATAGTGTAACGTGCTAGGTTTCGATTTTCCGTTTGACTAAATAACTAAATATCCTTTTAGCGAATTTTGTAAATCATGAGATGATTTTGGTTACGAGGGTTTAAAACATCATGTCCTAACATGCTGGATGTGATGTTTGTATGCTTTCGGAACAAAGTAATCTCAAATTCCAACTCAAATTGTTCAAGTTTTTAAAGAAATCATGTTTTCAAATCTTTTCGAATTTTCGACATTAGGACAATAACTAATCAATACTATACCAATTTTGAGCGTTACGATGGTGCTAATCCTTCCTCGTACGTAACCGACTCCTGAACCTTTTTTTTCTTGAATTTCGCAGGCCAAAATTAATGTTTTGAAATAAAATGTTTTATAAGGTGATTCGATCACACCTCGAAAAAATATTGGTGGCGACTCCATTTTCGTTTTTAAAGACGATCCCCGTTTTTTTTCAAAAAATTAAAAATGGTTTCGACAGCGATTCTTGTAATGATAGCAGTAACATACATTAGGTGTGTCATTTGCTTCTCATCTGTTCCTTTTATTGATTTTTCAACTTTTGCTGATCACAAAATATTCTCTTTTTTTTTTGCTTAAACAAAAAGGGGTACTATCTAGCTTCTGCTCGGGAACTAATACGAATCAATGGCATGACAAAGGCTCCAGTTATGAACTATGCAGCTGAGACTTCTCTTGGGGTGGTCACTATAAGAGCTTTTAACATGGTGGACAGGTTCTTTAAGAACTACCTAAAGCTTGTTGACACAGATGCTACACTTTTCTTCATTTGTAATGCAGCCACAGAATGGCTGATTCTACGGATTGAGGCACTTCAGAATATGACGATTTTTGCTTTCGTATTTATCCTCATTCTACTTCCTAAAGGCTATGTACCACCAGGTATCATCTGTTTCTATAGAACAATATGTTTTTCATTCAAAGAGATGACTGTTCTAAGCTGTGAAACTTTCTCCCTTTATTTGTTATCTGCAGGACTTGCCAGGCTTTCCCTTTCTTATGCTTTTTCGATAACGAGCACCCAAGTGTTCTGGTCAAGATGGCATTGCAACTTATCAAACTACATGATTTCGGTTGAACGGATAAAACAGTTTTTGTGCATTCCATCAGAGCCTCCAGCAACTATAGATGACAAAATGCCATCACCATCATGGCCCTCTGCGGGGAAGATTGAGTTGCATGAGCTCAAAGTGAGTTAAAAATAATCATTCATAAACTATATGCATTGATTCTCAAAATGTATCGGGTCCCCTTGAACCGGCTTCCTGGGACTCTCACTATTAAGCCTCACTATTAAGCATTGTTCTATTGCAGATTAGATATCGTCCAAATGCTCCATTGGTTCTCAAAGGAATCACCTGCACATTGAAGGAAGGCACTAGGGTAGGAGTTGTAGGAAGGACCGGAAGTGGAAAATCTACGCTAATAGGTGCCTTGTTTCGTCTGGTCGAGCCTACAGAGGGGAAATTTTTCATAGATGGACTTGATATATGCTCAATTGGTCTGAAAGATCTAAGGATGAAACTTAGCATTATTCCTCAAGAGCCAACTCTATTTAGGGGAAGTGTTCGAACCAACTTAGACCCTCTAGGCCTTTATACAGATGGAGAAATATGGAAGGTAAGGCAACCGACTCCATGCTGGACCCCTTTTTAATTACTGGTTCTGATGCATTTATCAGAGAAAATATTAATTGCATGTGTAATAACCAATTTTAGCCCGGGCCTATTACAAAGCCAACTAAGGCCCAACAAGCAAACCCAAAATACAAATGGCCCAAAAGGCCCAGAAACAAAATTTTTTTTTCAAGAGCCTAGGGTTTCTGGAACCCTAGGCACCGCACGCCTCTCTGCCCATGTGCGCCTCAGCGCACCGTCGCCCCACTCACCTGCTCCACTAGCCTCCACTTGCACCTGCAAAAGCAAAAAGAGGGGGAACAGTAACAAGCAAAAAGAAGAAAAATATTGTATTTTATTTCTTGCTTTTTAATTTCAGCTCCATAAAAGCCGAATAGGAAACCATGTAAGGGGGGATTTTTTTTTTTGGAATCGAAAAGAGAAAAAAATGGAGCAAAACTGAAAGAAATAGTTTTTGAAGATCGAAAGGTTGCCTTGTTACTTTTTTCTTTCTTTGTTCTATTGTTTATTTCACATTTTTATAAATCTATTTTGATACATATGAGAAAGAAAAAGTTGAAACACAAATATTAGCAGAGATCGCGATATTTCTGTTTTTTCTCTTTTGAAAATCCTTTTTTACATACGCATATATATATATTAAAAAAGAAGAAAAGATCAATTTATTTTTTTACCTTTTCGGCTTGAAATCACCAGATCTGGGCTTATGAAACCAAAAGCAAGAAAAAGAAAATTTTTAATTTTTCCGGCCACCGTGGACGGCGGCGCCGTCGCCGGCAACCGGCGGCCGTCACGGTGGCCCGGCGACTGGACAGTGACCGGAGTTTGACTGGCCAAGTGGGCAGTTGAGAGAATTTGGAGAGCTTTTTTTTGTTTTTTTTTTTTGTTGAAAGGGGAGAAGAATGAAAAATTTCTAAAATGATTTGCCTTAAATAGGCCTCCAAAACGACGTCGTTTTCGGGCTGGCCTTAAACACCCAAAACGACGTCGTTTTGCCTCTAACCCAATTTTGACCTGACCCGTTGGGACGGATCCGCGTGTTTTTTTTCGATTGGGCTAATTGCCCTTTTGGTCCTTCCACATTTTCAGTTGTTAAAATTAGATTTTCTGGTACTTTTAATTTGGCCCAAAAATTCACTTTTGTTCACAATCTAGTCCTTCCTGCTACTGCGCATTTTGGCAAAAGGGTTTATTTACCTCCTTGGTCCCCCCAGTCCTTTCGCGCGTGTAAATAGGTCCCCAAATCTTTCCTTTATTTTAAATTCGTCCCGAAATTTTGTTTTTATTCAATTTAGCCCCCCCTTTTTGTTATTATTTATTACTTTCACTTATCGCTATTATTAATATTTGTTATTATTATTATTGTTATTATTATTATTATTATTATTATTATTATTATTATTATTATTATTATTATTATTATTATTATTATTTATTTTTCTTTTATGTTATTATTATTATTATTGTACTATTACTTGTCTATATATATACTTACTATTATTATTATTATTATTATTATTATTATTATTATTATTATTATTATTATTATTATTATTATTATTATTATTATTACTACATCTACTAGTACTATTATTATTATATTTATTATATTTATATTATTATATTGTACATACTTCGTATCATTATTATTATCTTAGTATTATTACTATACTATTATTATTATTATTAATTATTATTATTATTATTATTATTATTATTATTATTATTATATTATTATTATTATGCTATCATATTGTATATACTTTTTTATTATTTCGATCTTTACTAACACCTTCCAGCCTTTTTTATTATTATTTCAATGCCGTCTTTTACCTTTTATATTTTTATATTATTGTATCTTTATTACCAGTATTGTTGATTTCGTATTTTCGTCATTTCATGTGGATCAACGGTTTTAAATCGCAACTCGACATTTTTAATTCATACAAAAAGAGGTAATATTTGTGTGTTTAGAAGGCCAGAAAATTACATCCTAACGTGTTGGGTGTCGATCTTTTCGTTCGACTAAATACTCAAATGTCCTTTTCTTTTACATGCTTTGAAGATCAAAGATGATCTCGGTGTCGAAATATAAGGGTGTTATATCCTAACGTGTTGGGTATGATACTTTTATTCCTTTGAAGCGAGTTAATCTTGAGATTCAATCCTAATTCAATTAGCCGTTTTTTTTTCGAAAGTTTTACCCTGAACATTTTCAAGTTTTCGACATTAGGACAACATTAATCAATTTGGTACCAACTTTGGGCATTGCAAGGGTGCTAACCCTTCCTTACACGTAACCGACTCCCGAATCCGTTTTCTCGAATTTCGCAGACCAAAATATCTTTATAGGTGACCCGATCACACTTAAATGAAAAGGATCGGTGGCAACTCCATATTTTTAAAAGTCGATTCCCGTTTTTTTAAAACCCCTTTTAAGAATGGTTTCGACAGCATGGCGACTCCACTGGGGACTTTGAGGGTCAGGCCATAAATTGATTAATTGTTGTCCTTTTGATTGAAAACTTGGAAAAAAATTTTGGAAAATCATTTTTTACGCATTTGATTGTGCTATAATGTCAGGTTTCATGAAACACTTTGGCATTGCATTGGACGACCGTTCTGGTTATAACTTTAAGTGGGAGTGATAAACTAAGCTTTCGTGAGGTTTCACCTCCGCATGGGCTAGTGGATTGCTTCCGGGATACATCCGTACCTATGTGCTTTGTGAGGTTTTCACCTCCGCATGGCCATAGGGAAATGTATTCCCCTGAACTGAACTCGGTCTGTATGAGCCTATAATGGGTGAGGATCGAGGAATCTGCTGGTTTAGGCACCCTTCTTCAGAACCGAACCCCATATAGAGACCTAGAAGCCTACCCTAGGTAGAATTGTACTAAACCCTAGTGGTCTCCCAGATAGGTGTTCTATTTCATCGATTATTTCTCCTGTACTAACGTGTTTTCTTCTGTTTTGATCGCATTACATTGCATCATCATAGAAAGGAGGTGCTGAAGGAAAAGATTGGTGTTTTGCTTGGACTATGAAGACAAAACCATATATGCAATCTGTTTTATGTAAAGAGCTTTATTTTCTAGAAAAGTTCTTCTAATGGAATTGAATTCATAATCGGCGCCTTTCTTTCTTTTTGCATTCATTCCATGCATTGGCATTGCATTGCATCATCCTAGAAAGGAGGTGTTGATTCGCGTTTGATTGCTAAATAGAAGAATTCGTCATAAGAAAATGTGTTACTTGATAAAGAGGATTATAATATGGTCGTCCGAACATAGTCTAGGTGAGCAACAAGACAAGACATTGCCTGAAGATTCAAGCTGACAAGGAGTGCTCGGAAGCCATCAGGAGATTATGAGCACCACGGAGAATAAGTGAGTGATGAGGTACGACCTAGATCAAGCAACAAAGAGCTAGAAGAGGCGTCTATTAAGAAAGTTCATGGGACATGACCATAACATCCGGATACGAAGAAGAGGATTTGTCTGAAGATTCAAGCCGACAAGGATTGTTTGGGAGTCATCAGAGGATTATGAGCTTCAAAGAGGATAAGTGAGTGATGAGGAACAACCTAGATCAAAGCAACAAAGAGCTAGAAGAGGCGGGACACGACCATAATATCCGGATACGAAGAAGAGGATTGGTGTTTTCATCTGGATCATGAGGAGGAAGCCGTATATGTGGTCCATTTTATGTAAAGAAACGTATTTTCTAGACAAATTCTTCTAGCAGGAATGGAATTCATAATCAACGCCTCTCTTTCTTGTTGCATTCATTCCATGCATTTGCATTGCATTTCATGCATTTGCATTACATAATATCACATGCATTAAAATCAGTTAACCCAGAAGACATGGACCGAAGGTTGGAGAGATTAGAGCAAAGGCAAATGTTGATGCAAGAACAGTTGGCCAAAATTCAACAGGATATGCAAGATCAAATGAATATGATGCACCAATTAACCCAATTACTAGTCGAAAGACTTGGAAAAAGGGGTGGTCCAGTGGTCAGCAGTACAGATGATGATGAAGAAATTGTTTATTCCCCGATGAATATCCTGACTCAACCAGATGCACAGCCGTATGGGGTACCCATCATTATCAAACCCCAATGTCAGATTAATACCCCGGCACTGTTGAATCTCCCGATGGGCTCATGTTTTAACCCTAATGATGATCAAGCCAAACTGATTGTCCAAGCGGAGACAAAGGAAAGGAGAGAGCGGACATTAAGGGCCCCGAAGAAGAAGGAAAAGGAAGTGGGTAGTACAAGTAAGCATGACAGGGGCCGTTCGGAGCTGATTTCAGTAAGCCAGCTAAGGATGGTCACTACCAACCCTCAAGGCCCTCTTAAGCAGGATTCCAACCTAAAGCCTAACACTAGAAGGCTCCACTTCACACCCATCTCGATGACATACAAGGAGCTCTATCAAAATTTATTTGACGCACATGTGGTGTCTCCTTACTATTTGAAGCCATTACAGCCCCCATGTCCTAAATGGTATGACCCGAACGTTCAATGCGACTACCATACGGGAATAACGGGTCACTCAATCGATAACTGCACTGCATTTAAGAAGTTGATTGAAAAGTTCATTAAGATAGGAATTGTGGAGTTTGATGATTTTTCAGGACCTAATCATTCTGATGAAGCCGTAACAGAAACCGGGATGAGGCAGAAGAATGCATTTCCTTGAAGAAAGTCCTCGAAATCGGGAAACAAGAACACTAACGACGTATCTGTAAAGTGAACCGAAGAATCAAAGTTTCCAAAACCTTGCATGTTTGGGAGTGTTTTGAACAATGGGACTGTGGAAGGGATCCCTGTATTTTTAGAGCTAACTCAGAGTAATGTCCAAAACGCGCTTATTGCTCTAAAGCCTAGGAGCAATAAGAGTCTTTTTGTGAAATAGGCTTGTGTTCGGAATTGTTATTTCAATAAAATGCATCTTTCTAAGTAAATATTTTCATGCTTTACACTTTTTTTCATTTTTCATTCATGTCCATATCATACATATAATCATCCTTAGAATCATTTGTTCTTTGGATTTTCTACCTTACACCCACAATGGGTTCCCAGATATCAATGACATGAGCGACGCCGTTACTGACTCAGAGTTTACTTCTGAGTAAGATATGCGTCTAGAGGGATCTCAGGGCTTTGGAGACGATAGAGATTGTAACATATATCCTGATTTGTTAAGGATGGTAGAGCAAGATTGAAAACAGATACAACCTTATAAAGCGTCGTTGTGAGCCTAGGAGAAGAGAGAAAGGTGAATATTGAAGCCTAGCTCACCGCAAAGACAAAGCGAGACATCATCAACTTATTCCCAATTCAAGGATGTTTTCACGTGACACACCTGGGCTACTGCAATGTGGGTATGCTGTTAAGACCAAGGAAGTCCTAGAAGAGGTTCATCAGGGTATTTAAAGATCACATGCTAATGATTTTATGATAGCCAAGCTAATTATGAGATTCAAATTCTGCTGGTCCATCATAAAAAGGGATTGCATCAGTTACGTCGTAAATGCCAAATTTATGAAAACAAGATTCATACGTCTCATCCATTTCTGTGTGGGGCATAGAGTTTATTGGGACGACCTCGTCGGAAGCTTTTAGCATTAATTCGCTAAGAGGGTGGAAGTAGCTTCGTAAGCCAATATTGCAAAATCAGTGGTCGTTAGAACAAAAAAGAAAAAGAATGCCGACAACTAAAATGTCAGAAAAATCACATTTAACCGCACAATGTCAAAAGTTTGCGGTCTGTTCAAAGATCAAGTGCCACGTAATAGTGCATAAAAAAAGGGGGGCAACAAAACAAGGATTGCTAGGAAGATGACCTAGACTTGTAAAGATTGGCATATAGAAGTTACGTTTACCCTTTATGCTCATTAAATGTCGGCCAGGACCTCTGCCGGGGCAACGCCTTAAGTTTTGCCTATTGAAGTCAAAATCCCCTCTTCCTGGGGCGCGGGCCGAGTCGAAATTGAATGAGGCGGAAAAGATCTAATCCCGATGTGATCAAGTGAATTTGAAGAGAAAATGTTGAGAGCTATCTGTCACGATCAGATGATGCGAGTTTACAACAAAAATGATCGCCTTAGAAAATTTCATGATAGGGCTTTGAAAGAAATTTCTCCCATGCAAAAGGGACTTCAGAAGGAAGTGAATGCCAAACTAGGAAGGACCTTATGCAGCGAAGAAGGCCTGTTCTATGGAAACATGGATATGGACGGAGATGGATGGCAAGGACCTGTCCAATTCGGTGAATTCAGATTCAACCTAAAAAAGGGGATAAAAAATAAAAAAACAAAAAAAAACAAAAAAAGAGAAAAAGAAAAAAAAAGGGAAAAAAGAAAAAGGAGAAGCCAAAGGCGAAAACCCGCAAAGGGCGCTTTGAGACCAAAGGTGGGTTTGAGTTGAAAACCCGAAAAGAGCAGCTCAAATTTTGATAAAAATGGGGCATACAGTAGGCTCGCTGCGCTTGAAGTAACAATGAAGAGGTATGTTACGTCTTGGAGCATCGACAAAGTACTCCGGATCCCCTAAACACATATTAAATTTAATATGGTCTTCAAGAAGTCTGAACGGAGAAGCTCAAGCTATGGTATCTGGGGCACCTAGTTTCCATGTTACCCATTTTTGAGTTTGCCATCTTTGTTTTTTTTTTTCAAAATACACTCTAAATAAACTTTCTTCTACATTGCATTTGCTAGCTTTGATCAACTTGTTTCTTCGAGATATGCTCTCAATAAATTTTTATTTCGTCCAGCATTATGATCTTGTTCAAGCATTTTTACATTGAAATAACAATTATTGGACTAATAATACTTTCATGAAAGGAGTTTCGCATATTACTCTGAAAACCTCTAAACAATACAGGAGTCTGAAACAGGATTATTGCTTAAGATTCACCAAGCTTAAGGGTTGGAAATATCTGAGTCCAAATTAAGGTTATCTCTACAGATTTTTGTCAAAAATGGTGATTGAACAAAATGACAAGATATCGCATCAGTGATACAAGCCTGACGAAAAATGGGCATTGTTAACCCAAGTACAAAGCTCGAATCATTCTAAAAAAAAATGATATTCTGTATTCATGCGAACATCATGCATGTACATCTGGTTGGGTCACTTAAAAAGTGATCAATAGATGGAAGCTGATACAGATCCTATACCTTTGAATGACAATGGGATGGACTGAAGAAGAAACAAATCTCACATTCTGAAATCACGGCGGGATGGTTGGGAAAAGATCCAGATCCTATACCCCCAAGTCACAATGAGATGAACCTTAAAGTTACAGTGGGGTAAATCTGTTGAGCAAAATATGTGTTTCTCGGGTTCTCAGTCAAAGAATACCAGCCGAGCAAAAGGGTAGCATATTCCCCTAATGAACTATGAACGATGACACCTTAAGCAGGGATCATTCTCACGAAATTCTGCATTCATGCAAAACACATCTAGTTAGGAGCACTGGATTCATTCCAATCATTACATCCTAATCATTGTAACAAATCATTCTCATGACATTCTGCATTCAGGCAAATGTTATCCATAATACATTTAGTAGGAAGCATTGATTTCATTCAGATCAGTGCATTCTAACCATTTTGCGTAAACATAAACACAAAACTGATTTTACACGACAGGTCCCCTAGAAGACGTCGTCGCAACATTGGTGAGTTCGAAAATCTTGCCTTCCGAAGTGAAGCAGACTAAAGATAGCAGATTTGGCATTCCTGAAGTTGCAGGAATCAGATCGGAGACATCAGTCTGGTGGTCTCTGAGTTTGCAGGGATCAGACTGAAGATAGCAGATTTGACATTCCTGAAGTTGCAGGAAGCAGATTGGTGATCCTTGAGTTTGCAGGGATCAGATTGAAAATGGCAGATTTGACATTCCTGAAGTTGCGGGAAGCAGATCGAAGACATCAGTTTGGTGATCCTTGAGTTTGCAGGGATCAGATTGAAAATAGCAGATTTGACATTCCTGAAGTTGCAGGAAGCAGATCGAAGATATCAGTTTGGTGATTCTTGAGTTTGCAGGGATCAGATTGAAAATAGCAGATTTGACATTCCTGAAGTTGCAGGAAGCAGATCGAAGACATCAGTTTGGTGATCCTTGAGTTTTCAGGGATCAGATTGAAAATGGCAGATTTGACATTCCTGAAGTTGCAGGAAACAGATCGAAGATATCAGTTTGGTGATCCTTGAGTTTGCAGGAATCAGATTGAAAATAGCAGATTTGACATTCTTGAAGTTGCAGGAAGCAGATTGAAGATATCAGTTTGGTGATCCTTGAGTTTGCAGGGATCAGATTGAAAATAGCAGATTTGACATTCCTGAAGTTGCAGGAAGCAGATCGAAGATATCAGTTTGGTGATCCTTGAGTTTGCAGGGATCAGATTGAAAATGGCAGATTTGACATTCTTGAAGTTGCAGGAAGCAGATCGAAGATATCAGTTTGGTGATCCTTGAGTTTGCAGGGATCAGATTGAAAATAGCAGATTTGACATTCCTGAAGTTGCAGGAAGCAGATCGAAGATATCAGTTTGGTGATCCTTGAGTTTGCAGGGATCAGATTGAAAATAGCAGATTTGACATTCCTGAAGTTGCGGGAAGCAAATCGAAGACATCAGTTTGGTGATCCTTGAGTTTGTAGGGATCAGATTGAAAATGGCAGATTTGACATTCCTGAAGTTGTAGGAAGCAGATCGAAGATATCAGTTTGGTGATCCTTGAGTTTGCAGGGATCAGATTGAAAATAGCAGATTTGACATTCCTGAAGTTGCAGGAAGCAGATCGAAGATATCAGTTTGGTGATCCTTAAGTTTGCAGGGATCAGATTGAAAATAGCAGATTTGACATTCCTGAAGTTGTAGGAAGCAAATCGAAGACATCAGTTTGGTGATCCTTGAGTTTGCAGGGATCATATTGAAAATGGCAAATTTGACATTCCTGAAGTTGCAGGAAGCAGATCGAAGACATCAGTTTGGTGATCCTTGAGTTTGCAGGGATCAGATTGAAAATAGCAGATTTGACATTCCTGAAGTTGCAGGAAGCAGATCGAAGACATCAGTTTGGTGATCCTTGAGTTTTCAGGGTTCAGATTGGAAATAGCAGATTTGACAGATCGAAGATATTAAATCTGGCATTCCTGATGTTGCAGGAGCAGATTGAAGGTAGCAAGTCTGGCATTCCTGATGTTGTAGGAGCAGATTGAAGAGAACAAGTCTGGCATTCCTGATGTTGCAGGAGCAGATTGGGGATAGCAAGTCTGGCAGTCCTGATGTTGCAGGAGCAGATTGAAGATAGCAAGTCTGGCATTCCTGATGTTGCAGGAGCAAATTGAGGAAAGCAAGCCTGGCATTCCTGATGTTGCAGGAGCAGATTGAAGATAGCAAATCTGGCATTTCTGATGTTGCAGGAGCAGATTGAAGATGACAAGTCTGGCAGTCCTGATGTTTTAGGAGCAGATTGAAGTTGGCAAGTTTGGCAGTCCTGATGTTTTAGAAGCAAATTGAAGATAGCAAGTCCGGCATACCTGATGTTTTAGGAGCAGACTGAAGATAGCAAACCTGGCATTCTCGAAGTTACAGAGAAGCAGATCACAGGCAGCAAACCTGGCATTCCCAAGGTTACAGAGAAGCAGATCGAAGTCAATAATCGTATTCCAAGGCCGCGGTGAAGAGGGACAAAGCGACAAATAAACAGTGGATTGGAATGAGAGCATTGAAGAATTAGGGCTTGGCTAAGACCGGGCAAAATTGGTTTTTATATTGTCTTTGCTCTATTCTCGTTTCACGACAATGAGCAAAGAGGGGCAGCTGTAATAACCAATTTTAGCCTGGGCCTATTACAAAGCCAACTAAGGCCCAATACAAGCAAACCCAAAATACAAATGGCCCAAAAGGCCCAGAAACAAAAAAAAATTTTCAAGAGCCTAAGGTTTCTGGAACCCTAGGCGCCGCATGCCTCTCTGCCCATGTGCGCCTCAGCGCACCGTCGCCCCACTCACCTGCTCCACTAGCCTCCACTTGCACCTGCAAAAGCAAAAAGAGGGGGAACAGTAACAAGCAAAAAGAAGAAAAATATTGTATTTTATTTCTTGCTTTTTAATTTCGGCTCCATAAAAGCCGAATAGGAAACCATGTAAGGGGGATTTTTTTTTGGAATCGAAAAGAGAAAAAAATAGAGCAAAACTGAAAGAAATAGTTTTTGAAGATCGAAAGGTTGCCTTATTACTTTTTTCTTTCTTTGTTCTATTGTTTATTTCACATTTTTATAAATCTATTTTGATACATATGAGAAAGAAAAAGTTGAAACACAAATATTAGCAGAGATCGCGATATTTCTATTTTTTCTCTTTTGAAAATCCTTTTTTACATACGCATATATATATATATATTAAAAAAGAAGAAAAGATCAATTTTTTTTACCTTTTCGGCTTGAAATCACCAGATCTGGGCTTACGAAACCAAAAGCAAGAAAAAGGAAATTTTTTAATTTTCCGGCCACCGTGGACGGCGGCGCCGTCGCCTGCAACCGGCGGCAGTCACAGTGGCCTGGCGACTGGACAGTGACCGGAGTTTGACTGGCCAAGTGGGCAGTTGAGAGAATTTGGAGAGCTTTTTTTGTTTTTTTTTTTTTTTGAAAGGGGAGAAGAATGAAAAATTTCTAAAAGGATTTGCCTTAAATAGGCCTCCAAAACGACGTCGTTTTGGGGCTGGCCTTAAACACCCAAAACGACGTCGTTTTGCCTCTGACTCGATTTTGACCCGACCCGTTAGGACGGATCCTCGTGTTTTTTTCGATTGGGCTAATTGCCCTTTTGGTCCTTCCGCATTTTCAGTTGTTAAAATTAGATTTTCTGGTACTTTTAATTTGGCCCAAAAATTCACTTTTGTTCACAATCTAGTCCTTCCTGCTGCTGCGCATTTTGGCAAAAGGGTTTATTTACCTCCTTGGTTCCCCCAGACCTTTCGCGCATGTAAATAGGTCCCCAAATCTTTCCTTTATTTTAAGTTCGTCCCGAAATTTTATTTTTATTCAATTTAGCCCCCCCTTTTTGTTATTATCTTATTACTTTCACTTATTGCTATTATTAATATTTGTTATTATTATTATTGTTATTATTATTAATCATTATTATTATTATTATTATTATTATTATTTACTTTATTTTCTTTATGTTATTATTTCTATTATTATTATTGTACTATTATTGTATTATTATTATTATTATTATTATATTATTATTATTATATATTATTATTATTATTATTATTATTATTATTATTATTATTATATTTATATTATTATATTGTACATACTTCGTATCATTATTATTATCTTAGTATTATTACTATACTATTATTATTATTATTAATTATTATTATTATTATTATTATTATTATTATTATTATTATGTTGTACATATTATTATTATTATTTTATTATGGTATCATTATTATTATTATTATTATTATTATTATTATTATTATTATTATTATTATTATTATTATATTTATATTATCATATTGTATACACTTTGCATTAGTATTATTATCTTATTATCATTATTATATTTATATTGGTATGTTGTACATATTTTGTGTCCGTACTATTGTTATCTTATTATCACTATTATTGTTATATTTATCATTATTATTATTATTATTATTATTATTATTATTATTATTATTATATTTATACTATCATATTGTATATACTTTTTTATTATTTCGATCTTTACTAACACCTTCCAGCCTTTTTTATTATTATTTCAATGCCGTCTTTTACCTTTTATATTTTTTATATTATTGTATCTTTATTACCAGTATTGTTGATTTCGTATTTTCGTCATTTCATGTGTATCAACGGTTTTAAATCGCAACTCGACATTTTTAATTCATACAAAAAGAGGTAATATTTGTGTGTTTAGAAGGCCAGAAAATTACATCCTAACGTGTTGGGTGTCGATCTTTTCGTTCGACTAAATACTCAAATATCCTTTTCTTTTACATGCTTTGAAGATCAAAGATGATCTCGGTGTCGAAATATAAGGGTGTTATATCCTAACGTGTTGGGTATGATACTTTTATTCCTTTGAAGCGAGTTAATCTTGAGATTCAATCCTAATTCAATTAGCCGTTTTTTTTTTCGAAAGTTTTACCCTGAACATTTTCAAGTTTTCGACATTAGGACAACATTAATCAATTTGGTACCAACTTTGGGCGTTGCAAGGGTGCTAACCCTTCCTTGCACGTAACCGACTCCCGAATCCGTTTTCTCGAATTTCGCAGACCAAAATATCTTTATAGGTGACCCGATCACACTTAAATGAAAAGGATCGGTGACGACTCTATATTTTTATAAGTCGATTCCCGTTTTTTTAAAACCCCTTTTAAGAATGGTTTCGACAGCATGCTTCATATGTTTTTATTTGTAGGCTTTGGAAAAATGTCAGCTTAAGGCAACTATCAGTAGCCTACCAAATAAGCTAGATTAATCAGGTGAGTTGATTTTCAGCAACTAAATGATATCTGCAAGTTGTTTCATGAGTTCATAGTTCATACATGATAATTTTGTGAATCAACATTGAGCAGTCAGTGATGAAGGTGAGAATTGGAGTGTGGGACAACGACAACTCTTTTGCCTTGGAAGAGTCCTGCTTAAGAGAAACAGGATTCTGGTATTAGACGAAGCAACGGCTTCGATTGACTCTGCGACAGATGCTATTTTGCAGCGAATTATCAGACAAGAGTTCTCAGAATGCACAGTGATAACAGTGGCTCATAGAGTTCCAACTGTAATAGACAGTAACATGGTCATGGTCCTTTCCTATGGTAAGCTTTTAGCTTTCTCCAGGCAAATATTACAGTTTATTGGTGAAAATTATGTTATTGCTTTGATTTGCAGGGAAGTTGATAGAGTATGATGAGCCTGCAAGACTAATGGGAATAGAGTCCGGTTTTTCCAAGCTTGTAGCTGAGTACTGGTCAAGTTGCAGAAAGGGTTCTTCCCAAGCTTTTAGTAGCTATCAATGATGTTATAGTGAGATTTCAATAAACTACAGCATGCTTTTGGAACATCAATTCAATAAATGGTGCATTATTATAATTATTTCAGTTTTTTTTATGTATTAGTATCTTAGAGGCAAATATTTCATTTAACCTGTGATACTGTAGTGAAATTGACCTTACAGAAAAGCTTGCAGATCATGCAACCAAGACACCAGCTTTTAATAATGAAGTTCACAAATGTTGAAAGCGACAAAAAGATCTAATTATATAATATTGCTGCTTTTTAAGATCCAAATTTTATTTTCTAAATGCATGTTATTTTACATCATCTTGCAAGATAAAAAATTTAACTTCAAAAGCGTATAATTTATATCTTATTCTAATATATTGAGAAAATAATAATAATTTCCCTTCGATAATACCATGTGAGATGTTGGACTAGAGTTTCCTCAATACTTTCCTTGTTTGGTATGAAAACATTATGATGAATTAATGACCATTTTCCACCCATTTCGGCTTTTGAGTTACAAACCATATTTCCACATCATGTTGAGAGTTTCATAGTGTAAAGAAAGATAATATACTATTATTATACTTTAGAAATTAATTCAAGTTAAATATGATTCTCGTACGTTTTGAAACTAATACAATTATACAAATGTTATTTCAATAAAAGAATAGCAAGACCAAGGGCATCAGCTATGTTTTATTTTTAACCTCTGCAAGTTTTGCATTCTAATGAGGAACATAAAGGGTTTGGGAAAAGGCTTGATGGGAAGAGCCTGGCATTGTCTGTACTTTGCAATTTGAATATAGCTGAGCAGCATTGTTGCCATTAGTGTTGCTTTTGTCAATGGTAATCTTGGTGATGAAGTGGAGTAAAACATGCTCAAACTCCTCCCCATTGCTCCATTCGCAAACTTCAGCTTTTATTAGGCTCCTGTTTTTGCAAACCAAGTCCCAAACTGGGAAATCTTTCCTTGGCAACATGTAGTCTCCATCTCCAAGCTTCAAACTGGGGCAGAAATCACCCAGTCCATCCCCCATGTAGATGATTGTTTTCCTCTCCTCCATGGCGGATAAAGATGCTTGGATCCTTTCAATCACGATACCCTATTCAAAAGGAATCATAACATAGTCAATTAGATAACATGAAAAATGACAAAGCTCCACGTACCTAACAGCTAATCATGCTTTGTATCTGATTACACATACATTTTCCCACAAGTTATGTGATTTGTCATAATTCTTATTAAAATACTATAAAAATGTGGGTGGGTGATAATCTATTTAAATAATGCATTTGTTTATGTCCAAAAACATGTTGGGAGCTTTTAAATTTATTAAAGAAAATGATTAGAGGGTATGGGTACCTTGCACATGTTTGGAGGGCAGGGATGAGGACATCCATGGGGATGTTCAGTGAAATCATGGTAAGGGAAAATCCTTAACCTGCCTTCTTCATCAACAAAGCTTGGGTTTGTATTAATTTCTGAAAAGCATTCTTTCAAACCATGATGCTTTAAGATTGTGTCGATGAAAAACACATTCGCGTCGCTAACAATCTTCAAATCACATCTGCAAAATAATGACATTGCACACCAAAACTTTTAAGTATTTTTCTAAAGAAAAAACCAATAAAAAGAATTAAATAAAACCAAGTGAGAAATATTATATACCCTAAAGCATGAGCAGATTTAATGGCTTGGATGATTCGGGAATGAATTGGAGTTCTTCTCAAAACAGCTACAATGTCTTCGATTTTGGTTCCTTGTGAATGAAGTTCTTTCATCATTCGATCCTGAAATATATATTTTGTAAAAAGAAATACTAAACCCAAATTCAGAAAAAAAAAATACTAAACAAAAGAAAGAAAAAAAAGAGATTACCATAAGAGAGTTCCAAGGCATAGTAGGTAAGAGCTGGTTGAACAACTCGGTAGCACCCAACTCATCCACCACCCAGTTATCGCTATCACAATCGATAATCGTTTTATCGAAATCCATAACCACAACGACGTCTGAAGCAGCCATTTTAGAAGGTGAATGGAAAGAAAAAGCTTTCAGAGAGACGACGAAACAGGGTAGAAAAAATATAGTGGGAAAGAGAAGGAAGGTAATTGGACTGAGGTTTACGGTATCCTTTGTCAGGGTGATGGGGCTTAGAACGAAGAGGGTATTTATAGGGGAATGATGGGCTTCTGAGAACACGTTACACTTGGAACAAGTATAATTTTACTAGAAAATCCTTTTCTAATTATACAAGGAGATTTCTCAAAAACTAATTATATAAGGAGTAGATTATAAATTAAAATCGTTTTCCTAATTATATAAGGAGTGGATTATAAATTATATTAGTATTTAGTTTTTACGTCTCTGTTAAATAAAAAATATTTTATATTTTTTAAAAGATTTTTAAATATTGGTATCAATACCATAAGTTTTAAAATTTTTGAATTTATACCTTGATGTTAGAGTCAAGATTCGAGTATTAGAATCTTTAGAGTTAAGAGTTCTTATAAACATTTTTACTTAACTTTAATATATTTTATAATTTTATTTTCAAATTTTGAAGAGTTTTAAAATGATAGTATTTTAGAATTCTCAAAATAAAATTGGTAATTTTAATTTTTTGATTTGAATAAATAAATGTGTTAAGAAGATTTGGATTATTGGAATTTATAAATTAAAAATAATTATAAAATAAATAATGATATTAAAATAAATAATAGTGAAAATATTCTATATGGATATTGTTAGATTTGTAAAATTTTATAAATATTTTAATAAATATTTTTAATTCTATATTAAACTTAAGTCAAAATGTTCTTCTTTTTTTTAAGTTTAAAATTTATTTTATTGTGAGATCATGTGTATTAAAAATAAAATAATGAGTACTTTTGAAAATTTATGCCAGTGGAATTTGAAAAATAAAATTGAGTAACTTAAATCTTTCTTTAAATTCCTTTTAAATTTTCAATTTCTTTATTATTTTTATTGGGGATCGACACATATGAACAACGAGATAGTAAAAGTAGAGAAAAATGAAAACAAGTATTTATATGGAAAACCCTCATTAAGGGATAAAAAAACCACAGGTAAATAAGGCTTCGGCTTTTCACTAAACAACAAATTAAGTGTACAACGATGGAGAGTATCCAAAACTCGAATACAAAGAGCAAATCCTAAAAGAAACCCAGATATCCCAAACACAAAAGCTCTCTAAAAAACTCTTCTCAAAAAAACTATTTAACAAATCTTACACGAGATATTTAACGTAAATCTGATTCTTTGAATCTAATGTTTTTAAACAGGGTTCCAAAGGCCTTTTAAATAAGCTTAGGACATGGGTCCAATATGACTAAAATAACCCTGTAGGAAATGGAGTTTGACTGCAAGAAGAAGTCTTGTTGAGAGTAAAAAAAACGTGGCTATATTTGAGCAGAAAATATAGCCTCATCATGACGTGGCCTACCTGCTTGTCACGACATGGCAGCCTTGATTGGCTGACAAGGACGTCACATCATCCCGACGTTTGGGACCTCCTCATCTCGACATCGCATGCCTTTTTACTCCTTTTCAGTTTCTCGCCGATTCTCATCTTAAGTGTCTGCAACCTATCCGATAAATACAAGGCACATCCCACAAATCTCCACCTTGACTCGTATTTATCATACTTCCTTTGCCAAAGCCCGCCACGGACCTATCTCGAACTTTGCAAGATTCTAATCGAGTTTAAGCTCTACTTGAACTTTGAAACTGAAAGACTTCTAACCTTTTTCTTGTGTACTACCAAATCGAAACTGACTTGATTTTTCTTCCTATGAATGCAATGCTCTATTTTTCTAACTCCTGCACAGGAAAAAGAACTTCTCTTGTCCAAAACAGTCATACATTTTTCACTTGTATGCCCAAGTTGTTTATGCCTCAACTAAGTTGAATCTAACTCTTTAACCAACGAGGAACTTACAGTTCTATCCTTTATCGTTGATCCTTATAGAACATAAAGACTATCATTCTTTTGACCTCTCATCAAAACGAGAGCACCATGAGATACCTTAATATCGTTTGACTCGATGTTGATTCTATAACCTTTCGAGTCCAAATTTCCAAAGAAATGAGATTTCTCTTTAAATCAGGAACATGTTTGACATCTGATAGTGTACTGATTATCTTATAGTGCATCCTAATCTAAACAGTACCAATACCAATTACCTTACAGGATGAGTCATTCCTCATATGCACAACTCCACATTCAACTGAACTGTATATGGAGAACCAGTCTCTGTTGGGACACATGTGAGAAGAACACCCTGAATTTAAGATCCATTCAGACGTAAGTTTGGAGCTTTCACTCGTTGACACCAACAAGAAATCATCATCCTTTCCTACAGCCATAGTAGCATTGGCTACCTCAGCATTCCGCTCTTTATCCTCATCGCTCTCAGTAACCCTCCTGTTTTTATTTTTCAAACTATAACATTTTACCTTTATGTGACCCAGTTTTTTGCAGTAGTTGCATATTTTGTCATGATTCCTAGATTTCGACCTTGACCTAGACTTCATCATTCTCTTTTCATATGCAAGTTTGAGCAACCATATCCTCAAAATCGTCCTTTTTTTATTTTTCTTTTAAAATTTTCTTTTAAATTTCGACCCAAAACTTTGGAAAAATTGCTCTTCCTACCTTAAGGTTCCCAACCCCTAGATATTTAATCAAACTTTCTCCAATTAAACTAGGATTTTATTTTCTCTTCAAATCCAAATAGGATTTTCTTTCTTTGCTCCATTTCTTCTCTCTTTTCTTTTCTTTCCTCTCTTTTACATCAAAATTTACATGCTTTGTTGTTGAATATTTTGCTATTCCAGATTAAAATATCATCTATTAGATTGTTTTGTCCATCGATTTTAGAGTTATCATCAATAGAATCCCAATCTTTACCAAGAATTGGTAAGTACAATTCAATCCTGATAATAAAACCCGAATTCTTGTAGTATTTACATCTGATGTCAATCTTTCATTCAAATTAATGAATCTTTTACGAATCTTTTATAAATCTTGCCAAAATTCCCGGTAATATTTATAAATCTTGAAAATAAATGTTAACCCGTGTATAAATGTCATTTGAAGAACCCATTTTAGGTGTATCGAATCAAACTGGAACGTGAAGGACGATGTTCGGGCTTCTGATGAAAGGTGTGTGTTCTTTTAAAAGTGAATCTGGGCAAACCGTGTCTAGAAATAGGGCCACACGAGCATGTGGATCACACGTGTGGACCACACGACCATGTGCCTTTGAAATCCTAGGCTAGTTTGAATCTCACACGGCCTGCCACACGGTTGTGTCTCCCTTGTGCTTAGTTTTGCAATTTCCACATGGGCACAGTCTGTTACACGGCCTGGCCACATGACTATGTGCCTCTGTTTTTCATATTTTACAATTTTTCCAAAAATTTTATGATTTGTTCAGTTTAATCCCTATATGGTTACCGAACTATTTTTTATGTTTTAATTTATTCAATTAAGTCCCTAATGATATGAATAATGCTAGAATCCATGATCTAATTGACTGAATTAATATTATATATACTTGCTTGAATTGTGATTAATACGTATGTTTATTGTATCTGCATTTGAAATTGTACATTCACCATTCCTTATGTTATCGTTAAATCGAACACATAATAAGCATGGTTTTTGTTACTGAATTGATCTGTTATAAGCATAGTATTTTCTATTATATCAAACTGTTATAAGCATATTGATTGCCAGCGTAATGTGCTGATAAAAGCATATTAAATGCTACCATATTGATCTGTTTTGAGCATGACATATTGCATTGCATGGGGTGGGACAATATGTACGGAAGATGTATTGGCAGTTTATTTACAAAAATTTGTTATGTACCCACAACCTAAGGCAGATTCCATCTGCGTGTTATTTGTTATGTATTCACAACTAGAGGCAGATTCCATTTGCGGGTTAAATGTTGTGTAGTCCACAGTCAGAGGCAGATTTCATCTGCAAGACTTTGTTGTGTACCTACAGCTAGAGGCAGATACCATTTGTGAAATTTTGTTGTATGTCCACAACCATTGGCAGTTTATCTGCAAACCATTAATGGCTAAGCCACAATCCGATGTGTTGGTGGGTGGAGTTCAGGGGAACTCCCATTGTGGTGTGTAGCGGTGAGGTAGGATCATTTCTGTTAAAATAGAAGTTGTATGGAATCCACAAAACATGTGCATACAAAAACTGGAACTTTTTTATATGACATATTTATACGTAAATTATTGAACAATCTGAAGCATCGATATGTAGATATTGATTCGGTAAATTATTTGTCTGACATACTTCTATATGCTTAAACCGTTTGCACTGATTTTCTTATGATTGAACTCACATTGGGCGTTATAGCTCACTCCCTTTTTAATTTTCATCCATACAGATACCTTACCAGGTTAGGACGCGAATATGATGTAACAGTCCGAATTTGACCCTAATCGGAACGGTGGTTTCGGGACCATGAATCCGAGTCTGAAATATTTTTAAATATTATATTTTGTACTTATTATATGTGAATTAATGTGTGTGAAAGTTTCGTAGAAAAATTTAATCGTTTGTGTGCTTAATTAAATAAAAGGACTTAATAGCGTAAAGTGTAAAAGTTATAAACTATAGTGTAAAGTGCTAGAATGATGATGGCTTTTTAATATGGAGTATTAAAAGAGTAATTAACCCATTTTATGAGTTAGTGGGTGGCAAAGGTCAAGTGTAACCTTATATTATAAGTTGTTTTTTATTATAGGTTAAAATGGTAAAACATTAAAAATGTTATTATATGTTATATTATATGAAATTAAAAGCCATTTTAGTTGTTCTTCTTCTTCCATTGCCGTGAGTTACCTAAGAAAAAGGGGTTAAGGCTTAAAACATTCGGCCATCATCAAGCTCAATTAGGTATGAATTTTAGCTCGGTTTTTTATAATTTCTACATTTTTGTGATCGTTGCTTCGTATATTATCCGGCCCATGCTAAAATTTTTGAGATTAGTGTGTATGTGATATTTGGCCATTGATATGTTCATGTGGTTTTTGATGTTTGATGATTTTAAATTAAAGATATGTTAAAGATTAGTATGTTTTGTATTGAGAATTATAGTGAATTTAAGTATTTTGGGCTAAATTACAAAAATAAATTTTTGAGGGGGCTAAAATGCAAAATAAATGAAATAAATGGACTAGAATAGTCCCTATGAACATTCGGCCCTTAAGTGTTATAGTGAAATTTTGTGTATTTTGTGTTTTGTGCAAATAGGATCGAATTGCAAAAATGTAAAATAGTAGGGGTAAAATGGTAATTTGACTGTTTATGTATTTTGGGACTAAATTAAAATGAAATGTACTTGAATGAGCTGAATTTTAATGTGTTTAGATCAAGAACAAAGAAAAACGGATTTGGATCGGGGAAAGGCGAAGATTATCGAATAGTCGGTATACGTTATCCATCGACGGTTGAGGTAAGTCCTTAAGCAAATATATGTCTCAGAACTAATTATGAGTATATTAAATGATGAAATTTGGATATTTGAAGTAGTAAATTATGAAATGGCCGAATGTAGAACATGATATTGGATTGAATTTTGTTTTGTCGAAAGTAATGTGAATAGATATGCTCGGTTTGTTATGTGAAGGTGATAAGAATTACATAAGTTGTTTGAGATGTTAGTAATAAGAAATGTGTATTGAATGATTGATTATGTTGTTATTTCGGGTTTCGAGCCTAGCAGGCCTCGTGCCGGTGAATTATTTCGGGCTTCGAGCCTAGCAGGCCTCGTGCTGGTGAATTATTTCGGGCTTATTGCCTAGCAGGCCTTGTGCCGGTGATTTAATTCGGGCTTTAATGCCTAGCAGGCTTATTGCCGGTGATATGTCACAAACAGAGAATTTGAGAGTTAAACAAGTTGAGATGTATATACATAATGCTATGAGCTATAAGCTCGGGTAAAGGTTAGCTTATTGTATTGGTAAGGAATAAGGTAAGATAGTTTATTTTTGTTTGAGTTAAGCGTGATGTGATGAAGTTGATGATTCAAATTGTATTCTATCTCATGATATTGAGCTTATAATTGATTGGTATGATCTTTATATATATGTGAAATTGAGGTATATACATATATTTATGTTAATTGAAGATTCGGCTATGATGTGAAGGACAATGATAAAGGAATTTGGTAATATGTGTATATATGTGTAAAAAGAAATATGAGATCGAAATTATGACATGTTCACTTAACTTGGAATATTTGAATGCACATGTTATTCATATGAATTGATATTGTATAAGTTCATGGTGATAAAGTACTATTGATTAGGACAAAGGTATTACTAATATTCGGCTATGTATAATTCATATTGAAAATAATTTATATTCAATGCCGCAAGCATGGAGACTAAAATGTTAAGTGTATGTTTATTTCATTAATATTGCTTGAGATTTACTAAGCTAGTAAGCTTACTTTGTGTGTATTCGTTGTGCTGTTTTATAGATTTTGGGTTAAGCTACGGGCTCAGAGGATCATCAAAGAAGTCAACCACACTATCAACTCTTTTGGTACTTATAAACCTAGTTTGATTCGAAAGGCATGTATAAGCTAGGCTATGTTGTTAACTAATGGTATCTAATCTGGTATATATATATGTATAGCCTTGCGAAATGGCTATTACTCTTGGCTAAACTTTACTTATGTATTTTGGTAGATTGGTTTGTATATTTGTTCTTGGTTATGTGCTTCTTGTTATGTTTTAAGTTTAGATGGAGAGCTTATATTATGACATTTATATAGAAATGTTTAGTTGTGATCCAGTGATGATAGCGAAAATGTTTATGCATGAATATTTGAAGTTGACCATTGGAGTATTTATTGAGATCCGAATATGTGATCGAAGGATTGATTATATTTATACAATTCAGCTAGTTATATTAGCTCATGTGTTTGGTAGGTTAGTAATAATCTTTGTGACCATGAGTATTCCATGTGGTTTTGGTTAAATGAATACGAAAAGGGATTTGCATTGTGTATTGTATGTATGTATATGTTTGGCCAAGTTTATGTGCTATAGTCAAACATGGATAAAATGCATAAAGAATTGGTTGTTTAAGCTTATAACCAAACATGGAAATGTGCATAACTATGATGAAGATAACACATATATGTACCTATGCATATATGTACTTGGCGTGGGAAATCGATTATTCTAATTGAGTAAATTCGATCAAATAAAAGAGGTTTATAGTATCTTATTATTAGTATGTAATAATAATGTATATGTGTATATCTTAGTTGTTTAATATTAAGCATGTTTTACACTCAAGTGACTATACATTATGATCATATCTCTTGCTAAGCATATGTGATTAAGACTGAATGACTGAATAGGGTTTGTGACTTTTTTGGTAATGCTCATAACCCTAATTTGACATTGGATGCGGGTTCGGGGTGTTACATTTGATTGGTATCAGAGCTTACAGTTTAGTCGATTCTAGGACTACCGTAGTGCGTGAGAGTTTAGCTATACATGCCTTTATTATATATTTGATAGTGTGGTTACTTCTGACATTTCAAACTGTATTTTATATAGTAAATGGATTCTGATCCTGACAGAGCCGTAGCAGATGATGTAGAGAGTGTAGCGCCTGATCGCGCACACGGGTCAGCGCCGGTAGACTCTCGACCAGTCTCGGGTAGCCATGAGGGGGAGGCTAAACAAGCCTTCTACCAGATGATGAATGAATGGTTTACCCAATTTGTTCAGAATAACCCGGCTATACAACAACCTCCACCCCCGAATAATCCAACTCCGATACCTTCAGCACCCCCGATGATAGATCCGATGAGATCTAGTAGGCCTCCTGTTGATAAAATCAAGAAATATGGGGCCGAAGAATTTAAACCTAATGATAATGATGATGCAGAGCGGGCTGAGATGTGGCTTGATAACACTATTCGAGTATTTGATGAGCTATCCTGTACTCCAGATGAATGCCTGAAGTGTGCTATATCGCTACTATGGGACACTGCATATTACTGGTGGAATACACTGGTATCGGTGGTCCCAAAAGAAAAAGTGACTTGGGATTTCTTCCAGATCGAGTTCCGTAAGAAATATATTAGCCAGAGGTTCATCGATCAGAAACGGAAAGAATTTCTGGAACTGAAACAGGGTCGCATGACTGTGACTGAATATGAGCGGAAATTTGTCAGATTAAGTCGATATGCCCGAGAGTGTGTATCAACTGAAGCCATTATGTGCAAAAGGTTTGAAGACGGTCTGAATGAAGATATAAAGCTGCTTGTGGGCATTCTTGAAATCAAAGAGTTCGTGGTACTTGTCGAACGAGCTTGCAAAGCTGAAGAGCTTTGTAAAGAGAAAAGAAAGGCTGAAATGGAAGCTAGAGACACTCGTAAGAGATCATCAAGTAAGGCTTTCCAATATGTATCTAAAAAGTTTAGAGATGACTTTAGTCGACATAAAGCTACTTCAGACCTGTCTAGACGAGATCGACCTCCAGTGAGTTCCCGAGCCACTTCAATGGCTAGTGTTGGTAATATTCAGCAGAACCGCACTGAGTGCAAGAATTGTGGAAAATGGCATTCTGGGAGTTGTAGATTCCGTGAATGGTAGTGCTTTAAATGTGGATCATCAGATCATTTTATTCGAGAGTGTCCGATGCTAGCCGACCAAAATACGGTTCAGAATATTAAACCGAGCAATGCATCAGCACGAGGCAGACCACCCATACATTCAGGCAATGTAGGTGGCAGTCAGAGAGGGACGAAGGACACTGCAGTTCGATCAGAGGCTCGAGCACCAGTTAGAGCTTATGCTATACGAGCCAGAGAGGATGCTTCTTCTCCAGATTTCGTTACCGGTACTTTCACACTTTATGATACTAATGTGATTGCATTGATTGATCCTGGTTCGACTCATTCATATGTGTTTGAAACTCTAGTATCCAGTAAGACTTTGCCTGTTGAGTCTACTGAATTTGTGATACGTGTGTCCAACCCTTTAGGTAGATGTGTTCTCGTTGATAAAGTGTGTAAAGGTTGCCCGTTGATGATTCGGGATTCCTGTTTTCCAGCTGATTTAATGTTGTTGCCTTTCGACGAGTTCGATATAATTTTGGGAATGGACTGGTTAACTTTGCATGATGCAGTGGTGAATTGCAAAAGAAATATTATTGATTTGAGATGTCAGAATGGTGAGATCATCCGGGTTGAATCTAATGATCTGAGCGGGTTGCCTACCGTAATATCCTCGATTTTAGCCCGAAAGTATGTGAGAAAAGGATGTGAAGCTTATTTGGCTTATCTGTTGGATAATAAAGTGTCTGAAAAGCAGATTGAATGTGTACCAATTGTATGTGAATACCCAGAGGTGTTCCCTGAAGAATTGCTGGGATTACCGCCAGTTTGAGAGATAGAGTTTGGTATTGAATTAGTACCGAAAACGACTCCGATTTCGATAGCTCCGTATCGGATGGCACCTACTGAGTTGAAAGAGTTGAAAGCACAGTTGCAAGAGTTGACAGATAGGGGCTTTGCACGACCGAGCTTCTCTCCTTGGGGTGCACCAATTCTATTTGTGAAAAAGAAAGATGGAACTATGCGAATGTGTATTGATTATTGACAGCTGAATAAGGTGACTATAAAGAATAAATACCCATTGCCTCGGATTGATTACTTGTTTGATCAGTTAAAAGAGGCTTCAGTGCTTTCAAAGATAGATTTGAGATCGGGTTATTATCAGTTGCGAGTCAGAGATTCTGATGTGCCAAAGACTGCTTTGCGAACGAGGTACGGACATTTTGAGTTCTTAGTCATGCCTTTTGGACTTACTAATGCGTCTGCTATTTTTATAGATTTGATGAATCGAGTTTTCAGACGGTATTTCGATCGGTTTGTGGTAGTGTTTATAGATGATATCCTGATCTACTCCAGAGATGAAACCGAGCATGCTAAACATTTGAGATTGGTGCTACAAACTTTGCGAGATCAACAGTTGTATGCAAAGTTTAGTAAGTGTGAATTCTGGATGAATGAGGTCAGCTTTTTGGGACATGTTGTTTAGGTTGATCCAAACAAAATATCGGCTATACTTGATTGGAAGCCACCAAAGAATGTTTCTGAGATTTGAAGCTTTCTGGGACTTGCGGGATACTACCGACGATTCGTGAAAGGTTTTTCCATGATAGCTACACCTTTGACAAAGCTACTACAGAAAGATGTCAAGTTTGAGTGGACAGAAAAATGTCAGAAAAGTTTTGATCAGTTGAAAGCTCTTTTGACCGAAGCTCTCGTGTTAATTCAACCTGAATCGGGTAAAAAATTTGTTGTGTATAGTGATGCTTCTTTGAATGGTTTAGGTTGCGTCTTAATGCAAGAAGGCAATGTAGTAGCTTATGCTTCGAGACAATTGAAGCCTCATGAAAGAAATTATCTGACTCATGATCTGGAATTAGCAGCCATTGTGTTCGCATTGAAAATTTGGCGTCATTACTTATTCGGTGAGAAATGTCATGTTTATTCAGATCATAAAAGTTTGAAGTACTTGATGACTCAGAAAGATTTGAACTTGAGACAACGCAGATGGTTAGAGCTGTTGAAAGACTATGACTTAGTGATTGACTACCATCCGGGGAAAGCTAATGTTGTTGCGGATGCCTTAAGTCGGAAATCATTTTTTGCTCTTCGTGCGTTGAACGCACATATGGTTATGACTGGTGATGGTTTGAGCATAGCCGAGTTGAAGGCAAGACCGTTGTTTATTCAGCAAATTTGTGAGGCACAGAAAATTGACAAAGATATGATTGCTAAACGAGTTCAGTGTGAAATTAATGCAGTGTCAGAGTTTCGAATTGATGAAAATGATTGCTTGAACTTCAAAAGTCGAATATGTGTTCCGAGGAATGTGGATTTGATTCAAATGATTTTGAACGAGGCTCATAATAGCCGATTGTGGGTACATCCAGGTAGCACGAAGATGTATAATGATTTGAAACAGTTCTATTGGTGGCCTGGCATGAAACGGGATATATCTGAATTTGTTTCGAAGTGTTTAATTTGTCAGCAAGTAAAAGCCGAGCATCAAGTGCCTTCTGGGTTACTTCAGCCAATCATGATACCTGAATGGAAATGGGATAGAATCACTATGGATTTTGTATCCGGTTTACCTATGACACTGAGCAAGAAAGACACAGTCTGGGTTATAGTAGATAGACTGATCAAATCAGCTCACTTTGTGCCAGTTCGTACGGATTATTCATTAGATAAACTTGCTAAATTGTATGTGTCACAGATTGTGAGGTTACATGGTGTGCCAAGTTCTATTGTTTCAGACAGAGACCCGAGGTTCACATCACGGTTTTGGAAGAAGTTGCAAGATGCTTTGGGTACTAAACTCCACTTTAGTACAGCTTTTCATCCGCAGACAGACGGTCAGTCTGAACGAACCATTCAGATACTTGAGGACATGTTAAGATGTTGCGTTCTTGAGTTTGAAGGTACGTCGGAAAGATACTTACCTTTGATTGAATTTGCTTATAATAACAGTTTTCAACCGAGTATCAAAATGGCACCTTATGAAGCTCTATATGGCCGCAAGTGTCGTACACCGTTGTACTGGACCGAACTCAGCGAAAATAAGATACATGGGGTTGATTTGATTAAACAGGCGGAACAGAAAGTGGCTATAATCAGAGATAGTTTGAAAGCTGCCTTGGATCATCAAAAGTCCTATGCTGATTCGAAGCACAAAGACATTGAGTTTTAGATCGAAGATCGGGTATTCTTGAAAGTTTCTCCGTGGAAGAAGGTACTCCGATTTGGTCGGAAAGGCAAACTAAGTCCGAGGTTCATCGGACCGTACGAGATCATCGAACGTATTGGGCCTGTTGCTTATAGATTGAAGTTGCCCTTGGAATTAGAAAAGATACACAACGTATTTCACGTTTCGATGCTTCGTAGATATAGGTCAGATCCGTCACATGTGATCGCTCCGTCTCAGATTGAAATCCGATCCGATATGACATATGAGGAAGAACCGATCCGTATTTTAGCTCGGGAAATGAAAAAGTTGAGAAACAAGAGTATTCTATTAGTGAAAGTACTATGGAATAGGCACGGAGTTGAAGAGGCTACGTGGGAGCCTGAGGATTCAATGAGGCAACAATATCTGACTTTGTTTAACGGTAAGATTTTCGGGGACGAAAATCCCTAGGGGGGGAGAGTTGTAACAGTCCAAATTTGACCCTAATCGGAACGGTGGTTTCAGGACCACGAATCCGAGTCTAAAATATTTTTAAATATTATATTTTGTGCTTATTAAATGTGAATTAATGTGTGTGAAAGTTTCGTAGAAAAATTTAATCGTTTGTGTGCTTAATTAAATAAAAGGACTTAATCGCTTAAAGTGTAAAAGTTATAAACTATAGTGTAAAGTGCTAGAATGATGATGGCTTTTTAATATGGAGTATTAAAAGAGTAATTAACCCATTTTATGAGTTAGTGGGTGGCAAAGGTCAAGTGTAACCTTATATTATAAGTTGTTTTTATTATTAATTAAAGGTTAAAATGGTAAAACATTAAAAATGTTATTATATGTTGTATTATATGAAATTAAAAGCCATTTTAGTTGTTCTTCTTCTTCCATTGCCGTGAGTTAGCTAAGAAAAAGGGGTTTAAAGGCTTAAAACATTCGGCCATCATCAAGCTCAATTAGGTATGAATTTTAGCTCGGTTTTTGATAATTTCTACATTTTTGTGATTGTTGCTTCGTATATTATCCGACCCATGCTAAAATTTTTGAGATTAGTGTGTATGTGATATTCGGCCATTGATATGTTGATGTGGTTTTTTATGTTTGATGATTTTAAATTAAAGATATGTTAAAGATTAGTATGTTTTGTATTGAGAATTATAATGAATTTAAGTATTTTGGGCTAAATTACAAAAATGAATTTTTGAGGGGGCTAAAATGCAAAATGAATGAAATAAATGGACTAGAATAGTCCCTATGAACATTCGGCCCTTAAGTGTTATAGTGAAATTTTGTGTATTTTGTGTTTTGTGCAAATAAGACCGAATTGCAAAAATGTGAAATAGTAGGGGTAAAATGGTAATTTGACTGTTTATGTATTTTGGGACTAAATTAAAATGAAATGTACTTGAATGAGCTGAATTTTAATGTGTTTAGATCAAGAACAAAGAAAAACGGATTTGGATCGGGGAAAGGCGAAGATTATCGAATAGCCGGTATACGTTATCCATCGACGGTCGAGGTAAGTCCTTAAGCAAATATATGTCTCAGAACTAATTATGAGTATATTAAATGATGAAATTTGGATATTTGAAGTAGTAAATTATGAAATGGCCGAATGTAGAACATGATATTGGATTGAATTTTGTTTTGTTGAAAGTAATGTGAATAGATATGCTCGGTTTGTTATGTGAAGGTGATAAGAATTACATAAGTTGTTTGAGATGTTAGTAATAAGAAATGTGTATTGAATGATTGATTATGTTGTTATTTCAGGTTTCGAGCCTAGCAGGCCTCGTGCTGGTGAATTATTTCGGGCTTCGAGCCTAGCAGGCCTCGTGCCGGTGAATTATTTCGGGCTTATTACCTAGCAGGCCTTGTGCCGGTGATTTAATTCGAGCTTTAATGCCTAGCAGGCTTATTGCCGGTGATATGTCACAAATAGTGAATTTGAGAGTTAAACAAGTTGAGATGTATATACATAATGCTATGAGCTATAAGCTCGGGTAAAGGTTAGCTTATTGTATTGGTAAGGAATAAGGTAAGATAGTTTATTTTTGTTTGAGTTAAGCGTGATGTGATGAAGTTGATGATTCAAATTGTATTCTATCTCATGATATTGAGCTTATCATTGATTGGTATGATCTTTATATATATGTGAAATTGAGGTATATACATATATTTATGTTAATTGAAGATTCGGCTATAGATGTGAAGGACAATGATAAAGGAATTTGGTAATATGTGTATATATGTGTAAAAAGAAATATGAGATCGAAATTATGACATGTTCATTTAACTTGGAATATTCGAATGCACATGTTATTCATATGAATTGATATTGTATAAGTTCATGGTGATAAAGTACTATTGATTAGGTCAAAGGTATTACTAATATTCGGCTATGTATAACTCATATTGAAAATAATTTATATTCAATGCCGCAAGCATGGAGACTAAAATGTTAAATGTATGTTTATTTCATTAATATTGCTTGAGATTTACTAAGCTAGTAAGCTTACTTTGTGTGTATTCGTTATGCTGTTTTATAGATTTTGGGTCAAGCTACGGGCTCAGAGGATCATCAGAGAAGTCAACCACACTATCAACTCTTTTGGTACTTATAAACCTAGTTTGATTCGAAAGGCATGTATAAGCTAGGCTATGTTGTTAACTAATGGTATCTAATCTGGTATATATATATATGTATAGCCTTGCGAAATGGCTATTACTCTTGGCTAAACTTTACTTATGTATTTTGGTAGATTGGTTTGTATATTTGTTCTTGGTTATGTGCTTCTTGTTATGTTTTAAGTTTAGATGGAGAGCTTATATTATGACATTTATATAGAAATGTTTAGTTGTGATCCAGTGATGATAGCGAAAATGTTTATGCATGAATATTTGAAGTTGACCATTGGAGTATTTATTGAGATCCGAATATGTGATCGAAGGATTGATTATATTTATACAATTCAGCTAGTTATATTAGCTCATGTGTTTGGTAGGTTAATAATAATCTTTGTGACCATGAGTATTCCATGTGGTTTTGGTTAAATGAATACGAAAAGGGATTTGCATTGTGTATTGTATGTATGTATATGTTTGGCCAAGTTTATGTGCTATAGTCAAACATGGATAAAATGCATAAAGAATTGGTTGTTTAAGCTTATAACCGAACATGGAAATGTGCATAACTATGATGAAGATAACACATATATGTACCTATGCATATATGTACTTGGCGTGGGAAATCGATTATTCTAATTGAGTAAATTCGGTCAAATAAAGAGGTTTATAGTATCTTATTATTAGTATGTAATAATAATGTATATGTGTATATCTTAGTTGTTTAATATTAAGCATGTTTTACACTCAAGTGACTATTCATTATGATCATATCTCTTGCTAAGCATATGTGATTAAGACTGAATGACTGAATAGGGTTTGTGACTTTTCTGATAATGCCCATAACCCTAATCCGACGTCGGATGCGGGTTCGGGGTGTTACATATGACATCCGTAGGGTCTCAGCTCGGTTTTGTTAAAATATTTTAGATATATTATTCGATATTTTATCTTTTAGAAACTTTATTATTTGAACTATGGCATGCAAAATTGGGTTTGTTATTTATTTATTTATAGCTTGCATGACATTTAATTTGATTTTAGGATATCTAATTACGATTATTTATTAGTTATGCATGAAACCCAAATTATAATAATTAATCACTTTTCCGCTGCTAAATTATAATTAAGAACTTTGAGTTGTAAATAAATTGGTAATTAACTAAGTTTCTTCCAAAGATAAACAAATATTTTAAAATAATTGTTCTATAAAACACCGTTAGTTTACCAAGTTATTTTGGTGGCTAATGTAATCTTCTGAACTCGGGTCTAACGTCTAGGTTGGGTTGGGGAGGTTACAGAATCTCATTGTTGCCATCCTGAACGAATCAATCTACGGAAGCAAACGAATAGTACAATGGAGAGTATCCAAAACCCGACTACAAAGAGCAAATCCCGAAAGAAACCCAAATATCCCAAACACAAAATCTCTTTCAAAAACTCTTTAACAAATCCCATCCAATAGACATTTAACGCAAATTTGATTCTCTGAATCTAATGTTTTTAAACATGGTTCCAAAGGCCCTTTAAATAGGCTTAGGATGTGGGTCCAATATGATTAAAATAACCTTGTAGGAAATAAAGTTCGACTAGGAGAAAAAGTCTTGTTGAGAGTCAAAAAACGTGGTTATAATTGAGCAGAAAATATCGCCTAGTCATGACGTGGCCTACCTGCTCGTCACGATGTCGCAGCCTTGCTTGGCTGTCAAGGACGTTGCATGGCGTTTTGCTTCTTTTTGGTTTCTTGTTGATTCTCGTCTTAAGTGCTTGCAACGTCTCTAGTAAATGCAATGCACACCCCACAACTTTTACCCCAACAATTAAATTTATTTTTAAAATTTTAAAAACATTGGCATAAATAAAATTCTCCTCCAACTTTCCTTATCCAAAATACACCATTAGATAATATTTAGGGTTTGAGATAAAGTGAAAGTAAAATGTTTGAAGCAACATAAATTTCCAGTATGCTTAAAAGTAAAATTTTAAGATAATTTTAAAGATAAAATCTTTTTAAAATTTTGTTAAGATTTTGATTGAGTTAATTTCACTCTTCAAACAGGTATCAATTCAATTATAAAATTACTAAAAAAATATTTATTTTTATAAAAAGATTAAAAAAAATTCTATACAAACTTAAAAAAATATAATTTTTAATCTCTACTTTATCATATTAATCAAAGTGATTATTATATTAATTTTATAATCTAGTTATTATTATGTTAATGGAATGGTAGCGGAAGGAAGTAGACTGAGGAATAAAAGGTGTAAAAATTGGCTGCCAGAGCCCCGAGCGGGGAAAAGAGGCAGTCCAGTCCCCAATGTCCAATGATACCCTCATCGTCAATAAGCAGTCTCTGACGCGCATTTTGGAATTGGGGCAAGTAAAAGGAGAGGTAAAGCCAAAAGTATGGCCAATAAATAAATTGTTGATCACACTATTAGGATTCCATGCTTGAATTCCGTGTAGTCTTGTGATTAGGAAGTCAATATATGTAATGCATGTAAAACGAAATAATTTAGTATCATGTTAATTTGCTTTTAGTTTAGTCTTTGTACCAATCACATCCTTCTTGTATTCACATATATCAATACCAATTGGTATAGAATATTCTATTTTATAAAAGTTTTACATTTTTTAATTTTCTAAATCAATTTCTTTCTTTTTATCCTCATTTACTAATTGCAAAATATGTTATTTAATCCACGGAATATGGCCTTGTTAGTCATAAACTCTTTTTTTTTTTTTAATTAAAGAAAACTTTATTTAAGAAAAGAACATGACAAGGAGCTACAGCTCGCAAAATAAGTTTGAGCTCGGAAGCTGGTTCGTGTCAATCCGAGCTAGGAATAATTCGAGATTGAAAAATTCGCCCACGACAAAATTCTAACTCTAGAAAGCCCAAATTTATAAGAATTTAAATCCGAGACTAATTTAGTCCAAACTCGAGATAAATCCAATCCAAACCTGAATTTATAATTAAACAATCATAATTAATATAATTTTATGATATTACTTAACTTAAAAATAAATGATAATTATTTATTTTATGAAAATATATTCATAAGTATTATATATTCATATTCAAATTTTATTAATAGCAAAAGTAATTATAATAAACTTTTATGAAAAACTATAAAGCAAAATAAATTTTAAAAACATAAATGGAATATAAAATATTTTTTATACTATAATTATATATGTATAATAAATATATAAATTTAATAATTATTTATATATATATGTAAAATTTAAATTTAATCATAATGTAAAATATAATAATATAATATATTGACCAGTGTTATATTTACTACAAATAATTAAAAATGATTTATTATGCAATACTTATAAAGTTACTAATAAATTTAATTTTAATGATTTTGGAATTTAAGTTTTAGTTTAGTTTTTTTTATGGTTTGAAAATTTAAGATTTACTTTTAGTTTTTTTTATTAATTTTTAATATTTTTATTAATAATTTTTAATTTTAAATGGATTTATTTTCATGTAGGTTGGATTTTGAATAAATTTTTAAATTGTGTTCGGGTTTGTGTTTAGTTGGTATTAGATTTGGATTCGGATTTAAATATATTTTACATTTAATAGGTGCAAAGCTGATTAATTTTGTTTAAACTGTTTTGAAAACCGAATTGGAAATATCAAATCAACCAATTATTTAACCTGACCTTAATGCATATATATACTATTAGTAATTATATATGATATAGAATTATATAATGTAGTAGGAGAATTAATTTTTGAATGTACGAAGTATAAAGACTAAGAAGTTGTTTTAACCAATATAATAATAAACAATAATAATTAATAATTAATATACTATGTACTATTATTATAGTATGTGATATAGTCATCATTTAATAATATATTTTAAAACTTTTAATATATATTACTATTAATTGGTCCAAAATCAAAATCAAATTTTCCAATCGATTTGCTTGATTTTACTCAATTTGGTTGGTTAATTTGGTTTAAATCATTAACTATAATAGATGATATACTATTTCATAATATAATAATATAGTATATGGAGAGAGATCCACTTACACTAGAGTTATCTCTTTGTACAATTAATATTTTAACAATCTAATAGTTTAATTTATCGATATAATTGTATTTGTCATACATGTAAATTTTTAATAGATCTGAATATGATCTAAAATACTATATATATACATATATATATATATATATAAATCTTTATTAAACGGTTAAAATGTGATTGTTGAATCGTTAAAATATTAATCGTACAAAGAAATACAAAAGGGTGTAAAACTACTTTAGTCTTACACCGATGTAAGTGGATTCTGCCCATAGTATATAACTGTTACTAAAACTATTATACATATTATATAATATAATAGGAGGGCTAACTTTCAAATGTACGAAGAATATAGGGAATTGGAACATATTTCAATCAATGTAATAATATATAATAACTAATATATTATGTATTACTATTACACCATGCCATGTAATATTACATAATGCAATGACAAGTTTTAAAACTATTAATACATATAAATATAACTACTATTAATTATAGATTATAATAAAAGGCATAGAATCAATAGTTATGTGCAATTTAGTATATTACAATACATATTTATAACTAGTAATACAGAACATTTTATTAAAATTTTAATATATTAATAAAATATTATTTTTATTAAATTAGGTTTTAAATTGAGTTTTAATTTTTACAAATTATATTTGGGTGTTGGGGTTAATTTCTTTTTATTTTAGAGTTGAGATTTAGGTTAAGATTAGTTTATGTTGACTTTGGATAATAATGGGTATATTCTTTGAGTTTGAGCTTAGTATAATTAATTATTTTAGAATACGAGTATTAGGTTTATAAATTTAATAAGAACGATAAAATCTATTTAATTATCAATATATTATAATAAACAATAAAAGATATTTTCGTCAATTAATATACACATTATATAATAAATTTTATATATAATTAGTAATTTAATTATTTCATATAAAATAATTATATTAAATAACTATAATTTATGTTTTTTATAAGACGAATTTCTTTATCATTGTATAAAAATAAAATAAATTATTACATTCAAATGTAAATATTTAAAACTTACAAAATTTAAAATTATTTGAATTAATTCAGATTGAATTCGAGCTTCAAAAAATCCTGATCCAAATCCCTCCATTCTCACCCCTACAACGAAGAGGGTCATCACCTTCACCAAACCAGGTTGGAAACAGAGCCAATATCAGGGGTTAAAACGCAAAGTTTCTTGAAGTCATTCCCGATCCTTACTCTCCCAAGCAAGCAGATACCTAAAAAGGCGAAAACGAAGACAACAAAGGCAAAGTAATGGCAGGACCCAATACAAACGAAAGGGCCTGGAAAGCCCATCTGCCTACCCCCTACTTTTATAACAAGCCTGTTTATGTAGGTTCAATACTTGATGTTAGTGTTAATTTTATATAATTTTTTTCAGCATAGGTTCCTCTAAAATGTTTAATTTTTTTTATTTTTCTTTAAAAATTTTAAAAGTATAACTTAATATAATAGTAAAATTAAACTTAAATTCCCAAAATGATAAATTTTCAATTTAATCTCTTTAAAAATTTATAAATAAAATTATACTTTAACCCCTAAAATTTATAATTTAATTTTCACACTTAAAATAAATTTAATGTGAGTCACGTTATCTACTACTATATATTAATAATTTGCTAAATGTATGAAGTGACGTAATGTTATTAGTCATTTTAAAGATATTTTTAAGTTACTTGTACTAGTGCATATTATGTATTGGTTGTGTAAAAATAATAAAATAAAAATAAAACAATATTGATATTAATTTTTTCAAGTTTTGCAGGGACAAGTATAGTGTGACATGCTTCGACGGCATCAGTAAGATTAATGCATCGCTAAACAAGTACCGGTACATAACTTGTCAACTTTATTTTGAAATATGGTCCGCCAAAATTGGTAATGCCTCGTCATAATTATAAACTTTAATTTTCTTTCTATATATACGGATATATTTACTAGTAATTGGCGAGGTTCACATTAAATATATGTACATGTTATGGCAAAGCTCACCTTTAAGTCCACCCTAAAAAAGGTGTGAGGTTTGCAGCCACTTTAAAGAAGCACTAAAATGAGGCAACCGTTACACATATGTCTATCTCCATTACACATGTTTATTTCCACTGCATCCACATGACCTACACTGATAATAGGGTATCATACATGAATACCATCAAAGACCTCCTTTTATATACACTCACAAGAATAACGACAAAAGGGTTCTCTCTCTCTTCAACTAAGTTCCCATGGAACCCCTTCCCATCTCTCATATTCTTTTTCTTAAACCTCGCAATTAAAATACTACTGATAGTGGCTTTCCGCCTTACTCAAAAGTGAAGCACCATCTAACCCTTGTTAATTTAACTAGTTAACAACCCCAAAACACTGAAATAAAGTTTTGCAACCATATATATGAATGATAGCCTCAAAACATTCCACAAACTCTAATTTCATCGTAGATGATGTAATTAAAATTCACATACTTATAGAATCAAAACTTTAAAATTACTCTAACTAGAAAAAAAATTCAAATGTTGAGAGAAACACAATCTCTAATTCTTATAAAACTAACTATATATAAGTATCCTTGGATGATTTTTAAGATTAGGGTTTGATTCATATGACAAATAATCTAAACAGGCTTCGCAAAAATGAAGCAGATTGGTATATGTCAAAATCCTCAATCTTTTCGACACTCAAGTACCCCTTTCAACTCACATTTTTAACTTTTGCACAACATTTTTTAATGTGTTTTTTTTTTTACATTTTCCTATCAGATTATAGTGATCTTTCTATATAAAAAGGATTGTATAAAATTATAATTTCACGTTATCCATATTTCTTTATAATAGGAGCATGATAAATTAGTTTTTTCCTCCTGACAAAATTTAAATCCAACTAAAAATGCTAAAAATCAAGAAAAAAATTTTGATTTATCAGACACCTATTGAAAATGGATAGAGATGACATAGAATTACAGTTTCATACAATCCCTTCTCCTTTCTATAAGCTTAAATTGGAGTTGTATAACTTAAATATGGTTAAAATAGTGAAACATGCCAGGGTTGAAAAATGATTGTAAAATTCAAAACGAGTAAAAAGTCGTTTCGTTCCTTCCTATTACCATATTTAGTGTGAAGCGACGCAGGGGCGAAGCCAGAACAAATTTTTATTGGGGGCCGAATAAAATTTTAATTTTTTATAGTCTATATCTTTATAATTTTTAGAGGATTAAATTAAATTTTTATAATTTTAGGGGAACTAAAGTATAATTTTTCCTTTACTAATTTAAAATTTTAAAAAAAATTCAAAGACTTAACTAAAAATTTTCCATTTTAAGGGCCCAACAACCCTGCCAGCCCTGTATCAGCCTCTGAAGCGACGATTAGTGTTATAAAAATAAAATCAATTGAGAAGGCAGTGAGGGAAGGCTAGCTCTTGCCATGTGTTTGTGGCAAACGCATATAGTCCATACGTTATGATTTCTAAATAATAATAGTAATAGTAACATGTGAATTTGCTTTTGATATTGTCTTGTACCCATCACATCCTCTCGTCTTGTCCCAATATAACATTGACTATTATTAGTCAATGTCGTTTCATACCAAACTTTTACTTAATTGGTTTAAATAAATAAATAAACCATTTTCTTTTGTAATTACACTTTTCACTAAATTAGGTTATTAAATTAGCCATCATCAACATTGTTGTTTCAGCAAAAACAGGTATCTTACTTAGGTTGCTAGTATTACTAAAAGCAAACTGCATGTTAGTGATAAGAACTTGAAATGATTTTTTTTTCTCTATGTCAAAATTTTTATTAGTTTTTGTATTTTACATAAATGGTACATTTACTCTTTATATTTCATTTTGGTCAAATACAATTTTTATTTTTTATTAATGTATTTTAGATTATGTGTTTTTTAATTTTAAAATTTTAATCTTGATAAAATTATGGCAATTAAATTCGTTAAGCTAAATTCTGCTATTAATTTTTATTAGGAAAGAAGTCAAGGAATATATTATGATATGCAAATATTTGTCAAATATGTAAATAATATATTTAGGAAATTTATTAGGAACGAAGTTAGGAAATTTGTCATAAAAGTCAAGTTTTGTTTTAGAAGTCGGGGATTCACATAAATTTATTGGGTAGTTTATCTTCCACGCCTATCATGTATATATATGACTCTTTTTGGCCTGTTAACACAAGAGAAAATAGACATTCCTCTCAAAAATTTTTACATGGTACTAGAGCAAGAGAAAAACAAAATAGCCATGAATAGCGAGGAGAAGAAACCTACTTCCCCCTACGTGTTGACTTCGAGTGATCATCCTAGTAATATAATTACTCAGGTGCAATTGAAAGGAGACAACTACGAGGAATAGGCTTGAGCAATGGGAACTTCGTTGAGGGCTAGAAATGAATCCAGATTTATTGATGGAACGATTGAACAACCTGATGATGATGCCTCTGAATTGGAGGATTGGTGGACTGTAAATTCTATGTTGGTTTCATAGATGCTCAACACAATAGAGCCAACCCTGCGATCTACCATAACTCATATGGAGATTGGAAAGGATTTATGAAAGGATATCAAAGAATGATTCTCTATTGCTAATGGACCTCATGTTCAGCAGGTCAAGGCAGAACTTGCCAACTGCAAACAGAGAGGTTTTCCAATTGTGGCTTATTATGGGAAATTGAAACAAAAATGGGAAGAACTTGTGAATTATGAGCAAATTCCCATCTGCCACTGTAGAAAATGCAATTGTAATATTGCAGTTGAACTCAACAAAAAACAAGAAGAAGAGAGGCTTCATCAATTTTTGATGAGGTTGGAAGATGCATTATATGGAGTTGTTCATTCCAAGATTTTGAGCACAAAACCATTTTCAAACTTAAACAAGGCATACTCATTGGTGTGCCAAGAAGAACACATTAAAAAAATTTCATGAGGGAAGGAGGAACATGGAGAAGCTGTGAGTTTTGCGGTGCATGCAAATACGAGGGGCCGGAAGTATAAAACAGAAACAAGAGACAAATCAACTGTTTGCTCACATTGCAAAAGAAAGAGACATGATTTTGAAACTTGTTTCCAGCTCATTGGTTATCCGGAATGGTGGGGTGACCAATCCGAATGGACTGGACGTGGACAAGTGGGATAGAGTGTAGGGCGAGAACGTAGTAATGCGCCAAAGGAGAATACAACTCATGTAATGTTATAGTATGCCCAAAGACCAATCATGAGATAATTGTAATTACATACTTGTTTTACCTTATTTATTAATATAAGGTATTGTCATTATTATTTTAGTTTCTTTTTCTGAGTATATAAATAAACTGAATTGTAATAAAATCCTAAGAAAAAATGATTATTCTTAAAAGGTCCTTAATCAAGTATTGTTGTGAGCTTAGGCAACAATAACGCATTGAAACTAATATGTAGTTGATTGATGACAAAGTGTTGTCATTGACATAGGGACGTCAAAATCAATACATGAGTATGTGCTAGAGAACAACATATTGGACTGACCCGCTATGAGTATGTTTTTCTTGGATTATTATGTAATAGTCACAACATTACTCATAGTGGTAACTATGTATATGATTCTCATACTTGAAATCATCATTATCCCAACATTCTGAGTCGTATATTTTGATATAGTCAAATGTCTTCCGTAACAGGTTGTACTAAAAAGACTGATGTTGGATATGCCACAATCTATGTAGTAGGATATGGTTGACCAATGTAGGATTTGTCCCTTCTACATAATTAGAGCAATATCTTAGGCCACTTGATTGAGTGAGACTAGAAATGAATGGTCATACTCGAATAAGTTGATATAAGATATCATACTTGTTTGTTTATTGTAGTCTACTCGAGATATCAATAAACATGATATTAGATTATGCAAGTGTGACTGTTTGATGACTTGTGTCCAATCTAGATATAGAAGACAAAAGGATGTAATACATGAAAGGTTTATCATCGAAAGGTTATGTCGAATTACGACTTCTTGTAACTTAGGTAGTAATGATGCACTGCTAGATGCCACTTATTATTTGTATTATTAGAAATATTCTAGTATTACTACTAACGTTCAAGAACCTATAGGGTCACACCCTATGGTTAAAATGAACAAAATCCAAACACAGTTGGTATTGAGTTTAGCTGTCACAAAAATTAAATTAATTATTGAATTAATTTAATTTGACAATTAAATATTAAACGAATTAAATGTACAAGCTTGTTGTACACAAATAGAGAACATAGTTAAAATTAATATATGAATTTGATTCATATAAAATTTTAATAGGATATAGTTTACCAAAATTATTATAATTTAGAGTTTTAATTCTTTTGGAAATAATATAATGTTTTTAATTCTTTTTGGAAATAATATAATGTTTTTAGTGCTTTCCATATGTTCTCTATAGGTTGATTCTGTTTTAATATACAAATACCAAAAATCCCGAATTAGGGTTAAGTGTGTTTTAAAAGAAAAATAAGAAAAAGGTCCAGCAGCCATTTTTGGGAGATTCTTCTCTAGAAAAGTTCCAAGAGAGTTTTTGCTATTCGTTTTAATACCAAGTGGCCTATGTAGAGCCCGAGACATTCTCATTGTGGCTTTGAATCGACATCAAATCAGCAACATCCTTTCATCGTTTTTCAGTTAATAAGGTATATTTTCAACCTTATTACAACTCATTTCGTTCCTCGTATATGGACTCATAGCTAAGGATTGCCATAATATTTTTCCGCTATGCCGCAGGGTGTACCGACGGTCCTAACATGTAATTGGGCAACCATCATCATATATGATGATAACAAGAGAAAGTATAGCTTTTGGGGCCTTGACAGTTGAACAATGGGCACTCTTTCTCAATTGGTTGAACACATGCAAATCGGGTACTAGTGAAAAGTTGGATAGTAATATGAGTTGGATCATTGATTCGGGTGCCTTCCAACATATGTAAGTACTTTAGAATGTTTAACAAATTTAAAAGAAATTGAGGCATGTCAAATTGGATTGCCTAACGGGGAACAGGTAATGGCGTACAGGTAATGGCGTTGAAGGAGGGATCAGTTTGTTTGGGAAAACATATCAAACTAGACAATAATCTTTATGTTCCAAATCTGAATTGCAATTTGATATATGTGTCACAGTTTGATGGCTCTAATTGTGATGTCCATTTTACTAATAAAATTTGTGTTATACAGGACCACACCTCGAGGATGGTGATTGGAGCGGGTGAACAACGCAATGGGCTTTACTATTTGAAGTCAGTAATATTAATCTAAGCATGCAAGGCTAGTTATGTAGATTCCTTTGAATTATGGCATAGGAGGATGGGGCATCTGTCTACAAAAATAGTAGAATCTCTTCCTCATATTAAACTTAGTAATAGCTTCGTGAAGAATAAATCATGCGACTTTTGTTTGAGAGCTAAGCAAACAAGAGCAGTTTTTGTTTTTAGTGACACTAGAGCAAATGGAATTTTTTAATTAATTCATTGTGATTTGTTGGGACCTTATCGTGTTAATGCTTCTTGTGGTGCCTCGTATATTTTGACCATTTTCGATGATTTTTCTAGGGGTGTATGGATTTGTTGACTAAAAAAACAGAAGTAGGCTTTGTTATGCGTAATTTGTAATGACCCAAAAGCTAATGGTGTCGAAAATGGTGATTTTGGAACCTTGTATTTCGACGATCGAGCCAGTAAATATTATTTAATAATATTTACGAGTCTATCACAAAGTTATATCGAATTTTGATCTAATAAATTTGCTAATTAGATAGTTATTTAAAGTATAAGTGGTTCGACCTTAAAGTCAGTGGTTGTGAAAAACGAAGTTTCGACATTTCCGTAAACCAAGCCCATAAATATTTAAATAATATTTACGGAATTTTTATGTAAGTGAATTAAATTTTTGTTCGAAAATTTTAGTGACTGGATGATTAATTAAGGTACAAGGACTAAATTATAAAAAAAAGCAAAAGTTAATCGCTACTGAAATTTATTAGCTGAAATACTTAATTATAAATTGTTTAAAGTTTTAAGTCACAATTTACCACTTTTTAATATTAGTGGAACTAGAGGTGTGCATGGGCCGGGCCGAGCCCAAAAAAATTTTCAGCCCGATTGGTAGGCCCAGGCCCGGCCTGGCCCGAAATATGGGCCTAGAAAATTGTCCAGGCCTGGCCCGTCATAAAATTAGTAGGCCCGAGCCCGACTCGACTAATATAATTTTTTTTACTTATATATCTATAAACTATCTTCAGTCTATACACCTCTATATCTATAAACTGAAAGTTTTAAGGGATTACAACCAAGAAAAAAAAGGAGGGAAAATGATTCAGCAGGAGGGACAAGCAGAATTAGTTTAAATTGCATGCATGTATATGTATTTCCACATGTTCTCATAGTCACAAGAAGCAAGACACTAAACAAATATTAAGTCACAAGAAATTCTGGAAACCTCTATACTTAACTGAGAAAATGCAAAGTGAAGTCCAAAAAATGGGTGAAACATCTTGGGTAAGGTGATAGCAGCATATGAAAGCGGTACAAACACTAGCTGGGACACTAAAGATATCATTTAATCACTCTGTCAACTCCATTTTTTTTATGCAAATAAACATGCTAGCATTACTGAGAAATTTATGGCAGTCACTAATATTCAGACCCTAATTTCTGTAGCAGATAAATCAATATACAATTTTTACAATATAAAACTGCCCAAATTTGCACATCAAACAGCAGGAATACAACCTTCGACTAGAAAATAGCAACAATAAGTATTTAAGAGCTAATTTTCCAAAAGCTGCACATGCTAGCCAAAATTCAATAAAATAATAAAAAGAATCCATTATTTCAAACCATCATATGTCCATCCTTTTTCTTTTCTTTTTTTTTTCCTAAAGTTTGAACTCCCACCTTTTCACCTTTACTTAACAACAAAACAGAAATGAATAAATTTCTATTATATGGTGTCTAACAATTATCATTTTTTTGGCCATTTCCACACCCAACCAATACATAAAAAAGGAAAATTTAAAGAACCAACAAAACACAAAATTCCATTTCCTAAAAAGTTAGAGAATTAGCAGACAAACCTTTCACAAGCATCTTCAAGGGAAGAAAAGGGTAGTTTAAAATCAGGGTGACAAACACGCAAGGCATCCTGATAAGCCATCTGAAGTTCAACTTGATTCAACGATCGCATCTGCTTCTGCTGCTATTGTTGTCGCTGCTGTTGCTGTTGCTGTGATTGTGGGGGTTGTTGCTGTTGTTGTGAATTAGGAGTGGAATTAGGGTTAGGGTTAGGATTGGGGGTTGAATTAGGGTTTGGGTGGATGTTAATAGCACGATTGGGAAGAACACCAGGAATAGTACGTAAATGGGCATCAACGTTGGAAGGGAAGCGAGATATTGCCTGCTGCTGTTGCTGATGAATTTTTTGGGGAAAGGGTAAAAGTCTAAAGATGTAACTCAAAAATTAAAAAAAATTTAAAAAATTATTTAATATGTTTCGGGCCGGGCCCAGGCTAAAAAATTCTTACCCGAGGCCTGGCCTATTTTCTAAACGGGCCTCATTTCTGCCCAAGCCCATTTTTCGGGCCTATATTTTTGCCCAAACCCTCCCACATTTCGGGCAGGCCTTCGGCCCGGCCCGGCCCATGCACACCTCTAGTGGGAACATGAATTTTGACTTTGTTTTATAATTATTGAAGTTATTAACTTATTCCATCTTAGTCTATATATAATAATTAATACTCATAGTCAAGTCTTAATATTAATATTTTAATTCATTTCACCCTTAGTAAACTCTAATAAAACGACTTAGGTACACGGAAACCATTAAGCCTAATATTCATTTCTTATTTAACACACGACATAAGTAACATTTGTAATTCAACAATTAAATCATATGTATAGTATAAAACAATTTAATAAGGGCAATAATTGAAAAAAAAATTCTAGAACTGATAAGTAAAATTTATTTAATTTTTAAAGCAAAGTTTAAGGACTAAATTGTAATTTTAGTAAAACCTTTTTATGAAATCAAGAGTAAAATTATGGAATTATCCAAATAATACTTAATCATGCAAATTTTTAAGTCATTTCATATCATTTAGGGACTTCAATTGCATAACATAAAAATCAGGACTCAATTGCAAAGATAACAAAATATGCCCAGCCTACATATGGCACTTTGACACCTATCCATACATTCATGTTTTCATGCCAATTTTTCCTATCCTAGCATACCGTATATCATACATAGATCATACAAATCATGCTTAGTTATACTAAAACATACATTAACACACTGTAACAATCATACATATTCAGGCTTAAATCCAATCAATCAATCAACCACAAACCCAGTTCTTCTAACCCCATTTTTGGGATGTGACGCCAGTGTTTTCTCTTCATGCTATGCAAGGGTGTATATATAGTGAAATTATAAGAATTAGGGTTAAAGTTTGAGACACAATGGATGGTAACCCTTATTAATTGTACCCATAATTTTGTGGATAGTACCATTATTAAGACAACGAGAGTTGTGGTTTGAAGCAATATCAATTGAAAGTGGCTATAACTTATGGTGGCTTTATGTATACCAGAGGGTTGTGCAAGCAATTGGAGTGGGAGTCTCAGGGTTTTTTTTTTTTTCTATTGAATTTATGGTTCTGCCTTTAAAAGTTTATGATATGGTGTTAGGTGTTCAGTGGTTGGGACAATTGGGGCTAATTGTGTGGGATTTTCATGCTCTTATCGTGAAGTTTCAATGGGGGCAATCAAACTTGTCTATTGCAGGGGTTGATCCCAGGTTCCTTACAATTGATTGATGCCAACCTTAGCTCCAAACTCTTATCTGCAATTGGAGTTGAGTGGGAACAACCTTGTGCTTATGTAATGACCATTGATGCACAACCTAAGTTGTTAGGAGAAACAAGTTTGCAGCTTCATCAGGATTTACAAACATTATTGGAAGAGTTTGCTTATGTGTTTAGGAAGCTTACAAGACTACCTCCTCCATTATAAGATACCTTTGGTAAATGAAGTGCAAGTGGTCTATAGGCAATAATAGTTTTTTTTTTTTTGCCTCCCCAATAGTATTGATCAAAAAGAAATATGGATCTTGGAGACTTTGAGTGGACTATAGGCAATTTAATTAGGTTTGTAAAGGATAAATTTCTCATTCCTTTTATTGAAGAATTGTTGGATGAGTTGAGACAAGCTGCCTATTTCTCTAAATAGGACCTGAAGTCTAGTTATCATCAATTCAAGATGTGGGAGCCAAATATCCATAAAACAACATTCAAGGCTAATAGGGGTATTATAAGTTTCTTGTATGCCTTTTGGTTTGGCAAATGCTCTTTCTAACTTTAAAGCCTCAATGAATTCAACGTTTAAAGGGCTTTTAAGGAGGTCTATATTAGTGTTTTGATGATATCTTAGTCTATTAAGACAGTTGACACAATCATTTACATCATTTGAGAATGGTTCTTGGCTTTTTAAGACAATGATAAATGTGTAATTTCTCATTTATTTGTCACATTTCTCCTTTTGAATTATGCTATTTATGTTCTTAATTATATTATTTATACCTATATTTTATTCATTATGTATTTAGGGAATAATTAGAGAAAAGTGAGCTTGAAGTTTATTTTTAGTAATGTTATCAAGCTTTCCTAATTCACTTCTTTGGATATTAAAAATTATCTGATTAGATATCCAACCAATCATATGTTTCACTGTGTCATACGATGATGGCAAAGTGAAATCATCATTCGAAAAAAAATCCTTTAAAAAATAAAAAAATGTAAAAAAATATAAAAATATATTTAAAATTTACTAAAAATTTTAAAATATTAAAATTTTTAATATTTTTAAAATTTTATAAATCACATTTACTAGAGCTTGAACATGATATTGTTGTCTATTGGAAGAATACCACGTACAATAATTATTTTATTTCAATCAATCGAAATTTATAATTGGTAGATCTTTTTAGGTGATAAATTTGGATAAATTTTTTTAATTATTTAAATAATAAACATGATGTTATTTCAATTAAATAATAATTTAAATAATATTTTTATTTATGATAAATATTTTTTTTTACTATCTCAAGACAAATTATTTATTTCTAGACTAATATCTTAAGAACTATTGTCGAGTGCTTGATCATTATAAAAAAACTTGATACAAAATTAAAAAAAAGCATATGCGCATGACGGACGGAGAAAACTTACTTCAAACATTAAACAGGGAGTTAAGTCAAATAAACATGTTGCCAATAACATTAATAAAGTACTAAAAATTGATGTATTTTACACCATTAAAAATTTGATATAAAAAATTATTCAATTTTTATTAAAATATTTTTAAAATAAAAATTTTATGAAAATTGATTGTATAACGATATAAAATTTTTATATCAATTTTTTTATATTCTATTTGTGATTAGCGAAGGCATACTTTACTCCAAGATACAACAATTTTTATTATTTTTTAATTTTTAATAATTTTTTTACAATATTTTACAGTTTGTAATAAATTTTATAAATTTTTGAAAGTTTTTAATAATAATTATATTTGTACAAATTTTTTAAAAAAACCTAACATATTTCTAATTTTAAAAAAATTATATATTTATAAATATTTTATATTTTTAATGATATTTTAAGTTTTTTTGCTGATGAAATCATGATGATGTTAGCATATGTCACATAACAATTTATGACTATAAATAACTTAACCCAGATTTTTAATGTCCAAAAAGGATGGAATCAGGAGTGTTTAATAACATTAACGTCTAATAACATAAGAGATTAAAATGGGCCAAAAAGACTTTAAAGACTAAAGTGGGAAAGCGGTATTCTTGAGAGGCTAAGGTGTGCATTAAGAGAAAAAAAAAAAAAAGAAAACATTAAAAAAGAATGGATTAGATCAAACATATTCACAACTATGGCCAAGGACCAAAATTTGAAGGACTTAACATCAAATTAACCCCTAATGCAAGTCACTTTAACCATCCCACGTGAATTGGCAGGGCGGCAGCTTTCACTTGTCCAATAAAAAATTATTGCATTTTTTAGTAAAATTCATTATTAGTATTATTATACCTTCTATTTTGGTTTAAATACGATGGAGTTTGGTTTCTCTTTAAAAATTTAGAATTTAGTTTTTTGTATTTTTTATTTAAAATATTGATATTTTCTTCTAATTTTACTATTACTACTTTTGACATGGAAATTATAAAGTGGTAGAAGAATTCTTTTAGTTGTTAATGTTTACGATTTTTGCTAATTTATTATTATTTTTTAATACAAAAATAAGGATAATAAAGTAATTATACTATAACTTTCCTAAGAATAGAAACACCTATGATGTCAAGTCAAAAAAATATTGATCATTAATTTTTTAAAAGTATATAAAATAATTTTAAAAAATGAAAAGTTTTTCATATTTTCATTAAAATCATAAAAAAATAATTTTTATAAAAATTTCCAAATTTATAATTCAAAGATTTTTTTACTTTTATTAAAAATATAAAATGCTTTTGATTATTTTATAAATTTTATGCACTTTGAAAGAGTAAAGACCAATTTGACAATAACTACAAATAGTGAGAGTTAAAAGGTTATTCTACCATTTTCTAAAATTGTCACGTATAAAACTAAGAGAAAAATTTGACAGAGAGATAACAGTTTTAAATAAAAAATAATAAAGGGATCAATATGTTTAAATTAAAGTATAAGGACTAAATGTTGAAATTTTAAGAGTATAAGGACGAATGACGGATGTAGACCTTTTATTCTTTCTCTCAATCTCTTTAAATTCATTTCTAACCTTAAAATTTTGGGAACACTATCCTTCATTTCCTCCCTTGCCTCTCTCGGTTGCTTCTCTTCATAATTATTTTTCCACATCCCTTTACTTTCCCAGCTCTCTCCCATGTCTTCTCACACCATAACTGAAACTTTCATTCACAGCAAATTCAAACAAGGCAAAACTCTCCCTTTCCCTTTGTGGGAAAAAAAATCCCAAAAAATGTTCATAAAGGTTTTAATCTTTTGGAGAAGTCAGTCTTCTCGGTGTGAGGGATTTAAAACCTAATAAAACACTTAAGTCATCGAAGTCTCTTCTCCTCACCTATTTTTGTAAAAATTTCGATAAAAGAACGATGATTTTTTTTCGCTTTGTTTTGGTTTTCGAATTAACATGCGAAAAAGCATAACACCAAAAAAATAGCTTTATTTTGATCTTCAATGTGATGGGTTTTTGTGTTTGTGCACTGTTAAGAGTTTGGATTTCCGTGCTTTTGTTTGGCCTGGGTTTTTGGTTGTAATCTATGTGTTCTCTCTGTATGCTATGTGTGCTCCCCTTTTTCCTTTCTTGTTTGCAGGATCTGGTTCTGTGTTCTTTTCTGATGGATCTCATAATAAAAATCAAATCTTTTGAGATCTATATTTTTATTTTGTGCTTCAAGTTTTGGTTATTTAATCCTGATTCTTCTATTCTTTACTGCAGATTCAGTATTTTTAGGAATCCGCCTTCTAAACCGACCACATCCCATTTTTTCCCGATTTGTCCCTTTTTTTTTTTCTGTTTTCTTTTTTGTATTTTCCCGAATAAATAAATAATACATGTGTAATAAATAAGAACTAAATCCTATGGCATTAGCAACCTTAATCCTAAGCTTAAAATAAACAGGCTCTCGCATATGAACTGCCACTCGGACCTTGGATCAGACCCGACTTTGGGTTATTGGACTTTATTATTGGACCCCGTTGATATGAAATTTTGGACGGGTTGGACTTGAATTGTACATTTTGGACCCTTAAATCAATTAGCTAATTATCAATTTAAAATAAAAAATTAATTCCAATTTGGAAGATGAGTTATTAGTCATTTTGTATTATTTATTGTGCTTAATCTAAATGTGCTCTCTCTAAATATTTTTTTCATATCATAAAGTAATTGAATTGGATGAATATGTTTAATAATTATACATCATTTCATAAGTACAAGGAATTTTAATAAAACTTAAAATTAAATACTCGTATATAATATGTTAGTCAAACAAGTATTTGACAATACGGTTATTAATACAATTTTATTTAATAACTCTATTCTCTCCCCAATATTAGACATATACTCTTTCTTATCATCCATTGGTCCTTCACAAGTATAAATAATTAATAATAAATATTACTAAATTTAGTATAAATAATTTCTAATAAATATTTTTAAATTTATTTAATTATTTTGTAGGTTAAAATGTATAGAAAATTATCTCCCATCAATAAAATTTTTATATTACGTTTGATAGGAGTATTATTTTTTACACATGTTTTAATATATGAGTTAGCAATAAATTAATTCGATTGTTAATATTTAGCCACTCTCATGACTTAATTTTAGCAAAAAGAAGGAAAATTTTTCGCTTATTTTGAAGAAGTCTTATTTTTAACAAGAGTTATTATTCATCTTTCTAATTTCAAGTTCAAATTTGTACTAATTATTCTTTATTTTAGGTCTAACTCTTGTAATAAATACGTAATAAATAAACTTTCCCCTCATATTATTACATTAGTAACCAAACGAGACATTAGATTATTTAAACAAGATTGATAAAATAAAATATAATTATAATTTAAAAATAAAATATATCCTAAAATTAAAATACCATCATTATTGTATAAAAATAACTTTTTAAATTTATGTCATGTCTAGACATATTTGAAAAGTCATAGGGTAATTGAATTTAAGAGTAATTGTTTGTAATTACCCGTATAATTACTTCTATTCCCGCCCTCCCTTAAGAATTACACTCAATTTAGTGAGACCCACCAATTACAATGGTTAACCAAACATGCCACAAATGTATAATTATAGACAATACACTTAGATCCAATTACTATATGACTTTTCAAATGCTTTGTAACATGATTAATTTAAATATGAATTAAGTTGATACAAATTCAAAAAAATAATTTAAATCAAAACATAATAAAATTTGGTTCGTCTTTAGTTAACGATTTAAAAATTCAATTTAATCTTAAAAAATTAATTTAGTCCTAGAATTAAATTAAAATTTCAATTTAGTCATGAAGACCCATATGAAAAACTAGTTTTTGATGAATTCAAGGTCCAATCATTGTAAATATAAAGCTCGAATAAAATTAGGTGTTTACGACAACAATTTCCCTTTTCTCTTGAAACTATCATACGAAGTATCACAATTGTTCTTTTACTACATTAAGGGAGAAAGAGTGTATTCTTTTACTACATTAAGGGAGAAAGAGTCTATCCTGGTATATCCTCTTTGTCCGATCGAGGGAGTGGTGGTTGCTCTCATAGAAGTCTTAAAAGTCACGAATTGCATTAAGGTTGCAGGACAGTTAATGTGGCGTGTGGAGCCTACAAACTCTTTGCCTACAGATTCTTAGTCCTCTCTATTGGATGTTCAAGCATTTTCTCCATAGGCTTTTCTTTCTACACCTGAGGTTCTTACTCATAATGCTTGGTACCCGGATTTAGGTGCTACTCACCATCTTACCAACAGTGCAGTTGTAGTGAAACATAGTACAAAGTATAGTGATTCAAGTAAAAAAATTTGTTGGTAATGAGCATGCTTTACCTATTGTACATGTTGGCCAGTCTTCCTTATAGCCTCACGGCCTCTTTACATGAAATCATTAGTTCATGTTCCTAGAATAACTAAGAATTTGTTGTTTGTGTCTAAGTTCATAAGGGACAACCAAGTTCTCTTTGAGCTTTTGCCCACTCATTGCCAAGTTTGAGATTTGCAGACTAGACAGATTCTCTTGCAAGGCTCCTTTCACAATGGTCTCTATAAATTGTCTGCTGTTAAAAAAGTAAGGCATTGCTCCTCTTAATGCTTCTTTTGAGTTTGCTTCTTCAGCTGTTGGTAACACATTTGTGAAATTGGTTCCAATTGATGTATGACACAATCGATTAGGTCACCTATGTCAGTTAGTCCTTTTGAAGGCCTTATGTAATTGTAATATTTTTTTTCCAAAAAATAAAGCAGAGATTGTTTGTGTTGCCTGTCATCTTGGCAAACAACATAGGTTGGCTTTCACCAAGTCTTTCACTTTTTTGCACTGCACCCTTATGTCATGGGGCTGAAACTTTAGTCTTGCAACCTGTGCGGCCTTAGGCGATTTCTTGGGTTCTAACCCGCCTAAGTCAGCCTAGCTCTCGCAAAGTGAGAATTCTCGATAGAAATTCTCTAAAGCATAGAAAATAAAGCGAAAGTAACTCAAAGACAAAAAAGCAACGAAAGAATAGAAAACTCATAAGAAAGCAATGCCCACAAGGTGTTTGTTGAGTAGATGCTCTCAAAGTATATTCACTAACTTTGAATGAAATACAATGAGATGATTACAAATGAAGGGGAGTGACTTTATTTATTGTTCAACTCCTCTAGATCCAACAATACAAATTAGTTACATCGACGGACGAGATTAAACCAATCTACAATTTGAGATTCGTAAGGGATTTACATGATCCCCTAAGATTACAAAACAAAATCTTATCAAATTACATATATTCTAAGATTATTTTCCATATTTACCAAGTTAGCCCTAATTTTCCTTAAGTGTTTCACTAGGCCACTAAGGCTTCAAGTAGATAGGTTTTTCTACATATTCCATGAATCAGGTCAGTTTAACTGGGTCGAATGAGCCCCATTTAATCAATTGACCTCCATGAGACATTCTTTTTGCATTAGTCACAGACTTTGATTTGTGGCTCGTGACACTTACAGTTGGTAGTTGATGATATATGGAGTCTTGCTCCTCTATTCTCCAATTGCTTCCGATATTATGTCGCCTTTATAAATGCATACACTCGATATAATTGGGTATATTTCTTGAAGAAAAACTCGGAAGTGTTGTTTGCTTTCGTGCACTTGCATTGACAAGCTGATAGGTTGTTGGATTGTTCACTTAAAGTTCTCCAAATTAATGGGGGTGGTGAGTTTCAAGAATTGAGATTATATGTGCACACTTATGGTATTGTTCATTGTACCTCTTGTTCCTAAACTTAAGAGCATAATGGTCTTGTTAAGAAGAAGCACAAACAGATCATGGAGACTAGGTTATCTATACTTGCCCAAGCTTCAATGACTCTTCACTATTGGAATGATGCTTTTAGCGGTGTTGTGTACTTGTTGAACAAGTTTCCCACAACAAATTTAAATGGTGTCTCTCCTAATGAAAAACTACATGGAGTTAAACCTGATTACAATTTTCTTAGGGCCTTTGGCTGTCTTTGTTTTCCCAGTCTCAAGCCTTACAACAATCATAAATTATAATTTTAGTCTTTCTCGTATATCTTCCTTGGTTACTCCCCACCACATAAAAGGTATAGATGCTTAGATTCCACAGGTAAAGTTTACATTTCAAGACATGTCACTTTTTATGAGCAAGTGTTTCCTTTTAGTAAGCTATTACCTACTCATCCTTTATCTTTCTTATATCCTTTTCATACATTCACATCATTAACTTTCCCCCTACCTTATCTTATTTATCACCTACTATGTCTACCCATTCAATCCTTAGCTCATCTTCTTTCTCTAACACATCTGTCTCATCCTTCAGCTAACCTTCATCACACTCTTTGTCACCACATTTTCCTTTGTGTATGCCTACCTATTCTAACCTTTCTATCAATTCCTTATTGCTTGATCCATCTTTAAATTCTTGATTTGCACCTTCTTCCCATCTTTTCCCATTACCTCATTGAGATGATCATCCATGTTATCATGAACCAAATTTGGTATCTTTAAACCCAATACCTACTTAGCAATGATAGCCCATTCTCTTGATTCGGTGCTCGCTAACATTCATGAAGCTATGAAGTCCTCTTATTGGCAAGAGGCAATTCATAATGAGCTTCATACTTTACTTGAAAACCAAACTTGGAGTCTTTGTCCACTACCACTTACCAAAAAGCCTATTGGATGTAAATGACTCTTCAAGGTAAAAGGAAATCTTGATAGATTGATATACAAAGCTAGGCTTGTCACTAAGGGGTATTCTCAACATGCTGGCTCTGATTTTACGAAAACATTTAGTCTAGTAGTTCGAGCTAACACCATTCAAACTATGCTATCTCTTACTATAATGAATGGCTAGCCCTTAAGGCAAGTTGATGTCAACAATACATTTCTCAATGGCACACTAATTGAGGAGATACATATGAGTCAGCCATCGAGATTTTAGGTTTATAAGGTCAGTGATCAAAAGTTAATTTTCAAGCTCAAGGCTTTATATGGCCTTTACCAAGCTCTCTGAGCTTGGTTTTATATGCTCAGAGAGTTTCTAATAAATAAGCTTTAGTTTCAACCATCTAAGGTTGATCATTCCTTGTTTGTTCGAACTTCAGTAAATTCTAAGCTCCTTGTTATGACATATGTAGATGATATTGTTGGATCTGGTGCCCTAAGTGTAGTAATTTCGTCAATGTATACTTGTAATTTTTTTTGAAAAGGTTAGTTAAAATAATTCATGAATTACATTAACATACTTTGTATAATGTCCTCGTGTGATTTTTGCATGCAAAGCAAAATAGAAGAAAATATTGGCTCATTCGATGTCTAATGTTTAAACTAATACTAAGCAGTATTACGTGATTAGATCATAATATGGGAAGACAACTTATATTAGTAGACGAACCTAATCATTTCCATAGTCTAATCAGAAATGAGCAAATCGATTGAAAGACTAATATGCCGTCTATCAAGTCCAATTGGGGAGATGATTTGTCTTGGAGATCAGAACAGATGACTCCCAAGATAGACATAGATGTGACTGACTACACTGACAGTATATCGAATTGGACCCAAGAAGAATAGATCACGAATCCTTTATGGATTTATTTATTGTACATTCAAAGTGTGACATACCTTAATCTTAAATAGATGACGGGCTATGTATGTGTGACCCGTATACCTTTCCTCTCTATAAATATATGGCATCTATAGGGCTAGACACACAACTTTAAGATATTGTTATTCTTCCTGATAATATTGAAAGTTTATTCTCTAATTATTAATTTTATTTTTTGGAATAACAATTCTGCCAGTTTTTATTGAGAGAGATTTTGCTTTCACACTAGAAGTAAATAAAACTATTTCTAGTTCTATGTTTGATTTGAATTGTTCGAGCCCACATTCGAAGCAATTAATGTTACGAGAATAGCAGAGAAGACCGTTTGGTTGAAAACTGGCTCGATTTTCAAAAAGTTTATTTTCGGTTGTGCAAGAAAATCGTTTTCAAACCAAATTTTTTTCAACAAATATTGTGTCGATTGGAAGCTCTATAGATGCGATTAATGAAGTTGCTCAACAACTCAATGCCACTTTCTTGTTGAAAGATCTTGGTAGCCTTCATTTTTTCCTTAGTGTTAAAGTTCATCACACACCACAAGGTCTCTTTTTTAGTTAGAAAAAAATTATGTTTTTAACTTGTTTGATGGAAGCCCATTTGAAGACAATCAACTTTATAAAAGTGTGGTTAGGACCCTGTAGTACATCTTTCTTACTAGGCCTGATCTCTTTTATTCTATTAATAAACTCAACAAAAAATGAACTCCCTATTAGACACTCATTGGAAAGCAGTAAAATGCGTTTTGAGTTATCTTAATGATACACTGGACTATGAGTTGCATTATACGCATGACTCCACTAGGTTAGTTTGTTATATGAATGCAAATTGGGGATCAACTATTGATGTTAGGAGCTCTACATCATTGTGTGTATCTTGGTAATAATCATGTTGCTTGGTGCGCTAAGAAACAATGTGTGTTTCTAGGTTTTCCTCAGAAGCGAAGCATCGAGGCTTAGTTGTGGCTGAGTTGTTGAGGGTTAAACAATTGCTATCAGAGATTAGCATGCAACTTTCATAAGTACCCATTGTGTGTGAGAAAATACATCTATTGCTTCTATATCTGCTAATCCTACGCATCATGCTAGGATTAAGCATGTTGAGATCGACTTGCACTTTGTTAGAGAAAAACTGCTAGATGGAACTTGCAAGTGAATTTCATTCCATCCACCGAACACTCTGCTGATGTTTTTACTAAACTTGTTACACCAAGTCGATTTGATTTCTTCAAGATGCATATTAAAGTGTTAAGTTATTCTAATGTTGATCAAGATCAACAAGGTTCAAAAGACTAGGAGAATATTATAGTACTCAACTCCAGTAACATTTGAAGTAGTTATGGTGTTGTTAGTATATTATTAGAGTGCAATTAGAGAGCTATTGGTTAGAGTGGTTGGAATGGTTGCCATTTAGTTGAGTTGCTGTTACACAACAATTATTGATGTTGTAGAGGCTTGTATATAAGTGTTTTCTATTAGAAAGCAAATGCAAGATGATTCAGTATTCATTTTCTATTGTTGTTTTCTTTTCATTTGTTGTTTTCTTAGTTGCCAAACACCATTGTTATCATTTTTTAGTTCTCGGCTGACATTTTAACCCTTAAACACAAAATTATCTCTAGCCTTCCAAAATGCCAACACACTCAAACCAAATTACTCTTATAATAAAAAAGGCCTTAAATTAAGGACAAGCTTGCATGCCTTCACCCATCAATCCCGAAAGCTTAAAAAATCAACAAGGCTCGGACAATAGGTAAAGAAAGATGCATTTTACACAACTTGAGCAAAAGGGCAAAAGAAAAGAAAAACCTCTAATGCCTCTTCACAATAATTATATTGAGCACACTTAGAAGAGAATGACAATGTCAGAGTCGAAGATTCTCGAAAGTAACAAAGGCGTTGTATGTAGCCCTCCAAATGAAGTTTGAAAGTTCAAGAGTCCCTTTAACCTACCACAATTCCTCCAAAAGCTACCCATATGACTATGGTTTTTACTAGTTTCCTCGTGAGTGTAGAAAGCAAGCGGTTGACAACCTTCAAAAAGTGCTAAACTCCTTTCTCCTTAGAGTTTAGTGGGCCAATTGGTACATAAGAGATAACTTTCACCTCTTTTGAGTTAAAAAAACTCCCGAAGTAATCCATTATTCCACTACCTCATGTCCTATAATTAGGGATGAGCAAGACTTGATTTGATTCAAAAAATTGATTTTTTTTAATTTCGAGTTAGTTGAATTTAGTCATTCAAATTTTCAAATCAACTTGAATAAATAATTCGATTTTTCGAAGTTTGAGTCTAGTTGAATTGTACAACTTGAATAATTTAAATAATAAATCGATGTAAATACCCTTGTGTCCTTGATAGTTTTGAAAATATGCAAATTGGCCCCTATAAAAAAATAAAAAATAATCAAAATAATCTTCAAAAATTAAATTTTATAAAAAAAATTGTCCAAAATATTATTAATATATATAAATTCAAAAAAATAAAATTATTACAAAATCTTAAAAATATATAAAAATGCTAAATTTATCATATATTCTCTTGCTGATTGTTATTATGCGAATAAATATGGGAAAGTAATTTGAATTTGACGAGTTTCAACCCGATTCAATTCATTATAGAAATTCTTTTGATAATTGAGTTTGAGTTTGGGTTGCTGTTAGGTTTTGATCTAATCTACACTGCCCTATCCCGAAAAAAATTACCAAGATATTCCTTCAATATTTTTTTAACTAAATATATATTTTTATTATTTTCTTTTTTATTTATTTTTGTAAAAAGAATTTTATACATTAAGGTTGGAAATGAAGTTGAGTGAAAGGGGTAAAAATCGACCTGTTGCTATCCATATATGTGAAGCTACGACTAGTGTTAGAAAATCAATAATAGCAAAACGGTGGGGAAAGCTTGCTGTTGCCTTTTGGTTTGTAGTCCATATATTATTACTTTTAGTGTAAAACAAAGTATCTTACTTAAAAAGAAAGAAATAATAAAGTATCATCTTAATTTGCTTTTAATGTAGTCCAATACTAATCACATCGTCTTGTCCCACTATAGCATCCCCCGGCATCAGTCAGTGCTGTTTCATAATTTCACTTCATCGACATTTAAGGGTGTAAACCATGCACCTATTTGGAATTCAACTTCATCATTACCAATTCCGGCTTGAGTTTTGAGTTTAAATGTTGGGTATAGAGTAACTTATAAATCCAACCAAACTTCCATATTTGCTATATATTTTATTTTTAATTGATATTTTCAAACATAAAGCATAATATTCAGATTTACATTTTATTTCGAAGAATCTCATGTGATGACCTGATGATTAAAGGTATTGACTGTCCTAAATGTGACCTATTTTCGAGTCGTGTTAATTACATTTGTTGTTCAAGCTTTACTATATTATTATTATTCATCGATCTATTTCAGAAATAAAAACATATTTAATAATAGTTTCAAATCTTATTTACAAAACAAGTTCAACTTATTGACTTAACTAACTCGAACCAAACTTTAAATATTAAATTTTGAGTCAAATAACTTTTCACGAGTTACACCTCGATTCGACTCAATGATACAGCCAGCACATGTAGTAAGAAACTTTAGTTTGGCAACACTTTGCAGTCATATATTCGCAAAGTTTATTCAGAGTTATCTCAAAACACACACTTCATATTTAAAAAGAAAAAAGAAAAAAAAGCGGCCGAACAATGAAAACCCTTTCGACCAACTCAGCTAAATATATATGAGCAATGGCATCGATCTACTGAGGAACCGGGAGGGCATGAGGGAAGGCATTTTTGGATGCCGACATGGTCTGCAATTTGCAGTCAACGGAGATGAATTGGGAAGAATTGGCATCGTCTTCTTCAAGAGAAATCATGTTGATTAGTTGTAGCAAAACCTTCTCTAGCTCTTCACCATCGGTCCATTCATAGATCTCAGCCTTGATCAACATTGGGTTCCTGCAAATTAAATCCCAAACTGGATAATTCTTCCTTGGCATCATGTAGTCTGCCTCTCCAAGCTTTAAGCCTGGGCAGTAATCTCCGCTGCCATCTCCAAGGTATATGATTTTCTTCTTCCCTTCTAAAGAAGCTTGAATCCTTTCAATCACCCCCCCCTGTTTCACCAACCACAAACCAGGAAAAAAAAAAATGTTGAAAACAAGTTTTGGCATCATATTTGTGAATATCACATAATTAAGAAAATTTATTTAACCATGTCAAGATTATGTTTTCCATATGGAACATTACTTTAATAAAGTGGTGTCAACAAATCCAAAAACGAATCAGGTTATGTTCAGTTGGTTCATCCTATGTTCTTTTAGAGAACATATGCATAATCTTAACACCCGCAAGTTCAGGAGTCCATTTAAAATAATCTCTTGGTCCGATAGATGGTTTTGGAGGTAATTTTAAACTAGTAATGAAATTAAATCCCATTAGTGATGAAAAAAAAAAAGAATGATACTTTGCACATATTTGGGGGGCAGAGATTGCAGCCATGGGAACTCTTGGTGAAATCATGATAAGGGAAGATCCTTAGTTTCTCTTCTTCATCGACAAAGCTAGGATTGGAGTCGATCTCTGAGAAATATTCCCTCAATCCAAGGTGCTCCAGAATTGTTTCAATGAAGAACATGTTAGCATCACTAACAACCCTGAGTTCACACCTGCAACAACAACTTGATCACCATTCTAAATTCCTACATCACCAAATGATGGTTTTATAGTCGATAAAAAAAAGAAGCATAGTAAGAAAAAAATACCCTAAAGCATGAGCTGCTTTAATGGCAGGGACTATCCTAGGATGGATAGGAGCTCGTTTCAGAACCTCAACAATGTCATCAATGGTTTTTCCTTGAGCATGAAGCTCCTTCATCATCTTGTCCTGCAATTTTATGCCACATAAACAAAACACGAAATTGTCTAAAGTTTAAGCATTGAAGTTTTAGTTAGTTTTAAATTGTCTAAATTTTAAGTTATGGTATACCATGAGAGGATTCCAAGGCATGGTAGGAAGAAGCTGGTTGAACAAATCGGTGAAACCCAATTCATCAAGAACCCAGTTATCACTGTCACAGTCAATAATAGTTTTGTCGAAATCAAAAATCACAACAATCCCAGCCATTTCTCTCTGAAATAAAACCAAACCAAACCGAACAAAGTACAAAAAGAAACAAGATTGGAAAACAAAGGAAAGAAATATATGTTCCTTGCTTTCGGGAAATATGGAAGAAAGCTCAAGAACTATCTAAAATGTTTTTCGGTGTAGAGTCACGTAACGAAGTAGGGGTTCTTATATAGAGAAAAAAAAAGAACAGGGTATATGCATGTGTAGAATAATGAATGAACAGTTAATAAACAAAGGGTTCTTTTCCTCTAATCTTTTTCCAAGGAATATTACGTGAACGAGTTTTCATTAGATATAGCAATTACACGTGTATTTGTATTTGTGTTGGTTTATAATCTCTCTAGTCATAACATGTATATATTTATTATTGGATTTTTTTGCACATAGTAGTTTGTTTTTAGTGTATGGTGAAATAATAATAGAAATTCTATTTTCTTTATTTCATTAATAGTGGACAAAATAATAATTTAAAATATTTTATGTTAATATAAATTTTGATAGGTCAGGAAGTATTGACTCAATATTAAGGTTAATGTCTTTACAAATATTAAGTTCTGTCTTAAGCAAATCATGTACAATTTTATTTAAATCTCACCATACATGACTTTTATTTAGATTTTTTTTTTTAAATTCGGATATATTATGATTGCATTATAATAATTTAATTTTGGTTGTAATTCTTCAAACATGTATTATTTGTGTTTGTGCTTATAGTTGTAGGTGCAACAAGTCACAAATTAAATTGCAACTCATCACGCAACTAGTTTTGTTTATACTAGTTTGTTTTATGTTGAATTTTTTCACATGATTTTGTATAGCAAATTAAGTAATTCCGTGCAACAAATTTTGTGATCTCACATAACTATTTTAAAGGAGTTGTTGTTGATAGAAAAGGAACTAGTATATATGATTATGATTATCTTTTTATATGTAAGGAGAGGTGTTTGAGAAAGATGTGAATAATCATTATATTTATTTCCAATATTATCTAAGCTATTATAATAATTGATATAGGGCGAAGATTTAGTAGTTTAGTCTGACCATACTACATGGATGCATTTAGGTTGAAATCTCTATATACTGAAGCTACATTTTATGCTAAATGTGTGAAATTGAATGTTTACTTATTCGTTTATTGAGAGGAACTTTTGTGGTGCGAAAGTTTGAGTAATTAAACAATTTCATTAGTTTGTACTAAGCTTTTATAGGGAGAGTTTTAGTTGTAATTTTATGATAGTGAGTTGCAACATTTGTGAGTGTGTCTGGGCTTAATTAATTTCTTGTATTGTGAACATTATAGTCAATTTCTTTTCGGGAAAGGCTCTGCAGATGTAAGATCGAATCTAAATCATGTAGACAATTATTTGTGTTCATTGTTTATTGTTTCAATTTTAAGTTATTTCTTAAGTTGCAACTAAACAAGCAAATAACTCAACAACTTTAATATTTACAATTGATATCAGAGTTAGACAACAACAAAAATTAGTGAGATGTTGTTGTCGACTTCTAAATAATGTAAGGAAGCTCAATCTCCAAGCCACCAAATACTTAATGGCTCAAACAATGCTTATTAGAAACCAAGCATGTGAGCATTTATAAAGTCTATTGATGAGAAGGTGTGGAGAGCAGTCTTGACAGGTTGGGATCCTCCAATTACTAAAGTTGGTGGTATTCACACTCCCAAATTTGAAACCACATAGACAATTGATGAGAATAAAGAAACTAGTTTTAAAGGCTTTGAATGCAATCTTAGATGGTGTAGACCTCTAGAAATTCAAACGTATTTCCAAGTGTGTCTCAACTCATAAAGATTGGACAATCTGAAATCACACATGAAGGAGCAACTAGTCTAAAGCAGTTAAAGCTCTAAATATTAACCATTGAATTTAAAAACTTGAGAATTTATGAAGTTGAGACTCTTTCTTATTTTTATACTAAGTTATATGACATATCCAAGCAAGCTTTTACCCTTAGGAAAAAGCCTTCTAATGCAAAGATGGTTTGCAAAGTCCTGAGATCCTTGCCAGAAAGGTTCTTTATCAAAGTAACAACTATTAAGGAGGTCGACGACGTCGATACTTTGAGGATAAATGAACTGATTAGGTCACTTCAAACCTTTAAGATGAATTGAAAGGAGCCAAAAGGGATAAAGTTAAGTTAGTGAAAAACATTGTTTTGAATGTTTCTTTTTAAGTTGAAATTAATGAAGAGACTACTATCAAAGATCTACAAAAGTAAATGGCCTTTCTTACTAAAAATTTCAATGGATTTTTTAAGAAGCTTTGAAAAAGAAACAAGGGAAACGATAGAGGTCAAGGCTTTAACTAACGTAAAGGAAAAGTTAATTTGAATGAAGAAAACACCAAAACACAAGAAGAAATGCATTTAATTTACAAATGCGAGAGGTGGAGCCATATACAGGCTGAGTGCTTAAATACTGTCATAGTCAACACCCATCTCAATAAGATATTGTCTACTTTGGGCGCACATGGTCCTCACGACTTTGTTCTTGGGAGCGTCCATACACTCCTAAAAGGCCTCTTACCACTTAAGTGTTGCTACCCTTTTTTACAGCCCAGGTCTCTCCCGTGCTTGCCGATGTGGGATTTGCCTAGGGTGTTACATTCACCCCTTTAGGGACTCACATCCTTACTTGAGGTTTACCCCACCACCACTTAAGAGGCACAACGAGTGGCTCTGATATCAATAAATGTCATAGCCAACACCCAGCCCAGTAAGATATTATCCGTTTTAGGCGCACATGGCCCTCACGACTTTTTTCTTGGGAGTGTCTACACACCCCCAAAAAGCCCATTACCACTTAAGTGTTGCTACCCCTTTATATAGTCAAGGTCTCTCTCGTGCTTTGCCAATGTGAGATTTTCCTAAGGTGTTACATATAAATGTCATATCCAACACATAGCCCGGTAAGATATTGTCCGCTTTGGGCGTACATGGCCCTTAAGGCTTTATTTTTAGGAACTTATATACACCCCAAAAGGCCTCTTACCATTTAAGTATTGCTACCCCTTTATATATTTCAGGTCTCTCCCATGCTTTGTCGATGTGGGATTTTCCTAGAGTGTTACATTCACCCCCTTAGGGACTCAGCATCCTCGCTTGTTCTTGGGAGTGTCTATAACCCCCAAAAGGCCTCTTACCACTTAAGTGTTGCTACCCCTCATAGCTAACACCTAGCTCGGAAAGATATTTTCCGCTTTGAGTGCATATGGTCCTCATGGCCTTGTTCTTGGGAGTGCCTATACTCCCCCAAAAGGTTTCTTACCACTTAAGTGTTGCTACCCCTTTATATAGTCCATGCCTCTCTCTTGGTTTATCGATGTGGGATTTGCCTAGGGTGTTACAAATACACTAAAAAAAACAAAAATCATTTAGCATGAATTATAGTGATGAATAATTAACAAATGAAAAGGATGAAGATTATGAGCACCTAAGCAATTATGTTGTTTTTACTACTAAGGTGAGAGAAATTACAACCGACTTAAAAAATGAAAGTGATAGTGAAACAGGATCAGCATTGGGCTTCATAAAGACATATAAGACCATGCTATAAAAATATGATATGGTATGTAAAATTAATAAAAAAATGGTCAATGAAAATTTTATTTGAAACTAGAAAAATAAATAACTATTAGAGAATATTGAAGAGAAAGACTCCCCATTGGAAGAAAAAGAAGCCAAACTTAGTGATGCTTTAAATGATCTTGTAGCAATCCAGTCTGTCCTGAAAACATGGGATCAAGAAGTTAGAAGTTAGACATAATTATTTTTGTTGGTAACTGTAAATCAATATATGAAGGACTTGATTATATTGATAGAGAAGAGGAGCTGGTCAATCCTACCATGCTTTTTAAAGCAAAAGAAAGCTTAGACAAACCAGAGAGTTCCAAGAAAAGAGCACTTGTCCAAATTGAGAAAAGATTCATAAGCACAAAGAGAGACATGTGTGCTATTATTGTGGAGTTCAGGGGCATATTAAAAGAAAACATTCAGTTGTATCTTCATTTGCAACTCATTTTACAACTTCTACGAGATACAAACAGAAATAAGTCTGAAGAAGAAAGAATAAAAAATATAATCTAGTTTATCACAACTCTCTAAAAAAATATCCACTAATAATATTTGGTACTTTGTTAGACAATATTTTAGACACATGATTGGAAAAAGAGGCTATCGCAAGGACTTTCAAGAAAACCATAAGGGCAGAGTAACTTTCTGTGATGGGAGAAAGGACAAGATCCTAGGCGAAAGAGTGCTCAACATTGATGGTATGTCAAAACTTAAAAAATTGTTCCTTGCGAAGGGCTTAAAGGAAAATTTAATCAACATAAGTCAATTATATGATTAAGGTATGTTAGTCAATTTCACTAAAGAGAATTGCAAAAGGAAAAATCAATCTAATCAATTAATCATTAACAATGTGAGAATGTTTGCTAATTGCTATAGATTGGTTAACCTTCTTAATTGCAATAGATCCAATACATAAGGCCTTAAATAGTAACATGAATGTCTCAAGCATGTACATTTCAGAGGTTTATAAAAGTAGGGAAGATACAATGTTGTTCATGGTTTACTCAAGTTAGAAGGAACAATTCCTAAAAATCGCGGTGAATGTTTGAGAGGCAAAAAAAAAAAAACATGAATCACATCATATGTTGAAACTTCTTATAAAAATAGTCATTTGGAACATTTGCACATGAACTTGATACAACCAATTAAGACTAGAGCCTTAAAGGTAACCTTATGTATTTGTATGTATAGATGATTATTCTAGGTATACTTAGGTTAGATTTTAAAAGAAAAACCTAAAACTTTTAATACTTTTAAGAATCTCTGCAAACTTATGATGAATGAAATATGACATATGATTGGGAAGATTGTCAAAATCGTGAGTAATCGTGAAAATAAGTTAAAAATGGTAAAATCTCAAAGCTTTATGATCAAGATAAGATAGAGCATGAATTTTCAACACCCAAAACAACACAACAAAATGATGTTGTTAAGAAAAATAATAGAACCATTCAAGATATGTCTCGGGTGAAGCTCAATGCAAAAGGACCTCTCATAGGTTTTGGGTCAAAAACCATAATGATTCCCTACAAAATTTAGAAGGGAAGGAAGTCAACAATCGTTACTTTAATTTGTTTTCAAGTTTACCTTATATCTTTAAATACAGATAATATAAATGGAAATATGACCCTCGTATTGATAAATGTATCTTTCTTGGTTATTCTACAAACAGTAAGGCCTACAAAGTATTCAACAAAGGAACTAAATCTATGATAAATTTTATCAATGTAGTGACATGTGATGAACCAACAAGCTTCATATCCAACAAGTTTCTAGAAGATGAAGTAATCTAACTAGTTACAGAAGAAGTTGCAATTAATTAAATAATAGAGCAAGAGAAAAGTGAAGAGAAACTGATGTTGATTTGCCTTAGCCCCAACCATTCTCAAGGGTTCATTAAAATCATCTTTTAGGCAATACTATTGGCAATATTGATAGCTGATCGCTGAAATCAGAGCTTTAAAATTTATAAAACGAATGATCAAACCTGGAAACTAACTCTGACAACGATTAAAGGCAAGTGTACTTACCGAACAGTAGTATAGCTTAGACAAGACTGGATTATCGAACCCAAAGGAACTAAAAGTACTAATACTAACTTTCCTTTTATCATTTAGCCTAAAATAAAGTGAAATTGCTTTAATCTAAATTAACGACTACTAAGCTAAAGACGCAAAGACAAAAAAGAACGAATTGGGAAATAACTAGAAGAAAAACTCAGTTGATCACGACGATACCCTTAGGAAGAATCCACCTAGACTTCACTTGTTATCTAACACTGAACTATACAATTTATCCACTTAGTTTGATCCGTAGGACTCCCTAACGTATATTAAACCCTCTCTCGAGGCGAATAACGTCTAACCCTAGGTTAATTAGTGGAACTCTCGTTCTCTTATAATAACCCCCTAGAATAGCAGTAAATCGATCTATGGATTCCTATATTAGGTTTCACCCTAATCCGGTAACATCTCGTCACCCTATCTCTAGGCGTGCGATCAACTCCGCTTAATTATGCTAGATCTACTCTTAAGCAGGGTCTATTCCTCCTCCACCTAAGCACATTAAACTTGAATCAATATCGGTGAAATATTAACTCAAGAATTAAGCACACATAATTAAGAACAAACTAAGTATTTATCATATAATTCAGAAAGAGATAACAAGATTCATCTAGGTTTCATCCCCTTCAGGTATCTGAAGGGTTTAGTTCATAACAAATAAAGAAAACATCTCAAGAGAAAAGATAAAACAAAACATAAGAAATCCCTAAAACTCCCTGAAGGAATTGAAGGAGAAATCCACCATCTTGAGTAGAATTCCAGCTTCTTTGGATGGATCAACTGGCCAACTTCAAGTGATTCCCTCAACTCTGACTTTTCCGGCTTGGCTTCTCGGCCTAGCTCAATGCCTCTTCAAAGGTGGTACTTAGGGGTTATTTATAGGCTCTTGGAATGCGATTCTTTCTTCTTAAGTATTCTTTTCCGACTAAAATTGTCTAAAGCCACGATAGGGGCACGGCCATGTCACACGCTCGTGTGACTCGTCTTTAAGCCGTGTTCAGATTTCTAAGTTGAGGCACGGCCATGTAGATTGGGGTGAGGCCGTGTTCTAGATGCTCGTCAAGGCAGGCCGTGTGGACTTTGGGCCAGGCCGTGTCGATTTCTTGATATAGCCCATTTACTCTGTTTTGGGCCCGTTTTATGTTCTTTTCATCCTCGGGTGCTATCCTGGGTATAAGGCATGAAAAGAAAGGATTAAGAGCACCTTTTTACATAAATTGAGGAATAAATCATCCAAAAACAAGCTAAATGTGGGATTAAAATATGTTATAATTACAGTTTATCAATAGTGGTGTGAGGACTAGGGAAAATACAAACCAAATTACAGAGACATGGTTAGGTTAACATGGTACACATCCTTTATTGAGCTAAAAAATGAGGAAGAAGCCTTTAAAGCTGAACACTAGATTCAAGATATGTAGGAGAAATTAAACTAATTTGAAAGGAAATATGTATGACAATTAGTTCCTAGACCCAAATACAGCAATATGATTGAAACTAGATGCATATTAAAGAACAAAATAGATAAGCATGGGTAAATTACAAGAAATGAGGGCAAACTTCTAGCTCAAGGCTACATACAGGTGGAGGAAGTGGATTTTGACAAGACCTTTGCACTTATAGGTTATTTTGAGGCTATTTGATTGCTTCTAGCAGTGGCAAGTTACTTGAACATCAAGTTGTGTAAAATGCACTCGAAGAACACATTTTGAATGGTTTCATCAATGAAGAAGTCTTTGTGGAATATACAAAAGGCTTTATTGATCTAGGGCATATTAACCTTTTGTTTAACTTCACCAAAGTCCTAAATAGACCGAAGTAAGCTCCATGTCATGATATGAGAGGATTTCCAAGTTCTTGGATATCATCTCTTAATAAAAGTATGCATAAAACCTAGTAAAAGAGTTTCGCTTAGATGGAACAAAGCTAATGAGAACACCTATGGAGTTTCAGATAAAATTATGCAAATATGCAGAGGGAGTTGCAATTGACTCTAGCAACTACATAAGTATTATAAGTAATCCCTTTTGTCTTACTGCCAATAGACTATATTTGCATTAAAACACGAGGGTGTGTGTCGAGTACCAGTTTGAACCTAAAGAGTCTCATTTAAATTAGTTAAATGTGTATTTAAATATTTTAATGGCACTCTTGTTCTTAGTATTTGGTTTTTGAGGGACACCAATATGAAACTGGTTGACTTTAGTGATGTGGATTGGGCAAGGAATGTTGATGACATGAAAAACACCTAAGGATGTTGTTTCTAACTTGGTATCAATTTGGTATCTTAGTATCGAAACACAAATCATTATAATTTTTATCATGGTATTATAATAAAAATCACATATACACATTTAACATCATACCAACCATTTTTAAATTAATCACAGCATAGTCACACATTTCATACCTTCAATCATTACTTTTAATTCTTTAAGCTTAACTACTTGAACACATTTATGTTTAACACATATATAATTTATTTTAAGAAATTATTAAATTAAAGTAATAAAGTTCAAATTATCAATCCAACCATGATAATGCCTTAAGCCTAACTACTTAATAATCTCATGTGAAGAAAACAAATTAGGTTAGAACAAACCGTACTTGTTACATGTCTATCACCTTTTCTTTTCCATTGTCTTTCAAGGTCTCAACCATGCCTTTAGCTACATTCGATAATTCAAACATTAGTTACACACACATATTCAAACAAGAAAATCACTAAAATTAAACATGAGATGTTCAACCTATGTTTGACACTTATAACCCTAATGCCTGGTTTTTACGTAACTCACAATTCTCTTGTTCAAATTTAATTTCGACGTTAGAAATATAATCAAAGGACTTCAACATATCCAAAAACATACCTATTATTAAAAGTCCTTGTCATTCTCTCTCTAACTTCCTAAGTATTTATAAATGGTTATCTAAATAATCTTAACAATTTCTACTTCTAATTGAATGGGCTACATTTAATCTATCAATTTAACCTATCTATTTAACTAAAATCTTACCAATCCTTGAAGATAGCTCACAACAATGGAGGATGAAAACCGTATAAATTTTCTTTCTTTTCTCTCTTGTTGTCATTTGGGAAATATAAAGATGACCACTAACTCTTTCATATTTTTTTTATCTTTCATTTATAATTAAGTTTAATTATATTTGATAAAATAAATCTAATGGCTACTAATAGATTATGGGATTGTTAATGGAAGCTAATGACTTAGATCATGGGTTTCCATTAACTAAATTTTAATAATGGTTTTATTGCATTTAAGGGTTTTTCTTAATCTATCATCTAATTCCACTTAAATTAGCTACTTGACAATGTAATCCTTACATATTAATTACTAAATTCTTTAATAACTTACTAATTCCATTAATAGGTCACTTAATGATTCTACTATTTATACTTGTTCTCACCTCAAAAACCTTTCGGTTTAATTTTTCAAAACAACTTGGTTTAAGAAATTTGACCTTAAAGTCAAAATTTTTTTACATCGGTGAAAAACGAGTTGTTACACCTAATGCATAAACCCTTACTCAGATCAACTTTTAACCTTTCTTGCCTAGGTTTTGGATCTCAATTAACTTTTTCTTTTGAATGACCTTAAATTTACATAAGAAATGTTTCCCAACAAACTTGTAAGTTTCCTTTTGTTGTTAAAGGTTATTGAACATTCATGGGTTCCTATAAAAGTTTTTATCTTGTAAAATCCATCATCGTTATCTAAACTAATAAATATTCTAAAAGGACACCTTTTGTCCCTACACTTAGCTCTAGTCCTCTCTTCCATTCCTAATATAGACGGTATCAAACCTCTTTTTACTGCACACTTTGCTAATGCAATCTTGAATTCCTCTAGTCCATCAAACACCATACCAAGCTCTAAATGAATAACTGGGTTAGTAAGATAAAAAAAAATACATGTTGGCTTTTCTCCCACAAATTACCTTAGCTTATTAATCACTTCCATGAAACCCAAAATATAATAAATCAACATAATTTGTGCCCCTAGATTCATACGATAACTCAACATTTTTCTCTTCTAGAATGAATTTCTTCTTCCTTTGACTACCTTGACCTACCTTTAAACCTTCAATGTGAACCTCATCTGCTCCCAGTATTTACTTCTTCTTTTTAACTTTATAATTTTTGTACCAAGCCTTAATGTTTCTAACCTCTTCATTCTCAGAATCTGCCTAAAATCTCATCATTGTCCAGTGGAGTGTCTACATCAGTGGATCCACCAATATCAGCATAGTGTTTCCCACTCTGAGCATATGCATTACTATTGCATCCAACTCCTGTCCCACACTAAACTCCCCTCCTAACTTATAAATAGTTCCCCAACCCCAATATTTACTTCCAAACTAGATGTTGGTTCCCAAGTTTAATTATCTAATTCCCCTTATGACCGTGTGTTAGAGTCTTAAAAATTTATATAAAGAATGATCGAGCCTAGAAACTAACTATGACAACGATTGGGGCAAGTGTACCTATTGAACAATAGTATAGTTTAGTGGCAAAATCGGATTGTCGAACCTAAAGGAACCAAAAGTACTAATACTAACCTTCTTTTTATTATTTAGCCTAAGAATTAAAGGAATTTTTTATTTAATCTAAATTTAACTAACTACTAAGCTAAGGATGCTAAGACACAGAGAAGGAATTGGGGAAATACTTGTGAGAAAAACCAATTGATTAAGACAATACCCGAGGAAGAATCCACCTAGACTTCACTTGTTATCTAACTCTGAACCAGACAATTTATTCACTTGACTTGATCCGTAGGATTCCCTAATTTATATTAATACCTCTCTCGAGGCTACTAATGTCTAACCCTAGGTTGATTAATTGAAATCTCTTTCTAATTAAAACCCCTAGAATTACATTAACTCGATCTATGAATTCCCATATTAGGTTTGACCCTAATCCGGAAAATTTTTGTCATCCTATCTCTAGGGTTGCGGTCAACTCCGCTTAATTATATTAGATCTACTCTTAAACAGGGAATATTCCTCCTCTACCTAAGCACATCAATACTTGAATCAATATCCTGAAATATCAAAACAAGAATTAAGAACAAATCAAGTATTTATCATATAGTTCAGAAAACAATAACAAGATCTGTCTTAGGTTTCATCCCCCTCGGGTATTTGAGGGGTTTAGTTCATAATAATAAAAGAATACATCTCAGAAAAAATATAAAACAAAACATAAGAAAAACCCTAAAACCCCCTGAAGGAAATTGAAAGGAAGATCCTTGTCTTGAGTATAACTCCGGCTTCTTGAGATGAATCAACTGGCTTTCTTCGAGTAAATCCCACAATTCTAGCCTCTCTGGCTTGGCTCTTCGGCCTCACTGGATGCTCCCTGAAGGTTGGCCTCTAGGGTGTTTATATAGGCTTTTGGAATGTCTTTCTTTGCCTCTAAGTACCCTATTTCGAATAGAATTAAAACAGGTCACGGTAGGGACATGCCCGTGTGGCACGCTCATGTGGCACGCCCGTGTGAATCGAATCTAGGCCATGGTCGGGTCTGTTAAGGAGGCACAACCTTGTGGCTTGGGCCCAGGCCGTGTGCATTTCGTGCTTTGGCCCATTTTCTCCGTTTTGGCCCGTTTCTCATTCTTTTCACCTTCCGATGCTCTCTTAAGTATAAAACATGAAATTAAAGGATTAGGAGCACCAAATTCCATAATTCAGGGAATAAATCATCTAAAAGTGTGCTAAATGTGGGATTAAAATATGTATATATTATGGTTTATCAAATACCCCCACACTTAAGCATTTTCTTGTCCTCAAGCAAAATTTTCAACTCACAATTAAAATGAACTTCCTCAATTCATAATTAGGGGTGAGTATTCGATCGAGTCGAGTCGAATCGAGTCAAAAATTTTCGAGTTAGTCGAGTTAACAAAATCCTATTTTAGCAACCGAACTCAATTTAAATTTTTTTCGAATCAAATCGAATCGAGTCAAAAAATTTCGAGTCAAATCGAGTCGAGTTAACGAATCCTATTATTTATACTTAATGTTGCGATTAGATGGACCGATTATTTAACTAGTAGACGAAGTACAATATTATTTAACTACATGAACAATATAATGATTTTGCCTCTTAACTTGATGGGTAAACATTTATAAAAACGATGTAGTTTTGCATTTTTACTTTTAAAAAAGTAAACATTTATCAAAACGACGTAGTTTTGTCTTTTCTTATTCTGATTTTCGGATAACTCGAATTGTGTAATTCATATTCGAGTTAAACCGAAAAACTTAATTTTTTATTCGAGTTGATCCGAATAACTTGATTAACTCAAATAACTCGAACTATTTAATTTAAAATTTGAAAGTTTTATCGAGTTTTTCGAATCGAATCGGATTTTACTCACCCCTATTCATAATATTCATTAATAGTGTTTCATCATAATTCAAAGGTAATTCATACATTGATAATTTAAGTAGAAGGGTCCTAAATATTCAAACAATCAAAGTCATAGTTTTTGTAGCATAAAAATAAAGGTGTTTCCCCTTACTTAAATAATCACCTTTAATTCAAAATCGACAAGAGTTGACATCCTCACTAAAGATTCACTCAAATCACTTAAAGTGTTTAAGGTTCAAAATTAAGCGCTCAAAAGTCGAACATGAACACTTAATCCCATAGGCTTGCATGAAAATCAAATCTCCACCACTATAAAATGAAATGATACATAGATCAAAAGGTCTTTAAAAAGGGTTGTAATGGGGCTAGGGTTAAAGGTGTGGATAAAGGCTGAATTAGAGGGTTAGAATCGATATTGAAATGACAATTTACCTAACTAGAAAAATGAACTAATCTGGATAATTACATCAATTAAAAACTTGAAACACTAATAACACGAGCTTCTTCTCAAGATGTGGAATTAATTGCTTAAGCTCAAACATAGAAATAACAATGAATAACTTTCCAACTTTTTTTTAAGAACAAATCAAGTTTTTATAATAATAAGAAAGAACTTTAACAACTGAAATATAGAACATAGTTAGGCAACTGCTTAAAATCAAATCTCGACAAAAAAGGAGTCAAGAAAATGGGGCGAACAAGTTAATAACGGGGTTTCGGTTAATATTAGTGGGTGAGTCAAAAAACGGTTTGTTAAGGTCAAAAGGGGTTAATTGTGAGGGTAGGCTTTTTAGTGGAGTAAGTGGGTTAAATCCTAAGTGCCTTTATCATCTCTGTATATCAAATCAATGATGTGGTCTTGACATGTATAATCGAAGCAAGTTCTAGAATAACAAATCAATGTTGACACACTCATAATTAATAAAGTGAGCAAGAAAAGAATGTATGCTCTGAAAGGCTCAAAATTTCACAAAAATTATGGGTTTTTGATATCAACCTTATAAATTTCAAACTTCAAGGTAATAATTAGATTTAGGTAGACAACCTAACAAAATTTTAATTTTTTTTAAAATAGACTCATCATGCTTGATTCTCTAGTCTCCTAAAGTTTAAATCATCACTGCACAATTATCAATGATTTAATCCAAAACATATCAATAAAAATCATGACTCAAAGGAAATTTCATTCTAATAGTAATATGAGGAAATTACTTATGGATAAGACATAATTCAGGGATTTGAGAATAATGCAAAAAGTTAGGAACTTTTCAAAATAACATTCACCCCACACACTTAAGATGTACATTTCCCTCAATGTACAAAGATATATATGAAATCATAAGAGATAAGGAGAAGTGAAACTGAATTTTGGATGGATTCCTTGAGTTGGGAGTGTAGAAATTTGATTCTGAGGTGAAAGATAAGTTGGAGGAGGCGTCTTTGGCGGTGGTGTGATGGCCGCCAACAATCTCTGTGCTAGATGAAAAAATTGGGTAACTCTTTAAGAATTAGTGAGGAAATAATAAGAATAATTCAAACTATACTAATTATATATTTAAAGAAAAGAAAGATAAAAAGAAAGAATGTAAAAAGTAAAATAAAATTAAAAGAAAAGATTAATGGACTAAAAATTCTTTATTGTTAGATGGTTCACGAGGTGGGTGTGATTTCTAAGGCCGTGGTGTGGTGATTCCCAAGCAGCCTTTAGAACCTAAATCAAAGAAAACAAAATTAAATAAACTAAATTAAGTATAAGAGAAATAAAGAAAAGGAAAATAAAGGAGAACAGAAAAGAAAAAGAAGAATGACATGGACTTAACGGTCCTTGTCCTGTCGAGTTAATGAAGTGGCCGACATGAACTTATGTCGATCGGTCTCTCAGAGGGAGACTGTGCTAGGATCCTTCCCTTTCTTCGACATGGATAGGGTGTAGATCAAAAGTTTGAAGAAGGGTAAAGATGAAAAGGGAGGGGAGTGTAAAGGGTATGGAAGAAGGTGAATGGGGAGTAGGTGAGAAGGGGAGAGGGGTGTTTTAAATAGAAATTTCAGATCTGGTCCCACGCCCGTGTACCAAGGGTGTGTTAAGTCACACGGTCGTATCGCACTGTCGTGTTGTGCTTCGTTCGTTTCTCGCACGCCTGTGTGTAGGTCGCCACGCCCGTATTGATAAAACAGTGTCAACCACGGCCGTGGTGTTTAGTCGGGGGCCGTGGTTTGAAGATATTTTTCGTCCTGTTTCATACTATCTCTGCCAAATCAATACAAAAATCTGTGGTGTCCACACGGCTGTATGCAAGGCCGTGTGGTATGGAAATCTGTGTTTCACTAATTCGGTTAGTTTATAGTTAGATGCTCAAAGTAAAAATAAAAAAAATATGAAAATTAATGAGGTTAGTGCTCGGGTTGCCTCCCGAGAAGCGCTCGTTTATAGTCTTAAGCTAGACTTACCTCTCATTCGCACATTCATAGTGGTTTGAGGAGTTGAAAATCCTTTCTTATGCTATCAATTCGGTTGTCGATATATAGTTTAAGTCGAGTAGCGTTTACTTTAAAAGTACCGAATGTGGGATTACTTACCTCGACTGTTTCGTATGGAAAACATTGAGTACCTTAAAAGGGATTTCTTCGTTTGTATTAAGGTCGGAAGGGAAGATTCGAGGGTCTATCTTATCTAACAATACCTAATCTCCGATCTTAAATTTCTTTGTCCCACGGAGTGGCGTTGGTTCGGCTTTGTGTATTCCTAATTTCTCTTTGAAATGTGTCTTCCACTCGTCTAGTTCATTGACCTGAAGCCTTCGTTCCTAATGAGTTATTTCCTTGTTGGCATGAGGTCTAAGATCTGGCTTAGTTGTGTAGTTCCGTGGTGCTTCCTGAAAAAAAGGTTTAACCGAATGGTCATTCATAAAATTTATGTTCTCACCTTGATTACTCGATGTCCTAACCGAATCAAGAGCTTGAAGAGTGATTGTTTCGTCACCTACACAAAATATGAGTTCACCTGCGTCGACATCAATTTTAGTCCTGGCAGTTGCTAAAAATGGTCTTCTTAAAATTAAAAGAATATTATTGTCCTCATCCATGTCTAAAACGAAAAAGTCTACTGGGAATATAAACTTATCAATTTTCACTAAAACATCTTCGATTATACCCCTAGAAATTCTAATAGTCCTGTCAGCTAATTGAATACTCATCCTAGTTTGTTTGGGTTTCCCTAGACCTAGTTGTTTAAATATTTTATAAGGCATAACGTTTATGCTCACCCCTAAATCAACTAAAGCGTTTTCCACAGATAAGCTACCAATTAAGCATGGAATTGTAAAACTCCCTGGATCTTTTAATTTTCGTGGTAGTTTATTTTGCAACATTGCTAAGCACACTGCGTTTAGTTCCACATACGATTCCTCGTCTAACTTCTGTTTGTTTGTCAAAACCTCTTTTAAAAATTTCCTTAAATCTGGCATCTGCGAAAGAGCTTCAAGAAACTATAAGTTAATGTGTAATTTCTTTAAAAGTTTAAGAAATTTACCAAATTGTTCATCTGTGTGGTCTTTCTTCATCGCATCAGGATATGGCACACGAGGTTTGTATTTTTTAATTACTGGTTTTGGCTTATCATGACTTACCTCGACCTTACCTTCCTACACTAAATTACCTTGCCTTAATTTTGTTTCATCTAACCTTTCACTATCATGAGCGGTTATGGCTTGAAGTTGCTCCTTTGGGTTAGTTTCAGTGTTGCTTGGCAAGCTACCTTGTGGTCGTTCAGAGGTCAGCTTAGCAAGTTGCCCTAATTGGTTTTCGATCCCTTGAATCAATGCTTGTTGATTTTTAAGTGTTGTTTCGGTGTTTTGAAAATGAGTTTCTGACACCGCGATGAATTTTGTCAGCATCTCCTCAAGATTCAGCTTCTTTTCCTATAGGTGGGGCTATTGTGGGAAGTTTGGAGGGGGTTGTTGTCTTTGATTTCCTTGACCACCCAATGAGAAATTGGGGTGGGTCCTCCAACCTGGATTATAAGTATTACTATAAGGGTTATTTTGAGATCGAAAATTATTACCCATATAGTGAACTTGCTCGTTCTCAATGTTTGGGTTGTAAGGTGGATATTCTGTATTGCTCATCCCTCCTCCATTCATCTCACACTGCATAGTTGGATGTACCTGTGAAGAACCATACAAACCATCAATCTTTTTATTCAACATCTCTACCTGATTTGATAGCATGGTTACTGCGTCGAGTTTGAAAACACTGGCGGCTTTTGTTGGCCTTTTCCTCGTGACTTGCCATTGCTAATTATTCAGTGACAACTCTTCAATGAATTTGTAGGTAGCTTCAGGTGTTTTATTATTCAAGGTTCCGCCGGCGACTGAATCAATCAATTGTTTAGTTGAGGGGTTCACACCGTTGTAAAAGGTTTGGACCTGTAGTCACAAGGGTAATCCATGGTGTGGGTACCGTCGTAAAGTGCTTCTAAATCCATCTACACAAAAGAAGAGATATCATTCCTCAACTTGGTCATTTTAGCCGGCGGAAAATATTTTAACAAAATTTTTTCGGTCATTTGTTCCCATGTAGTGATTGATCCTCGTGGAAGAGAATTCAACCACTGTTTGGCTTTATTCCTTAAAGAAAAGGAAAATAACCGAAGACGGATGGGATCATCAGAAACGCCATTTATTTTGAAAGTATCACAAAATTCTAAGAAATTCGCCAAGTGATTGTTTGGATCTTCATCCTGTAAACCATCAAACTGAACAAACTGTTGTATCATCTGAATTGTCTTAGGTTTCAGTTCAAAATTATTTGCACCAATAGTAGGTCTAACAATACTTGACTTAGTTCCTGTTAAATTAGGTTTAGCATAATCATACATAGTTCGAGGAGCATGATTTTCGGCCACCTCTGGAGGTGGCGGATTATTTTTAGCCATCTCTTCGGTAGTGTTAATTTCGTTCTCTTGCTCTTCTTGTATGTACTGTAGGCTACGCCTTATCTCTCTTCGGTTTCTGCAAACTGTGCTTTCAATTTCACTGTCATAGAGTAGAGGTCCTGATGGGTTTCTTCTAGTCATAAACTAGAAAGCTTGCCAGAAGCAAAGAAGAAAATTTAGAAAAATAAAAATAAAATCTAATTGCAAAAATAAAATATGACTAAAGTAATAAAAATTGAGCGTTCTTAATATTTTGGTTCCCCGATAACGGCGCCAAAAACTTGATCATGTGTCAGAATCTTAAAATTTTATATAAAGAATGATCGAGCCTAGAAACTAACTATGACAACGATTGAGGCAAATGCACCTATCGAACAGTAGTATAGTTTAGTGGCAAGACCGGATTCTCGAACCCAAAGAAACCAAAAGTACTAATACTAACGTTCTTTTTATTATTTAGCCTAAGAATTAAAGGAATTTGTTATTTAATCTAAATTTAACTAACTACTAAGCTAAGGATGCTAAGACACAGAGAAGGAATTGGGGAAATACTTGTGGGAAAAACCAATTGATTAAGACAATACCCGAGGAAGAATCCACCTAGACTTCACTTGTTATCTAACTCTAAACCAAACGATTTATTCACTTGACTTGATCCGTAGGATTCCCTAATTTATATTAATACCTCTCTCGAGGCTACTAATGTCTAACCCTAGGTTGATTAATTGAAATCTCTTTCTAATTAAAACCCCTAGAATTACATTAACTCGATCTATGAATTCCCATATTAGGTTTGACCCTAATCCGGAAAATTTTTGTCATCCTATCTCTAGGGTTGAGGTCAACTCCGCTTAATTATATTAGATATACTCTTAAACAGGGAATATTCCTCCTCTGCCTAAGCACATCAATACTTGAATCAATATCCTGAAATATCAAAACAAGAATTAAGAACAAATCAAGTATTTATCATATAGTTCAGAAAACAATAACAAGATCTGTCTTAGGTTTCATCCCCCTCAGGTATTTGAGGGGTTTAGTTCATAATAATAAAAGAATACATCTCAGAAAAAAATATAAAACAAAACATAAGAAAAACCCTAAAACCCCCTAAAGGAAATTGAAGGGAAGATCCTTGTCTTGAGTATAACTCCGGCTTCTTGAGATGAATCAACTGGCTTTCTTCGAGTAAATCCCACAATTCTGGCCTCTTTGGCTTGGCTCTTCGGCCTCACTGGACGCTCCCTGAAGGTTGGCCTCTAGGGTGTTTATATATGCTTTTGGAATGTTTTTCTTTGCCTCTAAGTACCCTATTCCGAATAAAATTAAAACAGGTCATGGCAAGGACACGCCCATGTGAATCGAATCCAGGCTGTGGTCGGGTCTGTTAAGGAGGCACAATCGTGTGGCTTGGGCCCAAGCCGTGTGCATTTCGTGCTTTGGCCCATTTTCTCCGTTTTTGGCCCGTTTCTCGTTCTTTTCACCTTCCGATGCTCTCCTAAGTATAAAACATGAAATTAAAGGATTAGGAGCACCAAATTCCACAATTCAGGGAATAAATCATCCAAAAGTATGCTAAATGTGGGATTAAAATATGTATATATTATGGTTTATCACCTTCCCCAGTGTTAGGCAGTAACATCATATCATCAACCACCTCAGGTGTTCTACCTCGTATTCGACATATACATGTGTGGACCCTGGATTTTTAAGATGATTAATCATTTCTATGAATGATGAATTGTCATAGCAGACCGTCAATCCCTCACTAAAATCTAGCTCATATTCATAGTATGGAAAGTACTTGACAACTCTATGCCCAGCTTCCACTATCATCTCACACATAGTAGAATCACATAAGATATCTAGGTCAAAATCACACTTAAGTACTTCTCCTCTTACATGTGCTACACAATGATTTAAGATAAAACCCCAAATGCATATGTATACCACACATCTATCCCAAGCCATGACTTAATACTGCAATACATAATACAAATATATTAATAATCTAAATTTGAACATCACATGTTACCCAACAAATATTTAATATTTACAAAATAACATAATTAAGCACTAACCCAAAAATAATCTACCATACAAATCATACATATTTCAACAACACATGTGCCAACAACCAATATAACAATGAAACAATATCAAACATATAGAATTAAGTATGTTACATATCATATCATATCACACACACATACATACAAACATATAATATGAACATATCATACATAAATCTTATGCATATCACATATCATACATAATAAAGTTAGTTACATAGCATGCATATATATTGAAGTTTGTTACATGCATATCATGACATACATACATATATATAATATTGACATATCATACATACATTAGATGCACATCACATATCATACATACTTAATAAAGTTAGTTACATATCATGCATATATATTAAAGTCTGTTAAATGCATAACATGACATACATACATATATAAAATATTGACATATCTTACATACATTAGATGCATATCACATATCATACATACACATAATCAAAACATATTATAAACATACTACCATATCAACTGACTAACATTTCAAGTTCAATCAATTCCAAAAAAAAAAATTTCCCTTCAATTTTGAGTTATTTACATATACACGAAAGTTAATAAAAATAATAAATTAGAAAATAGTATAGAACATAGATAACACAAATACAATATCTTAACAACAAAAAGAACAACACAGATATCATGTTATTGTGTTTGACTAAACTAGTTCACTAAACCCCAAACATTGTAAAAATAACAAGGTTTAACTAAGTTAGAGCACTAATTTACTCGAAACCTTAAATTAGGATATTGATTAACCCTAAAAACTTGTTAAACATATGAAACAAATAATTTCTTTAACCAGTAAATCCATGGTACCAAGAAAAAAAAATACTACTATTCACAACTTAACCAATCAACAAGAAGAAGTCAAAATCAAAGGATGAAAAAAAATTCTTTTTTTTTATGAAAAACACACCATAAAAGATCTATTAAATCCAGAAAAAGTATTGGCTTATTCAAAATCTATTTAAACATGTAACACCCCAAACCCGGCCTGAGTGTTATGGCCGAATATGGAGAAGTTACACCAACTCATTTGAAAACCTAAAAAAACCCAGAAACCTAATTTGAAAATGTAAGGTAAAAACAAAGTTCAACTTTAATAATGCATTTCCAGTTTAAAGGAAAAATCCTCATTAAAGTCGTTTATATTATTATTTTGGAAAATCATTTAAGTGATCGTTTCAATTTGCAACGGAATTTCTTTAAGTTATAAGGCATTAAAAATTGTGATTTGATTTGAATCCACATTGTAGTTTAAAATATATTTTAGTTCCAAACAAGGTAAAACAATTCGAAAATGAGAAATAAAATCCAAAACCATTCACAGTCCAAAAGTCTCAAATAGTCCAAACGGGCGTGTTTAGTCCCAAAAGTCACATGCCCTTTTGGACTGTCTGGGACTTCTAGATTGTGAATGGTTTTGGATTTTATTTCTCGTTTTTGAATTGTTTTACCGTGTTTGGAACTAAAATATATTTTAAACTGCAATGTGTATACAAACCAAACCACAATTTTTAAAGCTTTATAACTTAAAGAAATTCTGCTACAAATCGAAACGATCACTTAAATGGTTTTCCAAAATAATAATATTATTGGCTTTAACAAGGATTTTTCCTTAAAACTGGAAATGAATTATCAAAATTAAACTCTGTTTTTACCTTACATTTTTAAATTAGGTTTTTGAGTTTTCAAACAAGTTGATGTAACTTTTTCAGATTCGACCATAATATCCAAGCTAAGTTTAAGGTGTTAGAAATGTCATATTTAATTTTCATAGTTATGTTGGAATCTGGCAGGCCATAAGAACCTAACCTACTAATCTTTAAAAAAACTCCTCGTAGTGTAGATTATTCTTTTGGCATAACTAATACTACCCGTTGGATTTGATGACTTTGTTCGAACCAGGTGATGAATCAGGGGATGTGATGGGTTAAATATAGGGGATGTGACTTTGGCGAACTTGTTGAAACGCATTTGCTACAAAGAGAGTAGAATAGTGTGGGCATGGTACAGTCAGTTTATCCTTGCTTGAGTTTTCACTTTTATAGATAGATGTATGACTGCTAAGCTTTTAAGTTTGATCTAAGCCCATGCCTGCTTCTTGGTTTTGGAATAAAAACGTACGTGTCCAGCAATACCTCAGTTTCCTTGTTTGGTTTTCTTATTCCACTTGATTTAGGAGAATATCCAAGAAATCGATTTCAATCAGTCTATTCAACTTGTTTAATTAAGAATCAAAAGTTTGGTTTGCTGCTTACGTACTTCAGATCGAAGAATCAATGCATTGATAAACAAAAAAAATGTCCTTACACTAGATTTATATAACATCTTTCACCTACATTTCGCATATTTGAATTTTATATTTTTAATTCTAACTCTATTCTCTATTTACGAATTAAATCTTAATTAGTAACATCAATAATAAACTTTCATTAAATTGATTTTTTTCATTCAAATCCTATTTAAGAAATCGTTGAGAGGAATTGAAGTGACGAAAAAGAGGAAGAAAAAGAATATTGGTATAATTTTACAGTTTATGTTCTGGGTTCGTAATTACTCCACCCAACAATATGTTTTTTGATATTATATCTTTACATTTTAAAGTTAAATGACAAAATATTTATAAATATTAATATATGGTAAAATTCTAGTTGATGAAGTTAATAGATTTTGTTGCAGGTATAATATTAACGAATTAAAACGATAATTATAATACTAGAGATTTTTTTAATTGATTTTCAAAACATTTTCATCACAAGAAATGCAATGTTCACTTGTAATTGTGGAGGTGAACCGGTTTTTTGTTTTGGTAATTGTGAAAGAAAGGTTCCTTTAGTTACTTCAACAGTGATGGGAACCTTAAAAGAAGGGTTTTTTTTTTTTTGGTTGCAATAACTATCAAATGCATATATCGGTGTTGAACATAGTTACGCCAAATTCTGTGGTTGTGTAGTTGTAAAAACATAATGAGTCTATTTCGTAGGTTAATCGATGTTGATTTTTATTTTATTTTTATAAGGCAGTTGAGTAGAGAGAAATCGATTTTGAAAGAGGAAAATAATGAAGTTGTTGTATTGAAAGCAGTGAATGAGGTGATACCATAGATTCAAAATTGGATGCAATGAATAAGATGGGTTCAAAAATTGAACTATAAAATATATATGATGAGGAAGTCCATTGTGGTCAATTAAAACTTTTAATCTATATTTTTTTTTATAATTGCAAGTACTCAAGTAATAATTACAATAAAATAAATTTATTAAAAAATATTTTGAAGATCAAATTCATAAAAAAAAAAAAAGTGTGCGAATGACCTAGTTAAAATAAAGAATATACAAAACGAATGTTAAGTAAATGGAATTAATAGTATGTGCGCAAATCAGGAACATTAAACCACAAGATTTTTAATCACTAGTCATTAACTTATTTATCTTACAATCACATTATCAATTTAGCTCAATGTAGATTTGCCATTCACATAAGAGATATGAAAATAAAGCTAGGTAACAGTTAATATTAAATAAATCTCAATCAAATTATTGCAATTCTTTCTAACTACGAAAAATTAAAATAAAATTAAGAAACCAGATTGCATCCTCTCTTCTAGAACTAAAGAAATATTTTATACAAGGTTTTCTAGTGAAAAATCGTGATTCAAGGTGAAAATATCATATTGCCCTCGTTAAAATAAAGTAGGAAAAATCAAGTGCAGATTTCGGGTCCGATGCCAACATCCCATGCCGCAGCTTTAGAAGGCGATGCACAATTCTTCATTCTCCAACTCTTTTCTCACTCTGCTTCATCCAAATACCTCTAAAAACTTATTAAATAAAAATATAAAAAAATTAATAAAAATAGCTTAATAATATTAAAAATACAAATACTCACTTTACAATAACTAGTTCTAAAATCAGCTAAAAAATTTCTTTCATATATAATTACATAAAATCAAAATTTTTATATTATTTATAGGTGAAATAAAATATTAATACAATGTGTTATCTCAACAAAACTTTTTCTTACATGATTTCCACACGTAAAAATAATATCCACCTGTAAAGAGATTGTTAAAAAAAAATCATATATTTTGATTTAACAAAAGTCTATCTACAAGGGTAACAATTAGAATTTAATTTTTAAATCAAAAGATTAGAATGATTAAATTCCTGCCATTAAAAGTATAGGGATTAAATTTTAAATGTATAAAGAGAATAGGGATTAAAGGTAGAATTAGACCTTTATATGAAAATCACTTGCATGGACCTCTAAATTCCAATTGAACTGGACTTCACCCTTCTGTTTTATACAATTTTGGCCCACTGAACTCATTAAATAAAAACATTTTTATGTAAATTGATAAAAATATATGAAAATTAATATGAAAACCAATTTAATCGTGTTTTAATATTAATATCATATATTATATATATCAAGGTTTTATTTAAAAAATTTATATATTTTTTTGATAAATAAAATTATATATTTACTTTGTTGCAACAGTTGTTTGAGTTATATATTTCACATTAAATGTCTAACTTATTTAACTAAGTTTTCATTTAAAATTTATATATTAATAATGGCCATTTTCAAAAAAAATATTCCTAAATTTAATTTCCTAAAAAACATTTAGTTCACTAAATGACTATTTTTAAAAATTTCTCTAAAAAAATTAATTCACTATTTTAATTTACATTGTTGTTTAAATGTTTTACATATCTACATTCATTTTATTTAATATTTCTCTAACAACAAAAGAATACATTTACTTAATAAATAAATATTTTTAAAAAATTATACATTTAACAAAATTTCACACTCAATCGATTCAGTCTTAACTCGATTGACATTGACATTGTTACCCGTGCAGGAGGATGTGAGTTTGAGTGCGTCGAAACGTATTATCCTCTTATTTAAGGGTTGGAGAGGAACTATAAACAATTTTAAACATTATATCAAAAAGAGCAAATATTATAAAAACCTATGATGAGATTAATATTAAAAAAAAATTTACACTCACTAATGTATACCTCATAACAAAATTAACTAAATTGTTTCTATCTATATAAAGTAATTTTAAGTATAGATAAGGTTACTTTTTAAATAAATATAGTTTTAATATATAATATTATTTTATTATTTTAAAATATTATTAAATTTATATATTATGCAATTGTGTTATATAACAAACAATATCGTTAAATTGTATTCAATTTATTTGCATATATTTTATATTTTCAATTACAACTTTAAATTACATTCCAAACCAATTTTATATTTTCGGTTATTAAATCTTTCAAATAGTTAATGTTGTTAACTACTCTGATTTTTTTTTTCATGGATTTCTTAGAAAAAGACTACGCTAACAAAAAAATTTATTTTGATATAGCGAGTTGGAATTTTTATTTTTAAAAAAGTCTAAATCAATTACCAAAATTATTAACGAAGTTAATTATTTGTACTAAAAAATGATATGATTTTTTTTCTCTTTTTCTTAGTTATAAGATAATAGTAAAATTTCAGTTTTGATTTCTCTACTATGCTCACATTTGATATTTAGTATTTATATTTTAATTTAATATAATTTGGTCATTTACTTTTAAAATGGTATTAGTTAATCCAAGTACTTTAAATCCTTATATGTGATCGTTATTTTATTAATTTACGGTCACATTCTTTGTATGCTGACAAGTCTTTAAGAAAAAATAAATTATTTGTAGTTGAAAGGTTAAAACTGATTTTTTTTTAACTATATATCAACGTCTTGGGAAAAAAGAGAGAGGTTATGAACGTGGTAAAATGGTATGGCACCATTTTTCTGCAAATTATATAACTGTGGTTGAATTTCAATTTTGGTTACTATACTAAGCTGAAATTTAAGATTTAATTTTTATACTTCACATTCTTGACATAATTTGGTCATTGGTTAGCCTAAATACTTTATTTTAATTAAAATGGTAATATAATTTTTAAGAGTTGTTAACACTGTTAAAATTATCTATTAAATTTATTTCCATTGCAATGTCTTTGTTTTTTTCTTGTTACATGGTTGACATGTAAGTATTTTTTTAAGTTTCAAAATGGCATTCCAATAAATTTAATAGAAGAAATTAATGGTGTTAACAATTTAATGTGAATTTTTAAATTCGAAAAATAAAGGGACTAAATTCTTAACAATAAAAGTATGAAGACTAAATTCTAAATGCATGAAGAGTATATAGACTTAAAGTATATTTTCACCTTCAAATTTTATTTTATAATTTGTAAACAAATTAATCAAACACGAAGCGTAGTAAAAGATCATACTAGTAACTATATATAAAAGGAATGTCGAAAAATCCTTCTTTGGTTGACACGTGGATTAGCCTCTCATTTCTTTTGTATGTGTAGTAAAATGGTAAATTTTTAATTTTAATCCTTATCTATATAACTATGATTACCTTTTTCTTTTTTCTTTTTTGCATTATATAAGAAAATGGTAAAATTTCAAATTTACTCCTTATGCTACACTCAAAATTTAGATTATATAATAATGGTCAAATTTCAATTTTTATCTTTGTAATCCCCCAAACTCGGCCTAGATGTTAAGACTGAATTCAGAAGATTACATTGGCCACCGAAATGGTCTAGTATCGATCGGAGTTTTATAAGACCATTGTTTAAGACATTTGCTTATTTTTTAAGAAAAACTTGCCATGTTATTTTCATTTTACTAAAAGACAAAATTATCTAAAAAAACGATGGAATTTAAGGTTTACTTAGTAAAAGTCAATTTTCAATTATTATATGTTTTTCAAATCTCATTTACATAATTATGCAGCGGAAAAAAAGTGATATTTAACATAAATTTAATAGAAACCAGATTTTTATGCATGATAAATTACTAATTCATTTTTCAATAACCTAAATCAAAATAAATGTCATGCATGCCGAATAAACCCGAAATTAAGTCTAATGACACAATTTAAAAAAATCAATACAGTTCCAAATAACAAAAATTATAATATAGTCTAAAATTCTTTTAATAAATAAAATTATCCAAGCTGAGCCTTTTGAATGTCATGTCCGCATCTTAACCTGGTGGGTTATCTATAAAGATGGAAATTAAAGATGGGAGTGAGCTTAAGAAGCTCAATGTGAGTCCAATCACAATGAAATCAGTGTAAAACAGTAGACAAAGCATGCAGAATAATCGTTCTTGGAGCAATTATGTTCTTACAGTAGTTCACAGTAACATTTTTCCAGATTGATACATCACTATAATATTTCGGCATTCACAATTTAAGTATGCATTAGCTTATGAATGGTAATGCAATTTTAGTTAATCAAAACAAAAGATCGTACCCAACTCCGCTACACACCTCACTGGGACTTCCCCTGAACTCATCAACCTTATACACCGAGTTGTGGGTAAACCACTACTGATTTACAGATAAATTGCCACTTTGTTTGTAAAAATTGTAGGTAAACCACTAGTATTTTTAGATAAAACATTCGTAGATAAAACTGCTACTAGGTTGTGGATGCACAACATATTTGTAGATAAAACTTCCACTAGGTGGTGGATGCACAACATATTTGCAAATAAAACTGTCATTGGGTTATGAATGCACAACTTATTTGTAGATAAAACTGCCACTTTTCCTCTGTACATATCGTCCTACCTCATGCAATGCAATATAACATATTTTGTAACAGAATAATGCAAAAATAGTAGATATGCTTAACATGTATTCAGTTCAACACTAGCAGTGGATATGCTTAACATGTATACAATTCAACACTGGCCATGACATGCATAACATGTATTCAGTCGGCAGTACAATATTAACACTAACAGCTTATCAATATTATATTGACAGTAGGCATGTAAGATTCACTTCTCATACAATATACAATAACACTTTAGTCATTAAATCATAAATTCTTGAATAAACACAATATCAAGGATTTAATTGAGCGAATAAAAACTCTACAAACATTTCAGGGAATATACAAGGACTAAACTGCACATATCATAAATTTCTAGGCAAAAATATAAGACAAGGGCTAGGCCGTGTGAGAGTCTCATGGCCGTGTGGAAGGGTTACATGGTTGTGTGGCCAAGACATGTAACAGACTGTGGATGTGTGTCAAACGCTAAAATTTACCTTACAAGAAGGACACATCTGTGTGGCAGGTCGTGTGGAATGGCTATGGCCGTGTGGTTCACAACTAGCCTAGAGTTTGCAGGGGCACATGGTCGTGTGGTCTACATGCTCATGTGAGAAACCGTGTGGCCCTAGTCCTACACACGATCGCTACCAATTCACTTGGGAAAAGACACACACCTTTCACCGAAGGTCCGATTGACATTCCTTACATTCAATTCTGGTCCGGTGCACCTAAATTTGGTTCTTCAATCAACATTACACACAAATTAACAATTGGTGTCAGGTTTTTGACAAGATTTTCAAAGATTTGGCAAGAACTGTAAAAGATTGTTTAATTAACAAAAGATTAGCATTGGATGCAGAAATACAAGATTTAATCATTGGAAATGAGGTGTCCTTACCATGCTTGGCAATGAGAGAGATGCTAATGACAACAATTACCAAAATCGATAGGAAAATAATTGATCAGAGGATGGTTTAATTTCGAAAAAGAAAAATAATCAACAACAATTTTTGTAACCTCCCCAACCCAGCCTAGATGGTAGACCCAGATTCAAAAGACTACATTAGCCACCGAAATGACCCAGTAAGTTATTGAAGTTTTGAAAATAGTTATTTTAAAACATTTGTTTAATTTTAGTGGAGAATTTTAGTTAAATAACGATTTATTATACCCAAAATTACAACTTAGCAATGGAATAGTGAAATTTTATGTATGTTTAAAATAAAATCTAGGGTTCACGTATAGCAACTTAATAATCATATTTCGATATCCTAAAACCAACTTAATGTCATGCAAGCTATATATATATATATATAAAAATACCCAAATACTAAGTTTTATGCCATAGTTCAAAATAAAATATTAGAGTCCCCGAATAATAAAATAAATCATATAATGAACCTAAAAAGAATTTGCACTTAAAAAAATCGAGTCTAGAACCTCCAGATGTCGTATTCGCTTCTTAACCTGGTGGGCTATCTGTAAGGATGAAAATTAAAGGATGACTGAGCTATGACACTCACTGTGAGTTCCTTCACAAGAAAATTTGTGCAAATCATTAAACCAAGCAAATAATAATAGTATCCAGTACGGTAACAACCATAGAATATAACAGTATTTTAGGTAGTTCAACGATCATGCTTAGCATGTCGATGCAATAAAATACAAATTTAGTTTAACAGTAAAGATAGGTTCTACGCTACCGTTCCACTCCACATTAAGAGTTCCCTAGAACTCTTATATCTTGAACACTACAATTTGTGGATGAACCACCAGTGTTGCAGGTTAATACACTGTCAGTAGTTATGAATACACAATAGGTTTGTAGATAATAACTGCCAGTATAAATTTTGGATAAACCACTAATGCTTGCAGGTTAATACGCTACCAATAGTTGTGAATTCACAACAGGTTTGCAGATAAAAGCTACCAGTGATTTATGGATAAACCACCAGTGTTTGCAGTTAAAACTATCAATACTTCCTCTTTTCAAAGTGTCCCACCCCATGCAATGCAATATGACATATGAGTATCAATACAGTACAGAAATAATAAACATGTTTAACATACATTTATATCAATAGTAGCAATGGACAAGTTTGTAGTGTACTCGATTTATGAAAACAGTAAGCATGCGGTTCATGCAATCAGTAATTCAGTTATATGAGTTGTAACCTCCCAAACCTAGCCTAAACATTATGGCTAGATTGAGAAGGCTACATTAGCCACTGAAATGGCTAAGCTAACTTACGTTACTTTTGAAGACTTAAAACTAACTTATGTAAGAGAAAACCGTAGTTGTACTTTGAGCTAGCTTAAAAGCATTCATTCATTAGGTTGTGTATACTTAGGATTCATTTTATTGTTGATGGTGTTGTTTTAGAAAAATCGTTTGTTTTTCATTCTTCTTTTAATAAAAAAAAACCTCAATGTTAAACTAATGCAGCGGAAAAACCATTTTTCAAGTCATTTTGAAAACTTAGTTGTCTTATCGATTTATTTTTCAAAAACAGTTCCTTTGCAATGCAGCAAAAACTAGGGAACAATATCCAATTTTACTTAAGCCTGATATCATGCATTACATGGTTATTATGCTTGAGTAATCCATACATGCAAAAATCCCCCCCAAAAAAAGTTACCAAACCACAGACCAGAAGTCATTAAAAATTACAAACCAAAACAAATAGAGATTGATTAATACTTATTAAACAAATAATTCAAGGTCCAAGGTGATCCTCCAAACGTCGAGTCTGATCCTAATTCCGAGGTTTACCTGAAAAGTTAAACACTATTGGGGGGTGAGCTTATGAAAAGCTCAGTATGAGTCGAACAATTATTTAAACAAACATAAATACCGAATACAGTGAAACAGATTAGCTTTAATAGAAGAAAACAGAACCATCATAGGAATTTCATATCATTACAAAGTCATTATCAATATCGATGTCAAATGGTGTATGAGCATGGGTCATCATTCATTCGAGTAACAATCATTAATTTTGATACCATTCAGTACAACAAAATACAATATGTAGCATAAATCAATACTATTCGAATATGTTATGCACATGATGCAATGCAAAAGGGTTCCTACCCATACCATCCGCTACACACCACGAATTCCCCAGAACCTATAATCCTAACTCCAAAACATTATGGGCTTAAGCCCGTTATGGCTAAAACCACCGATAACAATATGTAAAAAATTCTACCAGTAAAAATGCGATAAATCGCCATTCCCCTCGATACTCCAAGTGCACTGCACTGACTACGAATAATGTGGACTTAATATGCCACCGGTACTCCACGAAACTCTTCCATCAACCACAAAATCCTAACCCAATGCATATGCAATATGTCACATAATCTCACACATAAATCATATCTTAATACTCTTCACATTCTTTTGACATGCTCGGCATGTCCTAAATAATCATATATTTTCAGTAAATGGAAACAGTGTTCCAATCTTTCAAATTACCATTGTGTTGGTATCAATCAATATCGTCCAATTTCACATACTTTACGGATTTTCATTGTGCATAAATAGCACCCTTTTTAGTACACAATATAACAAATATCTCATGCGTTTAAATCATACATAAGCTTAATATCTCAATACATTATATCATTCAGTCAAACATTCTCATATCTCATAACTCAAATATGCAATTACAAACTTAATCAAACATTCATACTATCAAACTAGCAATTTTGCCAACAAGTCAATCTTTTAAGGCTCGAAACATACCGGGTTCGGCCACTCACAAAATCAATAATTCGTCTATTAATTCAATCCAATCAATAAGCTAATTTATCAAATATAACATTATATTTAATATTTTCAAACAATTTTATGAGTTTAGGACCCACACCTTATCATTCGCTTCATTGCAGCACACTAGAGAATTTTCCTTAATAATTCCTTAAACGAACCTAAACCAAAATTTAGCATAAATTCAATCAATTTACCATTAAACCAGCCCCCAAACACCCACTTATGAGTTCAAACTAATCATTGAAATTCTAACTATTTTATGAATCCAAACTAGTTAGATTCCTTACATTGTATCAATGCAAACAGTACGTACAATCGTTCTTCGCCTTTACAGATGATTTGGAGTGTTTGGGTCAGCACCTAATTCAATAATATACTGGAAAATCAGTATCTAATTAACTATTAAATTCTTTCATTTAATCAATTCATAATCTTTACCCAACAACTATGTCAAAATAAAAAAATAGTTACCTTTAATTACACTTACGATTCACGACTTGTGGGTTTCGAATGACCAATCGATCAAGAACATTTTCCCTAATTGAAATGGGTTTAAAAGCTGATTAAGAGGATTAAAGAACTCAAATTAAGGTTGGAAAAATATAAGCAAGAACCAAGAAACAAAACTGTAACACCCTTAACCCGTATCCGTTGCCGGATTAAGGTTACAGGGCATTACCATGCATAGCACAGGTCATATCATTTATTTACTGTTATTAAAGACATGGACAAATGCATTACGAGTTTGTACTTCCATAGCAAACTTTAACATTAACAACTTATCCTAATCCATCTAAGCCAAATTCGTACATTTGCATTTTTCAACAATTCTAAAATCAAAACATTTATAATAACATACTCACATCCAACTAGAACATAATATATGTCCTTTCTTGTCCGAAACACCTAAACTTAAACTAGATGTATATACACATAGTTGAACCACATGCGAATATGTCAATCTAAATACATAACATAAGATTTCACCATCTATCCTAAAACCATATATATATACAATTTCATACAATCAAATTAACTAATTTATTTCATATACAGACGTTTAATATAACTTATAAAGATCATTTCAACTTATGCATATTTTATCATTTCTACTAAATCACATTATCAAACATCCAAATACCTATTCGGCTTATACTTATCATTTCAAACCAATTAATCATGTTCATAGTATAAGTATCAAATTAAAAGTAGTACACAACCATCATTCATATTTCACTTCATAACCGATTATGAAATCCACAATCACCTATATCAAACTTACTTAATATAATAACCTTAAGCCACAAACAACTACTTCATGCCAAATATTTTATATAAAACAAAAACTTCACATTTACCATTCACATATGCCATTTAACATTTTTCTAAAATGAGTTTCAATCAATCATCAAACATAATTAAACACAAACCATAACAAAACATGACAAACACATCTCATTTGTATGCCATGACCGATTATACTTAGATTTAAGCATCATATTTAGCCATATTCGCATGGCTATATACATATACAAGGACAAAATTTATTAATTCAAAACATAGTCTAACCTATACATGCCTTTAGTTCAAAATCCAAACTCAAAAGTACCAAAATAGATTGATAGTGTGGATGACTTCGCTGACGATCCCCTGAGCTCGTAGCTTGATAAAAATCTATAAAACAGAACAATGAATACATAGAGTAAGCTTACTAACTTAGTAAGTCTTAAGCAAATGTATTAAATCAAGTAATCATTCAATCATTTCAATAACATACATAATATCATAAAAATCTAAAGCTTAATACTCATTTGGTCTATTAATGCCGAATACTAATACATTATTTATCTCAACCATCATCACTATTTTATCTTTAAACTTCAATTTATTATCTCATCATGTCGTTCAAATATAAATTAATAACTCATCTCCAACTACTCATATTTTCGATACACATAATTCAATAGGATTACATATATATGAATATATAAATAAGTATGTACTTTACACTTAGTAATTTCACATAAAAGAAAATATATTCATATATATATATATATATATATATATATCCATTTGACATTTCATATGTTTGTATACATGGTATCAAAGAAATCTCAATATGGTCACATAAACATAAGCATAAGGCCGAATATACAGGATCAATTTATATCATTCGCGTTCGACAACTTAACACATATATACTTACCTTATTGATCAAATATAGAAGATCAATTTAATAACTCGTAGGCACGTACCTGTATGGCCAAACATATATATATAACTCGTAATATTAACTTAATTCCTCGATGATTTCATAGCTAGAAAAATTTATGTCTTGCAACTTGAAATTTCCTCACCGGTTTAAAACTTGCTAGGCGTAAGCCTGAATTACTCACCGGCACTAAGCCTGCTAGACCGAGGTCTGAAATTGAATCACCGGTATTTAGCCTGCTAGGCAATAAGCCTGATAAACTTCACCGGCACAAGGCCTGCTAGGCTCGAAGCCCAAATATTCATATTATTAAGCCATCTCATTCACATCACATTCTACCAATATCACATATATCACACATAATTCAATATCACTTTCACATATTACCAATATCACATATATAACATATAATTCAATATCACTTTCACATAATGAACACAATTAAGTTTAACTACATTTCATTGTTTAACCACTATATCACATTCGGCTTTGGCCAAACTTTCAATCTATAAATTCAATTTCAACATGTACTCAAGGTTATAATTGATATTAACTATATTAAATTGCTTAAAGACTTAACTCAGCTATCAACGTACGACGAAGACCGGCTATTCAACTATTTTTGTTTTTCCCCGATCCAAATCTGTTTTTCTTTGTTCTTGATCTAAATATATTCAAATTAAGCTCATTCAAGCACATTTCATTTCAATTTAATCCAAAAACACCTAAATGGGAAATTACCATTTTGCCCCTAATATTTCACACTTTTACAATTTAGTTCTATTTGCACAAAACACAAAATATGCAAAATCTCACAACAACATAGCTAGGTCGAATCTTTCATATGATCATATAAGTCCCTAAATTTCATTTATTTTGCATTTTAACCCCTCAAAAATTTATTTTCTCAATTTAGCCCAAAATACTCAAATTCACCAAAACTTCCAATTCAAAACATGTAAATCTATCACATATATTTTATATTCCATCCTTAAATAACATAAACAACCAACCATCAACAATGGCTTAACTCAAAATATTCATCAAATTCAAAAATTAAGGCATGGGTCTTGAATATTTCTAAGCAACGATATCAAAAACGTAGAAATTATCAAAAACCGAACAAGAACTAACATTTAATTTGGCTCCCAAATGGCCAAATATGCAAAACTCCTCCCTTGTTTTCTCTTTTTCTTATTTCAGTTAAAGGATGAACTAAAATGGCCATTTTTTTCTATGTTTTATCTAATATACAAACATAATAATTCATTTACATTTTTAACCTTTCATTAAACAAATAAAACAAACATGTAATATGGGTATAATAGTCTTTCATTCATCCACTAACCATGTTTCTTTTATTATAATATAAATATAACTTATAAAATAAATATAATAAAACTTTAACTTATAAGATTTAATATATATATATATATAAACACATATATATACATATTTTCTTACTCATGCCGTCCACTAACCAAAATAGTGGCTAAATTGTCACATAAGTCCTTAACACTTAAAAGCCACACTAATTTAGCCATTAATCAAATAAAAAGCTACTTTTACAAATTATGCAATTTAGTCCTTTTGTCAAAATTGAACACACAGACAGACAAATTAGCTTACGGAAATTTAACACATGCTTAGTCACATATCAACAACACGGAAATTAATATTAAAATATTATTCAAACTCGGATTTGTGGCCCCGAAACCACTGTTCCGATTAGGGTCAAATTCGGACTGTTACAAAAAATCCCCTTTTCTTGCCCATAGGTGCACTCACCACTACTCGTGGTGGCCAAAATTGGGGCTGATTTTTAAAACGGTTGGAGATTTCATTAAAATCTTGAAAAATACTTTTAAAATCCACCAAATTCCAGATCTGAAAATTTTGGTTTTTAATGGACAAAATTAATCAAGAAATTGAAGAGAAAAGAGACCTTACCCAAGCTAGTTGAGAGAAACGACAACGACACTTTCTTGACAATGTTCGGGTTAGATCTTGGAGTTCAAGATTTCAGATTTGGGGTTGATTTTAATGAGGAAAAATGAAAGCAATATGGTGGAGAATATGTTAACAAATCTTGTGGCAAAAAGAAAGAAAAGAAATAGATGGTAAAACTAGGTGCAGGTGAAACACCCCACACCCGGCCCACGAGCCTGAACCGGATCTGGTATGTTCCTTAAGAAAATCGGCTTCAAATTCTTTTGTTACTTAGAAAATTTTTGTGAATTTTTAGAAAGATATTGGTTTTGGGTTGGGCTTAGGTTGGAAACCCATTTATTTAATTTAGAAAACATTTAATTTTGGTGACAAAACAATTTAGGGTTTATTTTTAAAATAAATTTAATTAAACTTAGTCAAAAATAATTCATAACATAACAACTGAAAATAAAAGCAGGGAAATAAAACCATTCAACTTGGGCCTTATGGCCTTTATTACATCATTCAAATCCAAAGATAAAATTGAAAATACTAAAATTGAGTAAAGTCCAAATTCTAATAAATTCTTCAAGTGATGCATGGCCACCTTTAGCTCCTGCCGACCCGGTCCATTACTGCTCATTTCCTGAAAAATAGTCCCACAAAGGGGTGAGTCAACAGACTCAATGTGTACACAAACTAACAATCAACATTCCAGGCATACATATTCATATCAAAGCATATTCAAATCAAATAATGATGCAACCCAACCCAAGCCTATTTGTCCATCCGCTACACACCACCCGTACCTGCCAATTACACCGTGGGGACTACTAAGTCAACCCTCCATCCGCTACACACCATCGAAGGCAGTCGCTGCAGTCGACGTGCTCATCGCCCACTTACGTTGTGTCATTAGACACTATATTCAAATAATGTAACCGAAGTTACCATATTCACGCAATGGGGCCGTAGCCACCATATTTCGTTGGTGAGGCCGAAACCAACACCTTCATTGGTGAGACCGAAGTCAACACCTTCATTGGTGAGACCGAAGTCAACACCTTCACTTTCTTCCTTCACATATGTCCCAAATGCCCCAATTATTTTATAACATATATTCCACATACTTAATTTTCATTCATGTTACTAATCACATGTTCAAAGTATATCACATTCATAATCCTATCAAAAGTAGGAAACATACCTGGGTACTCCTTACCACATTTGTGGTACTTAACCACATTCACATACTGATACATATTCATATATTTAATAATTACCACGTAATTTATTGAAGGTTAGTAAGGGTACACACCTGATTCGCTTATTGGATTCCTTGAAATCCCGAGGAGCGATCTTCCGATCTAGATCTTTAACTCCTATATTCGGCCATAGCTATTAATAATCTATTTGGCTTAAAGAAAACCAAAACCTAGTAGGATTTGTGTTACTAATACTCACCTTGTTTGCCGATTTGGATGATTGTAAATCAAATCCCAAAATTGCTAGTATCCCTTTTCCTTGGAATCGGCTAACACTAATTCATGTAACCATGTGAGTTTTCGGCTTTTGAAATAATGAAAAATAATTCCAAATACCAAAATTAAGCCTTGGCCGAATATCACTTACTATACAAATTCCAAATCTGAAGAGGATTCCTTGCCCTATATGTCTGTCGAAATCTTCATGTTAGATCTAATCTAACATATACATCATAACCTTTAATCAAATAAATTTATCTTACCTTAGATCCTTGATCCTTGTATTCGACAGTTGAAGAAACCCTTTTGATGTTGTAGTTGATTGCTCCTTTACTTAGAATCAACAAAGATTCGGCTTTGACAGTAGAAACAGAGAAGAAAATAGAAGAAGAAAAGATGGATTTTTCTTAAAGAAAAATACGGCAGAGAGGGGGAGAGAGCTAGGAAAATTCGGCAGAGAGGAAGAGGGAGCAAATGTTGATGAGTAGCCCTCCTGTCCTCCTTTTATAGCCAAAGTTATCAGCCTAGGAGTCCTTTACTTGGCCACCACTCCTCTTTTTGATAATATTATCTCTTTTATTTAAAAGATAAAAGCCTTTAATCCATCAATTATCTCCTCAATTATCTCATTAAAAAAATAATCCTTTATTTATCTCTTATTGTTCACATATTTATGTGAATAAAACTCCTTTATTTCTCTCTTATTATTCACATATTTATGTGACTAAAACTCCTTTATTTATCTCTTATTATTCACATATTTATGTGAATAAAACTCCTTTATTTCTCTCTTATTATTCACATATTTATGTGAATAAAACTCCTTTATTTCTCTCTTATTATTCACATATTTATGTGAATAAAACTCCTTTATTTATCTCTTATTATTCACATATTTATGTGAATAAAACTCCTTTATTTATCTCTTATTATTCACATATTTATGTGAATAAAACTCCTTTATTTATCTCTTATTATTCACATATTTATGTGAATAAAACTCCTTTATTTCTCTCATATATCCAAGTTTCCCAAAATGTTCAAGTTTCCATTTTTGGATCATTTCCAAAAATGTTTAGGTTTCCAAAAATGTCTAAGTTTCCAAAAATGTCTAAGTTTCCAAAAATGTCTAAGTTTCCAAAAATGTTCATTTCCATTTCCATTTCCATTTTCATTTCCATTTTCCTTTCCATTTTCATGCATTTCTAGATTTCCAAAAGTATCAAAAATTTATTCGTAGTACTTGAAACTTTTCATTTCGTACAATTAAACCGAAAATGCATAGGCCCTTTCCAGGATGTTACAGCAGGCAACGACAACAATGGAGGAAAGAAAAAAAATTAAAATCAAAGAGAATGAGAGGAGGAAAAGAACGGCTAAGGCAATGAGTAGGAGGATTAAAGTTTGATTATTAATGAAAAATTAATACTTATACCTAGGCTTGGATGGCCCACACATTAAAACCAGGGTTTTTGTAAAAAAAATTAAATTATTTGCATGGGAATGGAATTGAAGTTAGGACCTCAAAGATAAATTCACTAATATTTAACCATCAAACCAATAACTCATTCTTGATATAATTTTAAAATATTTATTTTAAAAAATAAGACATGCCACAAACTAGGGTTTAAGGAAAAATTTGCAAAATAATAAAAATGGTGAGAGTGAAGGGATTTGAACTTGGGTTTCAAAGAACATTTCACTAACATTTAACCAACAAACCAATACCTCATTTATTTCTTAAAAATGCACAGATAACCTCAAAAATTAAGGCATCACCACTCTCTCTTGATTCACAAACCCAATTCTACTAAACCCCAATTTTTGGGATGTTACACGAGTAACAGTAACAATTTATCGATAACTCAAACATAGTAGGCATGTATTAGTCACATAGCATGCACATATAGTAATAATATAATCAATTAAATCACGGGTTCCATATTATTCATAATAGAAGGGACTTAATTGGAAGATATAATATACAAAAAATAGTTTGGGAATTAATCAGGGACTAAAATAAATAAAACATAAAATTCTAGGCAAAATTGTAAAATATGAGAAATAAGGGGCACATAGCCGTGTAACCAGACCGTGTAGGAAGCTCTGGGTCGTGTGGAGGGGTTACACGATCGTGTGGCTAGGCCGTGTGTCAGACTGTGGTTGTGTGGAATTTGTAAAATCAACCTACAAAGGAGACATGACTGTGTGGCAAGTCGTATGAAAGGTTCTAGGCCGTGTGAGAATCGAAAAACCTAGGGTTTCAAGGGGAACATGGTCATGTGAAAGGCCATGTGGTCCATCCGGGTGGCCCACAGAACTGTATGGCTAGTCGTGTGGCCTTATTCTGAGGCATAATTTGCCCCAATTTGCTTGTAAAAGATCACACACCTTTCATCGGGATCACGAATTAATTCTCTTGCGTTTAAATTTAGTTTGATGCACCTGTAACTAGTTTTTCAAATGAAATTTAAACACGTATTAAGGTTTGTTTTCATGATCTATCAAGATTACCGAGAATTTTAGCAAGAAATCATTAAGAGATTGATTAAACGGATGAAAAATTAATTTCGAGATAATGATATTACGAATCTTGAAATTCAATTGACAAACAAGGCACTTACCGATTCTCAGAAAGATTTGAGATGAATTGGCGGCCACACAGTCTAGGCTAAATGGGCCGTGTGGACCACAGAGCATGTGTGAAACCTTATGTAAGGCCATGTGGGCTCAAATTTTGATTTTTTCCTTAGGGATGTGTTTACTGTACCAATCGAATGTAGCCCTTCTGTAAGGTCTGTATGGTACAAATTAGTCTATAAATTTTAATTTCTTATACTCTGTAATAACCAATTTGCCCGGCCCATTTTTCAACCCAATTACAAAACCCAAAATCCCAAACAAGCCCAATAGGCCCAACAATGCAGCCCAAATAAAAAAAAAAGAAGAAAACCCTAGCTTTTCCTAACCCTAGCGCCGCAAGCCTCTGCTCATGTGCCTGCCACCAACGTCGATCTCCACTAGTCACTCCCCCACTTCCCATTGTTTCCCACGATCTGCAAGAAAGAGCAAAGCAGCAGCACCACTAGCAAAAGGATTTGTTTTTTATCATTATCATTCGGCTATAAAAAGCCAACGGAAAACACTGTAAAGAGGACCTTTTTTTTGGGGATCAATCAAGAGAATACAAGAGACAAAATAAAAAAACAGCAGATCTACGAAGGTGTTCTTTTGTTATTATCATTCTTTTTATTTTCGAATTTTTAATATATATATATATATATATTGTTTTATTTCTTTTGAAACACTAAATATATAATATGTATATATATATATATATATATATATTTTAAAATAGATAAAAAAGGCAACGGCTGCCCGTGGAAGAGAACGGCCTCAATTTCCTTCCCCTTTGCGGACCTGCAGAGAGCAAAAGAGAGAGAGTGAGTTTTTTTTTTTAAACAAATGAGAGAAATGAAATTTTAAAAAGATTTTGGCCTTAGATACATATTACAAAATGATGTCGTTCTGGTCATCGCCCTTAAACACCAAAACGACGTCGTTTGGCCTAGGATCTGCGCGCGCGACCCGACCCGACCAGAGGATCCACGCGTTTTTGTTGATTGGGCTAATTACCCTTTTGGTCCTTCCGCCATTTTTACTTTTTTAATTCAGTTTCTGTTATTTTCAAATTTTCCCCAATACATTTTCCTCTGTTCTAATTCAGTCCAGCGCAAAACGCAGCGCATAGGAAGGGAATAATTCCCTTTTTGGTCCCCCTCCTTTCACGCGCATTTCAAATGGATCCTTTCCCTTTTATTATACTTCGAATTGATCCCAAAATTTCATTTTAAATTCAAATTGATCCTTTTTAGTATTTTGCAATTATTACTATTATTATTATGTTATTATTATTTCTATTATTACTATTGTATTATTACTTGTATATATACTTATTATTATTATTATTATTATTATTATTATTATTATTATTATCACTTGTATATACTTACTACTACTACTATTACTATTATTATTATTATTATTATTATTATTATTATTATTATTATTATTATTATTAACATCGTTTTGTTTTAAATTTCTTTGTTATTATTATTTTTTACCTTATCTTCATAATTTTGTCATTATTATTGCATACTTTATTATGTTTTATCTATTCTCGTTTGCATCATTTCATGTAGATTGACGACTTTGAAACGCATTTCAACATTTTCTCGTTTTTTAAATTCATAAAAAAGGGGCTTCACAAAGGCAATGTTCATGCGCTTAGAAATTCGAAGAAATTGTGCCCAATCGTGCCGGGTGTGATTTTCTTTTGATTGACCAAGCAAACGGGTATCCTTCCAAATTTTGTTCATATTTTAAAATAAGGCAATAATTGTGTGTTTGAGAATTCAAAGAGATCGTGCCCAATCGTGCTGGTGTGTTCTTTTTGTTTGACCAAATGAATATCCTTTCAAAATTTAAATGTATGTACTTGGAGGATTTTAGGGATAATCTTGAATTCGAGGACTCAGATTGTCGTATCCAATCGTGCTGGATGTGAGATTTTATTTCTTCGAAATAAGGGAAACTTAATATTCAATCAAGTTGTTTAAAATAAAAAAAAGAACAAAATTTCAAAATCATTTCAAACTTGTCGACATTAGGACATTGGTTAATCAATTTGCTACCGATTTTGGGCGTTGCGAGGGTGCTAATCCTTCCTCGCACGTAACCGACTCCCGAACCTATTTTCTTGAATATTCGTAGACCAAAAATACCGTTTTAGTAAACCGAAACGCTTTATTAAAACAAGGTGATCCGATCACACCTAATAAAAGGTCGGTGGCGACTCTCGATTTATTCATTTTCAAAACCAAGTTCGATTCTCGCCTTTTCCAAAAAAAGATGGTTTCGACATACTCTGTTAGAGTTAAATAAGATTTATGTATGCATGAGTAATCTGTTGTTTTGATTGCATGATCTTTTAGATGCTAATATTATCTTATTCTGATGTGAAAAACATGTATGCCATACATGTATCTTATATCTATTTAGTTTTGCATGTGCATTAGGGTGAGTGTTATGATTATAGAAGAAGTGTGGCTAGTTTAATTTATCTATTATATTTGGTGGCTTAGCCACATATATATATATATATATATATATATATTTGTTTCTAGCGGATTATTGCCTAATGATTTGGCAGCTAGACTGCAAATATTCTAGAAAGTGGTATACAGTCACTTAGCAGTGTGTCGGGCTAGATGGGTATTTAATACACTAAATAGTATTTAGGGATGGTCGGAGATGGTGTGTAGCGGATGGAGGTAGAATTTTAATTTGTATCTTATATGCACTGATTCTATTATTGTTTATGAAATGTGTTTGATTGGTATCTAAACGCATGTATGAAATTGTATATGTTGTTTTTATTATTATAAGTTACACACTGAGTTCGAAAGCTTATTCTCTATTTTTTTGATTCCCAAGTAATCCTCATACATATGACAAGTCGGTGCAACGGGAGCTCAGTTAAACACTTTTAATTTGTACTATTTAAAATTTGGTTTATTCTTTTTTGACACTGTTGGACTGTTTCGGACATTTGAAACTATTTTTGTTTTGAACTTTTATTTTATGTTTGAAACTGTTTAATCATTTTATAATCATAACTACACTTTCGGCAAAACGTTGGATTTAATCCACAAAATCAAAGAATTAAGTAAGAAAGATATTTTCATTTAAGATAAATCGAAATTGCTTTATTAGAAGCTTGTGTTATTTCTACGAGCCCAAACAATTTCTGAATTTTCAAAGTAAATCATGGAACTTCTCCAGATCTACCGTAACGTCTAGGCCGTGTTTGGGGTGTTACATTTGGTGGTATCAAAGCCTAGGTTCAAAACTCGAGCTGTGATTTTTGGGTTCAAATTTTGTGAAAAGTGTTTTAAAACAAAATATTGTTTCTGATTAAATCCAAAAAATGAGTTTATAGAATACTGAGTCTCCAACACCAATCTTGTAAGTACTTCAGTCTTAGCTAAACTTTTAGTTTAAAAAACACTATGTTGTAGTTAAAGTCTGTAACAACTTTGTAAAATCTTCTGATAAAATTTTGGACATAAAATATTTGGTAACAAACTTCAAAACTGATGCATAAAATTCTAGAAATATAGATATTTTACAATGAGTACGCATGAAACTCGTGGACGACGTAACCGTGGGTGCGGTGTGAGTCAAAAAGGGGCTCGAACTAAGCCATCCTCGATGGGCAATATGCCCAATCTAGATACGACGAGACTATGGGTACGCCTAATGCTGAGACATGGTTTTAGGCTCAAACAGTTGAGGATGACGCATTATCCCAAGCCATGTTAAGAGTTCTTGAGAGGGTCATTGGGACCCATTCTGGATCTAAGAGCCAAGGTTCAATAACTGAACGACTTCGGTCCAATAGAGCAGAGTTATTTAGGGGTGTCACTATGGTCGTCTCGACTGTGGCTGAGTATTGGTTGGTGGCCATAGAGAGGATTATGAACGACTTAGACTACACTCCTGAGCAGAAATTAAAGGGTACAGTGTCCTTGATTCGTGATGAAGCCTATCAGTGGTGGCTGACTGTTGAGGAGGGTACTTAGCCTGAACAAATAACTTAGGACTATTTTCGAAACGCCTTCTAGAACAAGTACGTGGGGCTGAGTTATGTAGAGGCCCGTAGTAACGAGTTTATGAGGCAAACTTAGGGAGATAGGACTATGGCCGAGTATGAGGCCAAATTCTTGAGGCTAAGCAGGTATGCTCGTGGGTTGGTAGCGACTAACTATTATAAGAGCATCCGATTTGAGGAGAGGTTGATATACAATATAAAGGTATTGGTGGCTCCACAGAGGGAACGAGTCTTAGAAACTTTGGTGGAGAATGTTAAGATCACCGAGGATATTAAACGCGCAGAGCGCGAAAAGAAAGAGAAAGAAATGGGAGAAAATGAAAATAAGAGGGATTCGGGTCCTTCTAGCTCTGTTCAGCGGCCTAAGAAATGGGCTAGGTTTGATAGGTCTCCGTAGATTGAAGCATCGGTTGCTACTTCTGAGATTCAGTTGTATGGGGATTGTGGTAGCCACTATCCGGGTGAGTGTTGGAGGAGATTGGGAACTTGTCTACGATGCAAGTCTATGGAGCACAGCATTAGGGATTTCCCACTTTTTTCTGATCAGGTGTAAGCTCTAACTCCGGTTTGGTTCAGCCTCATAGCGTAATTCATTAGCCACCTAGTGGCCGTGGTCCGGCCAGAGGTGGTAATGGTAAGGGTAGAGGTCAGAGGTCACCAAGCAGAAGTTCTAATCAGACTGAGGCTAGGCAGCCTGCTTTAGTATATGCGGTGAGGCACCGTGAGGATAGGGACGCTGCTAACATTATAATCGGTACATTTTATATTAATTTTGTTCCATATTTTGCACTGATAGATATTGGCTCAAATCACTCATATACAGCGAGTACTATTTCTGAAAATCTGGGAATTCCAGTTGAAAGTACTTCTAGTGAGGTTTCTATAATTAGTCCACTGGGTCAGTTGGTACGTGTTAATAAGATTTGTAGAAGGTGTCCGCTGGAGATACAAGGTGTTATGTTTCTAGCTAATTTGATGAAGTTACCATTCGGGGAGTTTTATTGATACTAGGAATGAACTGGCTCATGTAGCATTGAGTCAGCTTAGATTGTGCTACTAAAAGGGTAGCTCTGAGATTTGAGGATGATATGGAGATTATCATGATCGGCGAGCGTCGAGATTATTTCTCCAATATAATTTTCGCTCTAGTAGCCGAAAAGTTAATTCGAAAAAAGTGTGAGACATTTTTGGCTTATGTGCATGACTTGAGTTCCGTGGAGTTTAGAGTGACACATTTTTTATATACTCATGATCATCAATTTTTTAAAGTGAAACTCAATCCTTAACCTTTGGAAAAATTTTTGGACCACATTTTGTATCTCAACAAATTTAAGAGTGATAAACTGAAAAAATGAAAATCCATCATGATGTTGATAGGACCTGATCCCCACAAACTTTTGTCTTTGTTTTCTTCTTTTTAATTTTTATGTTATTCCAACTTTAATTTTATGAAAATTATCCCCAAATGTACACTTGCAACCTCAAAAAATCTAACCAATGAGTGGTTTTAATTTTGTGAGCTAAGATTGAAGTTTTGAGAGTATCAAAGTTAAAAGTTTAAATATCATATGCAATTTATATGTGAATTTTTTAAAAAAAATATTTTTATCAATTAATTAATTAAAATTAAATTGTTAAATTATTTATTTAATTTAATATTTATAATAATTATTTCTTATTAAAATTGTGGATTTGATTATAACTTTCAAAAATAAAATCTCGAGCTTACTAACTTGTGGATTACATTTATATTCATTTCTTTTTCTTTTTAATGAAAACTTTCATTCATTTATTAGTGGAAAGCCAATTTCTCATCTTATGATGAGCCCTTAGAAGGTTGAAAAGGCAAATGATATTTATATAAAATTTTTGGATTAGTAATATGATTTAATAAAATATTAATTAATTAAGTAATAATTATAAAATTATTTTTTATGAAGAGTCAAATAATCAATGAGTATTTATATCTTTTAATAATCTTATATAATATTTAAAATGAAATTTGAGTTTTAAAAAACTATCATAATAATAAAAACTATATTTAAAAATAATTATCCACCAATCATAAAAACATAATTTCCACTCAAATAGAGTCTAAATATAAATTTATGTATAATTTTTTGGGAATAAATTATATTAGGATATCTTAAAAAGTATAGTTTTTAGGCACCAATAAAATAGTATCGCATCATTAAATTTTAAAGATAACAAAGTATTATCACTCATCTATATCTAATATCTTCTCCAACTTAATTTAACAGTAATTTAATTAATTAAAATAATTAACTTTTTAAATTATAAACAAACATATTTTCTTCTTTTACAAATTTTAATCATTTTGTCTTTTTCCTATACTTTAATTTTTTTTTATTTTTTTGCAACCAATTTTTAAAAATAATGTGATGGGAAGGGTCCATAAAATAATTTATCTATTGATGAGTGTATAATAATAATTTCATGTATTTAAAATTTGATGATTTGGTAAAATTTTATTGCTACCTAAAAACCTTAATTTTTAGGATAATCCTAATGTAAGTTATTCCCTAATTTTTTTGGTATTCTTCATATCTAATATCTATTTTATAATTCATATTCAGATGTTTGTAACTATCTCTCAAGAATGTGCCTTACCATTACATTCAATACTAGTTAGTGTATATACATTATTTTAACCCTCATTGAATTTTTTAATATATGTATATATATTATTTTCAAGTAGGTGCCTTAAATTCTAGTATTAAAAAAATACGACTAATAAATATAAAATTAACATAATATCTTCAATTAACATATTGTAAATTCATTAAAATAAAACCAAATAAAGTAATTTGTTATAAATCAATAAGTACAAGATATTATTTAACTCATCACGTTATAGTTACACTCGATTACTCCTATATTTCAATATAGATTACTCTCTTACTAAGCCTTTCCTCCTTAAAAGTTTAGTTGCAAACTAATAAACAATTCAATTTACTTAGATAAATCTAATTCTACAAAAGTAGCCACTAAATAAATTTTCAATAAAGAGTATATTGGCAAAGGTTTTCTCCACATCAAATATTTTGAAGATCAAGTTTAAATTTTGGATACAATCTTTACTTGGCTTAATTCTTGCATGTTATGTCTTCAATAATAGGTTGCTAAAAATCCTCAAAGATAAACAATTAAAAGTTTGAACAGCTTTGGTCAAAACATGCCAACTAAATAAGGCAATTTATAATTGTCTGCTAGATGTTCTTTAAGTTACAACTGGCGCTAATTCATAACATAATTAATACATTTATAATTTATTGTTTGGGTCAATATTTAATATATTGTTGATGAAATTTTTAATTTCATTTCATAAAAAAAAAATTTGATTTCACAAGGGTTTAATAACTATCACATGTCTTTCTTTTTAATACATCCTTAAAAAAAATATATATCACTTTATGAGTCTAAATATTTCACCAACAATATATTTAAAAAAAATTAATTACAATTATATTTAAAATTTTGGTTGTACTTATATTTATGGTAACAACTAGGATAAAAAATTTAATAATAAAAAACAATGAGAATGAAAATATTTCCATCCTTCTGATCATAGCCATAAATTTATATGTAAATCATCAAAATAAAATAAACAGCCAACTTTGTTTTTCTTTACTATCAACTATTTCAATACTTCTATTTTGATTTAGCCTTATCTCGATTAGAGTATCTGTATAAATTTAAAGCTTCCTTCAGAATTTAAGAGAATTTAGATAAAAATATTAATTTTAAAATATAAGTCTAGACAAAAAGATTAAGCTCGTTTAAAATATAGGTTGGACTAATACTTAAACATTTGAGATTCGAGCCGAGTCCGACTCATTTTTAAGTTTGTAAAAAATATTGTGTTATTTTTTATATTATGTAATTTATAATCCATAAAAATTTAAATCTATACATTACTACATTGGAAATATTAAAAAATGTTTAGATGAATATATATATATATATATATATATATATATATTTTAATAAATAAAAGTATATAATATTAATAATATTTAATTGAGAATAATACATTAAAATTAATATGAACGAGTTTAAAAATAATTTGAGTTAACTATTTATAAATATGGACAGACTCAGATAAAAAACTTTATGTTTTGAGTTGGGCTAAGGTCATGCAACGATAAAGTGTATTAATATTATACTTAAACTCGACCCGATCCATAAAAACTTCTAATTAATATTATTGTTATAACAATAAGAAGAACATAATGATATAAGTTGTTGGATTCATTTCCTAAAGGAAAAATATTGGAAGTGGGAAGCAAATAGTAAAATCCCAGCAACGAAAACAAGGGCACGTTCAAAATTGGTGCTTCAAAAGGATCAAACACTTGATATTTTCATCTCAAAGTTTGTTCAATTTCCCACCTGTTTGGAAAGCTTTGGATTGATCCCTGAGGTCTGGAAAGGCTCAAAGAACTTGCTGACAATCTTTTGCAGCTTTCGCGTAACCCCATATGTTGAAAGGACATAGTAAAGACGAAATACATGATTGGAGTTCTTTTAACTCCGATGTTAACCTCCCAACTCTATTTCCCTTTTCTTCAACAACTCCATGGAACTCTGTAAGCATTGAGAAGGTGGTGTTTCCTTCAAAATAACAGCTTCTAAGATGCAGGTAAACAATTTACAAGCATATTTATCATGTTTCAAAAGCTTTCATAATAATATAGACACATATTCCGGTACGAGTATGGATCATGAAAACTTTTCCTTAAAAAAAGAAAAAACATGGCCTGAGCTTTCCTTTCATAAAAAATTACAAAGATGATTAATATATACGAAATTACTTAAATTTCACAATTAATACTTACTTGCTAGAATTGCCCATGGAACGAGCTACCAGTCTAGGCTCAAAGGCTCGCCCAAAATTTGGGAGAATTTAGGCAAAAATATTAGGCTCGAACAATGAGTTTGGGCAAAAAAATTAGGCCTGTTTAAAATATGGGTCGATCTCGAGCTTGAACATTTAAAGCCCAAGCCTGACCCAACCCGCTTTTAAGTTTATAATACTTTATATTATGTAATTTATAACACATTAAAAAAACCTATACTAAATATATAATACTACTCTAATGTAAACATTAAAATAATGTTAAGATCACTGTATAAAAAAATTTAATAAATAAAATAATATATAAAATTATTAAATATTAAAATAATAAATATAAATATTTTTAAAAAATAAAAAATAATATGGGTGGACCTAAAATAGGCTTGGGTTAGTCTTTTGCAAATATGACGTGTTTAGGTAAAATTTTAGATTCATATTTTGGGTCGAACCAGGCTTGAAAAAGTATAAAGTATGTTAATATTATGCTTAGGTCCGATGTGACTCATGAGCACCTCCATCACTTACTACCTGGATTTTTGTTTTGAACTTAATTAGTATCTAAACTTGAAACTATAGTATGATTGTACGAAGCAGCTTTAAATTTTGTCACATGATAAAAAAATAAAAAACATATATGACCTTTTATAAAATTTAAATATTTTTATTTTTATCACGTATTAAAATATGGGACTATCATGTGTAACTATATTAATAGTCGTGAGTGCAGCATATATATATATATATATTAACGATGCATGTTAACCCTTCAAAGGCAAACACTTTTTTTTTTTAAAATTTTTATAATTTATTATTATTATGAGGTGATATTGACAATTTTGGTTTCAAAATAGCTTTTTAAACACGTGGCATGGATTTATTGGATGATTATTATCACATTAATTTTTAAAGGGAAAAATTATGAGGTACCAATTTAATAGATGAAATGAAAGCACAGATATGAAATTGATAAATGAATTCTCTAAATACCTAAATAATAATTTACCTATTATAGAAGGTCCAAATTAGATATTAATTATTTAAAAGAAAATTTGAATTGTTCTTCTGTTTGACCTCCTGTAGTTGTTGCCTACACTTCAATGTCTCAATCTAAGAGAAATGGTCTGTCCCCACTCGCTGGCCTTTCATCCAAACGTGCCACGATATCCCAATTTAATTGTTTTAACTTTTTACTATTCCCAGCATTATTGCCCGTTAATGCCTAGGTTTTTAATTTTTTTAAAAGTAAATTTTTTAATTTATTTAATTAATGGAATCATATAATTTAGGGAAAAATAATAATAAACACCAGTCGCATATGGTGAAAGACAAGCTCTATCAACACAACAAAGGCTTTAGCCTTAGCATCAATGACACGTTAACAATTGACTTTGTCACGACTCAAACACGACATATCTGGAGTGATTGCAAGTACTTAATACGATAAAAAAATTAACTCTGGATGGTCCAAAAGCGACGAGCAATAATCGACAAAAAAATCAAGCATTCACCAAACTAGAGAGGACGATAACAAAACCATCCTTAAAATCATTTGTAAAACTATGGTTACATGCATAAACATGACTAAAAAACGTGATACAAGAGCAGACAAAAACTTCTAAAACTAAAAAGTTATTAAATAATGAAAAAACAAACAAAAAATATAAAACTTAAGACAACACGGGTCCAAATCGACTCGTGAAATTATTTATTATTCTAAAATACTTTCAAAACAAAAACATATTAAGATGCTGACGAAGAGCCACCACTTTCCAAGAAAAATTAATGGTGGGCAGTGGAGTTTTAGCGAGCGACAAGCGTTGTCATCTATCCATCACAACTTGTGAAGGCAACAAAGATATAAATCTTCAAACTGAAAAGAGAGAAGACACATGAAGTAAATTAGAAGAAGAAAGAAAGAAAGGGTTGGTGGGAGCGAGAAAAAGATAAGGGATAGCTGGCCCGGAAGTTGGTACTGTTACTGGACAAAACAAAAGATAAGAAGTAAACAACTTAGAAAAAAAAAAGACTAGTTTTTAGGTTTCAAATTTAATTTTTAATTCTTTATTTAATGAAAAATAATTTTAAGTTTTATTAAATATTATTTATTAATTTGAAAGATAAATTTTTTATTAAGTTTTAGAATCAAATGAAGATTCTAAATTGATTCCATGAATAATATGAATCATTAAAAGTAAAAAAGAAAATTAATTTTTAATGAATCAATTACAGATACTAAAATCGATTAGCAAGTAAATGTGCTAATCAATCAATTAAACCTATTATTTAAAAATAGGTTCAAATAAAAATTGATATTTAAATTATATTAATTTTCCTATCTTAATACCTCAATTTTTTTATTAGAAATGATACCTAAATTTTATTTTCATTATTTAAATAACTCCTATTATTAGGTCTATTAAAAAACAAGCAATTAAAATTTGGCACAGGGCACAAAAAGATGCATCAGTATTATTATGTATTTATTTATGTATAATATACATTGCTAGTGGAGTAAAAAAAACTCTATAAGCGAGTTTGGGTTGATATCATTTGTTATAAGGGTATAATAAAATAAATTTTAAATAATTAAAAAAAAGGATACTTGATATAATTTTGGATTCACTTGTGGAGTATTTTTACTCCACTCATAGTGGATAGAATAATTATCATGTCATACCCCAAAACCAAAATATAGGGGTATAATTGAAATAATTAACTAAAAAGTGAAGTATACTTGATGGTTAAATAGTTAAGTGCCCTCCCTAGAGGTTTTAAGTTTGAGCTACCCCTCACTCATTTCTTTTACTTTTATTTTCAACAACCTCGGATAAAAATCACATTAAAATAATATATTGTTAGGAGTAAAATAATTAAACAAGAAATAGGCAATAACCCTAACGGTTAAGAGCTTGCTTCCCCCTAAATGATCTAGATTTGATCCACATTCTTCCCCTTCCATCTTTTTTCAATCTGGCCAATTTTGGGTATATTGCCCAAGCCGCCCCCTAGGGTTCCCAAACCCTAGGTATTTAGTTTAACTTTTCCCAATTGAACTTAGATTTTGTTTTCTCTTCAATTCCAATTAGAATTTTCTTTCCTCTCACTATTTTTTCCCTCTTTCTTTTCTTCCCTCTCATTTACATTATATTTTTCACATTTTTGCTATTGAATGTTTTTTTCCTCGTATCGAATCAACCTCATTTCTTGATTTCTTAGTAGTATCATCAAATAACATCCTTAATATTTTCTAAGAATTAGTAAGTACATCTTAATCCCAATGATTAATCTCGATTTTTTGTAGAATTTCTATCCAAAGCTAATATTGTGACTGATTAAATGATCTCTTACAATTCTTCCCAAAATCTTTCATAAATCTTGTTAAATCTTGATACCACTATTAATTCATGTGAATTTGTCGTTGAAGGATCGAATTTAGGTGCGTCGGACCAAAATTGAGCGTAAGGAACTTCAATTGGACTCCCGGTGAAAGGTATATGTCTTTTCCCAAGCGAATTGGTGGTGATTGTGTGTACAATTAGGGCCACATAGTCTCCTACAGAGGCGTGTGAACTACACGACCATATACCTCTGAAACCCTAGGCTAGTTTATGAACCACACGGCCATAACCTGCCACACGGTCGTATATCCCCTGTAAGTTAATTTTTACATTTGTTACACGACTATAGTTTGTTACATGGCCTAACCACACAATCATGTACCCCATTCCACATGGCCGTTAACCTCTCAAATGGTCGACCACATTATCGGGTGACCTCTGTTTGCAGTTTTACCTAAAATTTTTATAATATGTTCAATTTAGTCTCTTTATCTACCCTAAATTCTTTTTAGAGTTTTTATTTGATCAATTAAGTGATTGATATTGTGTTATTCTGGAATTTATGATTTAGTGACTAAAGTGCTATGACTACATTGTATGGGAAGTTAATATTACAGGCTTCTGTCATTGTGAAACAGATAAATTGTTAGTGTTAATCTTGTTACCACCCTATTCGACACATGTTAAGCATGATTAATGCTACTGTTGAACTGAATACATGTTAAGCATGTCTATTTTTTTTTACAAGATATTGTAACAAGCATATCATACTACATTGCATGGGGTGGGATGACTGTACGAAGGAAGTACCCGTAGTTTAATAATCTACTAACACTGTAGTTCATTCATGAACTAAATGACAGTTTATCTACAAATATATGGTTCGATCACGAACCAAGTGACAGTTTATCTGTAAATATTTTTATATAAAAATACTGGTGGTTTACCCACAATTTTTACAAACCCAATGACAACTTTTATCTACAATTATGTTGCATATCTATAATAAGTGGCATTTTATCTGCAAATCAGCTGTGGTTTATCCACAACTCGGAGTTATAAAGTTGGATAAGTTCTAGGGAACTCATAGTGTGGCGTGTAGTGATGCGATGGGACTTTTTTTTCTGATAAATTGAAATTGCATTGCCATTTATAAGCATGTGCATATGAAACAGTGAATTCTGAAATATTATAGTGATGTGCTATTATGATAAACCCATACTATGAAATTGTGAATTGCTATACGAATGTGTTTATTCTAAAGATTTTTATCTTGCATGTTTTACTTGCTATTCCATACTGATTTTCTTATGATTGGATGCACATTGAGCTTCTTAAGCTCACCCATTTTATTTTTCATCTTTATAGATAACCCACTGGGTTAGGACACGGATGCAGCATTTGAAGCGCTCGAAATCATTTTTTCTATATACAAAAGTATTTTAGGCATATTTTTATAATTCATGTTATTTTGGAACGGTATTGCTTTATTTAAATTGTGGCATGGGACTTAAGTATAAGGTTTATCAGTATACATGATATTTAATTTGAATTTAGGATATTGAGACATGGATTTAGATTTAATTATGCACAAAATAATTTTGATTTTTCTTACTTAAAACTAAGTTGAAAATCACATTTCCACTATTAGATTATAAATAAATTTTGAGTAATAAATAAATTAGAAATTAAGTAAGTTTGCAAAAGTAATCACCATTACAAGGAAAACGTTAAACTTAATCGGTTTTGTTAGCTCGTGAGTTTTTTTCTAAAAATAGGCTAAGTTTTCTTCTAAGATAAATTTTTTTTTTAAAATAACTATTTTATAAACTCCGATAGCTTACTGGGTCATTTTGGTAGCCAATGTAATCTCACGAATTCGGGCCTAACTTCTAGGCCGGGCTGGGAGGTTACACTTAGTAGTGTCAAAGCCAGGTTTACAAAACTCAGACTGTGGAAAATTGAATGAGACTGCATGTATACATTAAAAAGGGGCATTTTGGGAAAAACCATGCCACAAGTTTTTGAAAAATTAATTTTCTATAGGAAACTAAATCCAAGTCTCCGATGTCGGTCCTACTTTAATTACTATTACTCTTGAAACTTTAGATAAACTGTAATCTTTAGATTGTAAATACTCAGGAAATAGTTCATACTTGAACTTTTATGTGAAAATTGTAGATCTACTTTAGACTCTAAATTTCTGTAAATATCATTATGAACACTAAAGGTAGATGTAGTAGGGGTATGTCGTGTATGGCTGCACCTGTTGAACCGTCTACTATTCAGAGAGAAAATCCATTCTCTGAGGAATAGTATATAGAGAACTCTACCACCAATGGTGACGAAGGTTACGAAAACAGAGATGATCTTGTGTTACAGCGATGCTGAAGGTTCTGCAAAGGGTTGCTGGAGCCCAAACTAGATCAGGGAGTCATGGGTTTGATACAGAGAGGCTCCAGTCGAATGGGTCTGAAATACTTAGGGGTATTGCTGGAACGACCCTTATCGTGGTCGAATACTTGATGAAGTCGATGGAGAGAATCCTGGAGGATTTAGATTGCACTCCAAAACAAAAACTGAAGGGCATTGTGTCTTTATTAAAGGATGAGGCTTACCACTAGTGGCAGTCTGTGATGAGGGACGCATAAGTTAAACGTTTGACCTAGGAATATTTTCAAGAAGCTTTTCAAAAGAAATATGTGGGCACTAGGTATATGGAGGCCTGCAGACTTGAGTTTATTGAGTTAAAGCAAGGAGATAAGACGGTGTCAGAATACGAGGTTGTATTTTTTAGACTTAGCCACTACGCCCAATGAATAGTTGCAATAGCGCAGGACAAATGTGTGAAGTTCGAAAATGAGTTGCGTTTTGACCTCAAGATACAAGTTGCTCCACACCAAGAACGAGTGTTTGAGGCCATAGTGGAGAAAACCAAAATTGTAGAGGAGATTAAATAAATGGAACTCAAAAAATGGAAGAAAAGTAAGGTCTTGGTTAAAAGAGATTCTGGTTCCATTAGTTCAACTTCTCGTTCTATTAAGCGAACTAGAGAGGGTAAATCGTAACAAAGGATTGCTGAAACTAATTCTAGGGGTAATATTCCTAATTGTACGTATTGTGGAAAATACCACATAGATAAGTGTTGGAGGAAATTGGGGGTGTGTTTAAGAAGTGGGTTGATAGAGCATGTAGTAAAGGATTGTCCTTGTCCATTCGAGCAGACGCAAGCTCCAGCTCAAAATTAGGCCCAAAACTAGAGATCAAGTTAGTTATCTCCTAAGGGCCGAGGTCAGAATAGAACTACAAATATTATAGCAACTGAAGCAAACCGAACTGATGCTAAACAGCCTGCCCTCGTTTACACTGTGAGAGGTCATGAGGATAGACATACGTCTGATGTCATCACAGGTATTTTTACCATTCATTCGGTCTCATACTTTGCCCTAAGAGAAATAGGATCCATCTATTCATATATTGTTTATTGGAGGTTCAAGGGGTAGTGTTTCCAGCGGATCTTATGGAATTACTTTTTGGAGAGTTCAATTTAATTCTAGGTATGGACTGGTTAGTGGAACATCAAGTTAGCTTAGATTGTGCCTCTAAAAGGGTAACTTTGAAAATGATAGAAGATAGTAGATCGTTATGGTTGGGGAGCGACAGAACTATCTATCCAATGTAACCTGCGCTATGGTCACCAAGAAGTTAGTTCAGAAAGGGTGTGAGACTTACTTAGCACATGTAATGAATGGAAATGCAAACAACTCTATCATAGATAGTATCCGAACAGTTAGGGAATTCCCAAACGTATTTCCCGAAGAGCTACCAGGGTTATCTCCAAACTGTGAGGTAGAATTCGGAACTAAACTGTTGCTACGAACCGCTCTGGTGTCCATTGCTCCCTACCGCATGGCACCTAAAGAGCTTCAAGAATTAAAAATCCAACTTTATGAGCTTTTAAATCACGAGTTTATTAGACCTAGAGTTTCTCATAGAGAGTTCTGGTCCTATTTGTTAAAGAGAAAGATGGATCCTAAGGTTGTGCATTGATTATAGACAGTTGAATAAATTGATCGTTAAAAAAAAATCCCCTGCCTAGGATCAATGACTTATTCAATCAATTCTATTTTCGAGGAAAAGAGTTTGTGGTGTACAACAATGCATCTTACACTGGCCTTGGATGTGTGTATGCAAGGCGGAAAAGTAGTTGCCTACGTGTTGAGGCAGTTGAAATAGTATGAGTGCAACTATCTAACACATGACTTAGAGTTGGCATTAATGGTATTTGCAATAAAAATTTGGATACACTACTTATATGGTGAGAAGTGCTACATCTATACTGATCACAAGAGTCCCAAGTACTTTCTCACCCACAAAGAGTTGAACCTAAGACAGTGGAGGTGGATAGAACTATTAAAAGACTATGACTATGTAATTGAATACTACCCCAAAAAATTCAATATAGTGATAAATGCTCTAAGTAGAAAATAGAATACTGATCACAAGAGTCCCAAGTACTTTCTCACCCACAAAGAGTTGAACCTAAGACAGTGGAGGTGGATAGAACTATTAAAAGACTATGACTATGTAATTGAATACTACCCCAAAAAATTCAATATAGTGATAAATGCTCTAAGTAGAAAATAGATGACAGATCTAAGAGTAATGTTTGCTAGGTTAAGTTTAGTAGATGGTGGAGGCTTACTAGTTCTCTTAGGGCCTTTTGCAACCAATTAAAATATCATAGTGAAAGTGAGAGTGAATAACGGTGGACTTTGTTAGTGGGTTACCCTAAACACCCACTAAAAAATTTTCAATTGGGGTGATAGTTGACCGGTTAACTAAGTCAACTTATTTATTACTAGTCTGCATGGATTATTCTTTGCAAAAGCTAGCTAAGTTATATATTTCAGAGATTGTAAGGTTGCATAGGGTACCTGTATAAATTATTTCAAATCAAGATTCCTATTTTACATCTCGATTCTAGAAAAAGCTTCACGAGGCACTGGGTACTCGTTTGGATTTTAGTACTGTTTTCCATCCGCAAACTAACGAACAATCTCAATAAGTCATTCAAATATTGAAAGATATGCTAAATGACTACATTATCAGATTATAAGGTAGTTGGGAGGAACATTTGCCTTTATCAAAATTTTCCTATAACAATAGGTTCCAATCGAGTATAGAAATAGCACCCTATGAAGCCTTGTATGGTCGTAAGTACCAAATATCATTATGTTGGACTGAATTGGGTGAAAAGAAAATTTTGGGTCTAGAAGTGGTATAGGAGTCCGAGGGGAAAATTAAATTGATCTAGGATAGACTAAAAGCAGCTTCAGATAAGTAGAAGTCGTATGCAGACCTAAAGAGAAAAGACATTGATTACAGTATTAGAGATCAAGTCTTTTTGAAAGTGTCCCCATGGCGGAAAGTGTTGATGTTCGAATGAAAGGACAAGTCAAGTCTTAAGTTCATTGGACCCTACAAAATCCTTAAGAGAGTCGATCCAATGGCATACCAATTAGAATTACCTCTAGAAGTGGACCAAATTCATGATGTATTCTACGTCTCCATATTAAGACGATACTGATCTGACCCTTCCCATTTTGTTTTAATCAAAGAGATTTAAGTTAAACCAGATTTTGTCCTTTGAAGATGAACCCAAACAAATTTTAAATTGCGAGGTAAAGGTTTTGAGAAGGAAATGAATACCACTTGTTAAGTTTTTATGGTGGAACCATAGTACTGAGGATGAAATTTCTTTGAAAGGAAAGTTGTTAGGCCTAAAATATAGGGGTTAATTGAAATAATTAACCAAAAATGAATTAACCTTGATGGTTAAGTAGTTAAGTTCCGTCCCTAGAGTTCCTAGGTTCGAGCTACCCCTCTCCCATTCTTTTTCCTTTTATTTTCAGCAACCTTAGAACAAAATTGCACTGAAATAAATATTGTTAGGAGTAAAAAAGCTAAATAAGAAATAAGCCTTAGGCTTAACAGTTAAAAGTTTGTTTACCCTTAAGTGATCTAGGTTCGAGTCACACTCTTCCCTTCTTTTTTTTTTCAATTGACCAATTTTGGGTATATCTTCCAACTTTTCCCAATTGAACTTGGATTTTGTTTTCTTTTCAATTCCAATTAGAATTTTCTTTTTCTCCCTATTTCTTCTCTCTTTCTTTTCTTTCCTCTCATTTACATAATTTTTTTTATCTTTTTGCTATTGAATATTTTCATCCTCATATCGAATCAACCTTCTTTCTTGATTTCTTAGTGGTCTCATCAAATAACATTCTTAATCTTTGCCAAGAATCGAGAGTACATCTCAATCCTGATGATTAATCTCGAATTTTTCTCGAATTTCTATCCAATGCTAATCTTGCAATCGATTAAATGATCTCTTACGGTTCTTGCCAAAGTCTTTCATTAATCTTGTTAAATCTTGATACCAATGTTAATTTATGTGAATTCATCGTTAAAGGGACGAATTTAGGTGTGTTGGACCATAATCGAGCGTAAAGAATATCAATTGGACTCCCGGTGAAAAGTATGTATCTTTTCCCAAGCAAAACAGTGGTAATCGTATGTATCCACACGGTCTCCCACACGGGTGGACAACATGATCATATACCTCTAAAACCTTAGGCTAGTTCGTGAACCACATGGCCATGACCCTTCCATACTTGGCTGTGTCTCCCCTATAGGTTAATTTTTGCATTTTCCACATAGTCACAGTTTGTTACACGGTCCAACCACATAGTCATGTACCCTCTTCCACACAGCCCTTAGCCTCTTACACGGTCGGCCACACAGTCATGTGACCTTTATTTACAGTTTTGCCCAAAAATTTTATAATATATTTAGTTTAGTCCCTGTATCTGTCCTGAATTGGTTTTAAAGTTTTTATTTGATCAATTAAGTCCTTGATATTGTGTTATTCTGGAATTTATGATTTAGTGACTAAAGTGTTATGACTATATTGTATGAGAAGTGAATATTATATACTTCTGTCATTGTGAAACAAATAAACTATTAGTGTTAATATTGTTACCACCCTATTGGACACATGTTAAGCATGACTAATGCTACTGTTGAACTGAATGCATGTTAAGCATGACTAATGCTACTGTTGAACTGAATGCATGTTAAGCATGTCTATTTTTTTTACATGATACTGTAACAAGCATGTCATATTGCATTGCATGGGGTGCGACGACTGTATGGAGGGAGTACTGGCAGTTTAATAATCTACAAACAGTGTGGTTCATTGATGAACCAAGTGGTAGTTCTTATCTGCAAATATGTTGTGCATCCAAAATAAGTGGCAGTTTATCTGTAAATATATGGTTCGATCACGAACCAAATGACAGTTTATGTGCAAATATTTTTATCTAAAAATACTAGTGGTTTACCCACAAATTTTACAAACCCAGTAGTAGCTTTTATCTGCAATTATGTTGTGTACCCACAACAAGTGGCAATTTATCTACAAATTAGCGATGGTTTATCCATAATCTGGAGTTATGAAGTTGGATGAGTTCTAGGGAACTCATAGTGTGGCGTGTAGCGGTGCGGTACGACTTTTTTCTGATAAACTGGAATTGCATTGCCATTTATAAGCATATGCATATGAAACTGCGAATTCTGAAATATTACAGTGATATGCTATTCTGATAAACTCATACTGTGAAATTGTGAATTACTATATGAATGTGTTTATTCTAAAGATTGTTATCTTGCATGCTATACTTATTGGTCTATATTGATTTTCTTGTGATTGGACGCACACTGAGCTTCTTAAGCTCACCCCTTTTATTTTTCATCTTTACAGATAACCCACCAGGTTAGGGCACGGGTGTAGCATTCAGAGGGCTCGGAATCGTTTTTCTATATACAAAAGTATTTTAGGCATATTTTATAATTCCTATTATTTTAGAACGATAGTACTTTATTTAAATTGTGGCATGGGACTCAAGTATAGAGTTTATTAGCAAACGTGATATTTAATTTGAATTTAGAATACTGAAACATGGATTTAGATTTAATTATGCATAAAATAATTTTATTTTTTCTTAATTAAAAGTAAGTTGAAAATCGCATTTTTGCTGCTAAATTATAAATAAATTTTGAGTAATAAAGTAATCATCGTTAGAAGGAAAATGTTAAAATTCATCGGTTTTGTTAGTTCGTGAGTTTTTCTGAAAACATGCTAAGTTTTCTTCCAAGATACAAAAAAATATTTTAAAAATGACTGTTTTATAAACTCCGATGGCTTACTAGGTCATTTCAGTGACCGGTATAATGTCTCGAATTCAGACTTAACATTTAGGTCAGATTGGGGAGGTTACATGCCCTTATTCATATAAAATAATTCAATTTTTTATATAATTAAAAAAATAAAAATATATAAAAATCTAAAATGCATCTTTATTTTTTTTTAAATTTATTTTATATTATATTAATTATATAATTTTTAAGTATAAATAATTTAATATATTATAAAAATAAAATAAAAAGTTTAAAAATTTTATAAAATTCAAAACAAACGTTTAAAAATTTTATAAATAAGTAATTTTTAATTATATAATATAAAATATAAATAACTCAAAATATATTTATACTAAAAAAATAAAAAAATCTAACTTAAATATTGACTGATCAATGTCAATCAACGCCAATAAATACTTGTTTAACAGTGTTCAATGGCCGCTCAACAGTAAATTTTATGTGACTCTTTTTTCACGTTTCTCTATGTAATTAAGACAGGTCATTGTTGGTCATCTTTGACTAACGATGGATTAAAGTACCAACGTAAAAAAAAGTAGTCTAGGTACCAATATAGAAAAGATGTATAGTTTAAGTACCAATTTGCCAATTAAACTTTTATAAATAAGAAAAAAATCAAATGAAAAAAATATGGATCTTAAATGACTTGTGAGTAAACATATGGCTCAACTCTTTGAATCATTTTTTAAGATTAAAATAATTTGAAAATTTTGAAATTTTAGAATTATTAAAAAATTTTAAGAACTTTTTATATTAATATTTATTTTTTTCTTTTTTTTCTCATATTTTTGAAAAAATTGTTAGAAAGAAATTCTCAATTTTTTACAACTTTGTTTTTTTTGGAAATTTAGTTACTATTTTGAATTTTTAAAATTTCATTACTTTTTTTAAAAAAAGAGTTTACTTATAATTATAATTTCAGTATTTTTATTATTTTGAAAAAAATCTGAATTTTTTTATATATATATATATATATATATATATATATATTGTAATGTTTGGTTTTCTAAAATTGTTTAGATTTTTTTTTGCATAAATATATTTGAGATTTTTAGAAATTTCTTATAGCTTTTTTTTTGTGGATTTTATGATTCTTTTTTTTTTATTTTTCATTTTATTATAATTTGGTCGTGATTTTATCATTTTTTTGTGGCTTTTAATTTAGAGATTTTATGATTCATTTGGATGCTTATTGCTAATATTTGGTTTTTTCTTTAAACAGAAATTTTATGTGATGCTAAGATAATGAAGAGAATAAAAGTATAGCTATCAAACTGATAATTTACCAATCATATGGGGCCAAATTATGATTCAACTTTTATATATAAATTGAAATGTTATCTTTGAACTCCTCCATCTGTTGGCTATACATTCAATCCAATACAAATTCATCTGTCTCTTTGTGGTGCCCCACTCCCTGGCCCTTTCTACTTTTCTTATTTTTTCATTAAATTAAATTTTATTAAACAATAATTATAATTTACTTAGAATTAAATGAAGATTTTAAACTATTAAACACTTAACTTTTACAAAGTAAATATTCTTATTGAATCAATTTACAAGTAAAATGTGGTGGGTCAATTTTTTTAAATACATCATTTTAAATTAAAATTTTTTTTCAAACCATTCAAATATAGATATTAAATTTAGTTTTGGGAGGACATGTAGCTCCAACTCTTTGGAATTATGAGTTAAGATAAAAATAATATTTTGTTAACTAAAATAAGATAATAAAGTAACCCATCTCTAAATTAAATAACTCTAACAAGAAATTTAAATATTCTTTTATACACATTACATATATAATTCTTGGTGAGTAAGATCAACAAGAGAAGAGACAGAGAGGAAGGAGTACCAATTCACTCAATATGGGTGAAGAGCAAGAGGAGTTAAGTGTACAAAGGATGTTGGGATTACAACGAATTGTGTTGAGGAGTGACGACAATAAAGGAAACTTGAATGCTTGAGGATCGATTAGTTTTTCATTGTGCTGGGGTATTTATAGGGGAGGTACAGTGTTTGGTGGCATTGATGTGGTAATCCTGCTATTATGCCATCATTGCAGGACATATGGAGACATTTGTGATGGGACACATTCTGTCATTCCTTTTGAATTGCAGTGCAAGGTGATTAAGCCCACATGAGATTTGGTGACCTAAAGAGTTACAATCTGTAAAGAAAAGCGGGCGTCAAGCAAAAACTTTTCATAAAAAGTAGGTGGTGATTGTAATTCAACTTTCTAAACTATCGAACTTTTGTTGGTTGACTAATAAATAATAAGCAGAAAAATGTCTTATGAGTACCTTGTTGTGTTACCTTGCGTCCCAAGCTGAAAGAATATAATAATAAATATTAAAATCGAATTATAATAATTTGTACAAGAATTAAAATAAACACCAAAACAGCTTAAAAGAAAAAAATTAGGACACCATGAAATATATCAAAACATAGAAATAAAAAATGAATAAGAAAAGACAAAGAAGCGAACAAAAGAAGAACATGTGTGGGGTAACATTTACAGTACTAGCTACAATGTCATGTATCCTATTTGAACACGTGTCGGTCAGTTGTAGAACTAGATAAACTGTCTTACTTTTATTGCGATTTACATATAAAAAATTAAAATATTATTAGGAAAAAGAAAAGGTACGTGGCAAGCATAGATTAGTGGAGACAGAAGTGGAGGCAGGAGAAATTAGTTCCACTCACAATGTAATAATTGGGCCCAGAAAAGCAAGTAATGGAAGCAGGTGGATGAGTTTGGTTCACAGGAGAGGGAGAATGGGGATAAACGACGTGTGGTTTAATTCACCTTTGGGTTTTGGGATCTTTCTTCTTCAATCAGTGGAAGACAAATCACGGTGGAGGGGTCACTCTCTCCCTGCCTTTCAATAAATATATTTATGTTTCCTTTTGATTCATTGCATCTCTCTCTCTCTCAATTCCCTCGATTCTCCACACACATCCTGAAAGTTTAGTTATGTTTATTTTTTTACATGAATTAAAAGTAATAAAACAATACTAGTAAAATATATTGTATTTTTAAACACTTGTTACTAATTTAAATTTTAAAAATGTTATTATTAAATCTCAAAAGAATTAAGATACCTTTGATTAACCCTTTAGTACCATTTTTCGTCATACAAATGGTTGTTTCAAAAATTGGCTAAAGCTTTGATCCCCAAGGGAGTGAACGCAGGTCTGCAAGGGGTAATTTCCATTTTACCCCTTTTACCTTTTAACTCTATTATTATAATATTATTTTTAACATAAATATGATTAAAATTATTATTTAGTATCAATTTTTTAATGGTTTGTTTTTTTTATTCTTTAAAAAATGTATAATGTTTTTATTTGTTAAAATAATATTTAGCATTGTTATAAAAATTTGATTAGCATTAAAAACTAATTAAATATTATTTATCATTTAATATAATCAATAACTTTAAATGATTATAAAATAATTAGTTAAAATATTTATAAAAATATTGTGATACATATTGTTTTATTAAATAAAATTAAAATTTCACATGTTTTTAATAATTTTATAAAATAAAATATTTTAGTCATTTTCTATCATTTCTAATATAATGTCATTAATAGTCATTTTCTATTCTCACATCACCACTATAGTTGCGTTTGAATTCAAATACACACCCCACAGTTGTTTTTAATCTCACTGATACAATATCCAATCTCATCGTTACAGTAACTAATCTCACTATCACCGCTATTTTTAACTTCACCGGAGGTAAACGCACCGCCCATCCAAACGAAGCCTCTCCATAAACCGTAAAATAAACATAAACGATATCTTAATAACTGTTGAATGTAGTAATAAATCATATTGCATTCTTAAAAAGAAAAGTCAAGTAGTAAAGAGAAAAAAAAGGAACATGAAAGAGAGTAAAGCTAAGGAAATGATGGCATTATGCAATTTTTTTACTTGAATAGTTAAAATTAGTAAAAAAAAATCATAGCAATTTTAGCATTTTTGTTCTTGATGCATGCACAGATAAGGTGAAATTTATTAAATTTCATTCACTAAAGCTGTCAATTTTGCAAGTTTGAAAAATCAGTAGACTTGCAATAACTTTTTGGATGAGATCCAGGAATTTCTAGGTTGAGATGTCTTCATGGAGTTCGAAGATCTATTTCTTAGCTTCGAAACGCACTTTGAATCACTCGATTTCGAGTTCGGGAGCTCAAGTTATGACCATTTTAATGAATACTATAGAAGTAGAATTTCTGGACAGGATTATTACAAAAATTACGAGTTTTGGGCTTTTAATTCGAGTTTAAATCATATTGGGTTCAATTTTTGTGCTTACTTTTTATCATATATGACCCTCATATTGTATTTATTAGATTTTATTATTTTATTATTTATTCTGAATTTTGGATATTGTTTAAGTATTTTAAGTTGTTTAGAAGTTTTTGTTTCTTAGTCGAATAAGAAAATTTAGTTTAAAACTACTTCTTATTTAGATTAATTAGAGTTTCAGTATACTTTAGAGTTTTATTTGGATGTACTTAGCTAGCCTATTATAAAGGCTTATTCATTGTTTATTAGGGGAGACAATTGTTTTCATTAATAAATTCCCACGACTCCTTAAAGAAACAAACTCCCAAAGTTGAAAACTTTATTAATGAAATCAATCGTCTCCCCCAATGAACAATGAATAAGCTTTTATATAGGTTAGTGATGGGGTAGGACCCTTTTCTGATATTTGAAACTGCATTGCATTGCATTCATAAGCATATGCATAATGGTGAACATTGAGATGTTGTGACAATTAGATGAATTGAAAAATTAATATTCTGAAATTAAAATTGTGAATTCTGTGATACTATTGATGGTTAATTTGAGAAACCGATTCTCTGATTTGCTATTTGATTGTGATTATACTATGCATTATTATTTAACATGTCTTACCGACTATTTGTATTGATTCTATTGTGAATGAACTCACACTGAGCGTCATAGCTCACTCCCCCTTATTCTCCATCTTTATAGATAACATACCAAGTTAGGACATGGACATGGCATTCAGAGGGACTCGGCTCAGTTTTGTCTATTATACAATTTTAGATTTATTATTTGAAATTTTTCGTTATTCAGAAACCATAATGTTTTATTTAAGTTGTGGCATGGGACTTAAGTTTTTTTTTAAGGATTATTTAGCATGCATGACCTTTAATTTTGATTAGGTTATGAAAATTAGGGAATTTAATTATTTATGCTTGAAGTTCAGCTTCTATTAAAACTAAGATTAGGTATCAATTTATCCATTGCTAGATTATAAATTTTTAAGTATTAAATAAATCGTAAATTATTATGTAGAAAAGTTAAGTCAGATCGGTTTTTGAAAAGCCTGTAAACTTTTTTCTGAAAATAGACTAGAGTTTTCTACCAAAATAAACTAATGTTTTAAATGACTATTTTATAAACCCCAATCGGTTTTAGGCAATTTTGGTGGCCAATGTAATATCCCAAATTCAGATCTAACATCTGCATCAAGTTAGGATGTTATATCTGTGGTATCAGAGTCAGGTTTATAAAAACTCAAACTGTGGACATTTTAATAAGTCCGCATGCATCAAAAAGGGGTATTTTGGGAAAAACTATGCCACAAGTTTTGGAAATTGATTTTTTCTGCAAGAAATTAAATCCAAGATTCTGATATTGGTCCTACTTTAGTTAATGTCACTCTTGAAATTGTAGATAAACTGTGATTGTTAGACTGTAAATACTCAAGAAATAGCTAATGCTTGAACCCTTTTGTTTGGAACATGTAGATACCATTTAAATCCTAAATTTTCGAGAGATCACTATGAACACCCAAGGTAGAGGAGAAAAATGTAGGTCGCGTAGGGCCTGCAACCAAAGAACCACCTACTGTTCAAGGTGAGAACCTGATTTTTGAGGAGGAGTACGTTGAAAATTCTATTGTCAATACCCTTTTGATTCATTGCATCTCTCTATCTCTCTCTCTCTCAATACCTATTTTTACTATTCCCTCAATTCCCCACACACATGCTAAAAGTTTAGTTATGTTTATTTTTTTACATGGATTAAAAGTAATAAAACAATCCTAGTAACATATATTGTATTTTTAAAGAGATAATACTGGTGTAGTAACCAATTTTGGCCCGGGTTCATTAACCCAGGGCCCAAGACCAAACAGAAACCCTAGAGTTCCCTCTCCCCTCTTGCGCCGTTTCTGCCACTACCCCTCCCCCATGTGCGCACCACGGGCGACCCCATTGCTGGCCACCTACTCCACTAGCCGCTCCACCTCTCCCTGTTTTCAGCCACCATCAACAACTCCACCAACACCTGCAATAAAAAAAATGAAACAAACAGTAGCACAAGAAAGAAAATATTTTGCTTTATTTCGGCTATAAAGCCGTTCAAAAAAAGAATGTACAGGGGGGCTTTCAGACGAAAGAGCTATCAAGAAATCAAAAAGAAATTGAAAAATCTTTAAAGGTTAATTTCAGTTTATCGTCATTTTACGGTTGCTTTTATCTTATTTTGCTTTTTTTCGAAAACCTTTACAAACGAACATCAAAAACAAAAAAATAAAAGGTTTCAAAAGAGGATCGCCGGCCTCTTCATTTTCTGTGCGTAAATACCGGTGGTTTTCATTTTTTTTCTTTTAAGTCTTTCTTTTTACAAGCAAGAGTAACAAAAGGGGGAGGACTCACCGGAATCGGGCGTCGAACAGGGTTGAAAACCCATCGCCAGGCGTCGTTGGCCTCCAACAATAGTGGTGGTGTGACGATAGGCTTGCGAAGCTCGATCGTCGGGCATGAGGGAGATCGGCTGGAGAATCCATTCGCCGGAGGAGGGAAAGAAGAGGAAAAGAATTTGGGGGCTGCCATTTTTGCTAAAAATGTTTTAGGGTTAAAAAAAAATCTGATTTAGAGGGAATAAAAATGGTTTTATAACCATTACACCAAACGGCGCCGTTTCTTACAGGGATTACTGCGCCTATCCCTTCAAGGGGATATTTGCGCAATAACTCCCCCTCCTTTTTCAGCGCATCGATTTCAGCCAAATGCAGCATTTCAGTTTTTTAATTTTACCCCATCATTTCAGTGAAGTTTTAATTTAGTCCACTGCCAAAATGTGCGTTTCAGAAGCAGGGCTAAATTGCTTGATTGGCCCCTCCTGTATGACGCGTATCGCGTTTTAGTCCATAATCCCCTTTTCATTTTGCTTTATTACTATTTTAACCTTTTAATCTCATTTGGATTTCGATTAGTCCTGTTTTTTTATTGCATGGCTATTTTTATTTTCTATATTATTATTATTATTAGTAGTAGTATTATTATTATTTATTATTAGCACTGTTATTTTTATTATATCGTAGTATTGTTGTATACTATTATTATTACTAGTTAATTACCATTATTATTTTATAATTAACTTCTCTATTATTATTATTATTATATTATTATTATTATTATTATATTGTATATATTTCGTATCACTATCATGGTATTTTATTATTATACTATCATTATTACTATATTATCATTATTATAATGTACATATTTTGTATCATTATTATTATTTTATCATTATTACTATACTATATTATTATTATTATATTTACCATTACTATTATTATTATTATTATTTTATGGTATCATTATTATTATTATTATTATTATTTATATTATCATATTGTATACATTTTACATTAGTATTATTATCTTATTATCATTATTATATTTATATTGGCATGTTTTACATATTTTGTATCCGTACTATTATTATCTTAGTATTATCATTATTATTATATTTATCATTATTATTATTATTATTATTATTATTATTATTATTATTATTATTATTATTATTATTATTATATTTATGCTATTATATTGTATATACTTTTTTATTATATCGACTTACCAATACCTTTTAGCATTTTTTATTATTATTTCAAAGCCGTCTTTTACCTTTTTATATTTTTATATTATTGTATCTTTTATTACCAGTATTGTTGATTTCGTATTTTCGTCATTTCATGTGGATCAACGGTTTTAAATCGCAACTCGACATTTTAATTCATACAAAAAAGGTAATATTTGTGTGTTTAGAAGGCCGGAAAATTACATCCTAACGTGTTGGGTGTCGATCTTTTCGTTCGACTAAATACTCAAATATCCTTTTCTTTTACATGCTTTGAAGATCAAAGATGATCTCGGTGTCGAAATATAAGGGTGTTACATCCTAACGTGTTGGGTGTGATACTTTTATTCCTTTGAAGCGAGTTAATCTTGAGATTCAATCCTGATTCAATTAGCCGTTTTTTCTTCGAAAGTTTTACCCTAAATATTTTCAAGTTTTCGACATTAGGACAATATTAATCAATTTGGTACCAACTTTGGGCGCTGTAAGGGTGCTAACCCTTCCTTGCACGTAATCGACTCCCGAACCCGTTTTCTCGAATTTCGCAAACCAAAATATCTTTATAGGTGACCCGATCACACCTAAATGAAAAGGATCGGTGGCGACTCCTATTTTTTCGAAACCCAAGTTCGATTCCCGTTTTGTCAAAAGAAAGGTTACGACAACTGGTTCAAATTTTGGAAACAACAGGAACAATTATAAATCTCAAAAGAATTAATATCCCTTTGATTAACAGTTTAATGCCATTGTGATGTGTTTAGCACCATTTTCCCCTCAATTATCGTGCAAATGGTTGTTTCAAAAATTTGTTGAAGGTTTAATCTCCAATGGAGCAAACACAGGTCCGAAGGGGTAATTTCCATTTTACCCCTTTCACCTTTTAACTCTATTATTATAATATTATTTTTAACATAAATATAATTAAAATTATTATTTAATATCAATCTTTTAATGGATTCAAATATAGTGTTTTTTATTCTTTAAAAAATGTATAATGTTTTTATTTGTTAAAATAATATTTAGCATTGTTATAAAAATTTAATTAACATTAAAAAAGTAATTAAATATTTTATCATTTAATAATAATAAATAGTTTTAAATGATTATAAAAAAATTAATTAAAATATTTATAAAAATATTGTTATACATATAATTTTATTAAATAAAATTATAATTTCACATGTTTTTAATAATTTTATAAAAATAAAATATTTTAGTCATTTTCTATTATTTCTAACCTAATGTCCTTAATAGTCATATTCTATTCTCACCTCATCGCTATAGTTGCGTTTGAATCCAAACACACACCCCTCCGTTGTTTTTAATCTCACTGCTACAATATCCAATCTCATCGTTACAGTAACTAATATCACTATCACCGTTGTTTTTGTAATACCCCGAAAATTACTACAGTAAGAAGTAAGATATTATCCTTGATATCGTTAAGTAAGGAAATAAAGTGACAAAAAGGAAAATTTTGGATTATGTCAACATTGAGAAGTATATTATGATATATTACATTATTAATTCAAGAAAGGACTAAATTGTAAAAGTGAGAAAAATTTTGTTGCACAAGAATAGATACTCAAAATTTGAGGGTTAAAGTGCAAATATGAAAAATTTGAAGGACCAATAGTGTAAATATTTTAGGGGTGGAATAATCTAGAAACTAAGGAAAATGGATAAATTAGGACCAAATTGAATAGGTGAAGAATTATGAGGGACTATATTGCAAATTTTCCAAATTAAGTGATGATTCAATGATGGAATTTTTAAAGATCATGAAGGGTGAAATGGTCAATTAGTAAGAGAGAGAATTCTAGAATGTAATGATTATGTTGATGATATTTTAAATTAATTAATTAGGTAAATATTACTTTATTAATACTTTAATAAGATATTTATTATTATTTTATTATTTTATTTAGTATATATATATATATATGTGTGTGTGTGTGTGGAAAAAAAAAGAGAGAGAGAAGAGAACACACCATCCATCTTTCCCATGCACCAACATGAGAAGAAGAGAGAAAGAAAGAAGTTTTGTTTTCTTTACAATTTGGTCCTTTTACTAAAAATCCATCATTTTCACTTAAAATTCAAAAGAATTTCCATAGCAATCAAGGGAGAAAGATGACAAGGAGACTATGGGGAGCAAGAATATCAAGTTAGATTCAAGAAATAGAAGCTAGAGGAGAGAGAAAATCATGTTAGAGATTGAAATCAATAAAACAAGGTAAGAACATTAAGTTTTCAATATATTTTTAAGTTTGATATTGTGAAAAAAACATGCAAATGATGTTAATGTAGAGTTTTCTTATACAAGGTTTTATATTCTTGATATGTTAGTGAAGAAAAATAAGAGAAAGTGATGGGAAATATTGTAGAGAAAGGAAATAAAGGTGTTATAAACTTGGTAATTAACATTTTGCACTAAAACAGTCTTGGACAGCAGCAGTAGTATAATTTTAGAAAATCACAAAATATTTTATAAATCGAATTACAGGATGAATAAAATATTAAATTAAATCTTATTGAGTCTAGTTTATTACAGAAGAAACGGTGTACGTAATGGAATTGTAAATCGTGAGATATAATAGGTTTTGCGAGGAAAGGTCAGAATGATTTCAGGTTCCCCTGTTCTGACTTTGTAAAATCATCAAAAATTGGATAAAACTTATTAGAGGCTTAAATTTATATTTTTAAAACTCTGAATGAGTCTATTTTCAATAAAAACAAACAGAAACGTCATCCGAATCCCGTATGAGGAGATAATTAAATTTTAGTAAAGAAAGGTCGGAATTGTCAGACAGCAGAACAAGGGTGAATTTAAAGAATAAACTGTACTTATTGCATAAATAAAAAATTTTGAAAATTTTATGGTAAGAAGGTATATGAGTCTAGTTTCAGGTAAAATTAGCGGATCTTAAATTGGAATTCTGTAGCTCAAGATATAAATAATTTAGTGACTATGTCGCAAATGGACAGCTTTGAATAAATTTATGAGTAAATAGTGTAATCATAGATAATGTTACTTGTAAGCATGTTATATAAATTAAGGATGTGGAATGGAGAGGAGGAGGAAAATACATATGAATATTCAACTAGCATGGCTAATTTGCATGTTCTAAACTTAGGGACTAAATTGAATAAAAGTAAAACTTTATGGGTAATTTTGTAAAAATGTCAAGAAATGACCAAATTGCATGAAATGGATTATTTTATTATTTAAATTATAAAATTGAATGAAATTATTAATTTAGATCAAGATCGGGTGAAAATATGTTTTAGGGATTAAATTGAAAAGTGTTGAAATTATGGAAAATTTTGATATTTTATAGAATTCATGGGCTATTATCAATATATATGAGAATAATTAGGCTTGAAACAAGGATTATATTACAAGAATTTTATTTTTCTGAACCTAAGGATGAAATTATCATTAATTAAAAGCTTAGGGGCAAAATGATAATTTTGCCTAAAGCATTAATTAAATGTATCAGAATATGAAATGAATGAAAATGATGATCAGATTTATTTGTAAAGATCTGGATAACTCAAATACGAGACTTGAACATGGAAAAGAAAAGTCATCGGATTAGTGAAACTATAAACATGAATAAGCAACGAGGTAAGTTCATGTAACTTGAATTATATTCTTAAATGCTTGAAATGTATGTTATTGATGTGAATATAATTTGAATGTTCATTGTATGAAAATTGATGAAACATTGATATATTTGGTAAAAAGGGGAAGAAATCCCGGTTGAATGAAAGGAAAATTCGATGGATCTCTGAAAATGAATTGACGGTAAAAGGATCTAGCCCGGACGGGTGATCCTATCCTGATATAGCCCTCCCGAAGAATATGTGGAAAATGGATTTAGCCCGGACGGGTAATCCGAATTAGGGTCTGAATTTAGCCTGGACTGGTAATTCAGATCCTAGCTCATTAGAGTAATTGTCGTTGCAGGGGATTTAGCCTGGACTGGTAATCCCGACAATACTCTATGAGTTTATATTACAGGGGATTTAGCCTGGATTGGTAATCCTGCTGTAAAGATGAGGTTCGCGGGAATGTGCTCTCTGAAATGGAAATGTGCGCACATGAACATGAATATGAATTGACGGACCCGGAATTGTACACTATAAGTGTACTACTGGAAAATCCATCGAAATTCCGAGAAATTCAACGGGATAAATTTAGAAAATGGCAAGTACTTGAAATCATGAAATTAAACTTGAAATACATAGAAATGATAAGTATTTGATATATTGAAATATGACATGGAAAATACATGTATGTGAAATTTGCCAGATAATTATGCATATTCAAGATTATGAATTACTACTAGAATAAATATATACTAAACTCATGAAAATGATAGTACATGAAATATTGTTATAATAAATTGAATAATTTATATTTATGAAGAAATAGAAAAAGAATGATATGTATCATGACATGTAAATATAGGACTATTTTTGATACGTTGATACAAGGAAATTATGTATATTAGGACAAGTAATAAATTCAAGAGAGACATGTCGAGAAAATAAGTTTGTTAATATTAAAGTATGCCAACCAGTATAGGAAAATTTTAGGATTTTGCGAAAAATTCCTTATAATCCCGATTTAATCCCGGTTGGTTCCTAATGTATGTTTTGGGCTTTGAGGGCCCAATAGAGAGACGTTATGATTATTTTCAGAATATGAATAATAAATGACTCAGAATTATTCAAAAATATTCAGTAAACTCCGGTAATGCCTCGTACCCTATTTCGGCAACGGATACGGGTAGGGGGTATTACATTAGTGGTATCAGAGCTACGGTTTAGTCGATTCTCGGGCCGAATGTAGCATATGGGAAGTCTAGAAATACATGTCCTTATATAACCTGTGATACTGTGATATTTTCCAACTCTGATGGGATTTGTTTTACTTATAGATAGAGATGCTTTCCCAACCGAGCCAATTCTGATAATGTTGAAAATGATACTCAAGTATATGAATAAAAGTTGATTCTGATAAATCGAACTCATAGAGATTTGAATAAATGTTTTATAATACATGAAAATGATGAATGTTATGTTATATGTATTACTAAAAGTAAATTATATTGCTACACGAAATATTGTGCTGATGACTAAATTATAAGATATATATATATATATATATATATATATATGTGTGACTATTGAATTATATGTGAATTGAGATAATAGATGTTTTGAATATTTGAAATTGTTGTGGAAATGAATTCGAAATTGAAAAAAAAAAACCCATTAACTTATCAGACTAGATTGGATACAAATGGCATGCCATTAAATTTGTGATGTGATGAGGAGATTTGAGGCTCTACTGAGGAGATATTTCTGTATTATATTCTTCGGTTTATCCGAAGAGGCATTTAATGCCTTATTGGTGTGTTTGGGAAGATATGATATTCTGGTGTGTTTGGGTTGGAATCCATGTATCCGTCAAAGTCCGAATTTGTTAATAGGGTGAATAACTGAAATGAGAAAAATTAAATAAATTTGATTGATTGTACTATTGAAAATATGAGAAAGAATTTATGAGTTGAATTGTGAATTGAATTGTGAATTAAATTGAAATGTGAGATTTGAAGAATGAACTTAAGGTTCATGAATTTTCTAAAATATCGAATTATTGATATTGAAATCAGTTGAATAAATGAAATGAGAAAATCAAATGAATTGATCGATTGAATTATTGAAAGTATGAAAAAGTAGAATTATGAATTGAAATTGGAATTGAAATTAGGATATGAGATTGAAAGCTTGAACCAAAGGTTCATAATTTGATTAGATAATATAGATGATATATGATGCCATTTGATGAAAAGACTATTATTGAGATATGAAATTAAAGTATAAATTAACACATATGACTTATATTGTTACATGTTTGATGTCTATTATTTATTATTAAATGTTAAATTTAAATTATGTGAATGGTAAGTGAAGTATGAGGTAAGTGTTATTGTTGAATTGAATGGAAATTGAATTGAGTGATGGATAAATATTAGTATTGAATTGTATATTGATGAGAAAGTGAAATTTGGAATAGAAAAGTGAAATACGAAGTACATGATAAGAATTATTTTGACTAGTAAATTTTGAAATATATTACATGTATTAAAGATAGATAATATATAAGCATACGGATTATCGGTGCAAGAATTAAATCGTAAAGCATGTAGAAGTATTGTGCAAAAAGTGTAAAAAGTGATTTATGTGCATAATATAATTTGTTCAATTAGATAATATAAGAACTACTGGGATATTAGTGGCATGTCATTAAGGAACCTTAGAATGCTATTTGATTTTTACCATGTCTGTGCTCTCCGATTAGCACATTTGTGATCTTTGTTTACCTGTTTCGGTGGTGTTATGTTCTGTTCTGTATATCCTAAATGTTCTTTTTAATTTATTAGGTCTCTAGTAGAAAGGTAAATAATTTTTGTTACAAGGTAAAGGATTATTTCTGATTCAAGTTTGAAATATTGAATTAAAAATAAATTGTGAAATGAAAGGATAGAAAATGGATATAAATGATAAATTAGATATATATATATATACAGAAATGAACTATAGAATCATAGAGAAAATGAAGTTTATGATCAAATGAAAACAAGAAAATTTCGAGGACGAAATTTATTTTAAGGGGGAGAGAAATGTAATACCCCGAAAAATTACTACAGTAAGAAGTAAGATATTATCCTTGATATGGTTAAGTAAGGAAATAAAGTGACAAAAAGGAAAATTTTGGATTATGTCAACATTGAGAAGTATATTATGATATATTACATTATTAATTCAAGAAAGGACTAAATTGTAAAAGTGAGAAAAATTTTGTTGCCCAAGAATAAATACCCAAAATTTGAGGGTTAAAGTGCAAATATGAAAAAGTTGAAGGACCAATAGTGTAAATATATTAGGGGTGGAATAATCTAGAAACTAAGGAAAATGGATGAATTAGGACCAAATTGAATAGGTGAAGAATTATGAGGGACTAAATTGCAAATTTTCCAAATTAAGTGATGATTCAATGATGGAATTTTTAAAGATCATGAAGGGTGAAATGGTCAATTAGTAAGAGAGAGAATTCTAGAATGTAATGATTATGTTGATGATATTTTAAATTAATTAATTAGATAAATATTACTTTATTATACTTTAATAAGATATTTATTATTATTTTATTATTTTATTTAGTATATATATATATATATATGTGTGTGTGTGTGGAAAAAAAAAAGAGAGAGAAGAGAACACACCATCCATCTTTCCCATGCACCAACATGAGAAGAAGAGAGAAAGAAAGAAGTTTTGTTTTCTTCACAATTTGGTCCTTTTACTAAAAATCCATCATTTTCACTTAAAATTCAAAAGAATTTCCATAGCCATCAAGGGAGAAAGATGACAAGGAGACTATGGGGAGCAAGAATATCAAGTTAGATTCAAGAAATAGAAGCTAGAGGAGAGAGAAAATCATGTTAGAGATTGAAATCAATAAAACAAGGTAAGAACATTAAGTTTTCAATATACTTTTAAGTTTGATATTGTGAAAAAAAACATGCAAATGATGTTAATGTAGAGTTTTCTTATACAAGGTTTTATATTCTTGATATGTTAGTGAAGAAAAATAAGAGAAAGTGATGGGAAATATTGTAGAGAAAGGAAATAAAGGTGTTATAAACTTGGTAATTAATATTTTGCACTAAAACAGTCTTGGACAGCAATAATATAACTTTAGAAAATCACCAAAACTTGTATAAATCGAATTACAGGATGAATAAAATATGAAATTAAATCTTATTGAGTCTAGTTTATTACAGAAGAAACGGTGTACGTAATGGAATTGTAAATCGTGAGATATAATAGGTTTTGTGAGGAAAGGTCAGAATGATTTCAGGTTCCCCTGTTCTGACTTTGTAAAATCATAAAAAATTGGATAAAAATGATTAGAGGCTTAAATTTATATTTTTAAAATTTTTAATGAGTCTATTTTCAATAAAAACAAACGGAAACGTTATCCGAATCCCGTATGAGGAGATAATTAATTTTTAGTAAAGAAAGGTCGGAATTGTCAGACAGCAGAACAAGGGTGAATTTAAAGAATAAACTGTACTTATTGCATAAATCAAAAATTTTGAATATTTTATGGTAAGAAGGTATATGAGTCTAGTTTCAGGGAAAATTAGCGTATCTTAAATTGGAATTCTGTAGCTCAAGATATAAATAATTTAGTGATTATGTCGCAAATGGACAGCTTTGAATAAATTTATGAGTAAATAGTGAAATCATAGATAATGTTACTTGTAAGCATGTTATATAAATTAAGGATGTGGAATGGAGAGGAGGAGGAGGAAAATACATATGAATATTCAACTAGCATGGCTAATTTGCATGTTCTAAACTCAGGGACTAAATTGAATAAAAGTAAAATTTTATGGGTAATTTTGTAAAAATGTCAAGAAATGACCAAATTGCATGAAATGGATTATTTTATTATTTAAATTATAAAATTGAATGAAATTATTAATTTAGATCAAGCTCGGGTGAAAATATGTTTTAGGGATTAAATTGAAAAGTGTTAAAATTATGGAAAATTTTGATATTTTATAGAATTCATGGGCTATTATCAATACATATGAGAATAATTAGGCTTGAAACAAGGATTATATTACAAGAATTTTATTTTTCTGAACCTAAGGATGAAATTATCATTAATTAAAAGCTTAGGGGCAAAATGATAATTTGCCTAAAGCATTAATTAAATGTATCAGAATATGAAATGAATGAAAATGATGATCAGATTTATTTGTAAAGATCTGGATAACTCAAATACGAGACTTGAACATGGAAAAGAAAAGTCATCGGATTAGTGAAACTATAAACATGAATAAGCAACGAGGTAAGTTCATGTAACTTGAATTATATTCTTAAATGCTTGAAATGTATGTTATTGATGTGAATATAATTTGAATGTTCATTGTATGAAAATTGATGAAACATTGATATATTTGGTAAAAAGGGGAAGAAATCCCGGTTGAATGAAAGGAAAATTCGATGGATCTCTGAAAATGAATTGACGGTAAAATGGATCTAGCCCGGACGGGTGATCCTATCCTGATATAGCTCTCCCGAAGAATATGTGGAAAATGGATTTAGCCTGGACGGGTAATCCGAATTAGGGTCTGAATTTAGCCTGGACTGGTAATTCAGATCCTAGCTCATTAGAGTAATTGTCGTTGCAGGGGATTTAGCCTGGACTGGTAATCCCGACAATACTCTATGAGTTTATATTACAGGGGATTTAGCCTGGATTGGTAATCCCGCTGTAAAGATGAGGTTCGCGGGAGTGTGCTCTCTGAAATGGAAATGTGCGCACATGAACATGAATATGAATTGACGGACCCGGAATTGTACACTATAAGTGTACTACTGGAAAATCCATCGAAATTCCGAGAAATTCACGGGATAAATATAGAAAATGGCAAGTACTTGAAATCATGAAATTAAACTTGAAATACATAGAAATGATAAGTATTTGATATATTGAAATATGACATGGAAAATACATGTATGTGAAATTTGCCAGATAATTATGCATATTCAAGATTATGAATTACTACTAGAATAAATATATACTAAACTCATGAAAATGATAGTACATGAAATATTGTTATAATAAATTGAATAATTTATATTTATGAAGAAATAGAAAAAGAATGATATGTATCATGACATGTAAATATAGGACTATTTTTGATACGTTGATACAAGGAAAATTATGTATATTAGGACAAGTAATAAATTCAAGAGAGACATGTCAAGAAAATAAGTTTGTTAATATTAAAGTATGCCAACCAGTATAGGAAAATTTTAGGATTTTGCGAAAAATTCCTTATAATCCCGATTTAATCCCGGTTGGTTCCTAATGTATGTTTTGGGCTTTGAGGGCCCAATAGAGAGACGTTATGATTATTTTCAGAATATGAATAATAAATGACTCAGAATTATTCAAAAATATTCAGTAAACTCTGGTAATGCCTCGTACCCTATTTCGGCAACGGATATGGGTAGGGGGTATTACAGTTTTTAACCTCACCGAAGGTAAACGCATTGCACATCTGAACGAAGCCTCTCCATAAACCGTAAAATAAACATAAAAGATATCTTAATAAGTGTTGAATGTAGTAATAAAACATATCACATTCTTAAAAAGAGAACTTAAGTAGTAAAGAGAAAAAAAAAGGAACATGAAAGAGAGTAAAGATAAGGTACTGATGGTATTATGCAATTTTTTACTTGAATAGCTAAAATTAGCATAAAAAATCACAGAAATTTTAGCATTTTTGTTCTTGATACATGTACAGATGAGGTGAAATTTATTAATTTCCATTCACTGAAGCTGTCAATTTTGCAAGTTTGAGAAATCAGCAGCTTTGCAATGACTTTTTCGACGAGATCCAAGAATTTCTAGGTTGAGATGTCTTCATGGAGTTTGAAGATCTATCTCTTAGCTTCAAAACACAATTTGAATAACTCGATTTTGAATTTTAGAGCTCAAGTTATCACCATTTTAATAAAGATTACGCGAGCATAATTTCTGAATGTGATTATTACGGAAATTACGAGTTTTGAGCCTTTAATTCGAGTTTAAATCATATTGGGTTTGATTTTTGTGCTTAATTTTTATTATGTATGAGCCTAATATTGTATTTATTAGATTTTATTATTTTATTATTTATTCTGAATTTTGGATATTGTTTAAGTATTTTAAGTTGTTTAGGAGTTTTTGTTTTTTAGTCGAACAAGAAAGTTTAGTTTAAAACTACTTATTTAGATTAATTAGAGTTTCAGTATACTTTAGAATTTTATTTGGATGTACGTAGTTAGCCTATATAAAGGCTTCTTCTTTGCTCATTAGGGGAGACAATTGTTTTCATTAATGAATTATCACGACTCCTTGAAGAAACAAACTCCCAGAGTTGAAAACTTTATTAAAGAAACCAATCATCTCCCTTAATGAACATTGAATAAGCATTTATATAGGTTAGCGATGGGGTACGACCCTTTTTTGATAATTGAAATTGCATTACATTCATAAGAATATGCATAATGGTGAACATTGAGATGTTGTGACAATGAGATGAATTGAAAAATCAATATTCTGAAATTACAATTGTGAATTCTGTGATACTATTGATGGTTAATTTGAGAAATCGATTCTCTGATTTGCTATTTGATTGCGATTATACTATGTGTTATTATTTAATATGACTTACCGACTGTTTGCACCGATTCTCTTGTGAATGAGCTCACACTGAGCGTCATAGCTCACTCCCCCTTATTCTCCATCTTTACAGATAACCTACCAAGTTAGGACGCGGACATGGCATTCGGAGGGACTCGCCTTAGTTTTGTCTATTATACAATTTTAGATTTATTATTTGAAAATTTTCGCTATTCAAAAACTGTAATGTTTTATTTAAGCTATTGCATGGGACTTAAGTATTTTTTAGGGATTATTCAGCATGCATGACCTTTAACTTTGATTAGGTTATGAAATTTATGGAATTTAATTATCTATGCATGAAGTTCAGCTTCTATTAAAACTAAGATTAGGTATCAATTTATTCATTGCTAGATCATAAACTTTTAAGTATTCAATAAACCGTAAATTAATTAAGTTTTCAAAATTTAGTCACTATTATGTAGAAAAGTTAAGTTAAATCGGTTTTTGAAAAACCTATAAAATTTTTTCTGAAAATAAACTAAAATTTTCTACCAAAATAAACTAATGTTTTAAAATGATTGTTTTATAAACCCCGATCGCTTCTAGGCCATTTCAGTGACCAATGTAATCTCCCAAATTCAAGTCTAACGTCTAGTAGGGTTAGGGAGGTTACATCTGGTGGTATAGAGCCAGGTTTACAATAACTCAGACTGTGTAATTTGAATAAGTTTGCATGCATGCATGCATAAAAAAAGGGTATTTTGGGAAAATCATGCCACAAGTTTTGGAAATAGATTTTTTCTACAGGAAATTAAATCTGAGACTCTGATGTCAGTCTACTTCAGTCACTATCACTCTTGAAACTGTAAATAAACTGTGATTGTTAGACTGTAAATACTCAGGAAATAGCTAATAATTGAATCCTATTGTTTGGAACCTGTAGATACCTTTTAAATCCTAAATTTTCGAGAGATCATTATGAACACCTAAGGTAGACGAGGAAGGTGTAGGTCGCATAGGGCTGAAATCGTAGAGCCATCCACTATTCAAGGCGAGAACCTGATTCTTGAGGAGGAGTACGTTGAAAATTCTACTGCTAATGGTGGTGGAGGCTATGAGAACGACGACGATGTTGTGACACAAGCCAAATTGGAATGGGGATTCGTGGATCTATTGCGAAGAGACTCAGTTTGAATGAGACCGAAACATTTAAATGCATTGCTGGGACGAATCCTACCATAGCTGAATATTGGATAGAGTCAACGAAGAGGATTCCCGAGGATCTAGATTGTACTCTAGAACAAAAACTAAAGGGAACCATGTCCTTGTTAAGGAAAGAGGCCTATTGTTGGTGGCAGTCTATTGAAAGAGGTATGCAGGCTAAACGTATAACCTAAAAATATTTCCAAGAAGCTTTCCAAAAGAAATATGTGAGCACTAGGTATGTGGAAGCCTGCAAACTCGAACTTATTGAGTTAAAATAGGGAGATAAAACTGTGTCAAAATATGAGGCTAAATTTCTAAGGCTCAGCCACTATGCCTAAGGACTGGTCACCACGAAGCAGGATAAGTGCGTAAGGTTCGAATACTCATCCCATCAAACGAGTCAATGAGGGTAGATCGCAGTATGCGGTTGCTACAACTAATCCTAGGGATAATACTCCTAATTGTAAGTATTGTGAGAAATACTATTTGGGCGAGTGGAGGAAATCGGGGGTTTTATCTGCAAATGTTTTTATCACGCCCCAAAATATAGGGGGTTAGTTCTAATGGATAGACAAGAATTGAATTAAGGCTTAATGGTTAAGTGTTAGAGAGTCCTTCCTAGAGATCCAGGTTTGTGCTCATTTCCTCCTATTTTATTATTTTCAACAAACTAGGAAAAAGTCACACCTCGAAATAAATGTATATAGTTGAGAAATAAGATTAAGCAAGAAACAAGCTTCAGGCCTAATGGTTAAGAGTTATTTTTCCTCCATTGTGATCCCAGGTTCGAACCCCTCATTCCTATCTTATTTTGGGAATTCAGAAAGTCTCTCGAAAAGAAAAGAATTTGTACAATTAAGTGTCTAAATTAGGCAAGCAATGAGCTATGGGCTCAATGGCTAAAGCACTAGTATTCCATTAAGTGACCCAAGTTTGAGCCATTCTTGCCTCTTTTTATTTCGTAATTTCACCAAATACACCCCAAAACATATGTATAAGATTAAACGTAAAAAATAAATAAGGAATGAGTAGTAGGCTCAATGGTTATAGCGTTAGTTCTTCTTGAAGCTAAGGTTCGAGCCTCTTCCTCCCCCCCTTCATTTTAAATTCAAGTTCGACAAAAACTTGGGAAATTTGCATGTGACATCCCTAGGGATAAACCCTAGAAATTTAACCAATTCTCTTCTAATTAGAATTCATATCTTGCCCTTCCTCAAAACTCCAGTAGAGTTAGAGTTCCACCATATTTTTTTTTTCTAATTACATTTTCATACTCCATTTTCAAATCCTAATAGAATTTACTCTCCATCTTTCTATTTATTCTCTTTTTATTTTCTTTCTCTTTTCTTTACACCATATTTTTATCCTAATTGTAAATAATAATTATATTTTCCCCAATCAAATAATTTTCTATTCAATTGTTCTTTCTATCAGTTTTGTAATTATTGTCAATAGCATCCCTATTCTTACCAAGAATCAGTAAGTACATCTTGTTTCCAATGTTTAGATCCCGAATTTTCATAATATTACTATCTGAATCTAATCTTATGTTCGACTAGTCAATCTTTTATGGTTCTTACCAAATATTTTGTTAATCTTGTCAAATCTTGAAACCAACCATTAATTTGTGTGTAAATTTCGTTTGAATGATTGAATTTAGGTGAATCGAATCAGAATCGGGCGTGAGGAACATCGATCAGACCCCTAGTGAAAGGTGTTCTATCCCAAGTGAATCGATGGTGATTGTGTGTAGGATTAGGGCCACACGGTCTTCCACACAAGCGTATGGACCATACGGCCATCTTACGACCATGTGCCTTTATAAATCTTAGGCTAGTTCGTGAACCACACGGCCGCAACTCATCCATATGGGCTGCCACAAGGTCGTGCCTCTCCTGTAGGGTAATTTTAATGTTTACCACAAGACCATAGTCTGTTGCACAGCCTGGCCACACGGTCGTGTAACCCTACCGTATGGCCTATAGCTTCTCACACGGCTGTGTGTCCCCTGTTTTACATTTTTTCCTAGAAATTTGTAAAATATTCAATTTAGTCCTAAAATAGTCCCCAAACTATTTTTAGTGTTTTTTTTCATTCAAATGAGTCCTCGATAATATGAATAATTTGGAATTCATGATCTGATTAATTGAATTATTACTATATATGCATGATATAAAAATGTTACATGTCTACTATCACTATATTTCTGATAAACAATTGTTGTTACACTTACCATTGTATTATTGATTGCATGTTCAGTATGTCTACTATTTATTGTTGAACCGAATACATGTTAAGCATGTTTACTGTTACTGTTGAACTAAACTCATGTTAAGTAAATTCATTGCTACTGTTATGATCTATATAAGCATGATAATTGTTACTGTATCGACTTGTTATAAGCATGTTATTGCTACCGCATTGATCTGTTATAAGCATGTCATGTTGCATTGCATGGGGTGGGATGATATGAATGGAGGAAGTAGTCAGCAGTTTATCTGCACGACCAGTGGTTTATCCACAACGTACTAACAGCTTTTATCTACACTGATGGATGGTTCATCCACAATGAATTAGCAACTTTTATCTACACAAACGGATGGTTCATCCACCAATATATTTTATCATTAGCAGTTCATTTACAATGATTAGTAGTTCATCCACAACATGGTGTAAAAGTAGATGAGTTCTAACTCCTACTGTAGTGTGTAACGAAGTTGGGTAAGATCTTTTCTAATAAATTGAAATTACGTTGCATTCATAAGCATTTATACGACTATGAATGCTGAGATATTATATTGATGAGTTTATCTGAAATATCAATATTTTGAATTGCTATTCAACTGTGATTTATTCAATGAATGGTTTTTCTGTATGATTTGTCTACTATTTTCATTAATTTTCTTGTGATTGAACTTACACTGAGCTTCCTAAGCTCACTCCCTTTTTATTTTCATCTTTACAGATAATCCACTAAGTTAGGACGCGGACATGAAATCCAGAGGGTCTCAGCTTAGAGTCGTTTATTTTTTATATAAAAGTATTTTTTATTTATTATTTGAAATCTGATAAACCGTAAAAGTAAAATAATTTTATCCCACATTTAATATGCTTTTGGTTGATTTATCCCCTGTTTTATATAAAAAGGTGTTCTTAATCCTTTCTTTTCATGTTTTATACTCAGGAAAGCACCCGAGGATAAAAAGAACACAAAACGGGCCTAAAACGAAGTAAATGGGCCATTGAACGAAATCGACACGGCCTGGCCCAAAGCACGCACAGCCGTGCCTCAACGAACACCTAGAGCACGGCCTCAACCCCGTCCCACACGGCCGTGCCTCAAGAGAAATCTGAACACGGCCAGGTCTCGATTCACATAGGCGTGTGACATGGCCGTGCCTCTGACGCTGGAAAGAGTAATTTTAGTCGGAAAAGGATACTTAGGGAGAAAGAATCGCGTTCCAAGAGCCTATAAATAAGTCCCAAGTATCACCAGTTGGGGGGAGCGAAAGTGAGGCTAAGGAGCCAAGCCGAGAAGGTCAGAGTTAGGGAATAACACGAAGGATAGCCAGTTGATCCATCCCAAGAAGCCGGAATTATACTCAAGACGACGGAATTCTTCTTCGATTCCTTCAGGGGGTTTTAGGATTTTTCTTATGTTTTGTTTTATCTCTTCTCTTGCGATGGTTTGTTATTTCATTATGAACTAAACCCCTCAGATACCTGAAGGGGATGAAACCTAGATGGATTTTGTTATTTGATTTTTAAGTTATATGATGAATTACTTAGTTTGTTCTTAATTATGTTGCTTAATCCAAATCTAATGTGCCTAGGTGGAGGAGGAATAGACCCTGCCTAAGAGAAGATCTAACATCATTAAGCGGAGTTGATCGAACGCCTAGAGATAGGGTTACGAGATTTTGCCGGATTAGGGTGAAACTTAATATGTGGGTCCATTGATCGATTTACTGCTACCCTAGGGGGTTATTATAAGCGAACGAGAGTTCCACTAATTAACATAGGGTTAGACGTTATTCGCTTCGAGAGAAGGTTTAATATAGGTTAGGGAGTCTCACGGATCAAGCTAAGTAAAAGAGATTATATAATTTAGGGTTAGATAATAAGAGGAGTCTAGGTGGATTCTTCCTGAGGGTATCGTCAAAATCAACTGAGTTTTTCCTCAAAGTTATTTTCCAATTCGTCTTCTTATCTTTGTGTCCTTAGTTTAGCTGTCGACAATTTAGTTTAAAAGTAATCTTCACTCTAACTTTAAGACTAAATAACAAAAAGAAAGTGAGTATTAATACTTTTAGTTCCTTTGGGTTCGATACGGTCTTGCCTAGCTATACTACTGTTCGATAGGTGCACTTGCCTTAATATTGTTGTCAGAGTTAGTCTCCAGGTTTGATCAATCTTTTATAAATATTTAAAACTCTGATTTTACAGCGATCAAGTTTTTGGCGCCGTTGCCGGGGAACTAGAATTTTAAGAAAACTCTATTTTTATTACTTTAGTCCTAATTTTTATTTTTCACAATTTATTTTTTTCTTTTCATTGTTATTTTTGTTTACTGAAATTTTCTCTCTTCCAACAGGTACCTCTAGTTTATGACTAGAAGGAACCGAGGGGACCTTTGATATTCGACAACGAAATCGAAGCTACCGCTCGTAGGAATCATCGGGAAACCAGGCGAGCCCTAGATTATACGGAGAGAGAGGAAGAAGATAGATCCAATCCTACTGAAGGGATGGATGAAAACAACCCACCACCACACGATATGGGTGACAACAATGCTCCACGCACAATGTTCATTTATGCAAAACCACATTTAACAGGAGCAGAATCTAGTATTGTCAGGCCTGCTATATCTGCTAACAATTTTGAATTAAAGCCTAATATAATACAAATGATTCAACAGTTTGTTCAATTTGATGGTTTGTAGGAAGAAGATCCAAACACGCATATAGCTAACTTTTTAGAGTTCTGTGATACCTTCAAAATAAATGGCGTTTCTGATGATGCCATACGTTTTCGGTTATTCCCTTTTTCATTAAGAAACAAAGTTAAATAATGGTTAAACTCGTTACAACGAGGATCAATCACTACATGGGATCAAATGACCGAGAAGTTTTTGATGAAATATTTCTCACCAGCCAAAACGGCCAAATTACGGAATGATATCTCTTCTTTTGTGCAGATGGATGTAGAGATGCTCTACGACGCATGGGAGAGATTCAAAGATCTCTTGAGAAGGTACCCACACCATGGTCTACCCTTGTGGCTACAAGTCCAAACCTTTTATAACGGTGTAAACCCCTCAACGAGACAATTGATAGATTCAGCCGCCAGTGGAACATTGAACAACAAAACTCCAGAAGCAGCCTACGAGTTCATTGAGGAGATGCCATTAAACAATTATCAGTGGCAAGCTTCAAGGACCAAACCGACAAAATCGGCAGGAGTTTTCAACATCCTTGCCATGACCATGCTATCAACGCAGCTAGAGATAATGAATAAAAAGCTTGATAATTTGTGTTCATCATAGGTACATCCAGTCATGTAGTGCGATACCAGTGGAACTGTGGCGAATCCTGAGTACCCACCCTACCAATCAGGAGCAGAAGATGAACAAATGAACTATATAGGTAATAATTTTTGACCTAATAATAATCCTTATAGTAATACTTACAATCCAGGTTGGAGGAACCACCCAAATTTTTCATGGTGAGGACAAGGAAACCAAGGAAATCAAAGGCAACAACCTCCTCAGAACTTCCAAAATTAGTCCTATCCACAAGAGAAGACCCCAATACACTAGAAGGAATCGGCAACCACAGAACAACGTCTGCAAGATATCGAGAAAACTCTAAAAGATCAACAAGCATCATTTAAAAAAATTGCTGAATCATTTAGGGAACTACAATTGGAAAGCTCACCAAGATGATCTGTGAAACACGTGCAGAAAATTATCCTGCACGGTCAGAACAGGTAAAAGCAATCACACTAAGAAGTGGAAAGGAATTAGGAGAAATGAATAAACAAACCCTAAACGTAAATAAAACAAGTGATAAGGGAATTGAGGATGAAAATCCATTACGCAATGAGAGCAAACCACTGTCGTAACCATTTTTTTTCGGGTTTGAAAAATGGGAATCGACTTTTGGAAATATGGAGTCGCCACCGATCTTTTTTGTTTAGGTGTGATCGGATCACCTTTATTTTAATAAAACATCTCAGTTTACTAAAACGGTGTTTTTGGTCTACGAAAGTTTGAGAAAATAGGTTCGGGAGTCGGTTACGTGCGAGGAAGGACTAGCACCCTCGCAACGCCCAAAATCGGTACCAAATTGATTTATCAATGCTCCAATGTCGAAAAGTTTGGAATGATTTTGAAATTTTATTCCTTTTTTGATTAAACAACTTGATTGAATATCAGTTTTCCTTTATTTCGAAGGAAAAGAGTCTCACATCCAGCACGATCGGATACGACAATCTAAGTCCTCGAATTCAAGGCCGTCCAAACTCATTGACAAGATATCCGTTCATTTGGTCAAACGAAAAAAGAAACTGCACCCAGCACGATTGGGCACGACCTCTTCGAATTTCCAAACATACAAATATCGCCTTATTAGAAATAGAAACAAAATTCAAAAGGTATCCATTTATTTGGTCAAACAAAAAAAAAACATACCCAGCATGATTGAGCACAATTTCTTTGAATATCCCAAACATACGAATATTGCCTTTGCGAAACAAACGCAAAAGTATGGGGATGTGATTCGAAATTGATGATTTACGTGAAATGACAAAAAAAGGATAAACGTAATAAAGAATGCAATGACGAGAACAAAATTAAAAGATGATGTTAAAATAACAATAACAAAGAAATTTAAAATAAAACGATGTTAATAATAATAGAAACAATAGGGCGGAGAATATGTATAGTAATAATACCAATATTAATAACAATAATAATAATAATAGTAATAATAATAATAATAATAATAATGAAAATAGTAATAATAATAATAATAATAATAATAATAATAATAATAGTATAGTAATAATAATAAAACACTAATAATAATGATACAAAATATGTACAATATAATAATATGTAATAATAATAATAATAATATATAAAATATTACATTGATGATGATAATAAATAAATGAAAAAAATGTCAATAATAATGATAATAATAGTAATAGGAAATTTTAGCTAAGTTAGAAATAGTAATTATAATAAAAAGGACTAAATTCAATAAAAAAACAAAATATCGGGGTGAATTTAAAATAAAAGAAAGACGAGGGGACTTATTTACACGCGCGAAAGGACTGGGGGACCAAAGAGATAATAAAACCCTTTCGCCCAGACGCGCATCAGCAGAGAAGACCAGAATGCGAACCAAATAAATTATTGGGCCAAAATTAAAACAACAGAATCTAATTTAAAAAAACTAAAAATGCGGAAGGACCAAAGAGGAAATTATCCCAATTAACAAAAACGCGCGGATCCTCTGGTCGGGTAGGGTCGCGTGCGCGGGTTGGGGCCTAAACGGCGTCGTTTTGGCGCCTGAGTTCCCAACCCCAAAACGGCGCCGTTTTGATATATTATAAAACCACTTTTTTCTCCTTTTTTTTTTCATTTGTGCTGCTTCTAAAAAAAAACTAATCTTCCTTTCTCTTTTCCTCTGCTGGTCCGAGCGCAGGTGGGGAATTCCGGCGTGACGCCACTGCGGGCTCCGTCGCCGGCGCCGCCGTGCACGGCGGTCGGAGCCCCGAAAAGGTAATTTTATAGTTTTTTTTAGATTTTATAATATATGTATATATATATGTATACAAGTTTCGAAAAGAGAGGAACGAAAAAAAAACTTTGAATAATAGAAAAGAAAGAAAAATCACCTTTGGCCTCTGTTTTCGGTTTTTTGTAAATTTTCTAAAGATTAAACTATGCTTGTGTTGATGCTTGATCTTTGTTTTCCTATTGTATTTGAGAGCTTATTGTATAAACTTTGCTTTCTTATTGCTAAAAAAAAAGGTCCCTGTTACAATGCTTTGAGTTGGCTTTTATAGCCAACTTTTTTTTTACATTTTTGATTTGTCTTCTATTTTTTAATCTTTCAGGTGCTAGTGGAGACCAGTGGAATAGGTGGAGGAGGTAGTGGAGGAGTGGCGCTGGTGGCAGACAGTGGTCGTGGGGGGTTGCGGCGCAAAGGGCTAGGGTTTCAGAAACCCTAACTTTCTGAAAAAATTAATCTTTCGGGCCTTTTGCATTTGGGCCAGTTGTAAATTGGGTCTATTTTAATTATAATTGGACTGTAATTTTGGACATTTCTTAATTTGGTTTATTTCTGGCTGAATTTAGGTTGTAAATGGGCCCATGGGCAAAAATAGGTTATTACAACCACCAATCCCATATCCAGCAAAGTTAAAGAAAGAGCGAATTGATGTACAATACGGTAAGTTTCTTGAACTTTTTAAACAAATACATACCAACTTACCTTTTGTTGAAGCTATTTCGCAGATGCCAAAGTACGCAAAATTCTGAAACGAACTCCTGACAAATAAACGAAAACTTGAAGAGGTGTCAACGGTGGAACTTAATGAAGAGTGCTCAGCCATCCTCCAAAACAAGCTACCAACCAAGTTGAAAGACCCAGGAAGTTTTACTATCCCTTGTTTAATTGGTAGATTGAATGTTAAGAAAGCATTAGCTGATCTAGACGCTAGTATAAATTTAATGCCTTATAAAATGTTTAAACAACTAGATCTTGGGGAACCAAAACCCACTAGGATGAGTATTCAGCTAGCAGACAGATCTATTAAATATCCTAGAGGGATCATCGAAGATGTTTTGGTAAAAATTGATAAATTTATTTTCCCTGTTGATTTCGTTATATTAGACATGGATGAAGACATTAATGTTCCCTTGATTTTAGGGCGTCCTTTTTTAGCCACTGCTAGAGCTATTATTGATGTCGGAGATGGTAAACTCGCACTGAGGATATGAGATGAAGAAATTATTTTTCAAATGTATGATGCCATGCAATATTATAAAGAGCAAGATGATTCCTATTATTTTGTTGATACTGCTGATCATATCCTTCAAAATTCATTACAGGAAATCATACATGACGACACAATGGAACTGTGCCTAACTCAAGAAGAGGGGGAAGAAGATGAGGATGATGAGCTGATTATGACTACATCGTCATCCAACCAAATGAAAGAAGAAAGAATTAACAAAGATGACGAAATAAAACAGAAACCTTCCATCGAAGAGCCACCCAAATTGGAATTGAAGCAGTTACTAAGACATTTAGAGTACGCATTCCTCGGAGACAATTTTACATTACTAGTAATCATCTCTGCAGAATTAGAACCCAAGGAAAAAGAGGAGTTGATAAAGGTACTAAAAGAGCACAAAAAAGCCATAGCCTGGAAAATTTCTAACATCAAGGGAATAAGCCCCGCATTCTACACCCACAAAATTTTAATAGAGGAAGAATACAAGCCGTGTGTGCAACCCCAGAGACGGTTAAACCCCAACATGAAAGAAGTGGTCAAAGCTAAGGTTATTAAACTCCTAGATGCAGGAATAATTTATCCTATCTCTGACAGCACTTGGGTAAGTCCTGTGCAGGTAGTTCCAAAGAAAGGAGGAATGACGGTAGTGCCCAATGAAAAGAATGAGCTGATTCCCACAAGAACAGTCATAGGTTGGAGAGTCTGCATAGACTATAGAAAGTTAAATGATGCCACAAGAAAAGATCACTTCCCGCTACCCTTCATAGATCAAATGTTAGAAAGATTATTCGGGCATATGTACTACTGCTTTTTGGATGGACTCTCCTGTTACTTCCAAATCCCCATAGCTCCTGAAGATCAAGAAAAAATGACGTTCACATGCCCATACGGTACGTTTGCCTATCGTAGAATTCCTTTTGGATTATGTAATGCACCTGCTACTTTTCAGCGTTGTATGTTGGCAATCTTTGATGAACTCGTGGAAGACATCATGGAGGTATTTATGGATGATTTTTCGGTATTCGGTAATTCTTTCCATCTTTGCCTTAAAAATTTGAAACGGGTTCTAATGAGATGTGAGGAAAAAAACCTTGTTTTAAACTGGCAAAAATGTCACTTTATGGTAAGAGAAGGGATTGTGTTAGGGCATAAGATTTCTAGTAAAGGGATCGAGGTAGATAAAGCGAAAGTTGAAGCCATAGAAAAACTACCTCCCCCTAGCTCTGTTAAGGCTATCAGAAGCTTTATAGGACACGCAGGGTTCTATAGAAGATTTATTAAAGATTTTTCTAAAATAGCTAAGCCTCTAACAAAATTACTAGAAAAAGATACTCCTTTCGATTTCAATCATGAGTGTTTAGATGCATTCAATGTCCTTAAGGATAAATTAATAAATGCGCCAATTATAATTGCACCTGATTGGAACTTATCCTTTGAACTAATGTGTGATGCAAGTGATTTTGCAGTAGGTGCAGTTTTAGGACAAAGACGAGACAAGCATTTTCAGCCAATTTACTACGCTAGCAAGACACTAACACCCGCACAAGAAAACTACACCACCACTGAGAAAGAATTGCTAGCTGTAGTTTTTGCTTTTGATAAATTTACACAATATTTAATACTGTCCAAAGTTGTCATTTACACTGACCATTCAGCTCTTCGTTATCTTTTAACCAAATCTGATGCAAAACCCAGGCTCATACGATGGATTTTACTTTTGAAGGAATTCGACCTGGAAATACAAGATAAGAAGGGAGCTGAGAATCTTGCAGCGGATTATCTTTCTAGACTTGAAAATCCACACACCCAAGAGCTCGATGAAGATGGGATAAATGATTCGTTTCCTGAAGAACAACTCTTTTCTATAACACATTCTGAGGTACCATGGTTTGCAAATATTGCAAATTATTTAGCAGCTAACATCTTACCAAGAAAATTAACACACCACCAAAAGAAGCGATTCTTTGCTGATATGAAAAATTATTTTTGGGAAGACCCCTTTCTTTTCCGCATTTGTACAGATCAAGTAATTCGAAGATGTGTTACGAAGACAGAAGCAAACAAGATTTTGGTGCATTGCCATTCCAAACCATCAGGAGGACACTACAGTGGCATAAAGACAGCATACAAGATACTCGAATCAGGTTTTTATTGGCCCACTCTATTTAAAGATGCCAACAGGTATGTTACCTCGTGTGATTGATGTCAAAGAATAGGTAATATTTCTAAACGAGATGTAATGCCTCAAACATATATGTTATCATGTGAAATATATGACATATGGGGCATTGACTTTATGGGACCATTCCCTAATTCGTTTGGGAACAAGTACATCCTAGTGGTAGTTGATTATATGTCAAAATGGGTAGAAGCGGAAGCTTTACCTACCAATGATGCTAGGGTAGTAGTTAAGTTTCTTAAGAAAATCTTTTCACGATTCGGCACGCCGAGAGCAATCATTAGTGATAGAGGTACGCACTTCTGTAATACCCAATTTGAAAAAGTTCTAAAGAAATAAGGAGTACATCATAGAACGGCAACCCCATACCATCCTCAAACCAGTGGGAAAGCAGAGGTGGCAAACCGAGAACTTAAGCGCATTTTAGAAAAAACAGTTGAATCAAATAGAAAAGACTGGGCATTAAAAGTAGATGATGCGTTATGGGCTTATAGAACAACATTTAAAACACCTTTAGGGACATCCCCATACAAACTTGTATACGGGAAAAGCTGTCATTTACCGTTCGAATTAGAACACAAAGCTTTTTGGGCAACAAAATTTTTAAATACTGATCCCGAAATTGCAGGTAAGAGGAGAATGATGCAGATGAATGAGCTAGATGAGTGGAGAAGGGAAGCCTATGAGAACTCAAAATTATACAAAAAAGCAACAAAACGATGCCACGATGCTCGTCTCAAGAGATCAAGGCAATTCGAAGTAGGAGACTTAGTCCTACTGTACAACTCAAGGCTTAGACTATTCCCGGGAAAGTTGAAATCAAGATGGTCAGGACCATTCATGATCAAAACAATATTTCTGTATGGCACCATTGAGGTAACCCATCCCACTAAAGGCATATTCAAGGTAAATGGTCACCGACTTAAAATTTATAATGGCACAGATCTTGGAAGTATGCGAGAAGAGCTTAAGCTCCATGAGCCATCCTTTAGAACCGAAAACAGGGAGAGTCTAGCTTAAGAATATAAATGAGCGCTTCTCGGGAGGCAACCCGAGCACTAACCCACTAACATAGTTTTTATTTCTAACACCACGATAAAATAGTCTAACAAGAAAATGCAGGATTTTAAACACGGCCTTGAACACGGGCGTGTCCATGGCCGTGTGCCCAACAGGGGGTGAACTACGGGCGTACCAAGAGCCATGCCCAAACAGAGCAAAATTTATATAGACAACACAGGCTGTGACACTAGAACACGTCCGTGCCTCCAAACCGTGCGAAGCTACTGACTTATCGAACACGGGTAAGACACGCCCGTGGCTCCAAACCGTGCGAAGATACTGACTTCGCCAACACGGGGAAGACACACCCGTGTGACCTTACCGTGCCAACAGATGACCTTATCAAGCACGGGCGTGCCAAAGATACACACGGGCGTGCTACTGAACCTGAACGCACCCAAACCTGCAAAACGCGAAAAACATGGGCGATTTCAAAAGAACACGGCCGTGCCACCAACCCGTGCCCCCTCCCCTATAAATAAACCCAACCGTCATCTCCCCCAAACACAAACCCTAAATCCAAATTTAAAATTCCTCCTCTCCCAAATCCGGCCAAGCACTCATCAACCTTCCATTAAGTCGCCTCTCCTTGTCGTTTTTCCTCCACAAGCAAGCCAAAACCTCTCAACAGGCCACACCAACACCCGTGCTACTCAATCACTCGCCCACGCCCCAACCGTGTTCACGCGACAGACCACCAAGACACCGCCTTGCTCCGCCTGTGCTGACCATTTCCCCACCCCTGGTTCCATTTTCTTCAATCTTTGATGGCATTTATGTTTTTAGACTTTGTTAGATTTAGAAGAACATGATTTATTTTTGTTTTAAGTCTCCTTAATCTCTGATTCCAAACTTATTTTTTATTGAAAAGCATGATTTATTCTTGATTACAAGTTTATTTTTGTTTAGAACTTGCCTGATTTTTTGTTAGTAGACATGCTCACAACATTCATCATTAAAATACTTGTGGTTGCTGATTGATACTGCTTTTAGACATAAAAACTACTACTTCTCTTGATAACGAATGCAATTGAGACATTGGTCATAGCTCTTGTTATATTTCTTGATGATTCTTGCAGGTACCATGTCGTCACAAACCAAGCGAGCAATCCCAAGCAAAAAGAGAAAGGGGCCCGGATCATCATCTGCAAGTGCCTCCACAAAAAATAGACACCCATTTCTCCGGTTCCGCCAACCAACTCAAGAAGAAAAGTACAACGCAATTCGGGGAAGACCCATAGGCACCGGTCAACGCATCGACTGGAATGCAGTGCAACAAGTTGGGCTCGAAACTGACATTAACGCACTTCTATCAACCGAACCATGGGAGAACTTCTTCCGAATCAACGAACCCACATATTTGGAACTGACGTTAAAGTTCTGCACCACATTCATCCTGCAAGCAGTGACAAACCAGTTCGACGACCCAAGTGCCATCCAATTCTGTCTAGGAGGCTCGATGCACCGATTAAGTGTACCACAATTCGGCATGGCTCTTGGACTTTACACGCCGAAATTTATACAAGAAAACCCCCTTTCCGATTTAAACAGAGAACTTCATCGCACTCTGCTAGAATGTTGGGAAAGCCTACGCCCCACTACATGGCAATACGACCCCAGCCGCTCTAAAGCGACGGCACTTCCCCCAGTACTAAGGTATTTACACGCCATTCTCGTGCACACCATCACAGGCCGCAGAGAGAGCATAGGCGTCGTAAACAAGCACGATGTCTATTTCTTATCATGCATGTCTGAAGGACATGTTTTCAATCTGGCATACTTTATGGCGTGCGCAATTCAACATCAGACAGAGCAACATTAGAAGGGAATCTTGTCAATGGGGCCCTACATTACAAGGCTAGCTCGGCACTTCAACCTCCTCAACACCGACGAGCAAATCACCTCCCTAACACTAATGGGCAACATGGTTCCTCAAGGCATCCAAACCATGCTACATATGAGGATGTTAACACAACGACGAGGGACCAATCCTCCCCAGTACAACCTAAAGAAACCAAGCAACGAGGAGGACGACGAGGACATTCCTGATGATGTCCAACCACCATCACAGGAGGCAACGCATCCAAGCCAACATCCATACCGAGCAACAACATTAGCAGACATATCTGCTCGACTTGATCAGTTCGAGACACATGTCGCTAGACGTTTTGACGGGTTGGAGGCGACGCTCCAACAGATCTGCCAACACCTCAACATTTCATCAGCAGCACCACCACCAGATCCAACCATAGATGAGGACCTCTGAGTCCATTTAAATTGTTTTCTTTAATTTTTAAAACTTTACTTTATGTTATGTTGTTTCAATTTGAAATTTTTATTATTATTACAAACTCTTATCACTCGCTATTCAACCAATTAAGCACCCCTAACAACATACTTCTTTCATCAAAAAGATCATTAACAAGTGACTTTGCAGAATAAAACATTCAATTCCACCTGCACAAAAGCACAAATAGGCGAAATGCAAAAAGTCACCTGATGCCACACACTGTCCACATCCTCAAGGATCTCGTCAGAAAACTCAGGGAGTATTCTATCCCCTCTCTTTTGATTTTGAATATTAATTGTCATCATCTATCTTCGTACATTGAGGACAATGTACATCTTAAGTGTGGGGGGGGTAAAAAGACCTAACCATTTTCAAATCCCTGAGGCTAAAAATGGAATAAAATTGCCAAACTTTTTTTTCATTATTCTCAAATCCCTGATTTAGTCTTGTTTTTATGCAAAATTGTCATATTACTAATTAAGATGGAATTTCTAATGATGTGTGATAATTATTGACATGTTTTCAAATAAGTCATAGTTAATTATACATTGATTTTTAATTCAAAGAATACTAGAGAATCAAGCATGATAAGTCTGTTTCTCATGAATTAGAAATTTTTGCTAGGTTGTTTACCTAAATTTAACTGCTAGCTTGAAATTTAAAATTTATAAGGATGATGTCAAAACACCCATAATTTTTGTGAGTATTTGAACCTTATAGAGCATACATTCTTTTTCATGCTCGTTTTTTGATTATGAGTGTGTCAACTATGAACTGTTATTTTAGAACTTGCGTCGATTATACATGTCAAGACCACAGTTATGATTTGATATACCGAGATGATAAAGGCACCTAGGTTTTAACCCACTAATCCCACTAAAAAGCCTACATTTATAATTAACCCCTAGTGAACCCCGTTGAGCCTAACAACCCTTTTTATTGACTCACCTACTAATTTTAACCAAAAACCCTTTGTATTTGTTATCACCAATTCTTTTAACTTCCTTTTTGTCGAGATTTGATGTTAAACAAGTTTCCTAACTATGTTTTATATTTCAGTTGTATCAATTCTTTATTACAATTATATTAGTTTGTTCTTAAAAAAAATCATTATTAGGCCTATGATTAAGGCAGCTTGCATGTTCAAGTTCAAATCCTCAAAGAAAAGCTCGTTTTATTAGTATGTAAGATTAAGTGCATTTTTTCTAGTTAGGTAACTTCTCAAGTCAATCTCGATTCTAACCTTCTAATTCAGCCTTTATCCATACCTTTAACCCTAGCCCCGTTACAACCCTGTTAAAGACCTTTTGATCTATTTGTCATCTCATTTTACAGTGGTGGAGATTTGATTTTCAGGCAAGCCTATGGGATTAACTTTTCAAGTTCGACTTACGAGCGATCTTTTTCTAAACCTTAAACACTTTAGAGTGATTTGAGTGAATCCTAAGTGAGGATATCAATCCTTGTCAATTTTGAATTAGATAGGTAGTTATTTAAAAGAGGGAAGACACCTATGTTTTTAAGGTACAAGATTATGACTTATCTCATTTGAATCTTTAGGACGCTTTGAATCAAATCATCCATGTATGAATTTTCTATGAATTAGGATAAGACATTGTTGATAAGAATTGCAGATCATGGAAAGTTCGTTTTAATTGTAAGTTGAGAATTTTGCTTGAGGACAAGCAAAAGCTTAAGTGTGGGGGTATTTGATAAACCGTAAAAGTAACATAATTTTATCCCACATTTAATATGCTTTTTGATGATTTATCCCATGTTTTATATAAAAAGGTACTCTTAATCCTTTCTTTTCATGTTTTATACTCAGGAAAGCACTCGAGGATAAAAAGAACACAAAACGGGCCTAAAACGAAGTAAATGGGCCTCAACGAACACCTAGAGCACGGCCTCAATCTCATCCCACACAGTCGTGCCTCAAGAGAAATCCAAACACGGTCAGGTCCCGATTCACACGGGCGTGTGACATGGCCGTGCCTCTGACGCTGGAAAGAGCAATTTTAGTCGGAAAAGGATACTTATGGAGAAAGAATCGCGTTCCAAGAGCCTATAAATAAGTCCCAAGTATCACCAGTTGGGGGGAGTGAAAGCGAGGCCAAGGAGCCAAGCCGAGAAGGTCAGAGTTAGGGAATAACACAAAGGATAGCCAGTTGATCCATCCCAAGAAGCCGAAATTATACTCAAGACGGCGGAATTCTCCTTCGATTCCTTCAGGGGGTTTTAGGATTTTTCTTATGTTTTGTTTTATCTTTTCTCTTGCGATGGTTTGTTATTTCATTATGAACTAAACCCCTCAGATACCTGAAGGGGATGAAACTTAGATGGATTTTGTTATTTGATTTTTAAGTTATATGATGAATTACTTAGTTTGTTCTTAATTATATTGCTTAATCCAAATCTAATGTGCCTAAGTGGAGGAGGAATAGACCCTGCCTAAGAGAAAATCTAGCATAATTAAGCAGAGTTGATCGAACGCCTAGAGATAGGGTTACGAGATTTTGCCGGATTAGGGTGAAACCTAATATGGGAGTCCATTGATCGATTTACTGCTATCCTAGGGGGTTATTATAAGCGAACGAGAGTTCCACTAATTAACCTAGGGTTAGACGTTATTCGCTTCGAGAGAAGGTTTAATATAGGTTAGGGAGTCTCACGGATCAAGCTAAGTAAAAGAGATTATATAATTTAGGGTTAGATAATAAGAGGAGTCTAGGTGGATTCTTCCTGAGGGTATCGTCAAAATCAATTGAGTTTTTCCTCAAAGTTATTTTCCAATTCGTCTTCTTGTCTTTGTATCCTTAGTTTAGCTGTTGACAATTTAGTTTAAAAGTAATCTTCACTCTAACTTTAAGACTAAATAACAAAAAGAAAGTGAGTATTAATACTTTTAGTTCCTTTGGATTCGATACCGGTCTTGCCTAGCTATACTACTGTTTGATAGGTACACTTGCCTTAATATCGTTGTCAGAGTTAGTCTCCAGGTTTGATCATTTTTTTATAAATATTTAAAACTCTGATTTTACAGCGATCAAAATCGCAATTATTCAGAGACTGTATTGTTTTATTCTGTGCCATGGGACTTAGGTTTTTGGGTTTATTTAATATGTATGGTATTTAATTTGAATTTAAGATGATGAAACATGGATTTAGAATTAATTTTGCGTAAAATCATTTTGATTATACTTAATTAAAACTAAGTTGGATACCACTTTTCTGCTGCTATGTTATAAATAAATTTTGAGTAATAAACAAATTGGAAATTTAACTAAATTTTCAAAAGTAACCACTATCACAAGGAAAATGTCTTACTTAATCGGTTCTTTGTTAACTCGTGAGATTTTTTGAAAATGGGTTAAGTTTCTTCTAAGATAAAAAAATGTTTTAAAATGTCTATTTTAAAAACTCTGATAGCTTACTGTGTAACACCCCTTACCCGTATACTACACCGAAACCGGGTACGAGGCATTACCAGACTTAACAATACATTCTATCAGATCCCGAGTCACAAAATTTCACTTATAATTTAAACTTTAACAAACACATGCATACACAAGCATTATAACTCCATGACTAATATGAGCCACAACTCGTGGCTAAATACAAAATAATCCTTATTATCGTTATGAAGCAATACATTTGATCAAATTAATTAACAAATATACAAAATGACTTAGTCAAGCCCCTATACATGCCATAACTTAAGTCATTTATAAATAAAGATACCCATAGATAGCTTGATAGTGTGAAGCGATCTCCGATGACCTTCAACCCGAGCTTGTTAAATAGGACTCTGAAACATGGGAAAGAAAAGGGGGTAAGCTTATAAAGCTTAGTAAGTTCACATGTAAAAATAATAAGCATTAGCAATGAATTTAGCTTACTACTAAGCTGTCATAACTTGCATAAATAATGCTAAGCTCTTACTTTCTCAACTTACTCATTTGTAGCCTTACCAAAGCCTCAACAAGACAAATCCTCACAACAAGTTCTCAAATTGATACAATCATTAAATCACATGCTTATACCTTATTACTCATGTTCACGTTAATCTGTCTACTTGAATCACTGTCACTAAATTATTTATTTCTTGAGATACAGAGCTCTGAATTACAAACCGCTAATTTTCCCTGAAACTAGACTCACATATCTTCATACCATAAAATTTCTATAATTTTTGGCCTTTCCAATTAGTACAGTTTATTCATTAAAATTTCCCCTATTTTACTGTTTGACTATTCTGACCTCTCTTCACTACGAATCAATTATCTCCTCGTACAGAATTTAGATGGCCTTATTGTTTCGTTTATTTGAAACTAGACTCATTCAGGATTTCAAGAATATAAATTATATCCCATAATTATTTGTGTAAAGTTTTTAATGATTTTTCTAAGTTAGAACAGGGATCACATAATCTTTCTGAACTAGTCTTACAAAACTTTAAATATCTCAAAATATAAAAATACTTTGTTTGCTCTATTTCTTTTATATGTAAACAGACTCATTCAGCTTTAATTTCATATCTTATTCAACCTCTAATACGATTTCCATCATTTTTGGTGATTTTTCAAAGTCACACAACTGCTGCTGTTCAAAACTATTTTATTGCTAAATTTACTCTTTCATAATTTCACTTATTAGATCTCATCTTACTGAAGGTTCGATCAAATATCGAGTACATTGTTCATAAAGTTTCACACTTATACCTACATTTATTCATCACATAATCATATATATTTAATTACACTTAGTCGTTACACAATCACATGTATTTTCACTTAGTAAATTTCCCGTTGAACTCATCGGTAACCTTACCAAAGGCTCAGAATACAAAAGGCACCTTACTTAATAGCTTGCTTACATACCTGCAACATCTCACTTAACACATGAGTACTCTTTCATAACATAAGCATATTGCCAATCATGTCATAAAGTGTCACAAGCATAACTGAAAACTCATCACTTACTTAATACTTGATAATCTCAATTACTTACAATCTCAATATTAAATAAGCCTTAAATGCATACTTGTACTCTTTCTTCATGTTCTCACCTTGTCATTTCTTTGACTTATTCTTTGGATTACTCGGGAACCTTTTCCTTTTTGAACTTACCATTGCCATGTCTTGACATGGTCTTACGTGGTATCCTTGCCTTATGAACTCACCAATGCCATGCCTTGGCATGGTCTTACATGGGATCTTTGCCTTATAGTAACTCATCAATGCCATGTCTTGACATGGTCTTACATGATTTCCTTGCCTTATAGAACTTATCAATGCCATGTCTTGGCATGGTCTTACATGATATCCTTATCTTACCAATTGCCATGTTCCAAACATGGTCTTACATGGTATCCTTGTCTTAGTACCAATGCCACATCTTGATGTGGTCTTACATGGAGTCCTTAATCAATGCCGATGCCATGTCTTGACATGGTCTTACAGGGGATCCTTGCCTTACCAATGCCATGTCTTGACATGGTCTTACATGGTATCCTTAACCGTCAATTCCTCCTTAAATGCCATGTTATGAACATGGACTTTTCAGTCAATTCTTCCTTAATTGCCATGGTATACCCATGGACTTTGAGATATCAATGCCTTGTCAAGTCATAGCTGAAACATACTTGCTCAAATTCTCAAGGTTAGTCGCACAACTCAATAATAACAATACTAATAACAATAATTGCATAATAATAAAATGCTACTCAACTTACAAACTTACATTCTCAATATCATCATATCATCAACTGAACTTATTCTCATCAAACTATGTTAGTCAATACTTTCTTGTTATCATACAAAGTCATAATACAAAATATGGTCTTACATATAAATTATATAAGTTCTCTTTCCAATATCGAATTGTTATCGAACATTAATCATTAGATCTGAAACTCAATACTAAAGTATTTATGGCCAAAATATCAATTTATCATTGAAATATGCATAATTAAATGCTTATTAAACATATGAACTTACCTCGATACCAAAACGGTCATTTTACCAACTTTATCGATATTCAATTTTCCTCCCGTTCTTGGTCCAAATCTCGTTTTTCGGGGTCTAAGACATCACATTTCACTTATTTAATTAATTTACTACTCAAAACAGTCCCTAACTCAAACTTTGGCAAAATTACAATTTTGCCCCTAAACTTTTGCATAATGATTTTGCCCCTAGGCTTGAAAATTAAACTTCATCCCCTTATTCTTATGTTTTATAACATGCTAATCATTTTTCCCTTCTATGGAAACATCAAATTCTTGCTCTAACATGCACTTATGTATATTAGGTATTTTTGCCGATTATGTCGTTTTACTCGTTTTCACTTAAAATCACTTAGTAAAAGTTGTTTAACATAATTCTAAGCTTCATATTCTGCCATAAAACATCAAAATAAACATATTTCACATATGGGTATTTTTCTAAATATGAACCCTAGGTTAAATTATTGCTAGAATAAGCTAAATCAAGTTACCGAGACTCTAAAAACGTAAAGAACATGAAAAACGGGGCTAGAATGGACTTACAATGAAGCTTGGAAAGCTTGAAAACCCTATCCATGGCTTCCCACATGTTAAATTCGACCTAAGCTTGAAGATGGACAAATTTGACATTTAAATTTTGTTTTAAATTCATTTAATTCACTAAATTACCAAAATGCCCCTTAAAAAAATCTTTTGAAACATACCCATCCATATCCATTTTTGTCCATCAACTTAACCAATGGTCTAATTATCATTTAAGGACCTCCAATTTAAAATTTCATAACAATTGGACACCTCTAACATGTAGAACTCAACTTTTGCACTTTTTACAATTTAGTTCTTTTGACTAAATTGTGTGCCCAAACGTCAAAATTTTCGAATGAGATTTTCACGGAATCATTCAGTGAAATTGTAGACCATAAAAATACAAATAAAATAAATTTCTCAACATCGGATTTGTGGTCCTGAAACCACTGTTCCGACTAAGCCCAAAATTGGGCTGTTACATACTGGTTCATTTCAATGGCCAATGTAATCTTCCGAATTCGGGCCTAATGTCTAGGTTGGGTTGGAGAGGTTGTAGTTTTATCTAAAAAATACTAGTAGGTTACCTATAATTTTTACAATAAAGTGGTAGTTTATCTGCAAATCAGAGGTGGTTTATCCACAACCCGGTGTGTATGGATGAATGAGTTATGGGGAACTCATAGTGTAGTGTGTAGCGGAGTTGGGTAGGACCTTTCTGATAAATTGAAATTGCATTACCATTCATAAGCATGCGCATACAAAACTATGAATTCTGAAATATTATAGTGAAGTGTTGATCTGGAAAACCGATACTGTGATTTGCTATACGATTGCGATTCTTCCAAGAATTGTTTTTCGTATCTTTGTCTACTGTTTTGCATCAATTTTCTTGTGATTGGACTCACACTGAGCTTCTTAAACTCATCCCCTTTAATTTTCATCTTCATAGATAACCCACCAAGTAAGGATATGGACATAGTATCCAGAGGGCTCGACTCAAATAGTTTTTTTTATTTAAAAAGTATGTAGACTTTATATTATAGTTTATGTTATCTGAAACTGTAATGATTTATTTGAACTGTGGCATGAGACTGAAATTTTGGGAATTATTTGGCATGCATAACATTCAATTTGATTTTAGGATATTAAAACCTGGATTTTGAATTAATTATGCATAAAATTATGGGTTTCCTTCATTAAAACTATTTTGGAGTTTCACTTTTCCGCTACAATTTTAAATGAGATTTTTGAAAATTAAATAATTTTGAAAATCAATTTTTGCTAAGTAAACTTTAAGGCCCATAATTTTTGGAGAGTTATATCTTTTAGAGAAAAGAAGATAGAACGTTAGGTTTTCTTAAAAAATAAAGAAAATGTTTTAAACAATTGTTTTATAAAGCCCATTAGTTCTACTGGGCCATTTCGATGACCAATGTGATCTTCCAAATCCAGTCGTAACGTTTAGGTCAGGTTTGGGGGGTTACAGTTTATATGCAACATAAACTAAATATCAAAATTAAAATGAATAACAACTATTCCCAAAAAGTTTAGATCTCGAGGAGTTGCCATCACATTGAACTATTCGTGCATGTCATCAAATTCATTCATCAGATTTCTTTTCATGTTTTTAGATTTTTAATTCACAAACCTTTTTCCTTTTTCTTCATTTTCCTTTTTCTACTCAGGGCACACAAAGATTTGAATCTTAACCTGGTGCGAGTTTGGTTTCACTCCATTACTTTTTATTTCATTAATATTCAATGCATGTTTAATTTCCATTTAGAAATTTATTTTTATATTTAATAAATGCATTCCATATATTTGAATGATAATGATAATTGTATTAAATATTAATAGATAAAAAAAAGTACTAAAATGAATCTTAACCCAATGAACGGACTTTTTCCCTTTAAATACTGCCATTTTGACAACTTATAAATAGATACATTCTTTCTTACTCCAACTTCTCCTTATAATAAACCAAAAAATGAAGAAAAAGTCGACCTAGACCGTCATATTGGTCAACGTCTTTGCTTGGTGGGTAGTGAACCTAAAACACCTAGGGGTGCAAATGAACAGAATGTTTAATGAACTGCCCATGAACCATTTGTATAACGTTCGTTTATGTTTTTTTATTAAGCTAAATAAACAAATATGAACAAAATTTTTATTTTTGTTTAACAAATGAATGAACACGAACAGAGGTGTGTTCAGTTCGTTTATGTAACGCCCCAAAATTCTTATTCTTATTTCTGTTAAAAAGTGAAACAATTGTGTATCTGCTTCAGTGGTTAAGTGTTCTCGGTGTGAGTGGGAGGTCCCAAGTTCAAGTCTTAGCTTAGGAAAATTTTGGTATTTTTCTAATGTAAGCCTTACACTTGCTTAGTGGGCTTATATTTAATTATTTGTAAAACCATATTAGAATAGGCCTGCTGGTCTAGTGGTTAAGTTGAGTATTAGTTTGCTGAAGGTCTAGTGTTCGAATCCTTGCGAGAGCTTGGGAGTTTATTTTTACTCATTTTACATAAAGAGTTTCGGTTAAACAGGAATTCTGAGTAGTGGAGATAATTAAAGGATTTGGGGGGAAGTTATCATATTTTTATTTTGTTTTTCCCAAAATTTTGGTTCTTCCCCTTTTCCTCTCAAAATTCTGACGTTCATGCTCTTCTCCCTCTTTTTCGCTTTCTTCTGTTGTTGTCAATACTTTTGTTCTACTCTAGTATTTCAGTTTTTCAGTTGCTTGTGTTCGGTAACTAAGCATAGATTATTCTGCGAATAGAGGTTTCCTTTTTATTCGTTCTTGAATTTTTTATTCTTTTCGGTTGGAATCTTATTCGCTGTTTTGGTAGTAGCAAACCAGGGTGTAAGGGGCTCTCCTTGTGCGGAAAGGTGATCAAATCGTTTAAGGGTGTTGGGGTAAGTGTTGAAGGTGGATTGATGTCGTTATCGGTTTTGTAATTTCGATTCAAACGTGTAATAGTTCTAATTCTGAGTGTTGATATACTGATTTTTAGGGCTTGGAGTGTTCTTAGTTGCAGTAGCATCGAAATCGTACCAGGTGTGTACCCGAAAACGCAGAAAATAGGGTTTTGGTGAAAGTCAAAAACCCCACTATCGACGCCACATGGGCGTGTGGTCTCCCGTGTGGTAGCCGTGTTCTCTAACACGAGCGTGTGATCGATGAGCGAGGCCGTACACCCAAGACACGGCTGTGTAATGGCCAGGTAGGTCGTGTGCGACACATGGGCTAGACTGATTTAGGCTGTGTGGGCCCACACGGGTAGTCCACACGAGCGTGTGGAAATTTGGGTCAGGTCGTGTGATCTACACGGGCCAAGGCCAATCTGGGCGTGTGGGCCCACATAGATAGGTCACATGAGTGTGTGAGCCTATTTAATTGAAATGTGTTCTAAGGTTGCACGAGTCGCTCAAGTCGACTATGAACCTACTGTTGGGTCGGTAAGCACTACTTAGACCCTTAAATGCGTGTTCTGCACGTATGATGATTATATGAATGAATACTGAACTGTATGTATAACTAATATTCATGTATTAGCATGTCATAGACTGTATATTGCATTGCATTGGGTTAGGATGTTGATATTTGGAGGAAGTGTACTAAAAGGCTCTTAAGCCTATTATCTGGCTGCTCAGTCGTAAGTTACTGATTATGTGCCGCATTCAGTACTACTTGGAATGTAGGGATGGATGGGTGTTTTAAACCCCACATGGATTGTAGGGATGGACGGAGATGGTGTGTAGGGGCTGGTTGGGTAGGATTCTGATAAACCATAATTTATACATATTTTGACCCCATGCTTGGCTTATTTTTGGATGAATTTTCATTAGATTTGATGAATTCAATGCTCTTAATCCTTTAATTTCATATTTTACACTCAAAAGAGCTTAAGGAGTCGAAAAGAATGAGAAAACGTGCTGAAAAGGGACAAAATGGGCCTACCTTAGAAATCAACACGGCCTGGACTATCGAACACGAGCAGATCACACGGCCGTGTGTTACAAGCAGAATCAAACACGGCCTGGACTATCGAACACGGGCAGACCACACGGCCGTGTGTTACGAGCAGAATAGAACACGACCTAAGATATCGCACACGGGCGTGTCCCTGCCGAACCCAAGTCTAATTCTATTTGGAAAAGACTACTTGTGGGCCAAGAAAGGTGCTCCAAAGCCTCTATAAACACCCTAGGGAGAGGACCTAAAGGACACACGGGATAGAAAGCAGAAAATACTCGAAGACAGCCATTGAGAGCAACTTGGAAGAAGGATCCCCATCAAGACTGAAGATCTCCTATCAATTTCTCTTGAAGTTTTTGGGTTTTCTTATGTTTTGTAGTTTTCCTTATTTTAAGATGTTTTCCTCTATCGGTATGAACTAAATCTCTTAAATGCCTGAGGGGATGAAACCTAAGATGAAACTTATCACTATTTGTTTTATAAGCTAAATAATTGTTCTTATTCTTGCTTTCACAATTCAGATTATTGATTCAAGTCGATTGTGCTTATTCAGGGGAGCAAAAGTCCCTGTTTAAGAGTAGATCAACACAATTAAGCGGAGTTGATTGCAACCCTAGAAATAGGGCGACATAAATCGGTCGGATTAGAGTCAAATCTAATAAGGGAATCCATAGATCGAGTTAATGCGACAATAAGGGTTTTAATTAGAAAGATATTTCAATTAATCAACCTAGAGTCTGTTGTTTTTAGTCTCGAAAGAGATATTAACATAATTTAGGAATTTCAACGGATTAAGTCAAGTGCATAAATCGTATGAATCAGAAGTAATAAGTGAAGTCTAGGTGGAGTCTTCCTTGGGTATTGCCTCTTTCATAAAGTTGTCAAAAGTATTTTCCCGATTCATTCTCTGTCGTGCTTTTAATTAATTTTAGTTTAAAAGAAATCACTCCAATTCTTAGGCTATATAATAGGAAGATAGTAATTACTAGTACTCTTGGTCCTTGTGGATACGATATTCCGGTCTTACCATAACTATACTATTAAACAATAGGTGCGCTTGCCTTTATTGTGATCATAGTTAGTTAGAGACATATCAAATTTTTGGCGCCATTGCCAGGGACTAAGATATTAGGAACACTAAATTTTTATTACTTTAGCCATTTTTATTTTATTGTAATTTATTTTTATTTTAATATACTAACTTTTCTTTTTTTTACTCCTAACAGGTAATTTTAGTTTATGGCTAGAAGGAACCCGTCAGGACCATTACTTTTTGACAGTGAGATAGAAAGCACCGCTCGCAGAAACCGAAGAGAGATAAGGCGAAGTCTACAATACATAGAGGAAGACTAAGAGGACGATACTAATACTACCGAGGATATGGCTGATAATAATCTACTCCCTCCTGTGGTTGCCGCAAATCCGGTGAATCAAAATCTTGCTCCTCGTACTATGTACGATTATGCTAAGCCCAATTTAACTGAGGCTGAATCAAGTATTGTTAGACCTACTATTGCTGCAAATAATTTTGAACTGAAACCTAACACTATTCAAATGATTCAATTGTTTGTTCAGTTTGATGGTTTGGAGGATGAGGACCCAAATACTCATTTGGCAAACTTCTTAGAATTCTGCAACACTTTTAAAATTAATGGCATTTCTGATGATGCCATTCACCTTCGGTTGTTTCCTTTTTCCTTGAGAAATAAAGCTAAACAGTGGTTGAACTCATTACCACGAGGTTCTATCACTACTTGGGAACAGATGACCGAAAAGTTTTTGTTAAAATATTTTCTACCGGCTAAAATGGCAAAGTTGAGGAATGATATCTCTTCTTTTGTGCAGATGGATTTAGAAACGCTTTACGATACATGGGAGAGGTACAAGGACTTGTTGAGAAGGTGCCATCACCATGGGTTACCTCTATGGTTACAGGGTTCAAACATTTTATAACGGTTTGAACCCCTCAACTAGGCAACTAATAGATGCGGCCGCCGGCGGTACTCTAAACAACAAAACCCTTGAAGCGGCTTATGATTTTATAGAAGAGATGTCACTGAATAACTATCAGTGGCAAGTTATGAGAACAAAGCTGACAAAAGCCGCTGGTGTCTTCAACCTCGACGCAGTTACCATGTTATCAAACCAGGTAGAGCTCTTAAACAAAAAGATTGATGGTTTATGTGTTTCTACATAGGTACATCCGAGGATGCAATGTGAAACAAATGGATGAGGAATGAATAACTCAGAATATCTGCCCTACAATCCTAGTATGGAGAATGAGTAGTTGAATTACATGGGTAATACCTCTAAACCTCCAAATAATCCTTACAATAATACATATAATCCAGGATGGAGGAACCACCCAAATTTCTCATAGGGCAATCAAGGGAATCAAAGACCACAACCCCCTTCAGGTTTTCAGCCACCCTACCAGCAAGAGAAAAAGCCGAACCTTGAAGATACGCTAGCAAAGTTTATTTCGATGTTAGAAACTTGTTTTTAGAATACCGAAACGGCGTTAAAAATCAGCAAGCATCGATTCAAGGGCTTGAGAATCAAATTGGACAGCTGGCTAAGTTAGTTTCTGAAAGGCAACCAGGTAATTTACCTAGTAACATCGAACCTAACCCAAAAGAGCATGTGAAGGCAGTTACACTGAGGAATAGGAAGGTGTTGGTTGAAGCTGAAAAGAAAATGCCACAAAAAACTGATGAAGCGAAGGGTGAGGAAGTAAATGAAAACATAACACCGGTATTTAAAGAGTATAAACTACTGATCCCATATCTAGCAAAGTTGAAGAAAGGCCGCATGGACACACAATTTGGTAAATTTCTCGAACTTTTTAAACAATTACATATTAACTTACCTTTTGTTGAAGCTATTTCACAAATGCCTACGTATGCAAAATTCTTAAAAGAGCTTTTAACAAATAAAAGGAAGTTTGAAGAGCTATCAACCGTAGCTTAACGAGGAATGTTCAGCTATTTTCCAAAATAAGTTACCAACCAAATTGAAAGATCCAGGAAGTTTCACTATTCCCTGTTTAATTTGTAGTTTAAATATTGAAAAAGCATTAGCTGATTTAAGTGCCAGTATTAATTTAATGCCTTATAAAATGTTCAAGCAGCTTGGTCTTGGGGAACCAAAACCCACTAGGATGAGTATCTAATTAGTTGATAGATCTGTTAAATATCCTAGGGGAATTATTGAAGATGTTTTGGTAAAAGTTGATAAATTTATATTCCCTGTTGATTTTGTTGTGCTTGACATAGATGAGGACGTTGAGGTGCCTTTAATTTTAGGACACCCATTTTTAGCTACTGCTAGGGCTGTTATTGATGTAGGTGATGGTAAACTTGTGCTTAGGGTAGGTGACGAGGAAATTATTTTTAAAATTTATGATGCTATGCGATACTCTAGATGAGTAAGATGATTCATGCTATTTTATCGACGCTATTGATCATTCTATTTAAGATTCTTTTCAGGAAATCATACATACATAAAGACACGTTGGAACTGTGTCTTGTCTAAGGTGAGGAGGCAGAAAATGATACCACTGAGATGGGGGAGATAAAAATTGAGTTAAATTTTAATAATTATTCCCCAAGACAAAAGAAGTATGAGGGTATTGAATTAAATGACGAATTAAAACAAAAACCCTATACTGAAGAACCTCCCAAATTGGAATTGAAACAGTTACCAAGTCACTTAGAGTATGCATTCCTCAGAGATAATTCTACACTACCGATAATTATTTCTTCAGACTTGGAATCCAATGAGAAAGATGAGTTACTACAGGTACTAAAAGAGCATAAAAGAGCCATAGCTTGGAAGATTTCTGACATTAAAGGGATAAGCCCATCGTTTTGCACTCACAAAATTTTAATGGAAGATGAATATAAACCATGTGTGCAAACTCAAAGACGATTAAATCCCGATATGAAGGAAGTTATTAAAGCTGAGGTAATTAAACTTCTAGATGCTGGAGTTATTTATCCTATTTCTGACAATACTTGGGTAAGTCTTGTGTAGGTTGTTCCAAAGAAGGGAGGCATGACTGTTGTAGCCAACGAGAAGAATGAATTGATTCCAACAAGAACAGTCATAGGTTGGAGAGTTTGTATTGACTATAGGATGTTGAACGATGCCACGAGAAAAGATCACTTTCCCTTACCCTTCATTGATTAGATATTAGATAGATTATCTGGGCATATGTACTATTGCTTCCTAGATGGACTCTCTGGCTACTTCCAAATCCCAATAGCTCCGGAGGATCAAGAAAAGACAAAATTTACATGTCCATATGGTACGTTTGCTTATCGTAGAATGCCTTTTGGATTATGTAATGCTCTTGCTACTTTTCAACGCTGCATGCTAGCCATCTTGGATGAACTTGTGGAAGATTTTATGGAGGTATTTATGGATGATTTTTAGGTATTCTGTAATTCTTTCCACATTTGCCTTAAAATTTTAAAATAAGTTTTAATGAGATGTGAGGAAACGAACCTTGTGCTTAATTGGGAAAAGTGTCACTTCATGGTTCGAGAAGGGACTGTGTTAGGTCACAAGATTTCTAATAAAGGGATTGAGGTTGATAAAGCAAAAATTGAAACCATAGAAAAATTACCTCCTCCTAGTTCAGTTAAGGCTATTAGAAGTTTTTTAGGACATGCTGGATTTTATAGAAGATTTATTAAAGATTTTTTCAAAATAGCATAGCCTTTAACGAAATTACTAGAAAAAGATCTGCCTTTCAATTTTAATCAGGAATGTTTAGATGCATTTAATACCCTCAAAAATAAATTAACAAATGCTCCAATTATAATTGCACCTTATTGGAATTTTCCCTTTGAACTAATGTGCGATGAGAGTGATTTTGCAGTAGGTGCAGTTTTGGGACAGCGAAGAGACAAGCATTTTTAGCCGATTTATTACTCTAGCAAGACATTGACGGCCGCACAAGAAAATTACACCACCACAGAAAAAGAGTTGCTAGCTGATGTTTGTGCATTTGGTAAATTTAGACAATATTTGATATTATCGAAAGCTGCCGTTAACACTGACCATTCAGCTCTTCATTATCTTTTAATTAAATCTGCTGCAAAACCTCGACTAATAAGATGGATCTTACTCTTACAGGAATTTTATTTACAAATTCAGGATAAGAAATGAGCTGAAAATCTTGCGGCAAATCATCTTTCTAGGCTTGAAAATCTACATCTCAAAGAACTCGATGAGAGTGAGATAAATGACTCATTTCCTAAAGAACAACTCTTGGCTATATCTGACTCTGAGATACCTTGGTTTGCAGATATCACGAATTAGTTAGTTGCTAACATCCTACCAAAGGGTTAACACATCATCAAAAGAAGCGATTCTTTGCTGATGTGAAAAACTATTTTTAGGAGGACCCTTTTCTTTTTCGTATATATGCAGATCAAGTAATTCGGAGATGTGTTACAAAGGCAGAAGCAAGCAAAATCCTAGAACATTTCCATTTAGGACCAATAGGAGGACATTATAGTGGGACTAAGACATCAAATAAAACGCTCGAGTCAGGTTTTTATTGGCCCACTCTGTTCAAGGACGCTAACAGGCATGTTACTTCATGTGATAGAAGTTAGAGAACAAGTAATATCTCTAAACGCGATGAAATGCCTCAAACATATATGCTATCATGTGAAATATTTGATATATAGGGTATTGATTTTATGGGTCCATTCTCTAGCTCATTTGGGAATAAATACATCTTAGTAGCGGTTGATTATATGTCAAAATGGGTGGAAGCTCAAGCTTTACCTACTAATGATGCTAGAGTGGTAGTAAGATTTCTTAAGAAACTCTTCTCTCGATTCGGAACACCTAGAGCAATTATTAGTGATAGGGGTTCTCATTTTTGTAATACTCAATTTGATAAAATCTTAAAGAAATATGAAATGCACCACAAAACAGCTACCCCTCATCACCCTCAAACCAGTAGACAAATTGAAGTAGCCAATCGAGAGCTTAAGCGTATTCTAGAGAAAACTGTAGAATCAAACAGGAAAGCTTGGGCATTAAAAGTAGACGACGCTTTATGGGCCTATAGAACAGCTTTTAAAACTCCCATAGGAACATCCCCATACAGACTTGTTTACGGGAAGAGTTGTCATCTACCATTTGAATTAGAGCACAAAGCATTTTGGGCTATAAAATTCTTAAACTATGATCTTAAACTTGCAGGTGAGAAAAGATTGATGCAGTTAAACGAGCTAGATGAGTGGCAAGCGAATGCCTACGAAAACTCACGTTTATACAAAGAAGCAACAAAGCAACGCCATGATGCTCTTTTGAAGCAACCTAAGCAATTTGAAGTTGGAGATCTCGCTCTACTATACAATTCGAAGCTCAAATTATTCCCTGAAAAGTTGAAATCAATATGGTCAGGTCCATTCGTAATCAAAACCATTTTTTCCTATGGCACAATTGGGGTAACTCATCCGGCTTATGGCACATTCAAGGTAAACGGTCAACGACTTAAACTATATAATGGTAAAGATTTTAGGGATATTAGAGAGGAGCTTTGGCTCCATGAACATTCATAAAGAGATGAATACAAGGTAAGTCTAGCTTAGGACTTTAAAACAAGCGCTTTTCGGGAGGCAACCCGAGCACTAACCTCATTAATGTCCATATTTTCGATTTTAGCACCTAACTAAAAACTAACCAAATTAATTGGCACAGGTTTCCCTACCCACACGACCTATTACACGGGCGTGGCCGTGGCCGTGTGGACACCATAAGTAGGTACATCGGCATGGCGGAGACCATATGGACACAAGACGAAAATTTTCCCCAAAACACGGGTTGTGATAAAATGCCACGACCGTGTGAAACAGTCGTGGTCGACACTGACTAAAGAACACGGGATGTGATAAACCTACACGGGCGTGCCTTAAGTCCATGCTGAGTAAATGACACGGGCGTGCAACACGCCCGTGCCCAGAAGCCGTGGTTGAAACTGAGTAAGTCACATGGGCGTGCGACACGCCCGTGCCTATAGGCCATGGTCGACACTAATTAATTAACACGAGCGTGGGAACCTCTACACTGGAGTGGGAGAAACGAACGAAGCATCACACGGCTGTGTGATTAGGCCATGTGACCCAACACGCCCAGGGTACACGGGCGTGGGTCAAGATTCAGACACGCCCTAAATCTACATTTACGAAACACACGGGCTAAACACAGGGCACACGAGCGTGGGCCTCGACCGTGTGCCCCAGTCCCTATTTAAACCCCTGTCTTTAGTTCACTTCCCTTCCCAAAACTTCCCCCCCCAAACCTAGTCGTCGCTCCCTATTTCCGGCCACCACCCTCCTCCTCCACTTTCTTCCTTTCTCCCTTCTTTCCCAACACGAAACTCTCCCTCCCTTTTCCTTTTTCTTTTCTTTTCATTTCCTCTTCTCCCTTCCTTTTCCACGCGTACTATCCCCCGAAGTCCATGCCCGTGTACGACCACCACGCCCGTGCGCCACCACCACGTCCGTGTGCTGCCTTAACACCTCCCGTCGGTTCACCCTTTTCCCCCTTTTTGCATCTTTCTTTCATTTTTATTTCTTTGTTCTTAGTATTATTTTCATTCTTATTACAATTTAGATTTCTATTTCTAATTTCTTAGTTCTTTTGATTGTTTATTTTATTTAGTTTGATTTTATTCCATTATTAAGTTTAATTATTATGTTGATACTAATTCTTAGTGATCTTGTTAATTTACTTAATTTTATTTGTCTATTCCTTTTAAAATTCCATTGCTAGATGCTATTGTATTAAGCCTACCATAAATTCATACTGTCTAATTTCAGTATCTGATTTTAGCATTACTTGATAATCTAATTCACTATTATAGGATTATACTATTATTTAGGACTACCAGGATAGTACATTTTTGGCTGGCGATGATACTTGATTTATTGAAAATCTTTTGCATTTTCAGGTACGTAATGACTCCCCTACGTGGGAAAAAGACTGCTGTCTCCGCTTCAAAAAAGCAGAAGGGACCTGGAGCTACCTCTGCGAGTGCATCTACCGAAGTGCGCCACCCTTTTCTACAGTTTCCCCTTGGACCCCAGGAGGAACTTTTTCAGATACTTCGTGCACGTCCCCTTGGCATGGGGAGATGTATTGATTGGGCCGCCTTAGAGCAGGTCCAACTAGATGACGCAGTCCGGGCCATATTGACTACTGACCCATGAGGGCACTTTTTAGAGATTGTCGAGCTGAACTATTTAGAGCTTACTTTGGAGCACTGTTCCACCTTCCACCTTCAAGCGGTCATGACAAATTTCGACGACCCAAGCACAGTCTAGTTTCGCCTTGGAGGCCTAGTACGAGAGTTGAGTATCCCAGAGTTTGGGGTCGCTTTGGGACTTTATACCGAGGAGTTCATGGAGGACGAAGACTTCGAGAACCTTTATCGCCACATCCACTACTCCCATTTGTCCTGTTGGAGAGACTTAGTCCCTGCCTTGGCTACATACGATCCTAGTCACTCCAAGGCATCATCTCCCACCCCATCCTTGAGGTATTTACATGTCATCCTGGCTCACACTTTGACAGGTAGGCGAGAGAGCACCGACATCGTCAACACTCACGACGCCTACTTTTTATGGTGTATGGCACATGGGCAGGTGTTTGACTTAGCTTACTTCATCGCCCTCGCCATTCGGCATCAGACGGAGCGACATAGGAAAGGAATCATCTCCATTGGCCCATATGTGACGCGCCTGGCTCAACACTTTGGCCTCCTCAACACCGTAGCTCAGTCCTCCCCGCACACGCTTATTGGTCAGATGTCTCCACAGGGCATCTCGATGATGCTTCATATGAGGATGATTGAGCGTCACCGTGGGTTTGATCCTCCTCAATACTGTCTATCGTGAGCCACCGATCAGGATGACCCAGAGGACATTGCTGATGATGTCCCTTTACATCATAAGAAGCCATCTTCTGCGCCACCACCACCTCACCGACCAGCTCATACGGCTGCTTCATTGACTGACATCTCTGAGCGCCTCACTCGTTTCGAGCAGTAGTGCACTTAACAATTCAATGACAACGCTCGACGATTCGACGACCTCGAGACGACTCTACAACAGATCTGTCAGCACTTCCACATATCACCACCACCCCCACCTCGCGAACCTTCTGATAATGAGGACCTTTGAGTCTATTTATTTTTCCGTTTTTTTTATTTTAATTTTTAAACTGTTTCTCTTTCTTTTTATTGTTTTTAATTTATATTAGTATATTTTTATTTTTTTTTATATCTCTGGCTGTTTATTATCGAGTAACCATAACAAAATCCATTAATAAAACTCCCTAAAACTTTACTAATGACTCCGCAGTTTCAAAAGGTTCAAGGTGCTACTAAGGAACAAACAAACTACTGGAGTATTCTCCCCTACCTTCACCTCTGCCTAGTTCATCATGCTTCTTATTGGACCTATTTCTACAATCTTCACTTTCCAAGAATTTCATCCATAATTCAGAAAGTTTCACCTCCTTCCCTCTCTTATGATTTTCTGCTTACATTACAATTATCTATCTTTGTACATTGAGGACAATGTACATCTTAAGTGTGGGGAGGTTAATTATAGTATTATTAGAAAATCCCTAAATTATGTCTTGTTCCTAAGTAAATTTTCTCATAATACTATTAGAATAAAATTTCTATTAACTTATGATTTTTATTGATATGTTTTGGATTAAGTCATAGGTAATTGTGCATTGATGGTTTAAACTTTAAGACATTAGAGAATCAAGCATGATAAGTCTATTTTCAGAATTAAAAATTTATTAGGTTGTTTCCCTAAATTTAAATATTACCTTGAAGTTCGAATTTTGCAAGGTTGACATCAAAAATCATAATTTTTGTGAGATTTTGAGCCTTTTAGAGCATATACTTTTCTTGCTCACCTTATTGGTTATTAGTGTGTCAATATTGATTTGTTATTCTAGAACTTGCTTCAATTATGCATGTCGAGACCACACCCTTGATTTGATATACTGAGATGATAAAGGCACCTAAGTTTTAACCCACTTACCCCAAAAAGCTTACCTTTGTAATTAACCCCTAGTGAACCCCTTTGATCCTAATAAATTGTTTCTTAATACACCCTTAATATTAACCCAAAACTCATTCGTTTTGATTCATTAAGAATTTTCCCTATTGTTTTAGCCCCTTTTTGTAGAGATTTGAATTGAGCGGTTGCCTAACTATGTTCTCTATTTCAGTTGTTAAATTCTATGCGTGATTCTAAAAAAAAAAAGTTGGAAATATTTATTTCTTATTACTAGCTCTATGTTTTTTTAGCTTAAACGGTTAATTTCACACTTTGAGAAGAAGCTTGTGCTACTATTGATATGGTTTTCAATTATTGTAATTATTCAGTTTTAGTTTATTTTTCTATTTAGGTAAATTGTCAATTCAATCTCGATTTTAACCCTCTAATTCAACCTTTATCCACCATCTAAACCAAGCCTCATTACAACCCTTTTTAAAGACCTATTGATTTGTGTATTATCTCATTTTATAGTGGTGGAGATTTGATTTTCATGCAAGCCTATGGTAATAAGTTTTCATTTTTGATTTTTGAGTGCTTAATTTGAACCTTAAATACTTTGAGTGGTTTGAGTGAATCTTTAATGAGGATGTCAATTCTTGTCTGTTTTGAATCAAAGGTAATTATTTAGATAAGGGGAAACACCTATGTTTTCGTGCTATAAAAATTTAGACTTGGATTGCTTGAATCTTTAGAATTCTTTTAGTTAAATTATCAATGTATGAATTATCTGTGAATTATGATAAGACATTATTGATGAGAATTATGAATTGAGGAAGTTAATTTTAATTGTGAGTTGAGGATTTTTGCTTGAGGACAAGCAAAGGTTTAAGTGTGGGGATATTTGATAAACCATAATTTATACATATTTTGACCACATTCTTGGCTTGTTTTTGGATGAATTTTCATTAGATTTGATGAATTCGATGCTCCTAATCCTTTAATTTCATGTTTTACACTCAGGAGAGCTTAGGGAGTCGAAAAGAACGAGAAAATGGGCCAAAAAGGGACAAAATAGGCCTACCTCAGAAATCAACACGGCCTGGACTATAGAACACGGGCAGATCACACGGCCGTGTGTTACAAGCAGAATTGAACACAGCCTGGACTATCGAACACGGGCAGACCACACGCTGTGTGTTACGAGCAGAATTGAACATGACCTAAGCTATTGCACACGGGCGTGTCCCTGCCGAACCCAAGTCTAATTCTATTCAGAAAAGACTACTTGTGGGCCAAGAAAGGTGCTCCAAAGCCTATATAAACACCCTAGGGAGAGGACCTAAAGGACACACGGGATAGAAAGCAGAAAATACTCGAAGACAGCCATTGGGAGCAGCTTGGAAGAAGGATCCCCATCAAGATTGAAGATCTCCTATCAATTTCTCTTGAAGTTTTTGGGTTTTCTTATGTTTTGTAGTTTTCCTTATTTTAAGATGTTTTCCTCTATCAGTATGAACTAAATCCCTTAAATACCTGAGGGGATGAAACCTAAGATGGGACTTATTACTATTTGATTTATAAGATAAATACTTGTTCTTATTCTTAATTGTGAGCTCTTATTCTTGCTTTAATTATTCAGGTTATTGATTCAAGTCGAATGTGCTTATTCAGATGAGCAAAAGTCTCTATTTAAGAGTAGATCAACACAATTAAGCGGAGTTGATTGCGACCTTAGAAATAGGGTGACATAAATCTGTCGGATTAGAGTCAAATCTAATAAGGGAATCCATAGATCGAGTTAATGCGACAATAGGGGTTTTAATTAGAAAGAGATTTCAATTAATCAACCTAGAGTCAGTTGTTTTTAGTCTCGAAAGAGATATTAACATAATTTAGGGATTTCTACGAATTAAGTCAAGTGAATAAATCGTATGAATTAGAAGTAATAAGTGAAGTCTAGGTGGATTCTTCCTTGGGTATTGCCTCTTTCATAAAGTTGTCTAAAAGTATTTTCCCAATTCATTCTATGTCGTGCTTTTAATTAATTTTAGTTTAAAAGAAATCACTCCAATTCTTAGGCTAGATAATAGGAAGATAGTAATTACTAGTACTCTTGATCCTTGTGGATACGATATTTCCAGTCTTACCATAACTATACTATTAAACGATAGGTGCGCTTGCCTTTATTGCGATCATAGTTAGTTAGAGACACATCAGATTCTGTTACTGATAAATGTATATATGATACTGTTACTGTGACGGGCTTAGGCTCTAATGCATATCTGTTACTGAAACTGAAATGGGCTAAGGCCCGAACTGCTACTGAAACTGAAATGAGCTTAGGCCTAGACTACATTTGACTGTTGTTATGACTGACTGTATGCATTTGATTTGTGGGGATTACACACTGAGTTTACGTAAACTCACCCTTTTTTGTTTTATCTGTATAGGTAATCCCCAGAATTAGACGGATCGGTGCGGCGAAGGACTCTACGGTGACCACACGGTTATTGGTCTGATTTAATTTTTATTATTTTGGGAGTATTTTGTTGTAAATTGGACTTTTGACTGTTTGCTTTTGTTTTGGTTTATTTTACTGTTTTCTTGAACTTTTGAATTGCAACGAAAACTTGGTTTTAATAAACACAACGTTTTCTTAAACGCGAACGATTTTCTCTAAATAACATGTTTTAAAAAGCTTCCGCTACAGAATATGTTTTTAAATGAATCAAAATTAACGAGGAATTTAGTTTTGAAATTGACGAGAGGTAAATAGATGCTAATAAATGGAAACGGCTTTAAATGGGTAAATTTGATTTCAAATCTCATTTCATGTGACATCGCTAGATTCGGCCATAACGCCTAGGCCGAGTTTGGGGTGTTACAGTTTATGTTCACGAACAAGCTCGTTTATTGACTCGTTTTTTTATTAATGATATTTTCTTGTAAAAATTCCATTAGTATATATTAATAATCTTAAAACTCATTTATTGTTCCATTAGTATATATTAATAAAATTATCCTTGTTTTTTTTTCATTTATAATATAATTATTAATATTTATATTTGACTATTTTATATCTAAACAATATATGTGTATTTATCTATTGTTTGTTTGTTTGTTTATTATTTATTAACATTATTCGTGAACGTGTTCGATTAAGTTAAATGAACATGTTCGTGAACATCAAAAAAACAAACATGAACACACATAATTTTAAATAAACGAACATGAATAAAAATTTGAAATTCTTAATGGACACAAACTGAACACAAACAAGCTTAAAAATAAACAAACAAACATGAACAGAGTTTGTTCGTTCAAGCTCGATTCATTTATACCCCTAAAAACACCATTGAACGTAGTTTTTGGACCCTTTAAAAAAACATAATGATAATATACATTTGACCTGTGTATCGCACAATTAGAAAATAATTGTAAAAAGAAAAGAAAAATTTATCATTTATAACTTAATTGTTATTATTAAAAAACAAAAGAAAAGGATTTTTAGGTTAACTCGTTATTTTTTTTAGGTTAACTTGTTATTTTTTATAATTTTTAATAGATTTATTAAGTTGTTTATAGTTTTTAATAATTTTAATATTTTATTAATATTTTTCTAGTTATGTTTTGATTTTTTAGTAATTTTTAATAAAAATTTTAAGTCTTCTATAAATTTTATTTTTTATTTTTAATTTCTTTCTAATATTTTTTGAATTTATAATAATTTTATTTTTAATAATGAATTTTAGTTTGGGTTTGGTTCGAACCTAGATATTGTTTTTTTCATGTAGAGTTTTTTTTTTTTTTTTTTGAGTTTTTTTAGGTTCAGACTTTCTCAAGTTTGTGTTTTTTTTTTTTAATCTTAATTTTTTCAAATTATAGTTTTTGGCTTTTTGGTCAAATCAAGCTTAAGCAGGCTCATACTCAAGTCTCTCAAGTCGGGTTCCAAAGCTTAGGCATATTTTGCCACCTCTACTTAATACTTTAAAAATTTTGAAAGTTCACTCCAATAGCCTTAACTTCATTAACTAAAATGTTTTTTTTTTTTTTTTTAGTATTATGTGAAAATAACAAACTAACAAAATATGGTACATATAAATATGTTTAACACATAATATTTTGAAAAAAAAAAACACAATTTAGCTCAACAAATTCAACCATTATTGTTTGAGTGAATACTAATATTTTAATTTTCTTATAACTATCATTTGTGATAATTATGTTATTTTCAAATACTATCTCACATCTCAATGGAGACAAGATACTTCATTATTACCTAAAAGAATATTACGTTTATTTTTATTTTTAAAATATATATTTCAAAATCTTATTAAATAATCCAACAATTTATTTGGAATTTTATAAAATTTTATTACCTTTAGGATATCATCAGGATCCCTGTTGCAAATTTCATAGAGATTGTCAAATGCAATATAAATTAAAATTTTAAATTAAAATATATAATAATAAACCTAAAAATCGATAAAACGTCCAGCTTCACCAACATATTTTGGCCACCGTCTCTGGTGGTTGGTGCACCCAAACCTTCATGGTCCATAGTTTTTGGCCCCTTGAGCCTGAATCCAACCACCATTTCATTGAAAACACCCTGAAGTCTACAAATCTAAGCTAAAACTTTTCGACCTTATCCTTCTCGATCATTGTCCTCCACAATTCAATCAAACTCCTTTTATAGTATGTGATTCCACCATCCCGAAGTTTCACTTCCACCATTTGGATCTTCCAAATCAAAATCCACCTTGGCCGAATCTCCCCTAGTGATGGCTCTGTTTTTTTTTTTTTCATTCTCTTCATTTTCCTTAATTTGTTTTTTTTTTTTTTTACAAGTTTTGATTGCTATTGGTATGAATAAGCCGGTAAGGCCTTAGCTCCAAGATGAGTTGGGTTGCCATGATGAAAGATTGTGAAAGGGAGCTAATGGGTTGAGCATTGATGTGTTGTTGATTGCCTTGGGTCGTGATGGTGAGAGTTGAGTGAGTGGCAGTGGTGGTGGAGAGTGGTTGTAAAAGGAGGCCGAGATTGCTTGGTTTCATTGTTAAGTAGTGCTTGAGTGGTGTTTTGTTGAGCTTGGTTCAATGGAGGGATTTTGATATGGCGAATAATAGTAGGTGGTAGTTCAACTTTAGCTGCTTGGCAATGAAGTTTGTGTCACAGTGATGAGAGAGCTTGAGGGAACTAAGAATGGTCTTAGGCCTTTGTGGTTAGGGATGACAACGACAGGCTGGGGTTTTTAGCCCACCTTGCTTTGACCCAATTGTCATTTATAAATGCCCGAATTTCTCTCACCACCTTATTTAATAAATTATATGTTAGCGCCCAACTCTCACTTCAACCTTAAAATGATTTTAATTCATCCCACTTTGAAATTTTACAAAATGTTTTATATTATACTTTTTTTTAGAAAACTAAATCAAACATATTTATAAAATCTTATGAAATAAAAGTTGTAATAAAAATACATAACACTAAATATATTATGAAATTTAAAAAAATTATAATTAAAAATAAATATTAAAAATAGTAATTATAAAATCAAAGTGTATTTTAGTAAATATACTAGGATGGGTGGGGCAAATTTTACCTAAAGTCGGTCTTGAAAATTTCAATGAAAATTGACACGTCTATCCCTAAAATCCCATTTAAAAAGAAAAATACCCTTACAAGGTTGAGGTAGGTCGGAGTGTATGAATTATGGGGCTTTTTTGCCCTAATAATATAAAAATAATAATTTATTATTGAAATAGGACAGCCAATAATTAAATACCAAAATAGGCAGATTGCATAGTAACCAACCGGTGTTGCCTAATCAATTGGTGACACCACCCCCACTTCCCCCAACTTACAAAATCATTAGTTAAAAAAAAACATTTTTTATCGTGCCACTATGTTAAGCGGCACCGATATGTATTTCTGACAAAATACTCATATTTCTTTGGGTATACTGGAGAAAAAAATTTAATAGTGTCGCCGGCGTGTTAGGTGTCACTAATGGGTTTTAAATTTTTTTAAGTTGATCAAAAGGTGTCTGAAAAAGAAAAAAAAAAGGTGGAAAGTAAAAAAAGAAGCTAGGAAGTCCATGTCCTCCGCCGCCATTCTCTTACGGCAATGTCGTTAATAGGTCTACTAAATCTTTACATGGTGTCGTTGCCACTGACAATGGTGGATTTGTCAATGATTTTCAGTTCCAATACTATGTTTCGGATTATTTGGTCAGCGGTGGTAGGGGATACGTTGATTCGACTTTGCATCACCGAATTTTCTCGGTTCTCGGACTGCGTTTTAGCCCCAATAAATATAATATTTTATTCTCATCTTCACCGGTAAAACACAATCTGAGAATCGAGAAACTCCAGTGATGCAAAGTCGAATTGACGTACCCCCACCACCACTAGCCAAATCATCCGAAACATGGTTTTGGAACTAAAAATCATCGACAAATCCACCAGTGTCGATGGCAACGACACAATGCAAAGATTTAATAGACCCATTAATGACACCGGCGTAAGAGAACGACGACGGAGGACATAGGCTCCTTAGTTTTTGTTTTTTTGTTTTTACTTTCCAACCTATTTTTTTCCTTTCTCAGACAACTTTTGATCAACTTAAAAAAAATTAAAACCCATCGGTATTGCCTGACACGCCACGACACCATTAAAAAAAATTCTTTGATATACACAAAAAAATATGAATATTTTATCAAAAATACATATTGATACCATCTGATAGAATTATGACATCAAGAAAATATTATTTTTTAAAAAAACTAATGCTTTTTTAATGATTGGGGAGAAGTGGGGGTGTTGTCTTTGGTTAATCAGGCTGCACCGGCTGGTTACTATACAATTTGTCTATTTTAGTAATTAATTTCTTGACTGTGCTATTTCATTAATAAATTTTTTTATATTATTTGAGTAAAAAAAAAAAAGCTTGATTTTGGATTTTTTTACCATCCGTATTTGTTACTAAGTTGATGGTGGATCCTAGAGTTGTTGTAGGTGAGAATGGTGGAGTTGATTGGTCCTAAAGCCCATGTTTGTGAGGGCTTTGATGAGATGAAAATGATGGTAACGCTCTCCCCTTTCTTCATCCGCTTGAGTAGGAGAGGATGGAGTGAGGTGTAAGGGTGATGGCAGTGGCAGTTAAGAGCTATAACCATTTTCATTTTAACTTGTTTATCAATCAGGTTTGGATGGATTAGATTGGGTTTTTTTAAAAAGGAAATTTCATTCAATCATTCCATAAATGAAATCATATAATCTGAAGTAAAGAAAGAAACACCAAATACCCACAATCCATGCATCAACAGGAAGATTGGACCTCACATTTAGATTGGGATTCATTTTGTCACTCTTAGAGTACTATCCATTTAATTGGAGTAAGCAAGCCTTTAAACCCGGCCCTGGAAATTAACGTATGCTATTGGCCCAAAACAGGTCAAAAGTTTGATTAATGTTAATTTTCAAGTCCCCTAAATGCAATGCATTATGAGATCTATACCCACTTGTACAGAAACTCTATTTGTAAAATGGAAAATACCCTTACTTCTTTTTAATGATTTTGAAATTATACCTTAACTAATCTCATTCAACATTGAAACTTCTTTTCCATCAAAAACAAAATTTAATTTTCTTTATAAAATCTCATTTTTATGTAATTTATTTGAAGTTAATATATTTCAACATTTATGATCTATCCATTAACATTACTATTTATTGCGGATGTATCTCACTGAATTGTCGTTTAGTTAAAGTTGTCATCTACATTATAGAGTAATTTAATTAATAAACAACTTTTATCCCTTAAAACAAAAGTTTAAAATTAAAATATATATTTATAAAAAAATTTATTCAATAGTTATGTTTTCGGTGTTTTTGTGATATCACCTTAATCACACACCATATCACATTGATGATCTCTCTAGTTTTACATTTAATTTTCTATTTTTTAATTATCCATTATATTTATTATTTATTTATTTTTGTATAAAATCATATTATAAATACATCATAATTTATTCTTTAAAAAACTCCGAAATGTAATCCCCTGTTTTGTGGGAAATTTTTCAGAAACATATTTTGGTTTTATTTTCTTACAGAAAAGTTCCATACACCATAATTTATAATCTTAGGAAAACTAATATTTTGCGAGATTAACAATAATAATAAAACATCTTCAACAATCATCTAATTACTTCACAAATAGGTTAATAATAATTATATTGATGAAACAAAAGCATCTTCTTTATTACTATGCTTTATAATTATGATGCTTATAGATTATTAAAATGTAGTCTAATTGATGAAATTTGTTTGGTATATTGTTAATACATTTAAAATTTTCACACGTGATGACGAGTATATATAAGATATAATAAAAAAAGAAAGAAAGAAAATATAAAATATAGGACATGTGGTAAATTTATAACTCTGTTTATAAAGTTAAAAAAAAAAAATGCAATACTAATATACCAGATGCTCACTCATAATTAATTTATAAAAATAATAAATTATTAAAATTTAAAATAACAGTAGATTAAAATGTACTATAATATATTTTTAATTATTTTTAACAAATTTACAAATCTATTATTTTTTGTTTAAGTATTTTAGCTTACCAAAATAATATAATCATTGTGGGCTATCGCCTCCCTTTTTTCTCTCCCATCAATCCTTTTTTTCTTTTTTCTTCTCATTTACTACACATGTCTTCTCTCTTTTTAGTTTGCAAATTTATTGTGTGGGTATCATTGTTATCTTCACAAGTTGTAATGGACAGATGACGGTGCCTGTTATTCGTTAAAATTCCACCTGCCACCAGTAGTTTTTCTTGGAAAGTAGGTGGCTCTTCGCCAACTTTTTAATTTGTTTCTGTTTTGAGAGTATTTCAGAATAATAAATTATTTCACGTGTCGATTTGGACCTATGTTGTCTTAAGTTTTATATGTTTTCAGAATAATAAATTATTTCACGTTTTGTAGTCTTGCTTATGCATGTAATATTAGTTTTACAAGTGATATTAGGGATGATTTTGTTGTCGTCCTCTCTAGTTTACTTATTGTATTAAGTGCTTGCAATCACTCCAGATATGTCGTGCTTGAGTAGTGACAATACTAATTGTCAACATGTCATAATGTTCTATTGATGCTGAAGCTAAAACTTTTGTTGTATTGATGAAACTTGTCATTCACCATCTACGACGAGTATTTGCTATTTTTTTCTCCGAATTGTATGGTTTCATTCATTCAATAAATTAATAAATTTAACTTTCAAAAAAATATAATCATCTAAAAGCTTGATTTATAATAATCAAAAGATTATTCAATAATAATTTACTTCACAAATAGGTTTTTAAAAATTCAAGTTTATTATAAAAATAAAGAAGAGGAGAAGGAGGAGAAGTTAAGAATAAGAAAAATACGAGAACAAAGAGAGCAATATAAATTTATTCATCAATAGGAATATTTACATCTTTTTCTAATATTTATATTTATAGACTTGAGAAGTATAAATAAAATAAAATTATATTTCTAATAGACAGTAAAATTTTAAAATTGATCAAACTTCTTATTTTGATAGACATCTACTATATAATGATAAAATACTTCTAGCAAATTTAAGTTTTTTACTAAGATTATTTCATTTATAAGCGAAATTTCCTCTGAACCTTTTTATTAAAATAAAGAAAAACATATTTTTTACAATAATTTAATTTGATATTCTTATTATTTTTTAATATATTATTTTTTAAATATATTAAATTTCAATTATTTTTAAAAAATTTAGTATATTATTTATAATTTTTTAAATTTATAAAAATAATATGAAATAATTTAATAAATTTAATTTTAAATACAATAATCTCATACATCGCATTGGTAAAAAAAAAGTTATATATATACAAATAAACTTTTCATTTAATTATTTAGTTATAGTAAAATAATAAAGTTTTTATGCTTAAATTTTATTTAAACTTAAGCTTAAGCATTTTATTTTTGGCTATTTTATTTAAATATTTCATATAAAAATAACAAAACACAAAACATTAAAATTTAAGTAAGTGTCCTTTTTTTTTCTTTTAAAATTCACATTAAAATTAATTAAATAAAAGAACTCCTAAAGGTAAAAGTATACATTGAATTTAAAAACATATTTAAAAAATGTTTAAAGTATGCCATTAGTGTCTATACTTTTATAAAATCTGATATTTATTCTATGTACTTTTTAAGTTAAAAATTCAATCCTCTTATTTCTTAAATTTAAAAATTGTCAACCTAAAATGTTTATTTCTCGTCAATCATATGCTACGTCATATGAAGTTAGCTTAATCAACATGTCAAATTGATAAATTTTGATAGAAAGTACTTAAGATTTTAATTATTGGACTTGGATTTTTAGCTCAATTAAGTAGGAAGACTTAATTTTTAACCTTTTAAGTATAGGACCTAAATCTCAAAATTTGTCAAAGTACAAATACTAACAACATAATTTAACCTTTCAAAATCCATAATCAAACAATACAGGTGAAACATTAGTTTTGGTATGTTTATTTTTTTTTGCATGCAATCTCCATCAAACCTCGTTAGTCTTACTCAATGGAAAGACTTAAATTCAAACATTGAAGATGATATTATTAAGAAGAATAGTTATAAATTATAAAAATAAACTTAAAAAATAACCCTAAAACGAATATGAAGTAGGTAAAAAAAATCCTCGTAAGTCCTAAAAAAAGAAAAAGAATTATCATTATTATTTTTATCATTAAGGAAAAAAATTATTACATGCACGAGAAAAATATATAAAAAGAACAAAAAGTAACACTTTGATCCACTTACCAATCAAAGACAGTAAAAACTGAGAAAAGTCACAGCTTGTGACTTGATCATCTATACATACAAAACTAAAGGGAAAAAGCTTGCATTATTGGGTTTAAGATAGTACTTTCCTTCTCCTACGAAGTCATTTTAATCCTCAGGAAATCTGAAAATCCCAAATTTCTCCTTCCCAGATAGAGAGAAAACAAGCAATTTTTTTTAATTTTATATATTATTTTTAATAAGAAGGAGAATATTTGGGTGTCTGTTTTTTTGTTTTTCGTCGAGCTACTACCAATGGTTGAAACTTGAAATAAAACAAAATTTCATTGTTCCCCTTTCCAATTTAAGGAGAAAAAAAAAAAGGGGGGGAAAGCTAACTCAATATGCGATTTTTTATTTGATTCTGGGAGTGTGGTAAAATCTAGCTCGTTAAAATTTCCATATTTTTTTATTGAATATCACACACTGAAAAATTCAAGAAGAGAAAAGCCCAAAAAAAAAATGAACGGAGGAGATGAGGTGATCACAGCTCCGGCAGGCCCGCCACAACCGTTGGATTGGAAATTCTCTCAGGTGTTTGGTGAACGAACGGCTGGAGAAGAAGTTCAAGAAGGTAATTTCTTATTGCTTTTGGATCTAATTGGTATTGTGCTGGTTCTATTGGAATTAGGGTTTATTTTAGTGATTGGGACATAGCTGGGATCATGGGCTATTGGGTAATTGTTGTTTATGTTAATGGGCAAGGAAAAAAAATCTTGACTTTTTTTGGGGGGAGGGGGTTGCGGCTGCTTAGATTTGGGAAAAATACTGGGTTTGAGACAATGCTTTGAATTATTACTGGGTAATAGTTTTGTGAGAAAAAAAAAGTAGTGTGGAAGTGAACTTGATGAAGTTAGTGATGTTGCATGCACAGATAAGTTGTGCCCCTTTTGTTTTTTGTACTATTAAATTAACCATAGTGGCTTCAAACTCAAAATTTTTTCTACGTATTATGTGGTTGTCAGATTTCAGTGATGGCAACTGATTAATAGTATTGATCACTGAATGGGAACTGGAATCTGGGCATTATCACTCTATTAGGATGGAGCTAGATTATGTTCTAGGAGTTTATTAATGTCGTTTTAAGTCTTAATTCATGCATGGATTACTACATTGATTCGCCATGGGTTTATTATTTATATGCTGGAAGTAAAGGCAGGTACATTTTAAGTACTCCTGAGGTCACTTGGTGTGTTTTAGTTTGGTTATGAAAGGGTTATGTCATGGCAAACTTTCTAGCAAATGGGACAGGCAGAAAGGACATTATACTATCAGTTGAATGATGTAAGAGTATTGATATTTGGCCTTTTTTATAGTTTAAATTTCATATTTTGTCTCAGTAAGTCAATAGTGAAACTTGGCATAACAAGTTGAGTTAAATCCTGTGTAAGTATACGGTGGGTAAACATCAAAGTCCTTGACTTCTTCTGAAACAGATAAGCAGAGACATTTCGTTACTTGATGATACTCAGCTTAATGACACTATAAGAATTAGCTAGTAGACAAAAATGGGAAGTTTGAGGTGTAGACATTATATTCTTTTGATGATAACTTATAGTCTTAACTAAATATTTCAGATGTCAATTTTGAATTGTGGAAAAGCAATGAATGATAAGTCTCTTTGGCAAGAATTCTTTCTTGGAAAGCATTATCTTGGATCATGTGATCGTCTAAGTGCTTGTCATTTGCTCTCTCTTTCTCTCCCTCCCTCCTTTCCCTTCTCATGTCTCCAAATTAAGCCCGGCATTGCCACAGTGATTTTCCCCCCTTAAGCTTGTCAGAATAATTGGGTGAAAGGGCTATGAGAATGTATACTACGGTGGCTGTGAATTATTCTTGGTAAGGCATGGCAGAAATAGTTAATAGTTTATCAAATTGTAACCTTTCTTGTGTTCTCAGAGAGGAGGAAAGATTTAGTATAGAAAAAAATGATCAAGAGACTTAAGATTTCTGATATTCAATAGTAAGGGAAAAGATTTGACCTTCTTCCCTAGCAATAGCATTGCAGTTTCTTTATAGAAAGTTGGTTAGTCTTGATAAAGTTTTACCATTACTCTTTCTGCACTGGCAGTACAATTGTATTTTCTTAATAATTTCTTTTCCTGCTGCAGTTGATATTATTTCAGCAATTGAATTTGATAAAACTGGGGATCACCTTGCCACTGGTGACCGTGGGGGCCGGGTTGTTCTCTTTGAGAGGACAGATACCAAGGATGTGGGTTTTGCTACCTTCACTGATATTAATATATTAACTTAGTGTTTTTCTTTCATTTCAACTTTATGATAACTTTTTTTCTTTTTTCAATTTATAGCATGATGCACTGAGAAGGGATTTGGAGAGAATGGACCACCCAATTAATCGGCACCCTGAGTTCCGTTACAAGACAGAGTTCCAAAGCCATGAGCCTGAGGTGCGGTATCATCACATTTTGATGCTATGATGCACACACAGTGTCACTTGTTTTACTCTGTGCTCTATTTTTATGCTTTGGTTTTTTATTTTTGTTTTTTACAGTTTGACTATCTCAAGAGCTTGGAAATAGAGGAAAAAATCAACAAAATCAGATGGTGCCAAACAGCCAATGGTGCCCTATTTCTCCTTTCTACAAATGATAAAACCATCAAGTTTTGGAAGGTAGGAAGGAAACTTTTGCTGCAACTGTTTCTTAACTGTATGGCTTTCAGTTTGATTGTAGATTATCTACGTGATCACTTTGTTTGTAATAAGTAGTGGTTGGTATTTTAGTATTGATGGGGTTTTGCATCAAGTTAGTTCATGCATTTTACTGGAATATGTTATTTAAACTATGGCAATGGTACTGGTGCATGGATAGAACAGTATATGGAATTCTTTTATGAAATGGCTACTTAGGCAAGATTAGAACATGCTTGGTAATGTTTCTCCTTTTTTTCTATCTATAAGCATATTCAATGATTCATATTATGATTTCTTGCTCTGCTCTTGCCATTATACCCATTTATTTCTCTGCTAACTGTCTGTGGGTTCAACAGGTACAAGAAAAGAAGGTCAAAAAAATTTCTGAAATGAATTTGGACCCTCCAAAAGCTGTAGGAAATGGCTGCGTGGCTAGTTCAAGTAATTCTAATAGTCCCACACCTTGTCTTGCAAATGGAGGTTCCCCTGACAATGATTTTTCTTTCCCACCAGGAGGCCTGCCATCATTGCGTTTTCCTGTGGTAGTTGTACTCTACACAATTATTTTAATTATTCTGCGATTTAAGTTGTAGGCTGAACTTTGAGTACCTCTTAAGCTATATGAATTCTATGCTCAAGGCTAGGGAGGATGATGAAAAACTTAATAGAGTTTAATAGAAGTGCCAATAAGGTGATAACCTTCTTTTATCATCAGATTTTTCCTAGGAGTACTTCAACCATGTATGGGACCTTTTTTGGTGGGGAAGGCCCATGAGACTAAGTATTCGGCCTTTTTGCTTGATTTCTTAGAAGCATGTCCTTCTAGATATTTCTGTTAAATATAATGTTGGGATATAGATTCTATCCTGTTATATATTATCATTAGGAATCTGCCTCTTCTTGTTGTTCACATCTTTTTGGACAACTGGCCCCTAGCAACCATAAGTGGCTCAAGTCCTTTGAAGACCACATTGTTATTCAGTCTTTTCCTTTTCCTTTTGGCCAGAGAGGAGGGTTATGATTTTTTGATTGAATAATCATGAACCTTTTTTAATTGTTTTAATTCTTCTTGATCTTTTGCTGAGCGCTAAGCTTTAACCTTTAATCTTTACTATTTCTAGGTAACAAGTCAGGAAACCAACCTAGTAGCTAGATGTCGAAGAGTATATGCCCATGCTCATGATTATCACATCAATTCCATTTCAAATAACAGGTAGCTGTTCTCTTTTGGCTTTGTGCAATTTTATTGTGCTTTGCCTTTATTTGGTTCTATTTGACAATTAATAGAAGAGGAAGTAAGGAAGCATCTTTTCCTCTTTATGATATATATATATATATATATATATATAAACCAGGTGTACTAGCTTTTTATTCTCTGATTGAATAAAACCCATTGACACCTGAGACACTTGAATGCCCTTATAAAGTGTCAGTCTGATATATGCGTATTTTCTGTGTTTTCTTTTTGTTGATTATATTTGGTCCTTTGCAGTGACATTCTTAGGGATCTTCTGAGAAAGTGATGTTGACTAATTTTAGTTTCTAGATTGGAGTAGAAAGTTAAAACTGGCATGAACTGGGCTTCTTTCTTTCTTTTTTCATTCAAACTTCGATACTTCTTGTTTTTCTGAAGGCATAGGATTTCCCAGCTATAATAATATTGTATGATTTACAAAATAATTATTATATAATGAATCTTGATTCCTTAACAACATTATGTTGCTGAACTCTTTGTGTTGTCATGTCCAAGCAAGAAGCTGTAACTGTGAATGGTCTCTGATTATGCCTTTTATGCTTTAGAAATGAAAGGGTGATTAATCATCTTGACAAAACTGGAGAACTTCTAAACAATAGGTCATAGGATTACATGCTATGTAATGAATGGAGGTTTTTTTTCAGGATTGTTTTTCATTCTCTAGGTCTCTGAGTCATCACATTCTTATTTTGCATGAAAATTTGGCATGTTGGCCCTATCAATCGAGCATGCTTTACTCCCAAGTAACCCTTGAAGCATGAGAGTTTTTAGCTCATAGTAAATATTTAAACCTTGAAGGATTCATATTTTGTCACAGAATTGTCTAGTCTGACTTGAAGTTGGAGTGTTCAACAATGTTTTCTGTGCTATTATTAGTCTAATTCATGTAAATTTTTTTTGAAATCCTTGTGGTGATATTTAAGCTTCTTGACATTCAGGCTTGTCTGCGGTTTATGTTTTATTGGATTATAACAGTTATGCGGTTATATGAGAAGAGTGAGTGTGTGTGCATGTTTGGAGCTACATCATGTTTTTCTTTCCATCATTAGCTTCATATTCCAAAATGTACTGATACTCTCTTATCTTTCCCAGTGACGGCGAAACTTTTATATCAGCTGATGATCTGCGTATAAATCTTTGGAACTTGGAAATCAGCAATCAAAGTTTCAATATTGTTGATGTAAAGCCTGCAAACATGGAGGATCTAACTGGTAAGCCTCTTAGCATATTGTTATTTCTTCTCTGCTGCTTCACTTATTGTATTTGCAACTTCAATTCTATTTAAGAAATTCACAAAAGTGTGCTCGTGATAAGTTCCTGTCAAGCACCCTTTGGGTTAATAGTTCGTTTTAGGTTCCTAGGTTTGTTCAACCGTAAGGTTTGTTGAGGTTTGAACTATTACTATTTCTATCTTTGCAGAGGTTATAACATCAGCAGAGTTCCACCCTACCCACTGTAATATGTTAGCGTATAGTAGTTCAAAAGGCTCAATTCGTCTCATTGATTTGCGGCAGTCAGCTTTGTGTGATTCTCACGCCAAATTGTAAGTGTCTTACTTTTTTGGTTTTTTTGCTGAATCTACTTGCACTTAAGAGGTGACAAACGGGTAGTTTGGGTTGTTTGGGTTTGCGCTGTTTTGGACTTCAGCCCTTTCATGTTCAGTTTTTTTCAAATTCAAATCCTTTTTTATTTTAGTTGAATTTGTGTTTGGGCTAGTTATGTAATTTTTTTAGATTTTTATGAAAGATAAAAAAACCATTTTAGCTTGCTTTTTGAGTTCAGGTTTTTTTCAGATTCAGTTCTTTTCAGGTTCAGATTTTATTGGGTTTGGGTCTGACTTTTTTGGTCAAATCATGTTTGGGAAGGTTCAGATTTGGGGTTTGCACAGGGTTTTGGGTTTAATTTGCCACCCCAACTTACAATTCCAGTTTTTACCTAAATAGTAAAATACCATTCCTGGTATGAAGAGGATCCAGTTGTTATTTGCTTTCAGTATCCTTTCTGTGAATAATAAGTACTACTCTATGGTGACAGATTTGAAGAACCAGAGGCACCTGGTTCTAGATCATTTTTTACAGAGATAATTGCCTCGACCTCAGATATTAAATTTGCAAAGGACGGAAGATATATGCTTAGCCGTGATTACATGACTCTTAAGGTTTGGCTTTGTTTCATTTTGTTTGTCCCCTTTTTTCCCCTTTGATATATTTAATTATACTTTGCATTGCCTGAACGTCACATTATGCATGCAATTTTTCTTAAGCACACCATGAGGACTTTTTAGGCTGTCGAATCCCTAATGTAATTATCCTTTGGCTCATCTTGCAAGACATTGACAGAATTTGATCATGAAGCTTTTATAACCTTTTGCTGCAATTATCTGTCTTTAAAGATTCTTGTTTGCAAACGTTTAACACAAATTGATTAAAATTGAATACAACAATTTGTTTTGTTGGCATTTTGGCTAGGAATCAAATACTCAAATTTTGTTTATCTCGTAGAGAGCTTATCATGAAGACATGAAAAGGTGGGGTGAGGGTAAATGTTTTGGTAGCTTCTTCCATTCAGTATTTGAGCATTTATAGACAAGTTCACTGTTTTTAAAGATAAATTGCTGTATCTGATTTTGTTCTCCATTCTCTATTTGAATCAATCACGTGCCATTTTGTTTCGATGTTTTGATCTTTTTATGTTGAATTCTCACCATATTTCCTACTTCCTTTCAGCTGTAAGACTTCTGATGGTGGTTTGAAACTTGATAATTGATTTTGTTCTTCATATCGTATATGTTTGATGTCTTGTTTAATGGGGATCTTAGGATTTGTCATCTAACTTTGATTATGTATCACTTGGTTGTAGCTGTGGGACATCAATATGGATTCTGGTCCAGTTTCAACTTTCCAGGTTCATGAATATTTGAGACCTAAGGTATGATTTCTATCTTCTGAAACAGATCAAATTAGTCATATGTGGGTCGTGCCATGTCACTCAGAGCTGATTATCCCATTCTTTAATTGTTTCAGCTATGTGATTTGTACGAAAATGATTCTATCTTTGACAAATTTGAGTGTTGCCTAAGTGGTGATGGATTGCGTGTGGCAACAGGTTCCTACAGGTCTGTTCTGAACAAATTATGTAGTCTTTTGTTCTTCTTCTTCTTCTTCTTCTTCTTCCATGTAACATAATATATGCAATTCCTCTCTGATTTCAGCAATCTATTCCGTGTATTTGGTTGTGCCCCTGGAAGCACAGAGGCAACTACTTTGGAAGCCAGCAAAAATCCAATGAGGTAAAATATACACTTTAGCTGAGCAAAAGATAAGGAGTGCTGTGAAATGTGATTTATGATTTCCATATTGATGTTAGATTGTTATTAGTCATAAACATCCATGTCTTTTCAGGAGACAGGTTCAGACTCCCTCAAGGCCCTCCAGATCCCTAAGCAGTATAACGCGTGTTGTTAGACGAGGTAGTGATTTGGTGTTCGTTTGTTGCGTTCTATGACTTGTTAACTTTGCAGTTGTTTCTTTTATTTATTTATTTTTTTTTTTTTTTTGGGGGGGGGGGTGGGCAGTGGTTGTTGATTTGCACTGAAATGCCGCTATCTGGTTGAATTTGTTGTACCAGGAGCTGAAACCTCTGGAGTAGATGCAAATGGAAATTCTTTCGATTTCACAACAAAGTTGCTGCACCTAGCATGGCACCCAACCGAAAACTCAATAGCCTGTGCTGCTGCAAATAGCTTGTACATGTACTATGCATAAAAGGTGGTCCAAAAAATGCATTTGCATGGTTAACTTTTTGTTGGGTTGCTGATGGCAAAAGCTCCTTTTTTCCTTTCCCCCAAAACTGGTGAGTTAAAGGTTACACGACAATTCTCACACTTTCAGATGCCCCTAAAACCCATAGCACATGCCATTGTATCAAAAGATCAAGAAATGGTTGCCACAGATCCATGAAGAAGCAACTTGTGTTTGTTCCTGGGTGGGGCAGCTGATTCCCTTTTTCTCTCCTCCCTCCGGAACTGCGAAAGATCCCTTATTCCTGTTCTCATCTTTTTTATCACCCCCTCATCCCCAATCTTCTAAAATAGAAGATGGGAGTATGTTTCTAGATTTGTGTTGGGTTGAAGTTAACAGAAAATGTGATTGTAACTAAAGAATGTTCAGTATTTGCCACCAGGTTTTAAGGTAAAATGCTAGCCTTCCTTTTTTATAATTTTTTTAACTAAAAAATCTTGGTGGGGGAGAATCTGTTGATACTTTCAGTCTATCAATTTTTTTATTGATTCTTTTCTCATGTTTCGGAACTTCATCTGTTTCTCCATTGATTTTTGTGGCTAGGTTTTGCCCCAAATGACACTTGAATTTTGACTCCAAATACCCAACTTTAAAAAGACGAAGACTGTATACAAAGAATGGGTTGTCGATGTTGGGATTTAGATTTTAGACTTGTTGACTGTTATTAAATCTCGAATTGTCCTTTAACCCCCACTATATTTACAATACTTTGTTGTACCATGTAATTACCATTAGCTTAAGGAAAGTTAAGTTTTGGTCCTCATTTGAAATTCAATTATAAACCCACTTCAGATTTGATTAGAATCAATTGCTTAATCATGCACTAAGCTCTGAAAACACGTATTACCTTCTCCTCCAAGCAAAGAAAACCCTGTTGTAATAACCACAAGTAGTTCCCAGTAATGCTCAAACTCCCTAGTGGGATGTTATCGATCTTGTTGCATAATGCTTGCATGGCAGCACCAAATATCCAATTCTTTGCCTTATTGTTTATATTTGCTTGTAGAGATTTGAATCATATAATTAGCTGTTATAAGTAAAAATGACTAAACTTTTTACCTAACCTTTCACCTTAGACCAATTATTAACGTGTTTATGTTTAATCGTTATAATTCAAATATTTTCAATTTCATTACCAATATTATTAAATTTAAATATTTTGGTTATTTCTCCATTAAATAGTCGACAGAAAGATGTTGTGGTCTTTTTCTAATTGATATAATGATAAATTTAGTTCTTAATATCTACATGTTTTGTCAATTGAATTCTAATTTTGAGAAGTTTAGCTCTCAATGTTTACATATTTCATCAATTTAATTTTTACTATTAAAATCCAAAAAATAAAAATTTAAAAATTGATTAAGAAATACAAAATTAGAAAAATATATAAATATTATTTTAAAAAATTAAAGTTTCTGTTCTGGCTTTTCATTAATTAATGATAAGAACACTCTGTATTGAAGGAAGTATTTGGGCTTACGTTAGGGAAGGAAAACAAGAGTTAATGTGGGTATTTCAATACTGCTCTAAAACATTATAGTTGGTTAGATTTGTGGAAAACAAAAATAAACTAAAATATGAAGATCAGACACTGGTTGAGTTGTTGGGGAGTTACTACTGTTCCTAATAATATCTCTATCATGCTATTCATTGTGGGGGCTTCAACAGTTGCAACCCAAAGCTATTGTTTTGAGGGCCCAATGGTGTTGAGAACAGCTACTATTCCATTTTGTTATCAGTTGAACTTCTAACACATGGGGGTTTTATTTAATTGTGCTACTGACAGAGAGGTATTTATGGCGCCCATGTTTCATCATTATTCAATTCCTTAACACTTCACCTAAACCCATCACCTTCATCTTTCTTGTGCGATCCAATCTTTCTCTTGTGCTACTTCATACTTTTGGGTAAATTATATTTCTTGGCCCCTTAAATTAAACAAGTATTTGAAAGTTTTTATTTAAGTTATTAGGTTGTTAAGACCGTCGCTTTATGGTCTTTTCTATTTGTATTGCTGACACCAATTAAAAGCTCTCGTATCCTCCTCTTCTACAGTTTAACTTTTTTTTTTTTTATGAAATAGTTTTCAATATCACAAATCTGTAAATCAAAATTTAAACAACTTTATTCTTCAATCTCCAACAGTAATCATCAAATCAACTTGAATCTATGGTACATTGTTCTATTCATCAATAGATATTGTTCCATATTATTGCTCGTCAAATCGTTACTTAAAGCTCATTAGCCATACTTTTGAAAGAAAGAAAAAAAAAAAAGAACAACCTAATTACTTAAATAAAAATTTCCGAATTGTTCAATAACTATTTCGTAATTATTTCATAACTTTCTAAAGTTAATTGACCAATATGTAAACATACTAATGATTTAGTGATATCTTTTAAAAGTACATATTAAACATATGTATTAACATAACTATAAAAATATTTTTTTTTTGTTTATCTTGAATTTCTTTAAACAATCTTCTTAGAAATTCCATAAAAAAAAAATATGATGCTCGTAAATTTTGCTTTGACATTTTAGCAAATTTTAGTAGCCAAATGGAATTTTTGGTCTTTGAAGTATACGCAAATGGAGGACAAAGTCGTGCATTTAAAGCGCATTTTAATGGGGTTGACTCCATTAATCCAATACAATGTGTAAAGCTCTTTTAAGGCATCGAATCTGCATATGACGATTGAAAACAACATCTTTTACAATATATATAAAATATAAAAATGGAGCAAAATACCCACTAAGACTACTTAAATCAGTCGCTGCTCATTTTGTTAGGGTTTGAAAACATAATTTTCCCCTTAAGATAACACCTTTTTCTTTTCTTTCCTTTTTTATATTATCCTTCATATTAATACTAGTTTCATTATTGATTTGTTCTTAAAAATGAAATAAATTAAAATATTGGATTATATAAAATTTTAATGTAATATTTGTGTATAAATGCTTGTGTAAATAAAGATGCGAAGTTCAAAAACTTTTTTTAAGTATTTTAACCTAATTTTTATTTTATTTTTCATTTTGTGAATGTGTCAAAAAAAAAAACTCGTTTAAATAAACAAACAAAGCCTTAATAAATGGGTTCTGTACTATCTTTATTTTTTTTTAATTAATTTCACTCTTATAGTTTGATTTTTTCTAATTTTTTACTTTTTAAAGATCAATTCTTTTATTAATTTTGTCAAATAACAAGACACGGCTTATTTTCTTTAACATATGATGACTTGACATTATGACCTTTTTTTGTATGGTTAAATATTTTTGCACATTTATATGTCATATCACCGTATATTAAAAAATAGTGATGTTAAATTATTTAATAAAATTAATGAAAAAAAGGTGATCTTATAATTAAAAACGCGTAGTACAGTATAGGATTGTGATCAGTTTAATTTGGTTTGGTTATTCTCCAATTTTCCATAATAATTTTGAGTTTTGAATCTTATTTTAACCAAATAGATTGGGTTTATAATTTTTGGACATTATTTAGTAAAGTTCAAAAATAAATTCAAAATTTTTTCCAAGTAAATAAAAAATCATTAATAGTATTTATAAATTATTATTTTTACTTTAAATATAAGATGTTTATTTCTTAAATCATAAAAATAGAAATTAATCATATTACAACAGTTGTATACAATTGAACTAGAGAGAGAGAGTAAAATCGTAAGCAGTGTGAAATGGGCCCAACAACACGGCATTTGAGCCGTGTTGCATGCTGACAGGACAGGACGTATCACATTAAGGCCCAACAAGCCACGCTAGGCCTCCTGGGCCCTACTCCCCCCTCTTTCCCCCTAATCATAGCCGTTCATTATTCTCTTGATGGGTCCCCTTGTAATTATTAATCTCCCCTTTTCCACGACACTATATTTTCCCATCTCTTTTTCTCCAATCATTTTATTAACAGCGATATATACCAAGATTATTTTAAATGGGTTAGATATAAGTACGAATAAAGATTTTTAATTATTGTTTTTTTAAATATAATTAATACTAATAGCAAATGAGACCTCGGCTCAGAATTTAAGTTCATGATTTATCATGCGTAATTTTATGTATAGATTTTCAAATTTTCTTATGTTCGGTTGTCATTAGTAGATTTAATCCAATTAAGTTAGTCAGATTGTTGGCTTTAGTCTATAAATTTATATAAATTCTTAGTGTTACTCAAGCTATCCATTTCTAATAATTTGATAGGGAGCTTCTGGAATGATAATATTGGTGGACACGTTGACAACAAAAAATAATTTATATGAGTTTGAATTTTTTTTTTTAAGTGGATGAGTATAACTTTTATTGTTTATTATATTAATAAGTTGACGTTTAAAAAATAAGTTTTTCATTTTTTTAAATAATATAGTTTTTTTTTCATTTCAACTGTACAACATATTAAAAAAAGTAATACTAATTAATTAATAATAAATAAAATCATATCAATGATCATTTTTATTTTTAAAAATCGCTAACATCATAGTTAATTTTATTTATTATTTGTTTACCCATCAAAATTGAATCAAATTCTAAATTCAATTCTCAATATATATATATATATATTATTTTTGAAATTTAAATTTTAAGATATTTACATAAATTTTTAGAATAGTGTCATTATTTTATCTTTATTTAAACTCATAATAAGTGTGAAGAAATTCATCTTGAATTACATTTTCATTTTAATTTAAACTATTCAATTTAATCAATAAAAAATATAATATTATTTTAAATTTTGATTATAAAATAAAAAAATAAACTAGGAATTGTTCCGTTGACTTCTACATGACATGAATTGTTATTTATAAAATCACAAGGAATAAACAATTTGATCCTTTTGATCTTATAGTCTAAATAACCTGATTACCAAATTAATCATATGTTTTAAGGTTAATGCGACATTGTTAATCATTCCTTTGGTATCTGTTTTCCCTTTTACAAAGTAAGATATGGGTAAATTATACCATTAGCCATTAAATTATGAGTAGGTTTTCGTTTTGGTTATTTAATTAAAAAATTATATTTTGATTATTGAACTATTCCAAAAATTTTATTTAAGCCATTGAGTTGTTAGAATAATATATAGCTTTCTCGATTCGCATTGCTTGCACCAATTAAAATCTCTCTTTTCCCTTCTATTTTACAGTTCATTTTTTTTCATAAAACAATTTTGGAAGTTATAAATCCACAAACCAAAATTCAAACAGTCTTTTTCTCCAACCTTTGACACTGATAGTCAAATTGACTTGGATCTAAGACATGTTCTTCTACTCGTTAATGTGTATTGATCTATTGTACTGATTGTCGAATCGTCACTTAAAACTTGTTGGCGTAACTTTAAAAAAAAATTAATAATTCAATAACTAAATTGTAATTTTTTAATTAAATGACCAAAAAAACTTACATATAATTTAGTGATTAATTGTATAGTTTAGTCGTAAAATATTTGTAGAAAAAAACAAAGGCAATGAACAGCAATGTGAATCAAGATGCATTCCAATAAGCTTACGTATAAAGATCAGAAATTAGTTTTAGAAAGTATGGTAAGAAGAATTTTTAATATTTAATTTAATAGAATTATATTTTTAATTACTAAAAAAGGCAATAGCAAAATCTAGAAAACCTTCGAGAGTGCCTTCAGATGATGTTATTTATGTAATTTTGGGGTGAGTAAGAAAAAGAAGAAAGAAATGAGACAAGCTTGGTTGGGTGTGTCTATTTGAAGTCTAGTGGTCACCCTCAGATAGATACACATAGATGTTCAGCCTCTTCTTCTTACAGGGTTTTCAGACTGCAAATATCTTCTTTCTATAGTTTTTAAGGAATGGAATCCTTGATGTTGTAAAAAACAAAAGCAGCTTTGACAAATTTTAGGTTGCTGTTTGTCTCCTCTATATCTATTTTCAAGTTTCCTTGATTCAAAACTGAAAGCTACAACTCTTTCTTTTGCTTGTTTAGGATTGATTTTTGTAAAAGGCTTCATATTTCTTCGTCTTCCCGTTCCAATATATTTGTGTGAAAACAGAAAAGAAGAAGAAGAAAATATCCCTCCTTTTTTGTCTTGTTTCAAAGTTTAACCAACCACCCTTTTCGCCACTTCACAAACTTATCAGCTTTTCAATTCCTTGAAGAAGAAGAAGAAAAAAGCCTCAAAATTCAACCCAAATTCTCCATAGAAACGAAACTTCATCTTCAAATTCGATCAAGCAGTGAGGGTTTGAGGTGTGGAGGAGTATTTAAAATGCAAGACCCAATGGGCTTTCACCAAATGAAAGCGCCGGCTTTTCAAGAGCAAGAGCAGCAGCAGCAGCTGAAATGCCCCCGCTGTGACTCAACCAACACCAAATTCTGTTACTACAACAACTATAACTTGTCTCAGCCCCGCCATTTCTGCAAGAACTGCCGCCGTTACTGGACTAAAGGCGGCGCCCTCCGTAACATACCCGTCGGTGGCGGCACCCGTAAGGGCACCAAACGCTCCTCCTCCTCCTCCACCAACAAACCTAAGCGCCAGCCCAACCCCTCTCCAGACCCCACCCCAAACCAAAAAATCCCTGATCCCTCTCCGCCGCCGCCGACATCATCATCATCATCATCGATGTTTCCCCAGCAGATTGTTTTGAACTCGGGGGCTCAGAATTCGGACTCGGATATCGACTCGACCCGGATGTATCTGTTGCCGGTTGATCATCAAGATGGGAAGATGATGGATGTAGGCGGGAGCTTCAGCTCGCTGTTGGCTTCGACTGGGCAGTTTGGAAACCTTCTAGAAGGGTTTAATTCAAATGGGTCGGGTTTAAAAACGCTGAATCATTTTGGAGGGAATTTGGATTCGGGTTGTGAAATGGATCAGAGTTCGGGTCGGGACCCGCGATTCGGAGAGAGCAGTAAAAACGGAGGGAGTTATTTGGATGTACAGGGCGGTAGGGATACAAGTTGTTGGAGTGGCGATAGCAATGGCTGGCCAGATCTTTCTATCTACACTCCAGGTTCAAGTTTACGGAGATAGAAATTACATTCGCCTATTTTAAAATTTTATAAATAAATTAAATCTTTATTGTACTCAACACATAGATTTTCATATTTAATTTGTGCACCAATAAAAAGTTTTACTTTGTTAAAATGTTTATTTTAGATTTTATTTGGCACGAAACAAATATGAATATTTACATAAATTGGTTAATTTCAGGAATTGTTTTATTATTTTAATAAAATAAAAAAAAATACTTTTTATGATTTTTAGCACTGATTTACAATTTATTTAAATAGATGGTGTCCACTTTTTGAATAAACTGAAAACATTTAAAAGGGTTCTTTTTATGGTTAAATTAATCTTAAAATGATGTAAAATTAATTTCTTAATAATATAAATTTATAGGTCTCATTCATTTAAAATTATTTACCAGACCTCTAAAATCATTACATGTCGAAACTCATCTGTAATGGCAACAAAACAAACACAATTCATTTCATGTTATGTCGGTAAATAAATAAAAACGGTTTTAAATGTTTTTGTTAGTTAGTATGGTATTGAAGAGGGATTTGACGAATTCCGCTTTGGTGGAGCAAATCCAACCTCCATAGTTAAAGCTCTAAATGTTTGAAGATTTTTTTGTCTTTAAAGAGCCAGACAAAATTGAACTCTCCCCTTCACTGAGATATTATTTGCTATTTCAATGCCCCAAATTTCGACTAAATTTAACTTATCCTTTACTTTCATCTTTTAAATACGTCTATATCTGAAAAGGAATTGCAAATTTTTATTTTATTTCGAGTTCTACTTAAAAACTCAAATTTAACTTGAAGACTTATAAATTTACACCAAAGCATAACATGTTGGTCTTGTATAAAAATATCAAATAAGTTTTAAAGAAATGTGATTTATTTGAATGTCATAATGGACTATTTAGAGATGCCGATTGAGTCTTAGCTCGATTACTATTGTAGGAAGATGTGGGTTTGAGTGGTTGAAGCGCATTATTGAGATGAATAGTTCTAAAAAAATATATATGAAATCATTAGAAAAATTGTCGCTTAAAAGATTTATGAAAAGCTTGTTCTTATCACTAATAAAAAATGAAGCATTTTTATTTGAGATGAAATTTTCAACTAAAAAAAATTGAATATAGCTAAATGGACCATCCACTTTAATATGTGTTGTGAAATATTGGACCACCCATTTGGTTTGACAATGTCATGTCATCTCTATAAGTGCAACCAAAAAAGAAAAAAAAAACAAAGAGGAGAAATCATTAGGCTTGCAAAAGAAGAGAAAACAAAAATGGGTGGTATCAAGTTTCTTAGACAAATGGAGGGTGGTAAATATTGAAATTAAAATTTTGATAAGAATAGGATATATGCTTTGTGCTGGGCTGGCCCTCCAATTTGGCAACTTGGATTACTTCCAACATCCAATTCAAACTTTTATTCATACAATGAAGTTTAAAAGATAACATTTTATATCTTTGAGTTTTTATAATGTTTATCAAAATTTTGAATATTATAAAAAAGTTGTTGTTGTGCACTTATAACAATATTTGAGAAATTTAAATCATATCTGAATTTTTTTTAAAAATCAAATTTAAAAAAAAAACTGAAATATTTTAATAATATTAATTAGTGAGATTTAAATTATATTTTTAGTAAAATTTACAAATATAATTTCATTTACTAAAAATTATTTTTATTTACTAAAATATGGTCATTTTTTTTATAAACTAAATAACATCTTAAATAAAATTTATCATTTTTATTTCACTTAAGAATAAAATTACTTTTATTAAAATTTAAGATAAAAGGTTGTTATAAAAAACTCATTTAATAAATAGTGTAATTCATACTTTATGATTTTTATTATTATAGATGAAAAGTGATTATAGGTTAAAAATAAAATATAAAAAAGTATTTTAATTAAGAAAAAAAATAGTCACGAGTAGGTTTTTGGAGGTTGCCATATGTCATTTTTTATTATATATTTTCCAATTTTTATAAAAACACATGCCAACATCCTAAACTTACTCTCAAAATTCTTTTATTTTAGGAGAAAGGATTGTATGAAACAGGGGAAAGGATTGTATGAAACAGTGACGCCACGTCATCTGTATCCCTTTCCAATAGATTTATGCCACATTAGCATTTTCATCCTGAATTTCAGCATTTTTATCCTGAAAGTTACTATTCTATTTGATTTTAAGAGGTAATATCTTCTCATCCAAAATTAAATCTATTATATATGTGTGTGTAAAGATTCCTATTCTAGATAAGAGAAACGAGTTATATATATTTAACTTTCTCTATAACAACATTTCATTATAATAGTCAAATTTATTATAGAACCAATTTTTTATTTTTTATTTTTACCCTATAACAACTTTTCATCTATAATAGTAACAATCATAAAGTACCAATTACATTATTTACTAAGTGAGTTCTTTATAAACAACCTTTTGTATTAAATTTTAATAAAATTAGTTTTATTCCTAAGGTAAACATTTTTAACACTTTAAACTTCTCAATATGATCAGTTGAAGAATCCTAGTCGAAAGCCAACTATTGTTTTGTCAAATATTTCACTCCTTCGTAAGCCAAAATGCCAAATATCCATGAGGCTGAAACAACCGACGACCCAAGTAGAATTTATTCTTCATTCAAATAGAACATGGAACAAGCAAGCCAAAACCCCTTAAAATTGGAGTGCAAGATTGCATGCAATTCTTCCAAGGTGTCTTATGTTTTGGATATGAAAGATTTTTTGTTTTGGACAACAATATTAGAGATTGCTTCTGGCACATGCTCAAATGGCATAAATAGATATGGTACTATATCCATTTGCTACTATGTTCTGTTTGCTTTGAATAAAAGGACAATAATGAATCATAAATAACAATTTCTCTTATGAATTAAATCCAATTTCAAATATATCCCTGGTTATTTTTGCTTTTCTAAAGTTAGAAAGAGAGTTTATTTGGTTCTATAAACAGAAATAGTGCCCATAATATTCAATTACAACAAAGCAAACAAATGTTTTTTGTGAGCCCATTGAATCAGACTTAAATGTATAATTGGTTCTATCCAATCAAACATAATGTAAAGGATATATTAATCATTTAAACACTTCAATATTTTTCTAGTTTTTTTATATTTTTACAAAAAAAAAATTTAAAATGTTTTCAAAAAATAAACATTCATAATGCATCAAAAATATGATTATCTAGCTTAACTGAACTTAAAACGAGCTTTAGAAAACTTCCTGACAAAATAAAACTCAATTCAATCAATATCCCGTCGTCGCAACGTCGGTTGCTCGTCGTGACTATGCGAAATTCCTCATCGCGACATTAACCCTGCAATTTCACAACCTGCACATTTTTCACTCTTTCTTACTTAAAACAACTTCCATGACCCATGCACATGCACTCCACATATCCAATGTCATATAATTTTCTACTGATAATCAACACTAAACACATCTAAATCTAACTCAAACAACTTCTTACATTTTCAAAATAATAAGTTTACATTCTAAGATCAATTCGCAACCAACTTCATTCTTTAGTTGCAAAAGATACCTAATAAGTTCCTATGTATATCCCAAGACTAATAACCGAAATTTAAATTTCATACTTCCTTCAAAACTTAAAGAGTGATGAGATGAGTTGGGGTCGATCCACACCTTAACTTCGAAACGATCTATACCTACATGTTTAAAAGAAATCACGTTAAGCTCATAGGAGCTTAGTAAGTATAATAAGAGTGATGTTGTATATATTTATTTAGAAATTTCTCATTTTACACACATATTTATATACATACATAAACAAGTTTATAGCATACAGACATTAGTTTCCATCATTATGCACGATTTTTGGCTAATTAAAAACTATACTAAAGTATTATTTTAATCAAATACGATCAACATACCATTATTACTCGATTGTCACTTACCTTTTTATTCAATTGCCCAAATGTAGACAAAATAGAAAATGGTAGGATATACTGAATAGAACGATAAAATGCATCGAAGTGCTACTATTTTTTGCACGAACGTGCAGATATCACTTTCCACCGGAGTGCCATTCACTTGCATCGTAGTGCCACGATCACTTGCATCGCAGTGCCTCTGTCACTTGCACCGTAGTGTCATTATCACTTTGCACCGTAACACCTCTATCACTTGCACCATAGTGTTACTATCACTTTTCCTATTGGCATACCACTTATATCTTACTTACATACTTCATTCCATTGTTTCTCAACAATGAAACAATTTAAGCTTTACTATTTTTACAATTTAGTCCTTATTTAAATAGAATCATCGATATTCAAATTTTCTCTTGACATTCACCGTGTTAGAACTTCTCATTTCGCTTAGATATTGAATATTGACATCTATTACACACATCTAACTTTGTACTCATTGCAATTAAGTCTTTATTCTTCAAGTTACTACTCACATATTTTTCAATTCACTATATGAGAATTACTTTCACTTTCAAATAATTATTATAATTCTAAAACAAGTATCACTGTTTTTATACACTAGTAATTTCCTAATAATATTACCAAAACAGTTAATCAAGTTTAAAATTAGATATTTAATTGGAATAAAATAAAAATCTTGATATACTTACTCAAAATGCTTGTAGGAACCTTTCTCTTCTTTCTCCACTCCTTTGTCATACACATTTGCCTTTATCCTCCATTTATTCTTCTCTTCTCTTCTTTTCCTCTTCATTAGATAATACACATACACAATATTTACTCATCGATACACTAATCATACATCATATCCATGCTTTTACATAGATAAATAAAAAATCCCTTAAGACTCATCATTCTCACTTCATTTACTCAAAACCCTTAACTTTTTTTTCACTTTCCTTTTTCCTCCAAAATGGCTATTAGCTAGCTTTACAAGGGAATGAGTTTACTATGTAATTGTTCTCTTAATTTCATTAAAAATCTATGAATGAAAATTTTAGAATTTGAAGCTTGGAAAAGTTTAAAATGGTGGAAAAGGGCAAAGGTGAAAGAAAGTGAAACTCAGTGAAGATGGGAGGGAGAAACGTGAGGAAAAGATGATAGCTTCTTCTTCTTCTTTTCTTGTCTTTTTTTTCCTCCATTCTTCTACAACTTTCTTCTAAAATATCTATCCATTTATTATTATTATTTAATTTAAAATAAAATCTAATCATTACCATCACATCTCCATGTACTTTTATGGTCAATTTGCACTCCAAATCCTTTCTCCTTTTCTCATCCATCTAATTCCATCATATCTTACTTTTACATTTTACAATATGACCCAATACTTCTTACACTATTTCAATTTAGTCCACCCCTTAATTAAATTTCTCTAAATTCAAAAGTCTTTTTATTTTCCTATTTTATCTAATTATCCTCTCCACTAACACTAATAATTCTATTTTTGTCTTCTATGAAAATTTCGAACATGTGTCAACTTAAATTGATATTGTTCACGTCTCGAAAAATGTCAGGAATGTTACAACAGCTCTATTCCATTATCATAGAATGATCATTCTATTCCAGCAAACCAAATGAGTCATAAGTGAATATTCTCTTCACATTTTATGCATATATTTTTGATAATTATTTTATGAGAAAGGATTGTATGAAACCGTGACGCCACGTCATCTGTATCCCTTTCCAATAGTTTTATGCCAAATCATTATTTTATCCTGAATTTCAGGATTTTAATTTGGATTTGATTTTTTTCGGGATAAAAATGCTGAAATTCAGGATGATAATGCTGATGTGGCATAAAACTATTAGAAAGGGATACAGATGACGTGGCGTCACTGTTTCATACAATCCTTTCCCACGTTTGATTAGATGGAATCAGCTACACGTTTAGGTCAAATTCACTGGCATCACACAAAACATTTGTTTAGTTCATCGTAATTAAATATTGTGGGTGCGGTTGTTTAAGACTCTATTTAGTGTGAAGGCTTGAATAGCATTCAGGGTAATCCTCTCTAATCCTCAATTCAAACTTGAAGAGAATAGAGAATAAAATTAGATTTTACATTATTGCCTCTTTAAATCCCAATGTCATCTTTGCTTCTTCAATTTTTGGGTTTTCCCCCAAAATCCCCTCTTTTCCCTTCTTTGGTATTTCCCTTTTGGAGTTCAAAGAATAGGCAAGTTCCCTTTCCTGCTTTCTTCTTTGCTTATTCCCTTTATTGATTTTTTTCATTTTAGTTTTTTGAAAAAGAAAATTGGCTGAATCCAAATAGAAATATTCTAGATTTTGCTTATTCTTTTTTAAAAAAAAATTCATTGTTTATGGTTTTTTTTTTCATTTTTGTTTACTAATGGGTATTATGGAATTGGTTTGTTTTTGTTTAACTTAATTTTTTTATTTAATATGGATTTTATATATTCAATTATGTTTAGTTGTTTTGCAGATTTGAAATTTTTTTTACTAGAGTTTTGACTCTTACATTTTGAGGATTATTTTTTTCTTGAAAAGGAATCTGCGCAAATGTGTTGGTGGTGATGAGCTCTCTTCAACATGTAGGGAAACAGAAGGACTTAAAGTGGTTAACGGTTTGGAGAGCAAGATTGCTTGCAATTCTTCCAAGGTGTCTTATGCTTTGGACATAGAAGATTTTTTGTTTCAGGTGAAACAAAAATCAATCTCAGATCAGAACAACTAATTCCATAATCGGGCAACGATTTGAAATTGTATTTCAATTATACTACGAAGGCAATAGCGATATCAAATATTGCTATTGGCGTATACTTTGATGACATAGGTATTTATGGTATGTCTATAGCCATTTGTCGTTATGGTACGTTTGTATCCATATCTACTTATGCCATTAAAGTATATGCCAAAAGCAATCTCTGATATCACTATTGCCTTCGTTGTATAATTGAATTACCATTTGAAATCGTTGCCTGGTTATGGCATTGGTTGTTCTGATTCGAGGCTAATTTACGTTCCACTTAAAACAAAAAATCTTTTGTGTCCAAAACATTGACACCTTGGAAGAATTGCAAGCAATCTTGCACTCCAAACTATTGAAGTTTTTGGCTTTCTCGTTGCATGTTTGTTCGAATGAAGAACATATTCTGCTTGGGTCGTAGGCTATTTTGGCCTCATGGTTGTTTAACATTTTTGACCTAATAAGGAGTGACATGTTTGACAAAATAACAATTGGTTTTCTGCTAAGACTCTTAAGATGATCATATTAAGAAGTTTAAAGTGTTGAAAATGTATCCTTATCCTTATCCTTACCTCTTGAGAGAGTTTGGGAGTTATTGAAAAATTGGTACATGGAGGTTGTTATATGATAAATACCAAGGATCATCAATGGGATGATTTCAGCTTTTAAATAGGAATTTAAAGCTTATCAAAACTTTATTGGATGGACTCTTGTATCAACCTTGTTGTGTTCTTGTGGTTATCTTTTGACACTTTTTACGTATTATTTGGAGAGGTTTATTGATTGTATTGTGAGCTATTTGGGTGAGTGATTTGTGACAATTGGGGTTGGTGTTGGTGCTACAATTACTTTTGTGTAAAGGTATATTATGTTTAAGCTAATAGGTGATCCAGATGATTGTTGAATAAAATCATTCACTAGGTGAGGCTCCACAGAGTAGGATTGGTAAATCTGAATTGCTTTAACAAGTATCATGTGTTAATTTTCTCCTTATTTTACTCCTTGCATTACTTTGCATTTAACCTTTCTATTGTTTTTATTCTAATATAGCAATTGGAACAAAACTGTTTTTCAAGTGTAAACCGAAGGTTTTTTCACAAAACATTAACCACTTTAAATCTTTTTGTTGATCGGTATTGTAACATCCTAAATTAGGGGGGGTCATTTGCAATTTTTCTATTTTCATGTGTTTGCCTGTTAAATGCTCGTTTGATGTGTTCTGGGGCCTAGTCATAAACCCCAGGTTAATTTCCGATTTAAGGCTAAAATTCCTTTTAGTGCCTAAGTGGAAAGGGCTAGGTGGAAGAAGGTTTAAATAATAAATTTAGCAGGCTTGTGGCACAATGAACGCCCTGGCCGAGTGGCGTGGGGGCGTGATGTCCAATTGCTACCTCAAGGACCCGTGTTCGAGTCCTGACAATAGCGCAATGAGAGTTTAATTTTGGTTTTGGCGTCGACGCGAAGGAAGGCTCAAAAGGAATTTGGTGACAAGTTGTGTCACAAATAAACGCCTGGGCCGAGTGGCTAGAGGTGCTATGGAAGGACTATGGCATTGAGGTCTCGTGTTCGAGCCTTGAAAGAAGCGCAAATTATTTTTTTGCTTTGGCGTTAAAGCATAAAGGACCAACAAAGCATAGGTTAAAAGAAACTTAAGGCGGATTTTGACATGAAAGTCAAGCTGGCCGAGTGGCGTGGGGCGTGGCAGGAGGTTGCGCTTAGAGGTCAGGCGTTCGAATCCCGTTGGGGGCGCGCGGGTATTTTAATTTTACCTTTGGCACTAATGCGTGCAGGAACCCAGGGACCAAGTGTTCAAAAGAAAATTCCGATATATATATATCAAGAAAGGCGCAGTGGCAGAGTGGTCAGAGGCATGGAAAACCTTCCCCAGGTCTCGGGTTTGAGACCTGGCAGCAGCATAAGGAATTTTAATTTTTGTTTTTGGCCGGCAGAATGCAAGTGGTATCCTGCATGGGGCGCACGCATGCACTGGGCATGCTGCCGTGGTTGTGCTGAAATTATGGGCATTAACCATTAGTTATTATTATTATATATATTTATTTATTTATTTTATTTTTGGGGCATGGGTTAAATTCTTTTAATTAGTATTGTTGGAGCATGGGCGGCTAATAAACAATGAAATTGCATGTTTCTATGGTGATGGCAATTTCACAAAAATAAGAAGGGATGGCCGGCCTTGTAATTGGAAAAAAAAAAGAGCATGGCCAAATTTTTGAGGTCTTGGGGGAGGGGCTTGATGCTCACGGTTTTGGAAGGAAATATTGGAAGAATTTCGGCCTACACCTGTTACCTCTCTTCTTCTTTTACTAGTGTTCAAATGAAACCCCATTTTCCTTTGCTACTTTGTGAATTTCTTTGAAACATGCCAGAAACCTTGTACCAAAAACCATTCATTTATCCTTGTCAAAAACACCCTAAGCCTTTTCTTTCAAAACCCAACTCCATCCTCTCTCTTTGTGGCCGATCATCCCTTGCCACATAGGGCCTCAACCGAACCCCCCAAAAGAAGGTGCAGACGATTGCATGGGATGGTAAGTGTACCTTCTTAGCATTCGGTTTCCTTCTTTTCTTTTATGGTGTACCGAAAGTTGAGTTAAGGCCTTGTAAGGTTGGCCAAGGGGTTATAGTATCTTAATAATGTATCCTTTGTAGGTAGCCGATACTTAGAGGCTTGGAAGGTGTCTTTCGGGTTTCATTCTTCGAGGTAGGAAGACATGGAGATTCGGCCAAAGGCCATCCTTGATATCTATGTGTAACCGAATGTGCACTTTGGGTATAGGAGTAAATTGACCAAAGGCAAATCGGCCAAGAAATCAGAAGTTTCGAATTTTCGATCACGTTGGTTCGTGTTGATAAAGGTTCGGCCTAGAGCCCTATTTTGGTTATGTTATGACCAATAACTTTGGATTTGTTAGCTAATCAAATGAGACTCTTTAATAATAGCTTATAATGGCCGAATATAGGAGCTATACGAGGACAAGTTCGGGACTTTTATAATATCGCGTAGATCCGGGATTTCTTCTTAGACCTCCGATTAAATAGGTGTGTAAGCTCTTACACGCTTTATTAGTAATAACTGTTATTATGATGATATTATGACCTCTCATTTAGAAATTTTGCCTTGGGGGCATAAGCTTGGTTCTCGGGTAAGTCCCCTATTACTCGATCTATGATATATGTTGTGTATGCCATCATATGCTGTTAAATGCTATGCTATATACAAATGCATGATATATGGGATCACGATACTTGTTATGTGAGCATGATGATGGTGGGGATTGATGAGAGGGAGTAAAAATCGTGTCGACAGACACCAGTGGTTTGGTACCACATTTCGTGACTACGGTCACCAGAGGTTTGGCACCTCCAGAGGTTTGGCACCTCATAGCGTCTCGTCCCTATGGATTAATTCCACCGTGGGTTGGCCCCACATTTGAGATACGAGATCGACGCCAGTGATTTGGTATCACACGATGGGTTGGCCCCATCATTTGATTGTGACTTCGGGTCACCAGTGGTTTGGCACCACCAGTGGTTTGGCACCACATGTATTGACGGATATCGTGACTTTAAGTCACCAGTGGTTTGGCACCACCAGTGGTTTGGTACCACACGGGGTAGAAAAAGGAGCATGGATGGCTAGGTTGGGTTGCATAATTGCATGACATACTAATATCTTGTGTATGAGTGGTATTTCCGGGTTGGGGATTTACACACTGAGTCTTGGTGACTCACCCCTTCCCATATCATCTTGCAGGTGAGTAGATCGCGGAGACGGAGCCGGGGAGAACTCGAGGCGGCCATGTTTGTTTTGTGGACTTGAAATTTTATCTTGCCCCGCTTTAAGTTTATTATTCACAAAAATTCGATTGGGTTGTAATATGGCCGCTTATTATCTTGGATGTTTAGGTAGTTGTTTTTACTTTATTATATAACTGATGAACTTATGAACTGTTAAGCAAATCGGTTAAAGGTAACGTTTTCAAAATAAGTACTCGTATGCGTTTTCAAAAGAAAAAAAAAAGTTACCATCGGGTAACAAAATTTTCTAAGTTATCGATCACTCTAATGTTCTAAAAATTTAAATGATCAAAAGGTTTTAAAGGAAGAAAGGATTTTCAACTCAATCGTATTTATCGAATCAACCCACTTGAGTTTTAGCAAATACCGTTTTATACCCATAACAAATTCTTGAACTTCTACTATTAGTCCAAACATTTCAAACTCCTTTTTACTCCGTGACATACCAGATCCGTCAAGGCTTGTGGGCCGGGTTTGGGGTGTTACATTTTGGTATCAGAGCCAGGTTCAAAACTCGACTGTGAGGGCCTAAGGCCTAAAAATGTTTTTCTAGATAGGCTTTTGAAAACCTCTATGAAAATGGTTTTGGTTGAACAACATGGCGTCGAGTCTCCGGCACCGATCCGCTCTTGTAAGTATCTTTAATCTATGTGTGAATGATTATCTGTAAAGGGGTAGAAATGGGACGTAGATAGTATAAAAGTATGTGAACTTTAGGACTAGTTTACCCCAACAATTGCATAAGATTTTAATTGCCTTAATAAACAAACCTATGACTAAGTCGCCGAGTTAGGGTGTGGTAATCCTTGTACGCATGTCTAGGATTGGATCCGGAAGAGCTTGGTATTTAAGCGGTCCTAGCGACTCACCTCCTCTTCGCGGGAATCCTACCTGGTGCGTAGCTTCGGTTCACCCTAACCGTGAGGACTTGTTCGTGGGCTAAACCCTATTATTAAAACCCGAAAGGGAATTAGCCGCGTTTTGATAAAAACTCTAGTTTTAAAGACTTCCCTCAAACTTGTGAGATTTTTATTACAAAATTCTCTTGATTTATGGACATTTTAAATACCCTTAGTGGTAAATTACAAAAAAAAAAGCCCCTAGATTTAAAATCTACTAAGCTACCCCAAAATTTTTAACAAGATTTTACAAGCATACCCAAAATCCCTAATTTGCAAAATATCAAAAATGTTGTGATTTTGGAAAACTACGAAATTGCCCCTAATTTGTAAATTACCAAAATGACCCTAATTTTCAAAGTTTTTGCAACACTACCAATTTGGAAAACAGTTTCTCAAAAGAACCCCCAAGTTTTACAAATTTTGAATTTCCCTTGATTTGTAGGGATTTACAAACTTACTTTGTTTTATTACCAAAATACCCCTATAGGGTAAATGACGAAAATACCCCGGGTTAGGAAGTGGGCAAAAAGACAATGGAATAAGTGAATGTGTGTCTTCGAATTACGATAGAAGACTTGAAACTTGTTTGATCGAAAGAACAACTTCTTAACTTCGCCCATAAAATTCTTTGCTAATAATCAGTGGAACATTGGCTAACTCATAAAACTTTTTAAGACAGATTGTGCTATAAGAAATGAGTTCTAGAGGTCGCGGCCGTCGGGGACGCGGTAGAGGCCGGATGGCCATGTCAGAACCAGTTAGGTCGGGCCAAGGATCGGATAATGAGATGCCACCTCCACCACCACCCCCAACTTTTGGTGATGGACATCAGGATCAGGCGGGAGGTGAGTCGGTATCGCAGGCTATGCTGCGTGTTTTAGAGATGATGGCTGGGACCGGTAGAGGTACAGGAGCTCGGAAGTCTGTATCTGAGCGGCTCCGATCCAACGGAGCTGAAGTATTTCGGGGTGTGTCAGGTGTCGCACCCAGTACGGCCGAATATTGGTTAGAATCAACGGAGAGGATCATGGACGATCTCGATTTAACAAATGAGGAGAAGCTGAAGGGAGCAGTGTCGCTTCTAAAAGATGAGTCATACCAGTGGTGGCTCACGGTTCGAGACGGTGCTACAGCAGACGACCTTACTTGGGAATACTTCAAAGCTACTTATCAGAAGAAGTATGTGGGCACCAGCTACACTGATACTCAGAGGAAAGCTTTTCTGGGATTAGTACAAGGAAATAAGTCGGTATCTGAGTATGAGGCGGAATTCCTGAGGCTGAGCCGCTATGCTCGGGGAGTTATGTCAACTGAGCATGATCGTTGCGTCCGTTTTGAAGACGGACTTAGGGATGATTTAAGGTTGTTGATTGCTCCACAGCAGGTGCGTGAGTTTGCTGTTCTGGTAGAGAAGGCTAAGGTAGCCGAAAGGGTCAGGGAGTCTGTGAGACAGAACTATGATAGGAGCAAGCAGAAAAGAGGTTTTGGGTCATCTGGATCGGGTAATAATACACAAAAAAGGGCTAGGCAGAGTGGGCCGAATCAGGCTGGAAGGCCCATGGCTACTAATCAGAGACCGGCTCAGTGTAATCGTTGTGGGAAGTCACATTGGGGAAGTTGTTGGACCGGTGAGAGGGGTTGCTTTGAATGTGGATCTTTGGATCATCGTGTAAGGGATTGTCCTCGGAAGATGGCAAGGAATCAGCCAGAGGGTCAGAACCGTACTCAGGCTAGGAATGTGGGACCACCACAGAGGGGTCGTGGTAATGGTAGAGGAGGCAATGGTCCTAATCGAGGTCGCGGAATTCAGGGCAGAGGTGCAGGCAACACAGAAGCTAGGCAGCCTGGCTTAGTCTACGCAGCGAGACGTCGCGAGGAGGGTGACGCACCGGACGTCATCACCGGTACGTTCCTAATTTTTGGTCTTCCCTATGTTGCATTAATTGATGTGGGTTCGACGCATTCATACGTTGCTAGTAGTGTGGTAGAGACTTTGAACTTGGACTTTGAGACTGCTTCTAGGGAGACGACTGTAATTAGCCCTCTAGGACACTCTGTGGTAGTGAACAAGCTATATAGAGATATACCCCTAGAACTCCAAGGGGTAGTGTTTGTGGCTGATCTGATGGAACTGCCGTTTGGGGAGTTCGATCTAATTCTTGGAATGGACTGGCTGGTTAAGTATCAGGCAAGGTTGGATTGCGCCGCTAAGCGCATGGTTCTAAAGACGGCTAAGGATGATGAAGTGGTCATGATAGGTAACAGAAGAGATTATCTATCCAATGTAGTGTCTGCCTTGAAGGCCGAGAAAATGATCAGAAAAGGTTGTGAGGCGTTGTTGGTTCGAATTTATGCCTTGGAGGCTAAGGAGTCAGCAGTTGAGAAGGTCCGAACTGTAGGGGAATTCGCTGATGTGTTTCCAGAAGAACTCACGGGTCTGCCTCCAGATCGGGAAGTGGAGTTCGGTATAGACTTGTTGCCCGGGACGGCACCTGTGTCTATAGCACCCTATCTAATGGCACCAAAGGAGTTGGTGGAGCTGAAGGCTCAAATTCAGGAACTCTTGGATAGAGGGTTCATTCGACCTAGTATATCTCCGTGGGGAGCACCTGTGTTGTTTGTCAAGAAGAAAGACGGGTCAATATGGATGTGTATCGACTACCGTCAGCTAAACAAGTTAACAATCAAAAACAAGTATCCGTTGCCTCGGATTGATGACCTGTTTGATCAATGAAGGGTGCATCGGTGTTCTCGAAGATAGATCTTAGGTCGGGCTATCATCAACTTAAGGTGAAGGAGGCTGATGTGCACAAGACAGTATTTCGTACCCGGTATGGACATTACGAGTTCTTAGTGATGCCGTTTGGGTTGACCAACGCACCGGCAGCGTTCATGGACTTAATGAATAGGGTGTTTCAGCAATACTTAGATCAATTTGTCGTGGTGTTTATAGACGACATATTGGTTTACTCAAAGACGGAGGAGGAGCATGATAGGCATTTGCGTATAGTTCTACAAGTACTGAGGGAGGAGCAGTTGTATGCCAAATTCAGTAAGTGCGAATTTTGGCTTAGAGAGGTGACTTTCTTGGGTCACGTGGTGTCAGCCGAAGGGATTAGAGTGGACCCTCGCAAGGTTGAAGCGGTGTTGGATTGGAAATCGCCTAGGTCAGTGGCGGAAATTCAAAGTTTTCTGGGACTGGCCGGGTACTATCGAAGATTTGTGGAAGGATTCTCTTTAATCGCAGCGCCGTTGACTAAGTTATTAAGGAAAGGAGTCCCATTTGTTTGGTCAGAGAAACAGTAAGAAAGTTTTGATAAGCTAAGAAAGATTCTGACGGAAGCTCCCGTTTTGGTACAGCCTGAGGTAGGGAAATTGTTCACGGTTTATTGTGATGCGTCCCATAATGGTTTGGGATGTGTGTTGATGCAGGAAGGGAAGGTAGTGGCCTATGCATCCCGTCAGCTAAGACCGCATGAGGTTAACTATCCTACTCATGACTTGGAGTTAGCGGCAGTAGTCTTCGCTTTGAAAATATGGAGACACTACTTGTATGGGGAAAAGTCGATAGTCTATACAGATCATAAAAGTTTGAAGTACCTCTTGACTCAGAAGGACTTAAATTTGAGACAACGCCGATGGATTGATCTGTTGAAGGACTACGACTGTTCAATTGAGTACCATCCAGGCAAGGCTAACGTGGTGGCTGATGCGTTGAGCCGAAAGGTCGTGACAGACTTAAGGGCGATGTTTGCTCGTCTCAGTCTATACGACAATGGAAGTCTTTTGGCAGAATTGCAAGTTAAGCCAACTTGGATCGAGGAGATTAAGGAAAAGCAATTAGGGGATGACAGTTTAAACGCGCGGAGATTGCAAGTTCAAGATGGCGATTTGGAAGGGTATAGTTTGACTGGTGATGGTGTGCTATGTTTTCAAGGGCGGCCTTGCATGTCGAATGATGTGGGATTGAGGCAAAGAATTCTTCAGGATGCACATAGCAGCCCATACGCTATGCATCCTGGAGGTAGCAAGATGTATGGAGATCTACGGAAGTAGTTCTGGTGGCCAGGATTGAAGCGTGAGGTAACAGAATTCGTGGGAAGGTGTCTCACGTGTCAGCGAGTAAAAGCTGAACATCAGTTGCCATCTGGGTTACTTCAACCAGTGAAGATTCCTCAGTGGAAATGGGAGAGGATCACTATGGACTTCGTCAGTGGGCTACCCCTCACGCCCAGCAAGAAGGACGCAGTTTGGGTGATTGTGGACCGTCTGACCAAGTCAGCTCATTTTATTCCAGTAAGAGTGGATTACTCGCTCCAGAAGTTAGCTAAGTTGTATGTGGCGGAGATAGTGAGGTTGCATGGTGTGCCAGTGTCGATCATCTCAGACAGAGATCCCAGATTTACGTCGAGGTTTTGGAGAGCGCTACATCAGGCTTTGGGTACACGGTTGGATTTCAGTACAGCATTCCATCCACAGTCGGACGGGCAGTCGGAAAGGGTTATTCAAATTTTAGAGGACATGTTAAGAGGCTGCGTTTTGGACTTCAGAGGTAGTTGGGAAGAGTTTTTGCCATTAGCGGAGTTCGCATACAACAACAGTTATCAGGCAAGCATTAAGATGGCACCATATGAAGCGTTGTATGGTAGGAGGTGTCGCACACCTACTTGCTGGACAGAGTTGGGTGAGCGACGGATGTTAGGACCGGAATTGGTTGCAGAAACTGAGGATAAGGTGAAGAAGATCCAAGCTCGGTTGAAAGAAGCCTCGGATAGGCAAAAGTCATATGTCGATCTCAAGCGGAGGGACATCGAGTTTGCCGTAGGAGACGAAGTTTTTCTGAAGGTCTCGCCATGGAAGAAAGTGTTAAGATTTGGGAAAAAGGGCAAGTTAAGTCCAAGGTTCATTGGACCGTTTAAGGTGTTGAGACGAGTGGGACCAGTGGCTTATCAGCTCGAGTTACCTACAGAACTGAGTCAGATTCATGATGTGTTCCATGTCTCCATGCTTAGACGCTATCGTTCAGATCCATCACACGTCTTGGCAGTTGAGGAAGTTGAGGTGAGTCCAGATTTGACGGTGGAAGAGGAACCTGTGCAGATCCTAGATCGGGATGTAAAAGTTTTGCGTAGGAAGTCAGTTCCTTTAGTGAAGGTCCTATGGCAGAACCATGGCGTGGAGGAAGCCACGTGGGAGCCCGAGGATGCGATGCGGCAGCAATACCCCCAACTTTTCTGATCCAGGTAATTTCGAGGACGAAATTATTTTAAGGGGGTAGAACTGTAACATCCTAAATTAGGGGGGGTCATTTGCAATTTTTCTATTTTCATGTGTTTGCCTGTTAAATGCTCGTTTGATGTGTTCTGGGGCCTAGTCATAAACCCCAGGTTAATTTCCGATTTAAGGCTAAAATTCCTTTTAGTGCCTAAGTGGAAGGGGCTAGGTGGAAGAAGGTTTAAATAATAAATTTAGCAGGCTTGTGGCACAATGAACGCCCTGGCCGAGTGGCGTGGGGGCGTGATGTCCAATTGCTACCTCAAGGACCCGTGTTCGAGTCCTGACAATAGCGCAAGGAGAGTTTAATTTTGGTTTTGGCGTCGACGCGAAGGAAGGCTCAAAAGGAATTTGGTGACAAGTTGTGTCACAAATAAACGCCTGGGCCGAGTGGCTAGAGGCGCTATGGAAGGACTATGGCATTGAGGTCTCGTGTTCGAGCCTTGAAAGAAGCGCAAATTATTTTTTTGCTTTGGCGTTAAAGCATAAAGGACCAACAAAGCATAGGTTAAAAGAAACTTAAGGCGGATTTTGACATGAAAGTCAAGCTGGCCGAGTGGCGTGGGGCGTGGCAGGAGGTTGCGCTTAGAGGTCAGGCGTTCGAATCCCGTTGGGGGCGCGCGGGTATTTTAATTTTACCTTTGGCACTAATGCGTGCAGGAGCCAAGGGACCAAGTGTTCAAAAGGAAATTCCGATATATATATATCAAGAAAGGCGCAATGGCAGAGTGGTCAGAGGCATGGAAAACCTTCCCCAGGTCTCGGGTTCGAGACCTGGCAGCAGCATAAGGAATTTTAATTTTTGTTTTTGGCCGGCAGAATGCAAGTGGTATCCTGCATGGGGCGCACGCATGCACTGGGCATGCTGCCGTGGTTGTGCTGAAATTATGGGCATTAACCATTAGTTGTTATTATTATATATATTTATTTATTTATTTTATTTTTGGGGCATGGGTTAAATTCTTTTAATTAGTATTGTTGGAGCATGGGCGGCTAATAAACAATGAAATTGCATGTTTCTATGGTGATGGCAATTTCACAAAAACAAGAAGGGATGGCCGGCCTTGTAATTGGAAAAAAAAAAAGAGCATGGCCGAATTTTTGAGGTCTTGGGGGAGGGGCTTGATGCTCACGGTTTTGGAAGGAAATATTGGAAGAATTTCGGCCTACACCTGTTACCTCTCTTCTTCTTTTACTAGTGTTCAAATGAAACCCCATTTTCCTTTGCTACTTTGTGAATTTCTTTGAAACATGCCAGAAACCTTGTACCAAAAACCATTCATTTATCCTTGTCAAAAACACCCTAGGCCTTTTCTTTCAAAACCCAACTCCATCCTCTCTCTTTGTGGCCGATCATCCCTTGCCACATAGGGCCTCAACCGAACCCCCCAAAAGAAGGTGCAGACGATTGCATGGGATGGTAAGTGTACCTTCTTAGCATTCGGTTTCCTTCTTTTCTTTTATGGTGTACCGAAAGTTGAGTTAAGGCCTTGTAAGGTTGGCCAAGGGGTTATAGTATCTTAATAATGTATCCTTTGTAGGTAGCCGATACTTAGAGGCTTGGAAGGTGTCTTTCGGGTTTCATTCTTCGAGGTAAGAAGACATGGAGATTCGGCCAAAGGCCATCCTCGATATCTATGTGTAACCGAATGTGCACTTTGGGTATAGGAGTAAATTGACCAAAGGCAAATCGGCCAAGAAATCAGAAGTTTCGAGTTTTCGATCACGTTGGTTCGTGTTGATAAAGGTTCGGCCTAGAGCCCTATTTTGGTTATGTTATGACCAATAACTTTGGATTTGTTAGTTAATCAAATGAGACTCTTTAATAATAGCTTATAATGGCCGAATATAGGAGCTATACGAGGACAAGTTCGGGACTTTTATAATATCGCGTAGATCCGAGATTTCTTCTTAGACCTCCGATTAAATAGGTGTGTAAGCTCTTACACGCTTTATTAGTAATAACTGTTATTATGATGATATTATGACCTCTCATTTAGAAATTTTGCCTTGGGGGCATAAGCTTGGTTCTCGGGTAAGTCCCCTATTACTCGATCTATGATATATGTTGTGTATGCCATCATATGCTGTTAAATGCTATGCTATATACAAATGCATGATATATGGGATCACGATACTTGTTATGTGAGCATGATGATGGTGGGGATTGATGAGAGGGAGTAAAAATCGTGTCGACAGACACCAGTGGTTTGGTACCACATTTCGTGACTACGGTCACCAGAGGTTTGGCACCTCCAGAGGTTTGGCACCTCATAGCGTCTCGTCCCTGTGGATTAATTCCACCATGGGTTGGCCTCATATTTGAGATACGGGATCGACGCCAGTGATTTGGTATCACACGATGGGTTGGCCCCATCATTTGATTGTGACTTCGGGTCACCAGTGGTTTGGCACCACCAGTGGTTTGGCACCACACGTATTGACGGATATCGTGACTTTAAGTCACCAGTGGTTTGGCACCACCAGTGGTTTGGTACCACACGGGGTAGAAAAAGGAGCATGGATGGCTAGGTTGGGTTGCATAATTGCATGACATACTAATATCTTGTGTATGAGTGGTATTTCCGGGTTGGGGATTTACACACTGAGTCTTGGTGTCTCACCCCTTCCCATATCATCTTGCAGGTGAGTAGATCGCGGAGACGGAGCCGGGGAGAACTCGAGGCGGCCATGTTTGTTTTGTGGACTTGAAATTTTATCTTGCCCCGCTTTAAGTTTATTATTCACAAAAATTCGATTGGGTTGTAATATGGCCGCTTATTATCTTGGATGTTTAGGTAGTTATTTTTACTTTATTATATAACTGATGAACTTATGAACTGTTAAGCAAATCGGTTAAAGGTAACGTTTTCAAAATAAGTACTCGTATGCGTTTTCAAAAGAAAAAAAAAAGTTACCATCGGGTAACAAAATTTTCTAAGTTATCGATCACTCTAATGTTCTAAAAATTTAAATGATCAAAAGGTTTTAAAGGAAGAAAGGATTTTCAACTCAATCGTATTTATCGAATCAACCTACTTGAGTTTTAGCAAATACCGTTTTATACCCATAACAAATTCTTGAACTTCTACTATTAGTCCAAACATTTCAAACTCCTTTTTACTCCGTGACATACCAGATCCGGTCAAGGCTTGTGGGCCGGGTTTGGGGTGTTACAGGTATGTTGAAGAGAGCTCATCACCACCCACACATTTGTTTACATTCCATTTCAAAAAATATATAATAATCCTCATAATGTAAAAGCCAAAACCCTCAGGGGTGAAGCCAGGAAAATTTTTTAGGGGGGCTGGATGAAATTTTAATTTTTTATAGTTTATATCTTTATAATTTGTAAAGGATTAAATCGAATTTTTATAATTTTAGGGGGGGCCAAAGTGCAATTTTACCTTTACTAATTTAAAATTTTTAAAAAATTATAAGGGCCTAAATATAATTTTACATTTTAGGGAGGGCCGAGGCCCATGCCAGCCCCCTTAGATTTGCCCCTGAAAACCCTAATAAAAATTTTCAAATCTACAACTAAACATAATTGAATATACAAAATTCATATTGAATAAAAAACAATGTTAAACAAAAATAAACCAATTCCATAAGACACATTAGTAAACAAAAAAGAAAAAAAAACATAAATAATGATATTTAAAAAAAAAAGAGTAAAACCCAAAATATTCTTATTTGCATTAATTCAATTTTTTTTTAACACAAGAAACTAAAATTGAAATATCAATAAAGGGAAGAAGCAAAGAAAAATGCAACACAAGAAACTTACATGCTTTTTTAACTTTAGAAGGACAATACCAAAAAAGAGAAGAAAGGGGATTTTGAAAGTTAAAAAAGGAACAAAAATCATAAATTGAAACATATATGGCATTGGGAATTAAAGTTGGCAACAACTATTCCTTCCAAGTCTGAATTGAGGATTCAGAGGGGGTTGCCTTGAATGCTATCCAGGCCTTCACACGAAATTGCACCTTAAACAAACCAAACAAATGTTATGCGTACGCCCATTGAATTAGACTTGAACGTGTAGCTGGTTTCATCCAACCAAATATAATGTTAGTGACAAGGAGGTTTTTCGATCTTACCATATGTCATTTTTTTATATATTTTTTAATTTCTATAAAAACTCATGCTAACATCCCAAACTCACTTTCAAAATTCTTTTATTTTAGTGTATAAAATAATTACCCAAAAATATATGCATTAAATATGAAGAGAATATTCCTTTACGACACGTTTGGTTTGCTGAAATGAAATAAGAGTTGTAATGAAATGATCATTCTATGATAATGGAATAGAACTGTAATGGAATTAAATAGGTGTAACAATGGTTTGTTGTTTGGTTAAATGGAATGAAATACGTATTGTAATAGTATTCATCTAATTGGTTTAAAAGAATAGGTCATGTAATAGCATAAAGAAAAATGTTCAAATGACAAATATACCCTTCAATAGATTTTTTGTGAAAGTATAAAAATAAAAAAATACTCAAATGACCACTTTACTCTTTAATAATTTTTTTGTAAAAATATAAAAAAAACTAGAAAAATATTGAAGTGTTTAAATGATTAATATATATTTTACATTATGTTTGATTGGATAGAACCAGTTATACATTTAGGGTCTGTTTGTTTGCCAGTAAAATGATTTTTGAAAAATGATTTCTGGAAAATGATTTACTTTTCTGGAAAATGATTTACTGAAAATATTTTCTGGTGTTTGGGTGAATCTATGTAAAATATTTTCTGTTGTTTGGCAGATTTCCTGAAAATGTTTTTCGGAAAAGTTGTTTTTACATATATTAATAAATTTATATACATATTAAGAAATTTTTATATTTTAAATTGTTTTTACATATATTACAATGATTTATTTATAAATAAATAAATCACTTAAAATACGAGAATCATGTTTTTACAATTTTACAAAACATAATTAATATTAATATATTATGAGCTTACTAGAACTATTTGATATTTAATGATAATTATTATCTTCCGGAATTCTTAATCCTCTTGGGCGTGAAAGTGTATCACTTAAAATACGAGAATCATGTGCACTACCTTCCTAACCAGCTAGAACATAGGAAAATTTCAAACCAAATGTAAAGGCAGCCAATACATTTTGTGTCGTCCCCCCTTTACGGCTACGAAATCTTCCTTGAATGCTAAGTGGAACGGATGCACGAATATGAGTTCCATCTAATGCTCTAATACAATCTTTAAAATAAGGATAAAACCTTGGATTGTTTCTGATTTCACTATGAGTTGACTCATCAGGTAATCTAATAATTAGTTTATACAATTTCAAAATAGCTCACAATACAACCCTAAAGTAACGGTGAACTGTCTCAGTTGATATATAGATCCAATCACTCGAAACCTTACATTATGACCAATTATATGTGAAAATATAACTACTTGCTCCCTAATATTGACAGATTTAGATGATTGTAACAAATTATTCCTACTAAGAATATCACACAAATTAAAAAAGGCGATCGGTCTCATCCTTATCACATCAATACAATGTTGGTCACCACTATATAAAATACTATTAATATAATTTTCTCTTTCATAATCTCGATTCACACGAGGGTGAGAAGTAATTTCATTCCTAGTTTTTAATTTTTTTAATCCAAAGAGCCCCAAAAGCTAAAACTGAAACCACGACTCCGACAATTGCATTTTGATCTTGATTACGATCCATCTACACAAAATAATGCCACACAAATATTTGATCACTACAAAAAAGATGCAAGATTTTCATAAGATCACATATATGAAAAGTTACCATGACTAAGTGCATACATACATATCAAGCTAATTATAATTGCTTTAATAATTTTTTTGAGCACACATATATGCATAAGATAATATATATTTTTTGTCGATATGGTAAGATGGTCCATCCTCATGCAGATATAGCATTAAAACTATATTATATAATATATTAAGTGCAGCTAAATTCTGTTTTTTATAATTAAGTGGAGTGAGTAGGTTTACGAACCAATATCATATAAACTATTAATTAATTATGGGTTTTGGTAATAAATGTAATTAATCACTTCTATTTTGTCTAGGTTAGGACATAGAGATTTGAGTTAATATATATAAGTATTATATATTATGATATACGTGAAAGGATCTATTCCTATGTAGGTAACTTAAGAAGAAGAATATTAGAAAAGTAAAAACTGAATTATTACCAGGCAATTATACATAAAATATTATTATGTTCCTTTACAAATAAACAATTAGAGAATATTGTTTGTAGCATAATATAGCAGATCGATGGCGATGAAAAATCGAGTAAAGCAAAGAAGATGTTGGCTGAGATGGTTCAAGTCAGTATGGAACAGAGCTTGAGACATTTACAACAAAGAGCTCTGCTTTGTACCGCAACTGATTTAGTAGGTCAAATGACAAATTCAAATGACAAATAAAGCACCGAAAATGACAAATTTTGTCATGTTTAGTAGGTCCTACGGTTTATTCTGATTTGGTGCATTTTTCATCAAATTCAAGAGGATAAGTGAACATTTTTTTTAACAAACCTCTGGGTTTGAATACATCCTCAAATGGTAGTTTTGACAACATTCCCTTTTCTTTCTGATTATTAATAAAAATCCATCGAAAATCCATTATCTTTTAATCTCGTATATCAAGTGATTCAAGTTTTAATAAACACTAATTTATCAATTTTACATTTGCATTTAAAGATCTAAATTATTCTGCTCTATGTTTTTTCCTAAAAACTTTTGATTGTAAACCAAGTAATACACTTGTTCATACTTTGATGCATACTCACGACAACAAGTTCCTTAATGAACAAATAATTATTAGAACTCATAATGCATAACCTATACAAGTTTCTAAATTAATAGATGAGTGTTATAACCAATACAAGTCTCAAGCATATATATTAATTTCGACTTGTTAGCATTTGTATTGTAGCTTTATGATCATGATTTATTAAAACCACAATAATTCTTGCTTTCTAAATGTAGAAAAATTCAGTTTTAAAGCTCAGTTATTCAAGACTGGAAAGTACATGACTTTATGCTGCAATAGATAAAAAAAGAGAGGTGATTTTGGCTATCACCCTTGTTATAATTATTTAGGAATTGCGTGTCATTTGGGTAAAAAGGCTGGAATAATGGCTATTGCCGATTCTCTGTCCCCTGCATAAAACTTGATTTTCACCATTTCTTATTTCTTCTATATGTGCAGGTTTGTATCTCATTCCTCCCAATCTAGAAAAGTTCACTAGTTGTTCTACTTTAATTTCCTTCCATCTTTGTTTTCATGCAACACTTGTAACTAGTGTTCACAATACCTTCCTATATATTTTTCCTTAATTATCTGTATCTGGATGAGTTATGTAGTGATTCTTGAAGCCCCTTGATGAACAATTTTGTCTGAAAAAAATCCAAAATCAAGTTCACTGCAATTACTAGAAGGGTCGAGAGTCCACCTTACATTTCATGTTTCTCAACTAAAGAAACATATTGGAGCGACTCTTACTCAACCGCAACTTTCTATTTTAGCTACAGATGGGAGCTTAGCTAAGGAACCAGAGAAAATCTTAGTTTGAATAACGACCAAATGTAGTAACCGGGCAGTGACTAAAGTGTTGGTGCAATGGACAAACACTTTCCCTGAAGATGTTACTTGGGAGTTCTTACATAAGTTGCAGCAGAAGTATCCAAATTTTAATCCTTGAGGACAAGGATTCACTTCTGCAGGCAAGTATTGCTGCATGGGAAAATCAATGAGCCAAATTTTTACTGAATAATTTAGTTTAATTTTATTGGGTTAGTATTTAAGCCTGTAGCTAGCAAGTCCAGATTCTAGTGGGTCTTTTAATAATTTTACTTCTTTATTTAGGCTTATTGTTGGACCTCCCTAATTTGAAAGATGTTTTTGCAGTTTAACAAAATAGAGACGAAATACTTGGGGTCTATATAGAGTGAAGGATGTGATTCCAACGGTTTTTGCGTATGGGTTTGGGATTTAAGGGAGGTTTCTTGAGTGTCTGCAATTGCAGCAAGTTGAGAAAGTGATAAAAGGCGAAATCCCTAACAATTAAACCCCTAGCACATCCAGCTTCAAAAACTTGCAGAAACTCACACGTTCACTACAAACCAAACTCGAGCAGAATACAAACACGAAGAAACCCCTAGAGCTTGCAATCAAGAATGTGAATAGAAATTTACCTTCGATGAATCAGCAGAGAAGACGAGGCAGAGATGATGAACCAGTAGAAAATATGAGGCAGAGATGATGAACCAGCAGAGAAGAGGAATTCTTCCTTAGGGTGAAGAGAGTGAATAGAGGAGCTGTGGAAAATGTCTTACCCTTTAGAAATTGGTAAGACGTTTTTCGGAAATGATGAAATGATTTACCCGTGTTTTGGAAAATATTTTCCTTAGGAATTCATTTTCCAACAGAACAAACACTGTAAAATGGGGAAAATGTTTTCCGAAAAATATTTCCCCCCTATCAAACGGACCCTTAATCCAAATAGGAATATTCTAGATTTTGCTTCTCTTTTTTTTTTTAAAAAAAAATCATTATATATATATATATATATATATATCATTTTTATTTACTAATAGGTCTTATGGAATTGGTTTGTTTTTGTTTAACATTGTTTTTTTTATTTAATATGGATTTTATATATTCAATTATTTTTAGTTGTTTTGCATATTTAATTTTTTTTACTAGAGTTTTGGCTCTTAGGTTTTGAGAATTATTTTTTTTTTTTTTTCTTGAAAAGGAAAGTATGCAAATGTGTTAGTGGTAATGAGCTCTTTTTAACATGTCGGGCAATAGAAGGACCTAAAGTGGTTAATGGTTTGGAGTGCAAGATTGCTTGCAATTCTTCCAAGGTGTCTTATGTTTTGGACATAAAAGATTTTTCGTTTCAAGTGAAATAGAAATCAATCTCGGATCAAAACAACCAATGCCATAATTAGGCAACGATTTCAAATGGTAATTCAATTATACTGCAAAAGTAACAACAATATTAGAGATTGCTTCTGGTATATGAAATTGAATTTAACTCAAGAGAAATTGCTATTTATGCTTCATTATTGTCCTTTAATTCAGAGCAAATTGAACATAATGTTAAATGGATACAAACCTACCATATCTACTTATGCCATTTAAGTATATGTCAGAAGCAATATCTAATATTGATGTTGCCTTTGTAGTGTGATTAAATTACCATTTGAAACCGTTGTCTAGTTATGGCATTGGTTATTATGATTCGAGGCTGATTTTTGTTTCACTTGAAACAAATATTCTTTCATGTCCATAAGACACTTTGGAAGAATTGCAAGTAATCTTGCACTCCAAATTGTTGGGATTTTTGGCTTGCTCATTCCATGGTCTGTTTGAACATAGAACAAATTCTATTTGGGTCGTGAGTTATTTCAACCTCATGGATGTTTGGCATTTTGGCCTACGAAGGAGTGGCATGTTTAACAAAACAAAAGTTGGTTTTCGACTAGGACTCTTCAATATTGAGAAGTTTAAAGTGTTGAAAATGTTTATCCTTAGGAATAAAACTAATTTTATTAAAATTTAAGACAAAAAATTGTTATAAAAAACTCACATAGTAAATAATGTAATTTGTACTTTATGATTGTTACTATTATAGATTGAAATTTGTTATAGGGTAAAAATAAAAAAAATAAAATATTGGTTCTATAATAAATTTGACTATTATAATGAAATGTTGTTATAGAAAAAGTTATATAAGTTATATATATATATATATATATATATATATATAACTAACTAGTTTCTCTTATCTCGAATGGGAATCTTTACACACACATATATAATAGATTTAATTGTAGGATGAGTAGATGTTACCCCTTAAAATAAAATAGAATAGTAATTTTTCTTAGTTGTGAATTAATGAAAAGTAAGGTAAATTTGTTTGTTTGTTCAATCTTTTTTTTTTTACATTTTATTTTAATTTTTACTTAAGTATCTTAGTTAAGAAAAAATGTAGTCACAAGTAGGTTTTGGATACTGTCATATGTCAGTTTTGTATATATTTATAAAAACACATGCATGAAATGTGAAGAGAATATTCACTTGCAACACCTTTGGTTCATTAGAGTAGAATAGAGTTATAATAGAATTGTCATTTGTGATAATTATATAGAGTTGTAATGGAATTGAATAGGTATAACAATGGTTTAGTTGGATGGAATGGAATAAGTGTTGTAATAGTAATCATGTGATTGATTTAGAGGACTGGTCATATAATAGCATAAAAATAGATGTTCAAATGACAAATATACCCTTCAATATTTTTTAGATTTTTTTCTATTAAAGTGTTTAAATCATTAGTATATCTTTTACATTATGTTTGATTGGATGGAATCAATTACACATTTAGGTCAAATTCAATGGGCTCACACAAAACATTTGTTAGTTCATTGTAATTAAATATTATGGGCCCCGCTATTTGGGGCTCTATTTAGTGTGAAAGCTTGAATAGCATTCAAGGTAACCCTCTCTGAATCCTCAATTCAGACTTGGAGAGAATAGAGAATAAAATTAGATTTTACATTGTTGCCTCTTTAAATCTCAATGTCATCTTTGCTTCTTCAATATTTGGGTTTTCCCCCGAAATTCCCTTTTTTCCCTTCTTTCGTATTTCCCTTTTAGAGTTCAAAGAATAGGCAAGTTCCCTTTACTGCTTTCTTCTTTGCTTCTTCCCTTTATTGATATTTTCATTGTAGTTTTTCGAAAAAGAAAATTGACTTAATCCAAATAAGAATATTCTAAATTTTGCTTTTTCTAAAAAAAAAATCATTATTTATGGTTTTTTTTTTTCATTTTTGTTTCATATTGTGTATTATGGAATTGGTTTATTTTTGTTTAACATTTTTATTTAATATGGATTTTATATTGTCAAAACCATTTTTATTTTAAAGTTTTGAAAAATGGGGATCGACTTTAAAATAAGGAGTTGCCACCAATCTTTTTTTATTTAGGTGTGATCGGATCACCTATAAAATATTTTGGTCTGTGAAATTAGAGAAAATGGGTTCGGAAGTCGGTTACGTGCGAGGAAGGGTTAGCACCCTCGCAACGCCCAAAATTGGTACCAAATCGATTAATTAGTGTCCTTGCATCGAAAACTTAAAAATATTTAAGGTATAAAATTTTTAAAGAAAGTTAACTAACCTTGAATTGGATTTCAAGATTAACTCGTTTCAAAGGAATAAAAATGTCATACCCAGCACGTTAGGATATAACACGTTTATACTTTGACACCGAGATCATCTTTGATCTTCAAAACATAAAATTAAAAAAGGTATTTGGTTATTTAGTTGAACGAAAAATCGACACCCAGCACGTTAGGATGTAATCTTTCGAACTTCTAAACACACAAATATTGCCTTGTTTTTCAAATAACTTTTTAAATAAACGATTTTACAATTGACTCAAAATGCGTTTGTTTGGTTTGTTTGGATGAACAATTTTTCATAAATAAGTTGGAAATTTTAATCGCAATACAATAATAAAACAAAAGTATAATTGTGAACATAAAATAACAATATATGGCAAGTCTTCATACATGGATAAATGACGGAAAACTTGGAGTCAATATGATATAAAAGCAATTTAAGAACTATTGAGTAAGTGAAAATTTACAAACAAACAACACATGGTAGAATTTGAAATAGATTAAAAAAACAAAGATGAAAATAATTAATACATGAAATAATAATATAAATGAATTTTAAAATATTATATAAAAATAAATTCAAAGTAAATAATGTACAAAATAATATATGTTAATCTACAGAAATTACATATATAAAATAAAAACAATATTCATATATGAAAATAATAATATATAAAAGTTTTCGAAATAAACAAAATATATAACAACATAGGAACTTAAAAGGAAATAAACTATGTAAGTAAATAAATTTAAAAATATACATGTACACATAAATAAATTTAAAAGAAAATACATATATAAAATAATAAGAAATCAATAATATTTACATAAAATAAAAACACTTTGGTAAAATCTTATATATAAACCTTTATATATATACTTATAATAAAAAACAAGTATTTACATTCGATATTACATTAGTTTTGAATCATACAAATATTAAGAAATAAATAAGACATAAAAGAATAAATATATAAAAAAATATACAAGTAATTTAAAATATATCAAAATTAATAAGTTAAATTAAAACAATTTAAACCAAAAGAATAGAAAAACTCAATTGAATTGAAAATAAAAATAAAGGGTTAATTTATAAATAAATAAAGCCATTAGACAAAAATAAGAATTAAATTGAAATGCATGCAAATAAGCAGGGGTCTAAAATACAAATATACCAAGTTACAAAAACACCGCGTGTAGACAAGTATCAAATTGAAATATCACACAAATTATAGAGGTCAATTTAAAAAACAAGGAAATATATAATGGATCTAATTGAATAGCAGCTTGAAAGCAAAAGATTTAAACGCGCAAATGTCCCTTTAATATGTAAACACGCGGATCCTGACGGTTTTGGATCGGATCGGGTCGGGCAAACCTATGCGGTGTCGTTTTGGTCATTGGGATTAAGGCCTAAACTGCGTCGTTTAATACATTTCCAAGAAAAAAATTAAAACCTAAAACACACAGACTTAGCCCTCTTAATCAGAAACCTAAACAGAAGTAAAATCTAAACGCCTCATTCCTAACTCAGCCTAGCGAACCGAATCGACACTCATTTTGCCACTATGAACGACTAATAGCCATGAGCAAGTCGATTATCCTCATTTGAATGGATCGAAGGCTTTTAACTTTCTGAACTCCGCCAGAACTTCGATTGTGACGAAGCAACGGAGATCCGATAGCGGTGCCAACAGGTAAATCCTTTCCTTTATTTTTCTTTTTCTATGCATGCGAAAGCAAAGAATACAACTCAAAATGTTTAAAAGATTTGAGATTCACCTTCTCAAAATTTTTCTGCTCTCTGTATTTTTTGTATGAGTCTGTGTATAAAAAATGGGATCCCCTTTTCAATCCTCTTTCTTCGGTTTTATAGCCGATTTAGAAAGATAAAAATGAAAAGAAAAGAAAATTACAAAAATTGTTCCCTTTCTGTTATCCTTGCTGGGCATTTCTGTTGTTCTTGTTTTGTTGTGCAGGTAAAACCACCATGGAGGCGCGCGTAAAGGGGTGACGTGGAGCGGTTGAAGCGCGTGTGGGGTGATTGCTGTGGCGCTGGAAAGCTCTTGCGGCAGTAGGAGGTTCCAGAAACTTCTCTGCTCAGACCTTGTTCTGGTATGACACTATAGAGGCTATTGCAGCGCAAAGCAAACTTCAGAAACCCTTAGGGTTTCTGAAAAAATTAGACATCGGGCTTTCTTCAATTTGGGTCGAATTTGGGCTAACATTTTGGTCTTGTAATACTGGACATTTATTAATGGACTTTATAAATATTTGGTTTTTTATTATGGTTTAATTTATTATTATTTTTTTGGGGTTTTTTAAACGTGGTTAATAATTGGGCCCGGGCATAAATTGGGTCTTAAGCTGCCCCTCTTTGCTCATTGTCGTGTAACGAGAACAGAGCAAAGACTTCAAAAAGGGTCAATTTTGTCCGGTCGTGCCTCTTTCAGTGCTTTTCTTCTTCGAGTAGCTTCGTTCCATCCCGCTGCATCTTCAGGGGCCCAAGAACTGGTTCTTCGATCCACTCAAGGAAATTAGACTTGCAGCTTCCATTTGCTCCTCCGCAAACTCAGGGAGATAAGATTTGATGTTTTCGATCTGCTCCTGCAACTTCAGGATTGCCAAATCTAATATCTTCAATCTACTTCGCTCAAGAAGGCAAAATCTGATGTCTTCGATCTGCTCCTGCAACTTCAGGATTGCCAGATTTGCTATCTTCGATCCGCTTCGCTCAGGAAGGCAAAATCTAATGTCTTCGATCTGCTCCTGCAACTTCAAGATTGCCAGATCTACTATCTTCAATCTGCTCCTGCAATTTCAGGATTACCAGATTTGTTATCTTCGATCCGCTTCGCTCAAGAAGGCAAAATCTGATGTCTTCGATCTGCTCCTGCAACTTCAGGATTACCAGATCCGTTATTTTCAATCTGCTCCTGCAACTTCAGGATTTCCAGATTTACTATCTTCAATCTACTCCTGCAAACTTAGAATGCCAGACTGGTGGCTTAAATCTGTTCCACTACTGCTTAAGGAGACAAGATTTGCCGTTCGATCTTGGTTCCCTACTGCTTAGGTGACAATATCTACAATCTTTGACATATTCCACTTTTGGTCTGAAACACCCCAAACCCGGCCCACGAGCTTTGACCAGATTTGGTATGTTCCTCAAGTAAACCGGTTTTCAAATTCTTTTGCTTCTTAGAGAAAAACTTGTGTGATTTTAAAAAAAATATTGTTTGGGTTGGGCTTGTGTTGAAAACAAACTGGATTTTTATATTAGAAAACCTTTTTTTTAATTTTAAGTAATAAACATATCGAGTATATTTTAAAATAAAATACTTAGTCTTTAACCTAATCAAAATTTGTAACACAATAAAACAACAAGTAGAAATAAAAATCGTTCATCATGGCCTTATGGCCTTATTACATCAAATAGTTTCCAAAATATTTCAAAGTACTAAAATAAATTCAAGAGTCTATAAAAATATAAACTTCATGTTGAGCATGGCCACCACAAGTACTGCCGTCCCGGTCCATCACTGTTCATCACCTGAAACATGGTCCCACAACGGGGTGAGTCGAACAGACTCAATGTGTACACGACACTAAATCATAATAGAATCAGGCATACAATAGTTACACATTCAAAACATAAAATACAAGTTATGATGCATTCCCAAACCCAAACCTAATTGTCCATCCGCTACACACCCCCGTACCTGCCAGTCACACCGTGGGGACTACTAAGTCGACCCTCCTTCCGCTACACTCCAAATTGCGGTCTTAGGTCACCGCATTCGTGGTCTTAGGTCACCACGTTCAGATTACTGTGGTCTTAGGTCACCACTTTCAGATTACTGTGGTCTTAGGTCACCACTTTTCACTTCCCCTTTCAAACAAACCCATATGCCCATAACATATTATGCAATTACATGCCCAAGTTCACATTCTTATCATATTCTCATGTTACGAATAACATTTTTCATATTCCTAGTAGAAGTAGGAAACGTACCTGAGTACTTAGTACCATATCATGGTACCTTAGCCACTTTCATATTCTTAATATCACAAATATTATTTAACACAGCCATAAAACGTATTATGAAATAGTGTGGGGTACACACCTGATTCGCTTAATGCTTTCAATCCAAGTCTCGAAAAGCTTGATCTAATGCCTTAGATCTTAAATCTCTACATTTAATCAATAATTTAATACTTAGCAAAGAGCCATTCGGCCATAAATCCAAATCCTAGTAGGATTAGTACACTAAAACTTACCTTGTTGCCGATTGACTTAAGAACCAAGTCCCGAAACTTTGTATCCTTCTTCCTTGTATTCGGCCAACTCTAGATCCCTTTAACATATTAGTTTTCGGCTTTTAAGATAATAAAAGATAGATCCAAACACTAAAATAAGCCTTGGCTGAATGCTATAGACACTTACCTTGTGGATTTTAAATCCCGAAATTCACCGAATAACTAGGGAACACGTAGCTTATGGTGTACCTTCGGGAAAAGAACTTCTCCTTCCTTGTAGTCGATACTTAGTAAACCCCGAAAGATCCTTCCAAATTTCGGCAAACAAGTTTCTAATGGGATTAGATTATCTCTCGGCTAATCTAAAAGAAAAGAATGGAAATCAAACTTGCTCTTACCTTTGAAGAAATCGACAGCACCTATGCTTGAAGCCTTTCCAAGATTCGGCTTTTGAATGGATTGGTAAGGAGAAATAGGAAGAAAAGAAAGATGAAGAGATTGGCTTGCTTTACTAGGGTTTTTGGTTTTAACAAAATAGCAGAGAAAAGAGAGAATTGGCTAGGAAAATTTTGGCAGAGAGAGGGGAATGTCTTAGGGAATTTTCAGCAGAGAGAAAAGAAGGAAGAAAGAATTGATGAGTAGCCCTATTTTCCTCCTTTTATACCCGAACTACTACTCAGAATCCCTTACTTGGCCACCACTCTTCTTTATTAGATAGCTTTATCTCTTTAATTTAAAATAATTAAAGAAATATCCTTTATTATCTCTTATCTCTTAATAAAAATAATACTAATAATAATCCTCTTTTATCTCTTCCTTATCTATCAAAATAAAAGAAATAAATCCATATTTATCTATCTATTATCTCTTCAAAAAAAAATAATCCAATTTAAATCCCTTATTTATCCGATTAATTGCCGAAATTTAAAGGGAATAAAACTCCCTTTTTCTAGAAGCCTTGCCGTCCACTTCTTTGCTTCTGGAAGCAAAAATAAAACTCCTTTTATTTGCTTCCCAAGTGACTCGAACCCAGGCCCAACACCTTGCATGTGGCGCCATTTCCAGAGGCCCTAAGTGGCATCTCCAGGCCACTTTTCCAAACCTGTTTGTGTGTCAAATTTCACAAACTTTTTCTTTTAAGGCCACCTTGCCTTAATTTCCTCTTTTAAACCTTAAAACTCGACATTTCTAAGTCATTTCTAAGTTTCCAAAAATTTTCGTTCGGCTCTATAAATTTGACATTTCCTTACATTTCCAAGTTTCCAGAAATGTTCACTTTCCTCTTTTGAATCATTTCCAAATCATTTCCTTACATTTCCTAGTTTCCAAAAATGTTCACTTTCCATTTTTAAACTTAACATTTCTATACATTTTCAGGTTTCCAAAAATGTTCATTTCCAAATCATTTCCATTCATTTCCGGGTTTCCAGAAATGTTCGAAATTTATTCCTAGTACATAAAACATATCACTTCGTACAATTAAACTGAAAATGCATAGGCCCTTTCCAGGATGTTACATGGTCACAGAGATAGGGCTGGTGGTTTAAATCTGTTCCACTACTGCTAAGGGAGACAAGATTTTCTGTTCGATCTTGGTTCCCTACTGCTTAGGGTGACAAGATCTACAATCTTTGACCTATTCCACTGCTGGTCAGGGAGATAGGGCTGGTGGCTTAAATCTGTTCCACTACTACTTAGGGAGACAAGATTTGCCGTTCGATCTTGGTTCCCTACTGCTTAGGGTGGCAAGATCTACAATCTTTGACCTATTCCATTGCCGGTCAGGGAGATAAGGCTAGTGGCTTAAATCTGTTCCACTACTGCTTAGGGAGACAAGATTTGCCGTTCGATCTTGGTCCTCTACTGCTTAGGGCGACAAAATCTACAATCTTCGACCTATTCCACTGCTGGTCAAGGAGATAGGACTGATGCCTCCGATCTGCTCCTGCAACTTCAGGATTGTCAGATCTGCTATCTTCGATCCGCTTCGCTCGGGAAGGCAAGATCTTCGAATTCACTGATGTTGCGACAATGTCCTCTAGGGGACCTGTTCTGTAAAATCAGTTTTGTGTTTATGCCTATGCAAAATGGTCTTTTTACCAAGATTAGGATGCAATGATCAGAATGAATCAAATGCTCCTAATTAAATGTGTTTTGTATGAATGCGGAATTTTATGAGAATAATCCCTACTTAAGGTGTCATCGTTCATTGTTCATTAGGGTAATATACTGCCCTTTTGTTCGGCTGGTATTCTCGATAGAAAACCTAAGAAAACCATTATATCTTGCTCAACAAATTTGCCCTTCTGTAACTTCAGGGTTCATCTCATTAAGACTCTGGAGTATAAAATCTGAATCTTTACCAATCCATCCAACTGCGAGTCCAAAATGTTAGATTTGTTTCTTCCTCAACCCATCCCATTGTTATTCAAAGGTGTCTGACCTTTCAGCCATACCATCACAACTCAGGGGTAGAGGACTGTAACTTGTTCAATCAGTTAATCACTTCCCCTGTTGACCTAACCAAATGTGTATGCATGATATTGGCAAGTATGCATAATATCATTTTTCGAGAATGATTCCTCTTTTACTCTTGGGTTAACATTGCCCATTTTTCGTCAAGATTGTATTACTGACGCATTATCTTGACACATTTTTTTGACAAAATCTGAAGAGATAGCTTTAGTCTTGACTCTTCTTTAAACTTGGTAAGTTTTAAACAATGATCCCGTTTCAAGTTCTTGTATTATTCAGAAGCTTCCAGAGTAATATGCGAAACTCTTTTCATGAAAGTATTACTAGCCCACTAATCGTTATTTCAATATAAAATGCTTGAAAAAGGTCATAACAATGGACAAGAAAGAAATTAATTAGGAGCGTAGCTCGAAGCAAAGCTAACAAATGTAATCAAAGGAAATTTATCGGTAATGTAATTTGAAATGAATAAGATAATCAAAGATAACAAATTTAGAATGGGTAAGATGGAAACTAGGTGCCTCAGATATCGTAGCCTGAGCTTCTCTTGTTCAAACTTCTTGAGAACCATTTTAAACTCAATATGTGCTTAGGGAATCCGGAGTACTTTGTTAATGCCCCAAGACGTCACAAACTCCCTCATTGTTAATTCAAGCATAGCAGGACTATTGTATGCCCCACTTTTGATCAAAATTTGAGCCGCCCTTTTCGGGTTTTCAACTCAAAATCCCCTTTGGTCACAAAGCGCCCTTTGCGGGTTTTTGCCTTGGCCTCTCCTTTTTCTTTCTTCTTTTTTGATTGAAAATTCTTTATTTCTTTTCTTTTCTTTTTTCTTTTTTTATTTTGATTTTGATTTGATTTGATATTTTTTTTGAAAAAGGTCTCAAGGCGCCCTTTGCGGGTTTTCACCTTGGCCTATCATTTTAGATGAAATCTGGATTCACTCGCCTGAGCATGTTCTTGCCATCCATCTTGGTCAAGGTTAATGATCTTCTAGAACAAGTCTTCTTCATCACATAAGGTATTTCAAAATTTGGCATTTTTCCTCTGAACTCCTTTTGTACGAGAAGAATCCATTTTAATGTCGGGTACCCATTATGAAATTCTCTTGGGTGAACCTCTTTGCCATAAGCCCGTATCATTCGTTTTGAATACTTTCAATCAAGCTCACTGGAGACATTCCATTTCATCCAACTCATTCAAAGCTTGGAGAAAAGGAGTCTTAACCTCCTACCATTGCTTCCCTTTCATAAACCAATGGGAAAAATGTTGCCCCTGTAAAGGTCCTGGCCGATATTCAAGAAACATAGAGGGTAAATGGTAACTTCTCTATGCCAACCCTTACAAGTCTCAGTCATTTTTCAAAAATTTTGAACTATTTTTTGGCTGCATTTGCTGCACTGATATGGTGTCTGATCTTTGAACAGACTGTAAATCTTTGACATTATGCAATTATGTTAAACAAGTTTCTTTCTGGCATTCTTTATTGCCACTTTTTTGTTTTTTTTTATTTTTAATTTTTTTTTGAATTTGGATTTGGCTTTGAATTTGGATTTAGATTTGAATTTGATGACTGCTGACTTTGTAACTTTGGCATATGAAGCAACCTTCACCCTATTAGTGAAGTAATTGATAACCACAAAGTTGAATTGGTACCGGCAAGACGTTTTTGACGATATTTGTCCCATAACATCTATGCCCCAACTATAGAAAGAATGGAAAATGCACATAAGTCTTATCTCCCCCAATTTGGCATTTACAGCGTAACTGATGCAATTTTCTTTTCTTGGTAAACTAGTAACCCGATCCTCTTGATTAGCCTGACCATTGTAGCACCATTAACAGCATACCCATATTTCAAGCTTGGCGTGCTCCGACATGATTGTGCAAAAACATCTTGGCATTCTTAAAAATAGCTCAATGATGTCTCGTCTTATTTCTGTGGTGAGTTAGGCTTTTTCCTAAGCTCACAGCGTCTCCTGACCCTTTGCAAAGTAGAGTCTATTTTCACTTACTCTACCCTCCTTAACAAATCAAAAGATAGGCTACAATTTCTGTCATCTTCAAAGTCCTTAGATTCCTTAGACTCCTATCTCATTCAAAAAGGGAGTTTGTAACAACGTCGCTCCTGTCGTTGATATCTGGGTACCTATTGTAGGTACGAAGGCAAGTTCCAAAGAATCAATGATTCTAAGGATGGTATGGTCATGAATAAAGAATGAAAGAATATTCTAAAACACCAAAGAATGTACAGGATGAAAAAATATTTACTTAAAAAGATGCATTTTATTGAAATAAAAATTCTGGACACGAGCCCATTTCACAAAAGAATTTTTATTGCTTCTGGGCTTAAAGAAACAAGCATGTTTTGAATATTACTCTAGATTAACTCTAAAAATACAGGGATCCCTTCCACAGTCCCATTACTTAAAATCTTCCCAAGTATGTAAGGGCTTGGAAACTTTTATTCCCTGATTCCCTCTTCAGATATGTTATTGGTGTTTTAATTCCCAGATTGTTAGGCCTCTGATGACTTTTTCAAGGAATCACAAATCTCCTCCCCTCTCCTTCAATTATCACTGCTTCGTTTGGCTCATCGATCTTTACAACCCCTATTTTAATAAGCCTTTCGACCAATTTCTTAAATGTCATGCAGTTATCGATTGAGTGACCCGTTATCCCCGCGTGATACTTACATTGAGCATTCAAATCATACCATTTGGGGTACGGGGGTTGTATTGGTTCCATGTAATGATGAGCCACCACATGTTCATCAAATAGGCTTTGATACAACTCCCTATATGTCATTGGAATTGGTGTAAACTGGAGTTGTTTTGCACTAGATTCTTGTCTTGATAAGCCCTGATGGTTTGTAATAGCCCAAAATAGGGCTTAGTCGGAATAGTGGTTTCAAGACCACAAACTCGAAGTAAAAATATTTAATTTATGAATGTTTTAGAGTCTATGACATGTTGGGTGATGGTGTGCAAATTTTGTTAAGTAATTTTTATCGATAAAGTGCCCAATTTTATTATTTGGATTAAATTGCAATAAGTTGCAAAATATGAGGTCCAAGAATCTTTAAGTATGAAATAGCTTGGATTATCAATTTGAGGTCTATAATGTGATTAAATTGTTGTGTGGAAACTTCGTTGAGAAATTTTATCGAAAAAGTGTTTAATTTGGTTAGTAGGATTAAATTGTTATAGGTGCGAAGTGTATGTTCCAGATGATAAAGGGTGTGATTGTGATGGTTTTTTAAAGTGAAGGTCCTTATGAAGAAATTAGTCCACTTATAAGTTGATGAAGATATTTGTTTGGTATTTTTGAAGTTAGTTGAAAAGAAAAAGGGCAAATTTGGAAGTTAAGTTAAATGGTAATAAGACAAAAATAGTAAAAAAAAAATATCATTCTTTCCTTCTTCTCCAGCCGAATGTGAGAAGAAAAATGGCAGCCATGGGTGAGCTCCATTCGGCCAAGCTTCTATGGCTTATATAGGTACGGTTTTTGTCCGGTTTTTAATGATTTTCATATTTTTGAGATCCTCAAAGCTTAATTTGTCTATTTCTACCATTAATTTGAAGTGTAATCAAAGTTTAAAAAAATATATCCATGCTAGATAAGCATGTATTTTGATATCTAATGGTAGAATATGGATGTTTGAGGTTAGGAGAGCGATGTTTGCTAAATGATTTTCGGCGAAAACGAGTAAAACGAGTTAATCGGTAAAAGTTGTTATTGTTCATAAGTATGTGTTATAGTAAGAATTTGAAGTTGCTATAGAAGGGAAAAATGTCCAGCATGTCATAAAACATAAGATAAAGGAATAAAGTTTAATTTTCAAGCCTAGGGGCAAAATCGTAATTATGCAAAAGTTTAGGGGCAAAATTGTAATTTTGCTAAAATTTGAGTTAGGGACTGTTTTGAGCAGTATATTAATAAAATAAGTGAAATGTGATGTTTTAGATCCCGAAAACTGAGATTTGGACCTAGAACTGGAGGAAAATCGAAAATCGAGAAAGTTGGTAAAATGGTCGTTTCGGCATTCGAGGTAAGTTCGTGTGTTAATAATAATGCAACATCGTGCTTGAATTGTAATTTTCTATTGATATGGCATAAATTGTATGATTTAATATGTTTAGGAGAAGTTGATGTATGATATGGAAAATGTGATGTTGGTTGTGTTATGTGAAATTGAATGGCAAAATTAATGTTAAATGAATTGAATTTTAAATTAATATTACATGGGTTGTATGAGTTGCTACACAGCTGTACCTGACGAGATTTCGGCAAGTAAGTTCATATGGTTGAGTTTACATGTTTATTGGTGAATGATTGAATGATATAATGCGTTGTTAAATATGAATTTGCTGTGGGATTGTGAAAATTATGATAAAATGGAAGAATAAATGCGGTAATGCAAATTAGGAAAAACGCAGAATTGAGTACGTTCGTATCGTGACATGTGATGAATTGACGGATAAGACCATGGTTAATCCATGGCAAAGTGTGAAATGTAGGTATGGTATCATCCATACTGAGTTATGAAATGTAGGTATGGTATCATCCATACTGAGATATGAAATGTAGGTATGGTATCATCCATACTGAGTTGTGAAATGTAGGTATGGTATTAACCATACTGAGTTAAGAAATGTAGGTATGGTGTTTCCATACCGAGTTATGAAACGTAGGTATGGTATTTCAATGAGGAAAACCATACTGAGTTGTGAAACATGGCACTGAGCAACGACGTACTCAAATTCGTAAGACGTTTCCTAATTTGATAATAAGTAATACAAAAAGGAGTGAATCAAATGAAAGAGATTGAGTGATTGTTAATGTTGAGCTCAATTATATGTACAAGAGAGTTATGAAATGGTTTTGGTCACATGTATAGTACTAAGTGCAGGCTACTATATGTACCAGATAGCTTCGGCTACAAGGGTGGTACCATGTGTAGGCCACCATGTATCTGTTATCATTACGATGAGTTCAACGGAAAATTGACTAAGTGTAATTGAAAATGATCATATTATGAATAAGTGCAAGTGTGAATGTGACCAATTGAGAAATGCGGCAAATGTATGTATGAACAATATGTTCAATATGTAATCGGAAATTGGAAAGATTGGTATAAGCAAGTGAAGAACACAACTAAAGTGAAAAAGAGCAAACATTTACAATAGAACTGCTTTGGGCAGTAGCAGTGATGTAAATTTGAAAAATCACTAAAAATAGTAGAAATTGAATTATAAGTTGGATGAGATAGTGATTTAAAGCTTATTGAGTCTATTTTCATATAAAAGAAAAATAAAAAACAAATTATTTGTATATTTTGAGATATTTGAATTTCGGTGAGACTGGTTCAGAATGATTACGTGATCCCCTGCTCTGCATTTGAAAAATTATTAAAATTTGTACATAAATAATTATGAGATATAATTTATATGCCTGAAATCCTGAATGAGTCTAGTTCCAAATGAACAAAACAAGGAGGCCATATAAATTCTGTACAAAGAGAAAATTTATTTATAGTGAAGAGAGGTCAGAGTAGTTGAATGGTGAAACAGGGGAAACTTTAATGAATAAACTGTACCAATTGGCTAAGCCAAAAATTCTGAAAATTTTATGGTGAGAAGATAAATGAGTTAAGTTTCAGGGAAAATTAACGGATCTTAAGTTGGAGTTCTGTAGCTCCAGATATAAATTATTTAATAACTATGACTCAAGGAAACAGCTTAGCTGGAATTTGAATGAATGGAAAGAATATGAAAATAGCATGTTATCGTATTGCTTATTATTTTCATGCGAGCTTACTAAGCGTAAAGCTTACTCCCTCCTTTCCATTCTTTTAGTTTTGTTAGGTCAGCTTAGGGTTGGAGATCGTCGGAGGCAGCATCACACTATCGAGCCATTATCCTAGGAGTATTGGCATGTATAAGGATTTAGTTTTTCTATGACAGATGTTGTTGTGATTAGCCAAGTGTATTAGCTTATATTGATTTGTTAATTACAGCCATGAGATGTGGCTTATAATGATTTTGGCTCGTAAGCCTATTTGTCCATAGTATAAGTGATTAAATAGATGACAATGTCAAATGCATGTGTCTGAAAAGTTTTAAATTTTGGGCGAAATTTGGTAACCCGGTTTTGTATGATTGTGAATTTTAAGTTCGATAATGCCTCAAACCCTATTCTGGTGTTGGATACGGGTGAGAGGTGTTACATGGTTAGTGGTCACAGCCCTCGGTTGACCTACAGTGACTAATTTGGGACGCTTGCTCAAGCTGTTCACTTCATTTTCCCTATTTCTCGGGGCTGATCTTTTGGCACTTTCTTCAGCATCTATCTTTCCACTCTTTATGGCATTCTCAATCATTTATCCAGTCATTACAATGTCTGAGAAGCTCTTTGTGGTGCTCCCTAGCATATGAGTGATAAACGGGGCCTTCAGTGTATTAATAAAGAGCATTGTGGTCTCTTTCTCCAAAAGTGGTGGCTGGACTTAGATAGCAACCTCTCTCCACCACTGCGCATATTGTCGAAAACTCTCATTTATTCTTTTCTCCATGTTCTGCAAAGTGATTCTATAGGGGGTCATATCTATTACATGACTATACTACTTCATGAAAGCTTGAGCTAAATCTTTCCATGAACTAATCTCGGTACGACTCAACTGGTTATACCATTTGGATACTGCCCCAGTTAGACTGTCTTGGAAGTAGTGAATCAGTAATTGATCATTGTTGACATGCCCAGTCATACGTCTGCAGAACATAGTGATATGAGCTTCGGGACAACTATTTCTGTTGTACTTCTCAAACTCCGGCATTTTAAATTTGTGGGGAAGTACTAGGTCCGGAACCAAGCTTAAATCCTTAGCACCGATCCTTCTATAATTATCAGCACTTTCCATTGCTCTAATTTTTTCTTCCAGCCATTTATATCGGTCCTTTAACTGCTTTTGTGATTCCATTCTTGCTCTTTCTCTTTCTGCTATATTATCTAGATCAGCAACAATGAGATTGGCACCCTCTGAAGTAAAACCTGATCCAGTTTGGGAATTCAATGGTATCGCGGCCCCAGCTTGAAACTGTTGAGGATTAATCATAACAGATGGTCTCTGCAAAGTCACTTCAGGTCGTGTTTGCACATACGGTGGGGTAAAACCAGGGGGATGTTGAGGATACTCAGCATTCTCCTCAGCATTAACCATTGGACTCTTTCTTTTATCTGTAAGCCCTTTAAACAACTGCGTCCTTTGAGTCATCATGCTTTTCTGAGATTCCATCATTTTCTCCATCATATCCTACTGAATCTTAGCCAATTGCTCTTGCATCTGTGCTTGCATCTGTTCTTGCATCTCCTTCTGCGTTTGTTCCAATTTTTCTAGTCTTTTACCCATTGTTTGAGTTTTCTTTCTTTTACCGCAATGATGCGTATCTGGTAAGGTTTTGTCGGTTTCCAGGTTGCTGAAATAATTTTAATAAATTAGTGGTCTTTCTACCCATTTTAATGCATATGATGTAATACAATGCAAATGTATGGAATGCAATGCCAATGCTTGGAATGAATGCAAATAGAAACAACATAAAACATGTTAGCACAAGTAAAATAAACAACCAAAATAGATTACCTAAATGGGTGACCACTAGGGTTTTGACACGGCTTTACCTAGAGTTAGCTCTTAGGATTCGCTATATGCGGTTTAGTTCTAACGAGAGGGTACCTGAACCAGCAGATTCCTCAATCCTCACCCATTATAGGCTCATATGGATCGAGTTTGGTTCAGGGGAATACATTTCCCTATGGCCATGCGGAGGTGAAAACCTCACGAAACACATAGGTACAAATGTATTCCGGAAGCAGTCCAGTAGCCCATGCGGAGGTGAAAACCTCACGGAGGCATAGCTTTTTACTCCCACTTAAAGGTATGACCACAACGGTCATGCAATGCAATGCCAAAGTATTTCAAGAGACTCGACATTATAGCACAAACAAATGCTTCAAAAAACATGATTTTCTCAAAACAATTTTCCAAATTTTCAATCAAAAAGACAAAAATTAATCAATTTATGGCCTGACTCTCAACCAGTCCCCAGCGGAGTTGCCAAGCTGTCGAAACCATTTTTATTTTAAGGTTTTGAAAAATAGGGATCGACTTTAAAATAAGGAGTCGCCACCAATCTTTTTTTGTTTAGGTGTGATCGGATCACCTATAAAATATTTTGGTCTGCGAAATTAGAGAAAACGGGTTCGGAAGTCGGTTACGTGCGAGGAAGGGTTAGAACCCTCGCAACGCCCAAAATTGGTACCAAATCGATTAATTAGTGTCCTTGCGTCGAAAACTTGAAAATATTTAAGGTATAAAATTTTTAAAGAAAGTTAACTAACCTTGAATTGGATTTCAAGATTAACTCGTTTCAAAGGAATAAAAATGTCATACCCAGCACGTTAGGATATAACACGTTTATACATTGACACCGAGATCATCTTTGATCTTCAAAACATAAAATTAAAAAGGGTATTTGGTTATTTAGTTGAACGAAAAATCGACACCCAGCACGTTAGGATGTAATCTTTCGAACTTCTAAACACACAAATATTGCCTTGTTTTTCAAATAACTTTTTAAATAAGCGATTTTACAATTGACTCAAAATGTGTTTGTTTGGTTTGTTTGGATGAACAATTTTTCATAAATAAGTTGGAAATTTTAATCACAATACAATAATAAAACAAAAGTATAATTGTGAACATAAAATAACAATATATGGCAAGTCTTCAAACATGGATGAATAAAAATAATAATATAAATGACGGAAAACTTGGAGTCAATATGATATAAAAGCAATTTAAGAACTATTGAGTAAGTGAAAATTTACAAACAAACAACACATGGTAGAATTTGAAATAGATTAAAAAAACAAAGATGAAAATAATTAATACATGAAATAATAATATAAATGAATTTTAAAATATTATATAAAAATAAATTCAAAGTAAATAATGTACAAAATAATATATGTTAATCTACAGAAATTACGTATAAAATAAAAACAATATGCATATATGAAAATAATAATATATGAAAGCGAAATAAACAAAATATATAACAACATAGGAACTTAAAAGGAAATAAACTATGTAAGTAAATAAATTTAAAAATATACATATACACATAAATAAATTTAAAATAAAATACATATATAAAATAATAAGAAATCAATAATATTTACATAAAATAAAAACACTTTGGTAAAATCTTATATATAAACCTTTATATATATACTTATAATAAAAAACAAGTATTTACATTCGATATTACATTAGTTTTGAATCATACAAATATTAAGAAATAAATAAGACATAAAAGAATAAAATATATAAAAAAAATATACAAGTAATTTAAAATATATCAAAATTAATAAGTTAAATCAAAACAATTTAAACCAAAAGAATAGAAAAACTCAATTGAATTGAAAATAAAAATAAAGGGTTAATTTATAAATAAATAAAACCATTAGACAAAAATAAGAATTAAATTGAAATGCATGCAAATAAGCAGGGGTCTAAAATACAAATATACCAAGTTACAAAAACACCGCGTGTAGACAAGTATCAAATTGAAATATCACACAAATTATAGAGGTCAATTTAAAAAACAAGGAAATATATAATGGATCTAATTGAATAGCAGCTTGAAAGCAAAAGATTTAAACGCGCAAATGTCCCTTTAATATGTAAACACGCGGATCATGACAATTTTGGATCGGATCGGGTTGGGCAAACCTATGCGGTGTTGTTTTGGTCATTGGGATTAAGGCCTAAACTGCGTCGTTTAATACATTTCCAAGAAAAAAATTAAAACCTAAAACACACAGACTTAGCCCTCTTAATCAGAAACCTAAACAGAAGTAAAATCTAAACGCCTCCTTCCTAACTCAGCCTAGCGAACCGAATCGACACTCATTTTGCCACTATGAACAACTAATAGCCATGAGCAAGTCGATCAGCCTCATTTGAATGGATCGAAGGCTTTTAACCTTCTGAACTCTGCCAAAACTTTGATTGTGACGAAGCCAACGGAGATCCGATAGCGGTGCCAACAGGTAAATCCTTTCCTTTATTTTTCTTTTTCTATACATGCGAAAGCAAAGAATACAACTCAAAATGTTTAAAAGATCTGAGATTCACCTTTTCAAAATTTTTCTGCTCTCTGTATTTTGTGTATGAGTCTGTGTATAAAAAATGGGATCCCCTTTTCAATCCTCTTTCTTCGGTTTTATAGCCGATTTAGAAAGATAAAAATGAAAAGAAAAGAAAATTACAAAAATTGTTCCCTTTCTGTTATCCTTGCTGGGCATTTCTGTTGTTCTTGTTTCGTTGTGCAGGTAAAACCACCATGGAGGCGCGTGTAAAGGGGTGACGTGGAGCGGTTGAAGCGCGTGTGGGGTGATTGTTGTGGCGCTGGAAAGCTCGTGCGGCACTAGGAGGTTCCAGAAACTTCTCTGCTCAGGCCTTGTTCTGGTATGGCACTATAGAGGCTATTGCGGCGCGAAGCAAACTTCAAAAACCCTTAGGGTTTCTGAAAAAATTAGACATCGGGCTTTCTTCAATTTGGGTCGAATTTGGGCTGACGTTTTGGTCTTGTAATACTGGACATTTATTAATGGACTTTATAAATATTTGGTTTTTTATTATGGTTTAATTTATTATTATTTTTTTATGGGTTTTTTAATCTGGTTAATAATTGGGCCCGGGCATAAATTGGGTCTTACATATATATTCAATTATGTTTAGTTGTTTTGCAGATTTGAGATTTTTTACTAGGGTTTTGACTCTTAAATTTTGAGGATTATTTTTGTTTTTTTTTCTTGAAGAGGAATGTACGCAAATGTGGTAGTGGTGATGAGCTCTCTTCAACATGTCGAGCAACAAAAGGACCTAAAGTGGTTAATGGTTTGGGTGCAAGACTGCTTGCAATTTTTCTAAGGTGTCTTATGTTTTGGACACGAAAGAATTTTTTTTTGTGTTAGGTGAAACAAAAATTAATCTCTGATTAGAACAACCAATGACATAATCAGGCAACGATTTTGAATGGTAATTCAATTATACTACAAAGGCAACAATGATATCGAATATTACTTTTGGCATATGTCTATATCCATTTGTCGTTATGATACGTCTGTATCCATATCTACTTATGCCATCGAAGTATATGCCAAAAGCAATCTCAGATATCGCTATTGCCTTCGTAGTATAATTAAAATATCATTTGAAATTGTTGTCCGGTTATGGCATTGGTTGTTCTGATTCGAGGCTAATTTTCGTTCCACTCAAAACAAAAAATCTTTCGTTTCCAAAACATTGACACCTTGGAAGAATTGCAAGCAGTCTTGCACTCCAAACTATTGAAGTTTTTGGCTTACTTGTTCCATGTTCTATTCGAATAAAGAACAAATTCTGCTTAGGTACTAGGCTATTTCGGCCTCATGGATGTTTGACCTGTTTGGCCTACTAAGGAGTGACATGTTTGACAAGATAACTGTTGGTTTTTGTCTAGGACTCTTCATATGATCATATTAAGAAGTTTAAAGTGTTGAAAATGTTTATCCTTATCATTATCCTTACCTCTTGAGAGAGTTTGGGAGTTATTGAATAAATACTTAGGATAATCAATGAGATAATTTCAGCTTTTAAATAGGAATTTAAAGTTTCTTAAAAAATTATTGGATGGACTCTTGTATCAACCTATAAATAGGTTGCTTGTGACGTCGCTTGGAGAGTAGTTTTTGAGTATCTTTGTCGGTAGCAGAGAAGATGCAACAAAGGGAACTTTCATGCTTTTTGAACTCTGAAAGGAAAATACCAATAAGAGAGAGGAGATTTTGAAAGTTAAGAAAGGAGGTTGCTCTAAATACTATTCAAACATTCACACAGAATAGAGTGTTAAACAGCAGGACCAAACAAATGTTATAAGTAGGCCCATTGAATCAGACATAATATTAATGATTTGCTGAATTTAAATAAATATTTTTAAAAAAAATTAAAAAAAAAATTGTTAGATATGCAAATGGAACCATTCAAATGTTAACAATTAAAATGAAAAGTTGGAGATTGTTTTTTTTCTTTTTTGCCGAAACGGCACAAAAAGGCTAATGGAATTGGATGGCTTTTTCAACATCCGGTTATGTCCCAAAATTATAAATGACCCATGAACTTTATCAAATTTATTGATATGGTCCGTTCATTTTAAAATTATATTTTAATAGGTTGTTTTCTTGAAATTAAGTTACATTATTTTATTATAAGTTATTAAATTTTTAAAAAGTAAAAAAAAAAAATTAAAAAGTGAATAGTGTATTATCTTAAAATTTTGGGAGATGTACTAGTTTTTGTATTATCTAATGAATTAGATCAAATCAAATGCAACATTATTTAGCAAAATAAGTCAAATCCACATGGGCATTTTGTTATAAAAATAAAATAATTTTTTATTTAAAAATATCATTATTTTAACTATATTTCAAAATGGCATTCAAAAATTTATAAAATGATATATTCTCATAATAGTCCCTCAAGTTTATCATACTTCTATACTAATCCTGGACTCGATAATTTCCCCATCTTCCCACCAGCTCGAAAATTGTTTGTTAGCACACAAAGGAGGGTGAATTTTGTTACTAGTTATACTTATACTGTTTTAACTTTGTATTATTAATCATTTAAATCTGAGTCAACTCGCTAATTGGATCACAATGGTCAACTGAATTATTCAAAGAGTTGAAACATTATAACAATTTCTCACAAAAATCAGAGGCCCCGCACCTATCGTCACTGTACGTTTTATTTCAGCCTACAACTTTGAAAACAAATGTTTCATAAGCTTGAAGTGGCATGCAGTGTTTACCTATTTAATTTAATGTAAAAACGAGATAAGAAGTAAACCACGTTACTGGAACAAGTTTACATTGAAACAGTACGAGACTTATACACGCAGATGTATGCCATGTGCCAATCACCTAAAACCGAAAACAGGAGGAGGAAAAAAGATCCCAGTTAAAAGAACAACACATGAGTGAGTCGATGAAATGAATTGTCAATTCAAAATAAAAGAACAGCAGTACATGTTGGCTAATAAGCACGGCAGGTTAGGATTTTATTAAAGTCAGGTCGAGATTACCTCCTCCAGACAGTTTAACGATGTCTTCCACCTGCTGTGGAATAGGGTTATCGTCATCAAATTCAATCCACTTCCCTGTGATTAGGGACAATTATTACATATAGTACAACCATAAATACATAAACCAAATGGCATAGAAATAAAGTCCCACTAAAACTATTTCCAGAAAACTGACCATTTTCTTGCTTGACGGCACTTCGACCTTTGTGGGTCAGCACAGCAACCAAACCATAAATCCCAGTTAAACTTGTTTCCTTGTCAGAGGGAACCGCTAAAAAAAACTAAGTGAGAAGTCAATCTGTCAACTATTTTCTTAAGTATCTCATTTATTATTGGAGGAATATAATTGTAGCTTTACAGAGAATAGCTATGGTGCACAACTTCAAAGTAGTTATTCAAGAGCTTCCCTATTAAGGAAATTCCCTGTAAAATGGGCTTTAGAAACTCAAATAATCTCAAATTTAATCATCAGATACTAAGTAAAAGAGGAAATCTATTTTCATCGCAACCATTTCACAGTATTTCTATATATAGCATATATAAGCATCCGGACCGGGGAGTAAACCGCAAATACAGACAGGTCAGGCAGACAAAAGATCAGGTCATAAAGAGTCTTTTACCTTCCTGAGATGTAGTAGCAGATGATTCTCCACCTGCATTTGATGACTCCTGCATGCATAAGATAAAAAGAACCATTCAAGCACAACTAAGCAGGATTGACATTTGTGTTTGCGCTTATAGCTAAATCATGTGATCTCACACCTCTGCATCAGTCATCTTGACATCACCATCTTTTGAGCCAGAACTCTTCTCATTAGCTTTCAAAGCAAGCTTTTTAACTTCATCATCCCTCAGAAGCTAAAAGTTGCATACCAAGTGAAAGTTAGTCAATGATTGCAAAATTGAAATTCAGTATTAATCCAGACAAGGCAAAAATGACTACCTGGCGAGGACCTTCCAATCGTTTGTGAAGTTCATCTGAACACAAATCATAAACATCCAACTCCAGTGGATAATCCACTTTCTGAAAAAGGGAAAGACATCATGTAATATATAATCCATAAATATCTTGATTCATAGGTACATACATAAGGAAATTAATAGGTGTCCCACGAAAAGATTAAAGGTGTGAGGTGTCTAAAGGTATTTTCATCTATTTCAAAGTTACTAAAAGAACATATTATAAGCATCACAAAACTACCAATAATTGCATATAACATATAATAAGAGATTAAAACTTAGTAACACTAAGAAATATATTTATACTCTCTGAGTTAAATTGAGGTGTTAATATTTTTCTATTAACTGCTTGAATTTTTGAAGATACACATTTGCAAACACTTAACAGAAAAGAAACGATATCATAACAGCATGAAGAGTACTTTCGAATATTAAATCAAAAAACAATTTTTATATATATTTTATAATAGTAGACCTGCCATGTAGTGCAGGTGCTTTTTCTAGAACATAGATATAATAAGGGTCTCAATTTTTTTAGCCTTTACTAAGTCATCCCCAGTTGGTTAAACAAAAATAATTAATTATTTGTGAAAACATGCATGCCAAGTTGGAGAATAAAATTTGCATACCCGCAATATCTTAGCCTTTTGATTCAACTCCCTCTTCCAGAAAAAACGCACGAACTGAATAGTCAAGTACCTTCAGAATTCATACAAAAACAAAGGAGTTATCAAACAATTTTCTCTTCAAAAAGATGGATGGAAGCATGGAAGTTATGAAACATCAAAACAGAAAATGGCATCTACATCAGTGAAAGAAATGCCACATGATATTTTAGCAGACTATGGTACAAAAGTACAAAATATGAATATGTGTGTATATATATATATATATAGAGAGAGAGAGAGAGAGGACAATAAAGAAGCCATTACCTTGGCAAACCATTAATCTGGGACTCTTTGAAGTAAATTGCACTGTGCCCCAGGGCAGGAGAAGCTTTTTCCAATTCTGATTTCAAACCCTAATTATAAAGGCCTTATTAATCATGTCCACTATCAGTGGATTAAGAACAATATTCTTCATCTCATTAATGATGAAGCTATTAAAGGGTGAACAATAAAAGAAATTAAAATTGATTTGTAGTTTGACATGCATGGCAAAGCGGCTAGGATAAACCCCTCACTGGAGAAAGGTTAAATAATTCCAATATTGTAAATTTGTTATTTGTTTTTTATTTTATTTTATTAATTTTAAAAAGCTAAACCAGTGCAGATTAGAAATCCAATCAGCAGCATGAGCATTGAACATAATATCCGTCCCAAACTTGATTCCTTTTTCCCATTTGGGCACAAAGTTGACAAGTGAGACTATTGAAAGAAAAACATTGCATGCAGGAATTAATAGACTTAATCATATATAGAATAGGGAAGAAGATAGTTGATATAACTTACATGTTTTAGATCTTCGTGCTAATGGTTCACTTCATGTGAAATATGGCATTTTAGTGAATAAATTGATTGTGTCTCAAAACTTTCTTCACCGCTCTCTTGGCAATGAATCCTAGTGGTTGCACACAGGTTCATAATACAAAAGGGTAAATTCCCAAGTACACATAAGATAGAAATGTGCAGAAGAAAATTTGTGAATTGTACAATGCATTGCTAGGTTATACAAAAACTAGGGACATAAAGACAAACTGGCCAAATATTAGGTAGATAATTGTCCCAAGAGTAACATAAACAAAATAAAGAACAGAACAATCCTAAAGTTCACAGGACTTAGAAACTGCATAAACTATTTTGATGTAGGCATGAAAAGACGAGGAATATTCAGGTTATACTAGTCCAGTCAAGGTTGAAATTTGATCGTCTTTCTATTTTCTCCTCTTAGCGTACAGGTGGTTTCTTTTTATCTGTATTTCTTGAATGAATGGCACCAAAAATCATTCAACAGTTGCAGAACATGACGCTGGCTTATATAAACCATGTTACTTGATACTGTCATCATTAAACAAAAATAAAGACAAAATAATCAAATCTGTAGATATCTACCTGCTTGCAAGTTCGATACCAAAAAGGTCCTTTACAATATCAACATTTGCACTGTAAAACATTTGCACTGTAAAGAGAAAAAAAGATATTAGTAATATTTTTCTACATTGATGTTGGTTAATAAAATAAGAAGATACATGCCAGTAAAGTGTTGTAGTACCAAAAGAACTATGCAAGATAACACTGTCATTATAATAATAATAGTGATGTAAGCAACAAAGAAGAAAACTACCTGGAACCAGGTGATCAAAGAGACTGAGAAAGGGTGTATAAAAGTTGTGTCCAACATTCTTCAGTGGCCTGTAGAATATTCCAAAAGATACATTGGCATATAAACAAATGCAAAACCAGAAGAGTATTAGGTAATGTATATAATTTTTTTTTTTTAAGAAAAAAACCTGCTGCATGAAGACACCATTATGTAACTGGCTGAATTGAGGATGCTTTATAAGCAATACCTGCAGCCAAGATATTTCCATAAAGCTCCAGGACTAGATGACAAGGCACTAGGAAAAAGAAGACAAGGCACAGTATTATACTACTTCCATGAACTTCACCTTATGTAAATATCAAAATGCAGCAGATTCATCTACCCACAAAATTTGCACACTGTATTCTAGAATTTTACCTAGACTCTAGCAGACATGTTTCATCCCTATAGGGAAATCCTGTTAGCTTCACATATCAGAGAGAACATAAAGATTCAAATTATGTGTGACAAGGAAAAAGGGAACAAACCATCCAAAATTGCATTGGCGCAACTGGCTTGACACTTTTATCAAGCTCATTAAATAAGTCACGAGTTGCAACTGTCAACATATGTGAAGTCTGATCCAAATCATTGCTTCTTCCAGAATGTGAATACCTGATCACAACTAAAACAATGTATATTCGATCTGCATCGTACACAAATCATAGAAATATATTTCCAGCTTCTCATATAATGTGTTGTCAGGTACAGACAAAAAACTTACTCAAACAAAGCAGACTTCAACTCAGGAACAGAGTGCAGACATTGTACAGTGGAATTCATGTAGCAAGTATTTCCTAGATTAAATAGCCCAGCACTGTGACCCTGAAAGAACAGAAATTAACTAGATAAGATTCCTACGTTGCAAGGCTAATGAAGAGGGAACAAATTACAAAGATTAAGAGTGAACCCACTAAGTAGATTAAGACTTCAGTTAATTAAAATTGTACAAACAAAAGATAATGAAAAACATATTAAACAGAAACAGATCCCTTCCCCCTGATCCCTAACATAACAAAAAGGAATGACAAATACTTCCAATATACTTCAGGACTCAGGTCAAACAACGGAAACTTGGGCCAACATAATTTGAGAATAAGAATAGTTACCAAATGTGCAACCATATGTTAATACAAGTATAGTCAAATCCACTAATATTTGTTTATTATGAAGAAAGAGTTCCTTTGTTGCAGTGTTTTGAGGGAAAGCAAAGAAAACCTATAAACAACATAAAGAATGATTTCATCCAGATCTCTTGGTACATCTTAAATAGGCCCCATAATAAACTTTACATCTTTAAAAGGATACATGTCGACTAACAATCTCAATGATTTTTATATATTCCTCATGTTCTCTGAGATCGATGGAAATACATCAAACACTAGACTAGTGCACATTTCACATGTAAGCCAACTACTTGATACAAGGTGGACATGCAATGAAATCAAATTGCACCCATAAAACTAAGGCATACTAGAGTAATACCCTTTCTTTTTGTTTATTAGTCACGGTGCAAGAACATATTTTTCAGTTAAAAAGAAAAAGAGCATGAAAAGTGCTAGTAAAAGCAGGGAATGAAATAGGCACTAACCAAAGATACCACTTGTTCTTCTTCAGGAAGATCTTCCATGAAAACAGGGTCCTTTTCTGGGGCCTTAACAATCTCATCATCAATTTTTGACCCTGCAAAACATTTTGGATCAAGGCACCACTTGTTCATTAGGCAACTGTGCACGGCAAGAGAAGAAGGCAGAAACCAGTAAATGCTATCAAGAGTCTTCACCTGTTTTACTCCAACTGTTGACCAATCTGCATCACCCTACATTGCCATAGAACAAGTTAAATTTGTCAATCCTACTCAAAATAGGTTAGTAGAAAACCATGTGCTGACAAATGAAGGAAAATATTGGTAGTCTTTGCACTAAAGAGTTAAAGCACCTAATCAAGCAATTTTTCTAGCTATTTTACTTAAAGCCTTCGACTACCTTCAATAAGCCACCTTTAACCATAATCTTCTGCCTTTCAGGAGGTACTCCAGTGAGATCATATAACTGGCACTTGAAAACATATGGAGGCTGACTGGTGTCAATTTCCACAGACTTGAAGACCTCCTTTTGCCATTTCACACTAACTACAACATTCAAACAAGATTCTTAAGAGTCCAAAATCACATCAAATAAAAAAAAAAAAAGGCATCATGGAACAGACAAGTTGTCATGGTGACAACTTATTCCTTCTCTAAGACAAGTTGTCATGGTGACAACTTATTCCTTCTCTAACTAACCACCGCTCAAAACCATTGCTACATTTTACAACCTAAAGCTTTGAATTTGAATTTAGTTCAAAGTTTCACATTTAGTCAATATGAGTACATAAATTTCCCATAAATTTGATAATTCTTAACTACTTTTACGATTTGAAACTCAGTCTGAGCAAAACCTGGTCCATGGAGTTAAAAAATCGAATCTTCTTAAATGTTAAATGGCTACCTAAAGTTTAAAAAAAAAAATTAATGCAATATAGACACCAAAATCAATTGCTTTTAATGTCACATCTCAATATTTTACTTCCACTATGTACACAACTGTAAAAAGACAAATGAATATAAAACCCCTCAAATCTAAATGCTGAGACAAGGGAAACCGGAACCCACATTGGTTTCGTTCTTTGGTATAACCCCAAACATGGAACAACAGAATCGAATACAAGAGCAAACAGGGACCAATAGAATCGAATCACCCAAAAAAGGAAAGCAGAAAAAAAATGGGAAAACCAAGAACACCCGTATTACAAAATCCGAAATGGAGTCCAACAAAAGATTCTAACATTTCAATTAATCAACAAAAATAATATTAAACCAGAAATGAAAACCCCTTCTAAGTAACATTTAAATGAAACGTTAACTATGAACGGAAGTGGAAAAAATCAGCAAAGAAATTTATTAGACTGGAGAACCTGTTAACATGATTGGAATACAGTGGGGGATCAACCGAAAAAGTATTTTAGTTATTCGGTAATCGATATTTTGTTTTTTTTTTTCCCTACAGAGAAAACGTCTCCGGAGCCGGTTCTTCTCGGTTCGGGTTATTATCCGGTTCGATGGATGGATACGAGTACGAGGATGAGCTTACCATTAAAATGTTAAGGATAAACTTTACTTAAGGTCACTAAACTATTAGTAAGTTTATGTTTTGGTCATGTAACTTTAAAAAGTTTCAAAATAGTTACTGAATTATTTGAAACTTTTCATTTAAGTAACTAATTGTTCGAAACTTTTTATTTAAGTCACTGAATTGTTAAGTTTTTTTTTTAAAGTTCGACTTGTAACATCCTAGGAAGGGCCTATGCATTTTTCAGATCAATTGTATGAAATGACAAGTCTTAAGTTTTATGAATAAATTTTTGATACTTTTGAAAACCTAGAAATAAATGAAAATGGAAATGAAAATGGAGATGGAAATGAAAATGGAAATGGAAATGGACATTTTTGGAAACTTAGACATTTTTGGAAACTTAGACATTTTTGGAAATGATCCAAAAATGGAAACTTGAACATTTTGGGAAACTTGAATAATAAGAGAGAAATAAAGGAGTTTTATTCACATAAATATGTGAATAATAAGAGATAAATAAAGGAATTTTATTCACATAAATATGTGAATAATAAGAGAGAAATAAAGGAGTTTTATTCACATAATATGTGAATAATAAGAGATAAATAAAGGAGTTTTATTCACATAAATATGTGAATAATAAGAGAGAAATAAAGGAGTTTTATTCACATAAATATGTGAATAATAAGAGAGAAATAAAGGAGTTTTATTCACATAAATATGTGAATAATAAGAGATAAATAAAGGATTATTTTCTAATGAGATAATTGAGGAGATAATTGATGGATTAAAGGCTTTTATCTTTTAAATAAAAGAGATAATATTATCAAAAAGAGGAGTGGTGGCCAAGTAAAGGACTCCTAGGCTGATAACTTTGGCTATAAAAGGAGGACAAGAGGGCTACTCATCAACATTTGCTCCCTCTTCCTCTCTGCCGAAATTCTCCCTAGGCAAAACCCCTCTCTGCCGAATTTTTATTAAGCAAAAATCCCTCTCTTTTTCTTCTATTTTTCTCCGTTCTACTGTTAAGCTGAATCTTTGTGGATTCTAGAAAGAGGGCAATCATCCACAACATCAAAAGGGGATTTTCGGGAAATCTAAGGATCTAAGGTAAGGATTATAAATATAAATATGCGGTTAAAGATTATGATTCACGTTTTCAAAGTTAGATCTAATCTAACACGAAGTTATAGGATTTCAACAGGCTTATAAAGGAATCCTCTTCAGATTTGGAATCCCATCATAAGGTAAGGGATATTCGGCCAAGGCATAAATTGTTTAAGTGTTTTCCATTATTTCAAAAACCGAAAACTGACTTGGTTACATACCTAGTATTAGCCGATTTCAAGGAAGAGGAATTCTAGCAACTGTTGGGACTTGATTAAATCAATTCGGCAACTAGGTAAGTAATTCTACTTCTAGTAGGATTTGGTTTTAAGACCAAATAGGTTTATTTATATGTTTTAATTAATGGCCGAATATAGGAGCGAAAGATCTAGATCGGTAGATCGCTCTACGGGAATTCACGGAAACTATTAAGCGAAAAAGGTGTGTACTCTTACTAACTTTCAATAAATTGCATGGCAATCATTAAATATATAAATATGTAACAGTATGTGAATGTGGCTAAGCACCACAAATGTGGTAAGGAGTACCCAGGTACGTTTCCTACTTTTGATAGGATTGTGAATGTGATATATTTTGAACATGTGATTAGTAACATGAATGAAAATTAAGCATGTGAAATATGTTATGAAATAATTGGGGCATTCGGGATATTTGTGGAGGAAGAAAGTGAAGGTGATGACTACGGTCTCACCAACGTAAAGTGGTGACTACGGTCACATAAAGTGAAAAGTGGTAACTTCGGTTACATCCAGTGAATACAGTGTCTAATGACACAACATAAGTGGGCGATGAGCACGTCGACTGCAGCGACTGCCTTCGATGGTGTGTAACGGATGGAGGGTCGACTTAGTAGTCCCCGCGGTGTACAGGTTGGTACGGGTGGTGCGTAGCGGATGGACAAATAGGTTTGGGTTTGGGTTGCATCATCCTTTATTTTGTATGAACATGATATTGATATGACTTGTATGCCTGATTTGTTGGAAATTAGTACTATGTACACATTGAGTCTGTAGACTCACCCCGTTGGGGAATTATTTTTCAGGTGATGAGCAGTAATGGACCGGGTCGGCAGGAGCTAAAGGTGGCCATGCATCGCTTGAAGAAATTATTTGGAATTTGGACTTTATGAAATTTTAGTACTTTATTTTGGGTTTGAATGATATAATAAGGCCATAAGGCCCAGTTGGATTTTCTTTATTCCTGTTTATTTTTATTTGAATATGATACAAATTATGTTTGATTAAAGATAAGTAAATTTATTTCTTTTAAAATAATAAACCCAAAAATTATTTTGTCACCTTATTTAAGTTGGATTTCCAGAATTTATTAAATAGGTTTCAAATTAAGCCCAACCCAAAACAATTTTTTTAAAATTACACAAATTTTCTCTAAGTCATTTAGAACATTGAAAACCGATTTATTTAAGGAACATACCAGATCCGGTTCAAGCTCGTGGGCCGGGTGTGGGGTGTTTTCAGTTGGTATCAGAGCCCAGTTTTAAAACTCTCGGCCTGTGGGCTCAGGCCCAAAACGTTTTCAATTCGAGCCCAAATGAATTTCTTTGAAATAAGCAGGTTTTATGGCATGGCACCTAAGTCTCCGACCCGCAGTCCACCAAGTAAGTACCTTTAACCATCTGTGTGATTATGTGAATTATGAATTGTAAAAGGGTAGAAAAGGCATGGAACGTAGAATAGTGTGATAGGAACTTGAACCCTAGGATTAGACTACTCAAACACTTGAAACTCATAAGACTTAATGAACTTAACAAACCTATGACTAAGTTATTAAGCTAGGGTGTGGCAACCCCTGTACGCATGTCTAGGATTGGATCCGGAAGAGCCTGGTATTTAAGCAGTCCTAGTGACTCACCTCCTCTTCGCAGGTATCCTGCCTGGTGCGTAGCTTCGGTTCGCCCTAACTCAGAAGGCTCAGTGGTGTGGCAACCTCTGTGCGCATGTCTAGAAAGGTCGGTGAGAGCTTGGTATTTAAGCAGTCCGCGTGACTCACCTCCTCTTCATTCGAATCCTGCCTGGTGCGTAGCTTTGGTTCACCCTGACCAAGAGGGCTCGGTCATAGGCTAAACACAAAGAATAAAACCCGAAAGGGACTTAGCCGTTTTTCTATATAAAAAAAAAATACCCTTGGTTTATAAAATGACCAAACCACCCATAGTCTTAACAAAATTTCATTACTTTATCAAATGTTCAAAAACCCTAATTTGTAAAATATCAAACTATCTTGATTTTGAAAATTACAAAATTACCCCTAACTTACAAAATTACCAAAACGACCTTGATTTCCAAACTTTTTGCAATATCATTGCTTTGAAAAGTGTAACTCTCAAAGGAACCCTCAATGTTTACAATCTTGGAAAATATCCCTAACTTATTAAATTTTACAAATTTACCCTGATTTTTGGAAAATTATCAAAAAGGCCCCTGAGATCAAAAAATTACCGAAATACCCCTGGATTTCAAAATTCTTCCAAAATTTCCCCGGAACTTTAGAAGTACCAAAATACTTTCGTCAAAATCACCAGGGAACTTTTTATTTCTGAAAATTTACGAAAATACCCCTGTAGGATAAAATTACGAAAATGCCCCTGGGTAGTGGAAAAGCAAAATAACGAAAACAACAACAAGAATTACAACGTTTCTTTGAATGAACGAAAGTTCATATTTGTTGATGAATGAATGAATGAATGCAAGACTGTATGCATGTATGAATACGAAAGAACCACTCTTAAACTCTTCTTCATAAGATATCATCGCGGGTAATAAGTGAAACAAGAATACTAATACATAAAATTCCTTAATCAGATCTCGTCGATAATGAGCTCAAGAGGACGTGGTCGTCGTGGAAGAGGTAGAGGAAGGATGACTGTTAGATCGAGACAAGGTTCTGACAATGAGATACCACCACCATCACCCCCAGCTGTCAATGTTGAGCAGCAGGCTCAGACAGGGGAAGATGCCGTGTCGCAGGTTGTGCTGCGAGTTTTGGAATTGGTGGCTGGTGCAGGAAACAATTCAGGAAATCGTAAGTCTGTGCCTGAGCGGCTCCGTGCTAATGGAGCTGAAATGTTTAGAGGAGTATCGGGAGTGGCACCCAGTACAGCTGAGTACTGGTTGGAAGCAACTGAGCGCATCATGGATGAGCTCGACTTGACCCCCAAGGAGAAGTTGAAAGGGGTGACGGCACTGTTACGCGATGAAGCGTATCAATGGTGGTTAACCGTTCGGGACGGTGCCACGGCGGAAGATCTGACTTGGGAATATGCTAAGGAAGCATTTCAGAAGAAGTATGTGGGAACCAGGTATATAGACGAGCAAAGGAAGGCTTTTCTGGGGTTGGTACAAGGAAGTAAGTCTGTCACCGAATATGAAGCGAAATTCTTGAGGTTGAGCCGATATGCCCGAGGAGTAGTGGTGACTGAGCATGAACGCTGTGTTCGTTTTGAGGACGGACTTAGGGACGATTTGAGACTTTTGATAGCACCGCATCAGGAGCGGGAATTCTCTGCCTTGGTGGAAAAGGCTAAAGTGGCTGAGGGAATTAAGGACGCCACCAAGCAGGCTGTGGACAGAAATAAGCCCAAAAGAGGTTTTGGGCCATCTGGAAAAGGCCACAAGAGGCCAAGAGTTGACAGGTCACAAAGTCAACAGGTTGGTACGGGCTGGCAATTTCGCCCTTGTGAACATTGTGGAAGGAAGTACGGGGGAGAGTGTTGGAAAAAGGCGGGACGATGTCTCAAGTGTGGGTCCAAGGACCATATGATTAAGGATTGCCCCAAGCTATTAGATGAGAGCCAACCAGCAGCTCAGAATGCTAACCAGGCTGGTAGAGGCGGACAGCAGCCTCAAAAAGGTCGTGGGTCGGCCAACAGAGGTAGTGGCAGAGGCCGTGGAGCTCAGGGCCGAGGTGCAGCTAACGCCGAAGCAAGGCAACCGGGTTTGGTTTACGCGGTTCGCCGGAGGGAAGAGGGAGACGCGCCGGATGTTATAACCGGTATGTTCTTTATTCATGACAAACCCTATTTTGCTCTTATTGATGTGGGCTCAACTCATTCCTATGTTGCATGTAGTGTGGTTGAAACACTAGGCCTAGACTCTGAACTTTCTGATAGGCAAATAACTGTAGTAAGCCCTTTAGGCCAAACGGTGAGGATAGATAGGATCTTTCGGAATGTACCCCTAGAGATTCAGGGAGCGAACTTTCGGGCTGACTTAATGGAATTACCCTTCGGAGAGTTTGAGCTTATACTTGGAATGGATTGGCTAGTAGAGCATCGAGCCGTGTTGGATTGTACGGCTAAACGTATGGAACTAAGAACCCCGGAAGATGAGGTAGTAGTGATGATCGGAGAAAGGAAGAACTACTTGTCTAACGTAGTTTCGGCACTGAAGGCCGAGAAAATGGTTAAGAAAGGATGTAAGGCATTCTTAGCCTTCGTGAGTGCGTTAAGAGGAGAAGAGGAAGGTGTCAAGGGAGTTAGAACAGTAAGGGATTTTGAGGATGTATTTCCGGAGGAGTTGCCCGGAATACCCCCAGATAGAGAAGTGGAATTTGGAATAGATTTGCTACCAGGAACAGCTCCTGTGTCAATCGCTCCCTACCGAATGGCACCAAAGGAGTTAGTGGAGCTCAAGGCTCAAATCCAAAAGTTGTTGGATCGTGGGTTCATTCGACCCAGTGTGTCTCCGTGGGGAGCACCGGTTCTCTTTGTGAAGAAGAAGGATGGAACTATGCGGATGTGCATAGATTATCGTCAGTTGAACAAACTGACCATCAAGAACAAGTATCCTTTGCCAAGGATAGATGACTTGTTCGACCAACTGAAAGGGGCAGCTGTGTTCTCAAAGATCGACTTAAGGTTAGGGTATCATCAACTGAAAGTGAAGGAGGCTGATATTCATAAGACCGCTTTTAGGACAAGGTACGGTCATTTTGAAATTGTGGTGATGCCGTTTGGGTTGACGAACGCACCGGCCGCGTTCATGGATATGATGAATAGGGTTTTCCAACCCTACTTGGATAGATTCGTCATGGTGTTCATCGACGACATTTTGGTGTATTCCAAGACGGAGGAGGAGCACGATGAGCATCTCCGAGTTGTGTTAGAAGTGTTAAGGGAAAAGAAGCTTTATGCCAAATTCAGCAAGTGCGAATTTTGGCTCAAGGAAGTGGCGTTCCTAGGACATGTGGTATCCGCGGAAGGAATAAGAGTGGATCCTAGGAAGATCGAAGCAGTGTTGGATTGGAAATCACCTAGGTCGGTGGCTGAAATCAGAAGTTTCTTAGGCTTGGCAGGCTATTACAGAAGGTTCGTGGAAGGATTCTCGTCAATAGCCGCACCTTTGACAAAGTTACTAAGGAAGGAAGTACCGTTTGTGTGGACGGATAAGCAACAGAAGAGCTTTGAAAAGCTTAAAAAGGTGCTGACAGAAGCTCCGGTGTTAATTCAGCCGGAGGCAGGTAAGGACTTCGTAGTATATTGTGATGCTTCGCACACAGGGTTAGGTTGTGTGCTAATGCAAGAAGGAAAGGTAGTCGCTTATGCATCTCGACAGTTAAGGCCGCATGAGGTGAACTACCCAACTCATGACTTGGAACTCGCGGCAGTGGTTTTCGCCCTCAAAGTTTGGAGGCACTACCTTTATGGAGAAAGGTCAGTAATTACCACGGACCACAAAAGCCTTAAGTATTTGTTGACTCAGAAGGAGTTGAACTTGAGGCAACGAAGGTGGGTGGAGTTATTGAAAGATTATGACTGTTCGATAGAATACCATCCGGGCAAGGCGAATGTGGTAGCTGACGCCCTAAGTAGGAAGGTTGTGTCGGATTTAAGGGCTTTGTTCGCTCACTTAAGTTTGTATGAAGACGGAAGCCTGTTGGCAGAGTTACAAGTCAAGCCAACCTGGCTGAAGGAGGTGAAAGAGGGACAGTTGGCGGATAAGGACTTAAGTACTAAGTTACAGCAAGTAAAGGCTGAACACCAAGTCCCATCAGGATTGCTTCAACCAATTGAGATTCCCCAATGGAAGTGGGAAAGAATTACCATGGACTTAGTTAGTGGGCTTCCCCTTACGCCCACTAAGAAGGACTCGGTATGGGTGATAGTGGACCGTTTGACCAAGTCCGCACATTTTATCCCTGTGAGGATCGACTATTCCCTTCAAAAGTTAGCCAAGTTATATGTGGCGGAGATCGTGAGGCTACACGGGGTACCGATGTCGATCATCTCTGATAGAGACCCAAGGTTTACGTCTCGATTTTGGAAAGCACTTCATCAAGCATTAGGCACTAAGCTAGACTTCACTACGGCTTTTCATCCACAATCAGACGGGCAGTCTGAACGAGTTATACAAGTGTTGGAAGATATGCTAAGAGGCTGTGTGATGGATTTCCGAGGAAGTTGGGAAGATTACTTGCCTCTAGCTGAGTTCGCCTACAACAACAGCTATCAGGCAAGCATTCGGATGGCACCATACGAAGCATTGTATGGAAGGAAATGTAGAACACCAACTTGTTGGACCGAGTTAGGAGAACGCCGCGTTTTGGGTCCAGAGTTAGTGGCGGAAACTGAGGAGAAGGTGGAATTAATTCGGGCACGGTTGAAAGAAGCTTCTGATAGACAGAAGTCATACGCAGACCTTAAGAGGAAAGAAATTGAGTTTGAAGTAGGAGACCAAGTGTTTCTAAAGGTCTCACCTTGGAAGAAGGTAATGAGGTTCGGTCGAAAAGGGAAGTTAAGCCCAAGGTTTATAGGGCCTTATCGAGTATTGAAGCGAATTGGGCCAGTGGCATACCAATTAGAGTTGCCACCAGAATTGAAGCAGATGCACGACGTATTTCATGTATCCATGCTACGTCGCTATCGATCGAATCCGTCGCATGTGGTATCTGTTGAAGAAGTGGAGCTAAGGCCAGACTTATCCTACGAGGAAGAACCGATTCGGATCTTGGAACGTGATGTGAAAGTACTACGAAGGAAGTCTGTTCCTTTAGTCAAGGTGTTATGGCGCAATCATGGATCGGAAGAAGCTTCGTGGGAGCCAGAAGAGACAATGCGACAGCAATACCCTCAATTGTTTAGTTAGGAAATTTCGAGGACGAAATTTTTTTTAAGGGGGTAGAACTGTAACATCCTAGGAAGGGCCTATGCATTTTTCAGATCAATTGTATGAAATGACAAGTCTTAAGTTTTATGAATAAATTTTTGATACTTTTGGAAACCTAGAAATAAATGAAAATGGAAATGAAAATGGAGATGGAAATGAAAATGGAAATGGAAATGGACATTTTTGGAAACTTAGACATTTTTGGAAACTTAGACATTTTTGGAAATGATCCAAAAATGGAAACTTGAACATTTTGGGAAACTTGAATAATAAGAGAGAAATAAAGGAGTTTTATTCACATAAATATGTGAATAATAAGAGATAAATAAAGGAATTTTATTCACATAAATATGTGAATAATAAGAGATAAATAAAGGAGTTTTATTCACATAAATATGTGAATAATAAGAGAGAAATAAAGGAGTTTTATTCACATAAATATGTGAATAATAAGAGATAAATAAAGGAGTTTTATTCACATAAATATGTGAATAATAAGAGAGAAATAAAGGAGTTTTATTCACATAAATATGTGAATAATAAGAGATAAATAAAGGATTATTTTCTAATGAGATAATTGAGGAGATAATTGATGGATTAAAGGCTTTTATCTTTTAAATAAAAGAGATAATATTATCAAAAAGAGGAGTGGTGGCCAAGTAAAGGACTCCTAGGCTGATAACTTTGGCTATAAAAGGAGGACAAGAGGGCTACTCATCAACATTTGCTCCCTCTTCCTCTCTGCCGAAATTCTCCCTAGGCAAAACCCCTCTCTGCCGAATTTTTATTAAGCAAAAATCCCTCTCTTTTTCTTCTATTTTCTTCTCCGTTCTACTGTTAAGCTGAATCTTTGTGGATTCTAAGAAAGAGGGCAATCATCCACAACATCAAAAGGGGATTTTTCGGGAAATCTAAGGATCTAAGGTAAGGATTATAAATATAAATATGCGGTTAAAGATTATGATTCACGTTTTCAAAGTTAGATCTAATCTAACACGAAGTTATAGGATTTCAACAGGCTTATAAAGGAATCCTCTTCAGATTTGGAATCCCATCATAAGGTAAGGGATATTCGGCCAAGGCATAAATTGTTTAAGTGTTTTCCATTATTTCAAAAACCGAAAACTGACTTGGTTACATACCTAGTATTAGCCGATTTCAAGGAAGAGGAATTCTAGCAACTGTTGGGACTTGATTAAATCAATTCGGCAACTAGGTAAGTAATTCTACTTCTAGTAGGATTTGGTTTTAAGACCAAATAGGTTTATTTATATGTTTTAATTAATGGCCGAATATAGGAGTGAAAGATCTAGATCGGTAGATCGCTCTACGGGAATTCACGGAAACTATTAAGCGAAAAAGGTGTGTACTCTTACTAACTTTCAATAAATTGCATGGCAATCATTAAATATATAAATATGTAACAGTATGTGAATGTGGCTAAGCACCACAAATGTGGTAAGGAGTACCCAGGTACGTTTCCTACTTTTGATAGGATTGTGAATGTGATATATTTTGAACATGTGATTAGTAACATGAATGAAATTAAGTATGTGAAATATGTTATGAAATAATTGGGGCATTCGGGATATTTGTGGAGGAAGAAAGTGAAGGTGATGACTACGGTCTCACCAACGTAAAGTGGTGACTACGGTCACATAAAGTGAAAAGTGGTAACTTCGGTTACATCCAGTGAATACAGTGTCTAATGACACAACATAAGTGGGCGATGAGCACGTCGACTGCAGCGACTGCCTTCGATGGTGTGTAGCGGATGGAGGGTCGACTTAGTAGTCCCCGCGGTGTACAGGTTGGTACGGGTGGTGTGTAGCGGATGGACAAATAGGTTTGGGTTTGGGTTGCATCATCCTTTATTTTGTATGAACATGATATTGATATGACTTGTATGCCTGATTTGTTGGAAATTAGTACTATGTACACATTGAGTCTGTAGACTCACCCCGTTGGGGAATTATTTTTCAGGTGATGAGCAGTAATGGACCGGGTCGGCAGGAGCTAAAGGTGGCCATGCATCGCTTGAAGAAATTATTTGGAATTTGGACTTTATGAAATTTTAGTACTTTATTTTGGGTTTGAATGATGTAATAAGGCCATAAGGCCCAGTTGGATTTTCTTTATTCCTGTTTATTTTTATTTGAATATGATACAAATTATGTTTGATTAAAGATAAGTAAATTTATTTCTTTTAAAATAATAAACCCAAAAATTATTTTGTCACCTTATTTAAGTTGGATTTCCAGAATTTATTAAATAGGTTTCAAATTAAGCCCAACCCAAAACAATTTTTTTAAAATTACACAAATTTTCTCTAAGTCATTTAGAACATTGAAAACCGATTTATTTAAGGAACATACCAGATCCGGTTCAAGCTCGTGGGCCGGGTGTGGGGTGTTTCACGACTAGCTAGCTCTAAACAACAATTCAACGATCGGTATGATAGGTCAATACTGATCGACAAGTAGAAAAATATACTTTAAATCCAAGTAAATCTAATGATCGGTGCCAAAAATTAAAGAAGAAAGTTATTTAGATTTTGGTTCGTAGATTCGTGACTTAATTGGAAAAAAATTGAACTATTGAAAAGGAGAAGTGATTTTGATTGGTACTTGCGATATAAAAAAAAAACAGTGGCGTATCTAAGGGACTAGCAAGGGCCATGGTACCCCTCAAAATGGAAAATTATCCATTTAAGCCCTTTAAAAATTTAAAAATTTTAAATTAGTAAAGATAAAATTACTCTTTAGCCCCCTAAAATGATAAAAAATTGATTTAATCATTTAAAAATTATAAATATATAGGCTATTAAAAAATTAAAATTTAATTTCAGTGCCCTGAAAAAATTTTCTAGCATCACCTCTAACAAAGAAGGTCATACAACAATAATTTTAACAACCTAATGACTTGAATGAAAATTTTTAAATAGTTCAATGATTATTTTGTAAATTTTTGAAGTTGGGTGACCAAAATCAGCTTAGGTATAATTTATCCAAATATTTAACTAATTAAAGCTAAATTACTTTAAAAAAATCTAAACCATTTCACTTTTTTAAACAAAAGTTGTTAATTCTACGCTATAAAAAGTAGGGGGGCAATAAATATTAAATAGCGTGAATATAAATATTTATAATATTTGATTTTCTTATTTTAAATATTACAAATTTAGATAATATTTTAATTATTATACACCACATATTTAAAGTAAATGCAAATGTTAAATCTCACATATTTATTTTTAAAATTAATTGTAGTTTTGCATACGAATTCGATATCTATATCTATTATTCACTTTACATTTTAATTTTTAATTTATAAAATATTTTTATAGTTGCTAAATACCAATATTTAAGGGATTCAGATATTTATCTTATGTTTTAATTAATTTGGATTTTAATAGTTTTACTCAAATTTAAAACGAATAATAAATTAATTCTAATTTTACAAAAATTGTAAATATCCACTATTATTCTTAACCAATTATGCTATTTATTATTTTAAATGAGAAATTTAAATAATAGAATTATATATTAAATAATAAAATAATGTATCAAAAAAATATATTAAATAATAAAATTATTTTATTTATAAATTAATATTTAATAATTTATTTGAATAAATACAATCATTATGACATAGTTTGTAATGACTTCCGGAAAATGATTTCTAGAAAATGATTTACTTTTCTGGAAAAGCTAATATTTTCTGGTGTTTGGAGGAATCTGTGTAAAATATTTTCTGTTGTTTAGTAGATTTCTTAAAAATATTTCATAAAAGTTGTTTTCAATTAAATAAACATATATTTGAGATTTTCTTTTTTTTCATTGTTTAATTGAATTTATTTTTATCTATAAATTTATATTTTACATTATTTTTGCATATACTAAAAATATTATGTTAAATTTAGATTCATTACAATGTTATTTTTTAATTACATGACTACTAAGTGAGTATTTTTTATTTAAAAATGTGACATCAACAAAATTGACAAAAAAAATTAACGATGTCAACAATTGGACTTGATTTTTAAATTTGAAAAGTAAAGGGACTAAATTCTTAAAAATATGAGTACAAAGACTAAATTACAAATCTGTGAAGTGTACATAAACTTATGATATATTTTAACCTTTATACTATAAAATATTTATTATTAATATATTTTATTGTAATAAATATTTATTATTAAAATATTAATATTGAATATTTTCAATAATATGTGAATAATATTATTTAAAATTATTATTTTTAAAATTTATTATTAAAATAAAATTGAAATATTAAATAATTTATTAAAATAATAAATTATATGTATTATATTAATAATTTATTATATGACTAAATATAAATAATTAAATATGTATGTTTAATAATATTGAAAAATATAATATTTTAAATATTTTTAAAAATAAAATTGAAATTTATTATCAATATAATAATATTAAGCTTGATTTAAGTTAATTTTTATAAAAATAAAATTATCTATAGATGAGTTCTTTTCCGGAAAATGACTTACGCTTTTCAAAATGGTAAGTCATTTTACAGGAAAAAGAGCTTGTTTTACCTTGACCTGTAAGTCATTTTCCGTTGACCAAACTATTTTATGTGAAACAAACACAGGAAAATGCATAAAACATTTCCTGTAAAACCTTTTACATGTAAACAAACGGACCCTTAATAATAGTTAAGTAAAAGTTGTAGATAAAAGAAAATCACAATGAAAATGATATCCAAATATATGTATCTATCATTTTAGTGTCATGAATAGCGGATCAAAGCTTGTGACCATTGCATACATAATATCTAAAGACGTCAACTGACTCTCTCAAATTGGCCCAATTTGTAAGACACATAGAGAAGCTCGTGTACTTGAAGCATTAGTCGCCCAAACATTCCAGTAAAATTGAAGTTGTCAGAGTAATTATTGTAAACCATAAGAGATAAAAGATGTATAGAGTTTAATCTCAATCGTTAATATAATTCAATCTGTACCGTTAAATTTAGGAGAGTTTAACTATAAATAAAAACATTTCCACTAATTTGTAATTATCCCATCTATTCAATTCTTGAGTTTAAAAAATAAATTTGACTTTTGAGAGGGTATAACACTAGTGGTTTGTCACTTAGAGTTCTAAATCCATAATACTAGTGGTTGTTATGTCGTGGCATCATAAAAAACCCAATGGAGGAGATCGCAAAATAATAATGATAACAATAATTATAGAGATCTCAAAACACAATTCAACATTGGTGGTGCATAAAATCAATCCCTAAATGACATAATCTCCTCAGTAATTTTTTTTAAATGAAACTAAAAAGGAAGGAAACACTAAAAACATCCACACTTGAAAACAAACTGAACCATCATTAGTGCCACTACTGTCAAAGAAAGTAGAACAAATTTTATTTATAAACGTGCTTTCGCTTAATAGTACTTAACGAATTTCGTTGATTGTATCAATCATACATATTTATTTATATTTTATATTTTTATTTTAAAATAATTTATAAATTTCTAAGAGGGAAAAATATAAAAAGTTTGTATTTTCGATAAAAAAAGTTGATAATATATTTATTTATAATTTATATTATTATTTAAAATGTGTTCAATTAAAAAAATAAATTGCAATTATATTTTTATAAATTAACAATTATAAATCTAAAAATATATATATATTTTGTAAAATTATAATCAATAATTACCATAGACAACAATAACTAATTCATAGAGTCATTTATCATCGACAGCAACAATTAAAGCACATTAAACCACACCTAATAAAATATATAAGACACATAATTTTCAATATATTATTATTAACATTTCAATCAAAATTTCATTTATTTTCTCATAAATTTTATATAAATATATTGATTTATATAAAAAATTATAAATATATTTATTTACAATTTCTTTGAATTTTTTAATTGAGTTAGGTAGACAGTAATAAAATAAAGTAAAAAAAAAAAGTAGGAAAATTGTTCTCTCATCCTCTTTGTCTGCGTAGGTTATTTTTATTTTTAATTTTTCTCCCATCGTCTGCTTTTACAAGGAATCAATCATCAATAAGAGCACGATATCAGTTTCAGTTAGCCGGATTGTTAGAGAATACAGCAAAGAGGGCTCAGGGCACAAGAAAAGTGCCCACTTTTTGAAGGACTGCAGGATTTGTCTAATTTTTCAAATTTGTTACCTTTATCCCAAATTTTCAAGTTAATTCCTTCTTTCCCCCCTGATTTTAGCTGCTGGGTGTTTGTTGAACTTCCAAATTAAGTTCTGGGTATGTTGAAAATTTTGACTTTATCACTCCTTTAGTTCTGGGGTTCTTGATTTTTATTTTTGTATGTGAACTCGTGGACTTTTAATTATATAGTAATTACTGACTTTTTGCTTTGGGATTGATTTAAATCTTCAAATTTCAATTTTGAAGTGTTTATAATTGAACCAACTGCCAGACTTGCTTAGCCTTTTATGGGAAACCAGGAGGGTTATGTACTGGTTAGGTTCTGAAACATGTTGGAAAATAAGTATAGATAGAAGAAGGTAGGGTTTTTATGTGCAATAGTGCGTTCACTGAATTGATTTTATTTGTGTCAAGTTGACAATGTTTTTCTACCCTGAACTGTTGTAAGGTTGAAGAGTAATGCTGTTTTGAGTTCATGATAGCTTCTCTATGCTCATGCTCTTATTTTTGTTATTGAAATTTATCCTAATTTATATTATATGATTTTTGTTGCAGTCACCTCTTATGCAACCATCCTAATAAAAATGCAGGCAATAGAAAAGGTTTAATTTTTTATTTTGTGTACCATGGTGTCTGGAATTCAATGAATTGTAAGACTATGAAGCAATCGGTCCAGTTACATTGTGTATATGGAAGGAGGGGAGTAGTCAAGAGTAGAGTGGAAAAGAGTGAAAGGACCACTCTATTATGATTGGGAGTTTTTTTTTTCTCTTTAAATGGAGAGAAATCCCCTCAAAACCTCACTTTTTTATATTTCCTGAAATCAGGAGGATTTGCATCTAGAGTATCCCACTTTATTTTTCAACTTGAGAATCCAATTTAATGCCTTCATTTTATATTAATAATTATCTTAACTCTTAAAGCAGAGTACATTGGTACGTAAACTTAGTACTTTGCTGTTCTCAATTCTGTACACAAGAGTAGCTTCCTCTACTCTGTCCTCTTTTTTTTTCTCCAGTTTACTTTTTTCTATTTCAAATGTCTAGATTCACTGTAAGCTTTCTTTTGCTGAATGATGACTGTAATCCTAATTTTTGTTTATTTATAATCAGTTTGATGCTGATCAATATGTGTAACACTTTTTCTCAAATATGCGGTATCTTATGTTGACAGGGAATCTAGTTCCTTAAGATGCGGGTGAGATTGTCATGCTAATGCTGTTACCAGGTGGTGGGTTAGGGATGAATCCTACTATGGATGATATGAACTTGATTCAAGCACAAAGGCATCTGGTCAGGGATATTGGTGAGGAGATTGATTTGGAGATTGGACCTGGAGATGATGACCCTTCATTTGCCAACACTCCTCTCCTTGGTGGCCCATCACAAGAACCTTCTGCAGAAGAGCAGGGTGAAAGTAAGCAGATGTCAATGGTCTCTGAAATCCCAAATGCTGATCAAGATATTTTGAAGGCACAACCTGCAAAAAGAAAGAAGAAGGTCGTGAAAAGATGGAGAGAGGAATGGGCTGATACATACAAGTGGGCATATGTTGATGTGAAGGAAGGAACAGCAAGGATATTCTGCTCTGTTTGTAAAGAATATGGTAGAAAGCATAGAAGGAACCCTTACGGCAATGAAGGAAGTAGAAACATGCAGATGAGTGCATTGGAAGAGCATAATAACAGTTTGCTTCACAAGGAAGCTTTGCGTCTCCAAATGGCGTCGAAAGATAAGATTGTTGTTGATAAACCTATTTATGTAAAAGGTTAGTCACCTCAATCTGTCATACTTAGTGTTTGGATTAGTTTGATGCGAATAATGCTCACCGTAAGCCATTAGTTTTTGCTCTTTTTACCTTCCACTTATGTTTTAATATTGTTGTAAAGCATTAACTTTTATTATTATTTTAATTTCAGGGTGGTATTACTATATCTAGTATAGGGAACTTGAATCATTCATTTAACTAAGATTAATGCCATACACCATTGAATGAGCCTGCTGTAGTATGTAATCTGGAAGACAGCTTTCAAAATACAAATGCTAGAGGTGTTTTAATCTTTAAAAATAAGAATTATTAATGGGTGTCCAATCATAAATCTGAGTTCTCTCAATCTTTAAAAATTAGAATTCAAATACTAGTAAAACTCTTAATGAGCTACAGAAGAATTTCTGTCATTACAGATTTAACACTTTGTTCTGACACTGAACAAAGTTCTTGTTAGCATTACAATACATTATATCTTTAGGCTGTTAAAGGACTGCACAATTCTTTTTTCTCTACCCCTTCTGAATGTTTAGTTAAAATAGTAACTGCAGCATGAAGCATAATAAAAATAATGCATCTGTAACAGTGGAATTTGTCAGAATGAACCTTGGAGGTTTGAACTCATCCTCCTGGTTTCCTGAACTAAATACCTCTGGTATAAAATTTTGTTTTGAATGATTGTTTTAATCATGTAATGCTGGCACACAAATGTTTTAACACATTGATCACTGCTAATGATGGTTTTAGTTTCTTTTTCCCTCTTAGAGAAGGATTAATTGTCTGACCTTTAAATTCATTTTGTCTATTCCTTGGAAAAAATATCCTCCATTGAAGCCCTTATGTCCAAAACGGCTGGATCAATTATTGAAGCTGCACTGAAAAGGGACCCCCATGAGGCTGAATTCATACAATCTGTCCAAGAAGCTGTTCATGCTTTAGAGAGAGTGATTGCGAAAAATCCCCAGTGAGTTTGCCGAAAGAGTTTAAATTATATATGGTTTACCCTTCATTATTTGAACTGAAGAATCAGTCAAATGTGCTGTGGGTCTCATCTTGCTCCATTTTACTTCAGTTATGTCAACATCATGGAGCGCTTGTTAGAACCAGAACGTATGATTATTTTTCGAGTTCCATGGGTGGATGATAGAGGTGAAACACATGTCAACCGAGGCTTCAGGGTGCACTTTAACCAGGCATTGGGTCCATGTAGGGGTGGTGTTCGGTTTCATCCAAAAATGAACTTAAGTGTTGCCAAATTTCTCGGTTTTCAGCAGGTACTTTCTGAGCTTTCCATTTCATGTTAATTTACACATTCTTAACTCAGTTCCATATAGTGTAGCTTTCTAGTGCATCCTAGGTAGCTGTTGCTTTTAGAAACTCAAATTTGTTGGTTAGGCCATCTCCTGAACATATGTCAGCAGAAGATAAATAGAAACACAAATCTGTTTTATTGCTAGCAAAAGGAACTACTTATTCATAGAATCAGAATGGTAACAGAAATAAAATGGGTAATGATAAATTCATCTGGCTTTTAAAAATCTCCCATTCAATGAGGAATTTTGACCTGTTTGCAGACATTAAAGAATGCTTTATCACCCTACAAACTAGGAGGGGCAGCAGGTGGAAGTGATTTTGATCCTAAGGGAAAAAGTGATAATGAGGTCAGGTCCTTTATCACAATTTATTAGTCTCCTTAATAAGAACCTTCTTAGAAACTCTAGCAATTCCTCTTACAGTTGTTTATGAAACCCACGCTGGCAGATCATGCGGTTTTGTCAAAGTTTCATGAATGAGATATATCGTTATTTTGGTACTGACAAGGTAAGTGAGTGAAGCCCTGCTCTTATCTGCTTGAATATGCTCATTAATGTGTAGGAAATGGGAGGTCTTTAGATCTGGTTATCAATTGTATATTTTCAGGACCTTCCGTCAGAGGAAATGGGAGTTGGTATTCGAGAAATGGGATTCCTTTTTGGACAATACAGACGGCTAGCTGGTAATTTTCAGGTATTTTGAACAATTAACTTCTATTTCAGTTTTCTTCAGTACTTATGATGGGTAATAGACTTCTATGTAATTCTGGAAATTTTCAAGACTTGCTGGTATGTTATAGAGATTGCAGCCTAATGTCATTGAATGATCTTAACTATTATAACAATTCCTATATTTTCCTCTATATATTAATTTGATGAGTTGTTAGAGCAATGGAAGTTTTAAGTAATTTAGTGAGAATTGAATGTTGAATGAAATCATGAGGTGGCCTTTATGTCTTCATTTTATTCCTTACTTATGCAGGGAAGTTTTACAGGGCCAAGGATATTTTGGTCAGGTTCGAGTCTTCGAACTGAAGCAACTGCTTATGGGCTGGTAACTAATATCCATCTCTGCTCAATAGTCAATGCTATTTAAGTATAGATAGGTAGTGGGTGAATGCCTGGATACCTGACTTTGCACCTTCCTGTACATGAAAGATTATTATTGTACTTCATTTTTGCAATACCCATCTTGAAGAATGGCGTTGTTATTTCCCTGTACATATCTCTTTCTGATAGCTTGGAACTTGATAAATTTTGCATGTTTCTGCAGGTTTTCTTTGCCCGGCTCATTCTTGCGGAGTTGAATAAAGATGTCAAAGGATTGAGGTTGCTTTTGATGCTTTTTATTAACTATCTCACGAAAGCGTTGTTGTCTGTCATGGTTCTTTGTATTTCCATAACTTGTGCAAATGAAAAAAAAAAATGTGGACTTTTCTCTGGCGAATAACTCATAATGCATTTATTTTTCTTTTCAAGACCTGGAAGTTGCTTGATATACAAAAATATATATTCATTGCAAATGCTGAAGTCCGCTGTTGATAGTTGTTTCACTAAATTGTTAACATGAATATATTTTCCCCTTGAATCTTTCCCCAGATGTGTTGTAAGTGGGTATGGAAAGATTGCAATGCACGTTCTGGAAAAGCTTGTTGCTGTTGGTGCTCTTCCCATTACAGTATCAGGTAATTCTCCACCCACATTCTGTACGTTGGGAAAGCCATTACATATAATCTTTCTGTGCACTGGTTGCATAATTCCTTTGGTTTCATTATCATTCTAGCTTAAAAGATGGTCACGGTGCTGATTTCACTTATTTTAATGAAAAATGCTCATAATGAGACAGTTGCACCATTAATGCATTGACCCTTAAGCTAAGGATATTAATTGGTGTTAACCTGGTGTTCCTCACTGCTATTTTTTCAAAGTATACATTGACCTTATCCATTCTGTTTTGCTTCAGAAAAGTGACTCAGCAATTGTAATCGAGTTCATTTTTCTTGTTTCCAAGTTCATTTTACGTTACTTGATATCTAGGTCATCACTAGCTTTGTTTATACCTTTTTAAATTGATTTAGGAAATGGTCCTGATAGTAAACATCCTTATTTTTGCTTTTTTACTATGTGGAGCGAAACTTGAAAATGCATATCACACGATGTATAATTGCCTCAGTGCAAGCAAATAAAGTTGGTTGCATGTTCAGCTTAGTAAAGATCAGCAAATAAAGGTTGGTTCAAACCTGTCCATCTATTAACACTTGCCCTTGCCTGATATGTGGTACAGATTCAAAGGGGTATTTGGTTGACGAGGATGGGTTTGATTATATGAAAATATCATTTTTGAGGGATCTCAAATCTCAACAAAGAAGTTTGAGGTGTGTTCTCTTCACTGCATTTCCGTAGTTACAATGTAAATTTCATTTCTTTTGGTTATTCTTGAGAGCTGCTATTTTACATTTTGAGTATGCAGAGATTATTCAAAGACTTATGCTCGGTCTAAGTACTATGATGAAGCAAAACCTTGGAATGAAAGGTGTGATTTCGCAATTCCCTGTGGTTCTCAAAATGAAATTGACCAGGCTGATGCCATTAATTTGGTTAATTCAGGTTGTCGTATACTTGTAGAAGGTAGTACTCTGTAATATGAATTGCAAAACATTTTTATATCTTTTCATCAGGAAGAATTACAGTACTAATTATATTAGCTAATAGCTATGTGATATTGTGATCTTCCTAGGCTCAAATATGCCTTGCACTCCTGAAGCAGTTGATGTATTGAAGAAGGCTAATGTCATCATTGCTCCTGCCATGGCTGCTGGTGCTGGGGGGGTGCGACCTTTACTTTCTTCGTCATCTTGATGAAATTAAATTTTCATTATCATAGTTTAATTATGATGCATTTGCACAAATTTAGAACAGGCTTGATTTTGCTTCTGAACAAAAAGAATGTTCATGAAATCAATTCTTAATTCTATAATGATAAGAAGAATATGCAAATCTAGATTTGAATGGTTCAAACCTCAATTCTTGTGAAGTAAATACATTCACTTTAGAAGCATAATGTGCTTGTGTCTGATTGTTCGTACTCAGATGTATTGGAATATGATGCTTTGAAAGGAGAGGAGAGCCACAAGTTTCTCACTTTGATAGCAAATGGATTTTATCACAAAGATGCAAAGGGGAATTAAACATAAATTACGGGGTTTTAAGGAGCACCAAATACCAATAAAAGACTAGTTCATTCTCTTCAACATGACAGTAATCTTTTAAGTTTTAACAGCAAATGCCAGATATGCGGAGTTAGGATGATGATTTATGACTAAGTTTGTAATACCTTTGAGTTTGTGCATGGTCTCAATGATTACTTGTGGAGTAGCTAAATATTTTGTAGATGGATGTTAAAGCTAAGATCGTTTTGAATGACTATTCATCCACGTTGGCATGAATTTTGATTGATGTTTTTTATAATATTACTTTGTTTCCTGATTCAATAACACTTTGATTACAGGTTGTTGCAGGAGAAATTGAATTAAATCATGAGTGTAATGTAATGCATTGGTCTCCGGAGGACTTTGAATCTAAGTTACAGGTAAGATTTACTTGTGTCTTTGTTGAATTGTGTGTAATTGGACTTATTCTTGAGCTACATTTCCCATCATTTGCTTTAGTAAAGCCATTTATTTACGTATCCTGCAGTGAATTTAGCATATAATAGATCAGCTTGAACTTAGAAGTGTATTCAACACATGGTACCTTTTGTCCTGATTGGAAGTATTGAAATTGCAAAAATCATGTCAGTGATACTAGCGAATTTGAGTTGGCTTCTTTTGGTGTTACAATCATAACTTAAGATTTCTTCCTTTTATAACTTGACAAGTAGTTTTATATCTAGTTATGATCAAATTTGGTGAAGATCCTTTTCTCTGCACTTCAACTTGCAGGAAGCAATGAAACAGACATTCCATAGAGCCCTCAAAGCAGCAGATGATTTCGGTTATCAAAAAGAAAGTCCTGAGTAAGTGTTTTTCAGCCTTTTGCTCATTGCTTTTCTTCTCTGGTGAATGGTACATGAATCAAACACTCGTTTTTGTGTGCTGTTGATCTGGTATGACCAGATTCTTTCACCAAAATGCAGTGTGACTGTTCTTATTAAAGTCGAAATCAGTTCTATCATACATATCATACAACTTGTGGACTCAGGTGCGAGTGTTGGATATCAGTATATCTGGCACAGTTATGTTCTTTTTATTTTCGGAGAGTCTTTAGAGGGTCATATCCCTATACTCATTTCTGAATATCGTGTAACATGGGTACCTAAAGGAAAATGAAGAGTCTGGCCGAGGTAGTAACTGATATTATGTTCTTTCGAACTCCAAAAAGATCTATTGTTCACTCTCTCTCTTCGATAACAGGGCTTTACTACATGGAGCAGTCATCTCTGCTTTTCTGACCATTGCTCAAGCCATGACGGATCAAGGATGTGTATAGAAAAAGAAAGCTATTTATTGTTAGTCAGTACCGTTGACTTTCTTTTGGAGATTGCACTCCATAGCAGGAAACTAGAGAGCTCATCAAATTGTTCGTATCGGTTTTAAGACCTAGATCGTTGAAATCAATGGCAGATAAAAGCTATAAGATATGACAGATCTCATTGTAACATAGATGTAATGTTGTAGTGCCTAGTGTAAGACATGGAAATGGATGAGTTATTTAGAATTTGATTGGGAGAGGAATTTGGATGAGCAATTGGTCATGGTTGTAAGGTTGGGAATATAAATATTTATTCTTTGCCTACTTCCGAGAGTTTCCTATAAAGTTAAGTGCTATGAGTCTTTCCACAACAATATTAATATTAATTGGAAATAAAACGTATTATTTCTTATTATTTACTTTTCTATCTTCTTTTTCCTTCTTGATGACCCTTGCAATTGTTTGCTCTCTCCTTGTCTGCGCATATGTACACATTTTCTTTTAGAAACTTTTTTTTTTCTTTTGTTAATACTGTTATTTTTTTTTATTAAATTCAATAGTGTGACATTTTGAAATAATAAAAAAATACATTTACCAATCATGTAATTTAATAAAAAAATAATGACGTTGATAATTAAAATCGTAAGATTAAATTTATTAAAGTAAAAGTAAAAGTATTAAATTTCAAATATATTTTAATCTAAATTTATTTTTAGCATGTGTTTTAAATTTTCTGACAATACACAACATAAATGGAGTTCAGAGAGACAAAGGGGTCGGTGTGCTCTTTTTTGGGGTGAAGATTTTCTTTTCGTTTCAAAATTGAGAGCCCGTGATAGGATTATTACAACACCAGCAACAGCATGGTGAACAACACAAGGCAACCCCAAGACAAAAAGGTCCAGCCTAATCTTTCTAATAGAGGGATCATCACGTCATCATATTACGAGGGAAGAATTTCATAAATGCATATGATCTCGACTATCTCTCGAATCCCCCAACTCTATTGACTAGTTAGACCAAGCAAAGGGATGGGGACAATAAGCACGTACTGAAATTATACTAAGAACTCAATGAAAACCATACATAACAAGTTTAATTAATTATTGAGGAGCTTCATCTGCATTAGGTCCAATCAGAAGATTTGGACAGGAAATAGCAATATGATGCTCTGAATTAAAGTAAGACAGTTGAATGGCTTGCTGAACCTTCTCCAATCTTAATTTTTCTTATCGAGATTTAAAGAGATTTTATGCATGCATTTCAAGATAAAACATGATTATGCTTATATGCATAAAGTACCCACTAATATCATGCATTTAAATGATGTATCAATGATGACATTAATTCATTTGCATAAACATATGAACAAAAACAATGAATTTCAAGAAATAATGATATGAAAAATAAGCATACTTGAAATCCATTTATAAAGAACATTTTATGCAATAATTAAAAGTATTATACAAAGAAGTCTTAATTGCATAAAAGTTCTCCTATATTTATGTCTAATCAAAGATACCAATTGATACTTAAACAAAAATACCAATTATTGACAAGAAACATGAACAAGGCATGAATTAAGAATAAAAGAATTGTGTGCTAAGGATAATTCAATAAAATCACAAGAAATTCCTATTTCTAATACTCTCCCTTATTTGATAAATATCTTAATGAATTTCTCATATTTTCTAGATACCAATTGTTATTAAACAAGATAAGGCATGAAAAGCATAATGGCATCGACAACGTGGATATCAAAAACTCATCAAAGCTACAATGATGCCAATTATGAAGAACATAAGAAGTAGAAACAAATATGCAAAAATATACTTCATTGAATGAATAAAAACATATGAACAAAAAGCATTTCATTCAATAAGCATACTTAGTATCACACATTTTTACCATGCTCAATAAAGATAAATCTATAAAGCATGGGACATGGCAAAGATATCCATTCAATAATATAGCAATATAATTATATAATGGATACCAATGTGAGCATGACATAAGAGAGGTGATCATGACATATTAGCACACACACACAAAAAAAAAAAATCAAATAAAAGAACAAAATATGTCATAGCAAATGTATCTAAATGATATATCAAGTTTGTAGCAAGATGCCAACGTAAGTCGTTCTAAATCCTAAGTCCTAATCCTAAAACTAAATCTAAGTCTGTTCTAGGTTTTAAACTTAAGTTCTAAGTTCTAATCCTAGTTTTATGTTTAATCCTAGACCTAATTCTAAAACTAGTCCGAAGTTTAATCTAATTTTAATCCTACTTCTACAACTAGTTATAAAGGCTAATTTATGACTAATTCTAATCCTATAGGATAATTCTAATCCTAAGTCTAACGTTAAGACTCTAAACCAATTCTAAAATGAAAACAAATACCTTATACACAACTTAAGTAATATGATAATCAGAGCTTAAAAAAGAGCTCAAGACTTTAATACTTTGTAAAATGGCCATCAAATGGTCAAAACAAGAAAAATAATTTTTTATCATCTTGAACATTTTCAACAAAATTTAGTAGATAAAACAAAGTTGTTCAAATTATTTTTATTTTTATTGAAAGTAAAATATATATTTATGCCTCACATTTTCTTGAAAAATCTAATGATTTTAAATAAAGATAAATGAGGTACAAAATTTTTTTATTTTTATTGAAAAGTTAAAGTTAAGATATTCTCCCTAAGTATATGCATAAGTATGACTTGACTATGCATCTCTATATGCTCCTTGGAATCTAAAAATGCACCTAGAAATTGCCCAGGGTTAGATGTTTCGAGACATTTCTCATAAGTCTCGAGACGTTAAGAATAAAATGACCATTTGGTCATTTTTCTGGGCAAATGTCTCAAGACCTGAAGAGCACGTCTCGAGACAATATTGCAAAAATACCAAAAAAGAAGAAGAAGAAGAAGAGCAATTTAAACATGCCAAAACTCATATACAAGTATACCTAAAACCTATAAAAAAAGTATTCTAACATGTCTACAATTCAAAAATATGTACAAACAATCAAACATAACAATACAAACATGCTTGAATCAAGGAACCACTAGGTGACTTCTTCTTGTGAGAAAAAAAAACATCTTGAACCAAAATACTAAGTGATCTGAATATTTAAATGAGGCATATACACTTAGTACAAGGCATATTAGACATATGTCACATAATTCAAACATGCTTTCACACAAATGCACCTATATATAACCTATATGAACCTAGATATATGTATTTACAACAAATATATTAAAATGTACATGTATAACCTTAATTTTAACATTTTTAGAACTCATTTTTGCTTCGAAAATGACCATTTAAATAGTCAAAACTTTAAAATCACATGTTTAATCAACTTGAACTTTTCCAGCAACTTCCAAACAATGAAACTAACTTGTTCAAATAATTAAATGACGTAATTAACAATGAAATTTCAAAATCAAATCTTGAAAATATACATTTCCTTGAAATTAAACTCAAAATGGACAATTATGTTAAAATATCATTTCAAAGCTCTTTAAACCATTTAGTGAAGTTTTGTAACCCATTTAATATGCGTTAAATGATTTTTATGTGCATGAATCATCGAAATTTGACCATTTAAGCTCAAAGAGTCCAATAAACTTAGATTTAGAAACAATACGATATAAAGCTTTACAAGTTTATCAATTTTATTTGTCTAAGCAAGCTCAAAACTAAGTTATCAAAATGTTCAAACCATTTTATCAAAAGCCACTTGCTCAAACAAATTTTAAAATTCTTTTTAAAAAATAGTTTTTCAACAATAAAATTATTAAGCTTTACATGCTCCTCCTATGATGTGCACATGAATATGCGATGTTCTAACTAGCATGTATCTTAAGAAATTTTTCAAGCACGGTCATATTAAAATCAACCAATTAACCAAAAACTATGCTTGAACATCTTAAGAATATCTCTAAACATTATATTAATAATAGCATCAATTCAATCCAAAATCATGCTTAGAAAAAAAAAAACATCAATAGGCAACCAATTCAATAATTTTCAATGAAGTATAGGTTTAGAGGTTACCTCCATTTTCTGTGTGTTAAGAGCATCCAAATATTTTTGCTTTGTTCGTCATTTTTCCAACACACCTACAAGAAACACTTACTTGAATTTTAGTATCCAGATTGCTTTGGATCCTTGAACATTAGTCATAATGTCTCTTGTTCCCTTAGGAACCCATACTCATTTAATTTTATATTGAATCATTTTCTTTATTGGACAAGTATGTAGTCTATGACCATTGAAATGTCAATGTTCACATTTTTCCATTTTTTTAATGAGCTTTTTTCTTTTTTCAAGCTTTCAAATTTCATTTTCAACTAAAAATTTTCTTTTTCAAATAATTCAACTTTATTTGTCAAGCCCCAAAATTTATTTTCAATTTTCAATTTTGGTTTTCCAAATCAATTTTTCTTTCTAAAAGAAAAATATTTTTAACTTTGAATTTTGAAATCATTTTCTTGTATTTGGAATTTATGGTCTCAAATTTCAATACTAACTCACTGAAAGCATCTTGTAATTCATTAAAAGAATATGACTTTAAATCATATGAACTAGATGATGCCTCTTACTCTTCAAGAGCCATGAAACACATCACATTTGGATTTGATGGGTGGCTTTTACTTGATTGCTCATCTTTGATTTGCTTGCCACTAGTTGAGCTTTCTTTCTTACAAGGCTTCTTAATCTCTTTTTCTTCCTTTTTATCTCCATAGATTTCCTCTAGTCTTATCCCATATTTCCTTGGCACGCACTTCCACATGGGGAAACTTTGCTGAAGACTTCTTTACTCATATCACAAAGGAGTGTGTGCATAGCCTTGGAGTTGGATTGAGCCTTTGCCTTATCATTTGCATCCCATCTTTTTTTTTCTCATTGAGTCCCTCTAATGGACTTCTTGAGATAATCTTCCAAGCACCATAATGCTTGGACAAAGAATTTCATCCTCACTTTTCAATTGGAGTGGTTTTTCTTCATTTAGGAGTGGAGGACACATGATGAAATGGCCTTCTTGCAAAGTTGTTGACCTTGATTCAAATGACATCTTTGTAACAACTCGATTTTTCAGTGGTGTCGAAAACAGTGGTTTGAGGCCACCAAATCTGGTGAGTAAGCTCATAAATTTTATTATTTAATATTTACGAGTCAAATATGATTTTAAAAAGCTTTTTGAATTGGTAATTTATGTTTTATAATGATTTATTAGGTTCGAGTGGTAAGACTCTAGGTCAAGTGGTTTTAGAAAGTGAGGTATTGGGACCTCGTTTCTATAAACCGAGCCGTAAATATTTATAAATATTTACGGAGTGTCATTAAAGTGGCACTAAAGTTTCGTTAAAAAATTTTAACGTTTCGATAGTTAATTAATTAAAAAAGGACTAAATTAAAAAAGGTACAAAACTTGCTAATTATAATATTTAAGTTATTAATGGCTTAATTAATAAAGAAGGAAGGACTTAAGAAATAAATAAACCTAAATTGAAAAGGTGAGGCGGTAAGGAAAATAATAAAATAAAATTATTCAATGGCAAATTGTAATTTATTTGAAATCAAAATAAAACAAATAGAAAATTGAAAGTTTTCTAGACATTTCTTCTTCAATTTCGGCCTGAACAGCCATAGGAGAGAGAGCTTAAGCTATTTTTTCATATTTTTGCTTCATATCAAGATCCTGTAGATACTCGTGAAAAAGAAAAAATAGCGGAATAGTCCTGAACTTCTGCAATTACTACAATTCAGTCCAGATAAATTCGTACAGTTAAAATTTAACATTTTGTATAAATTGATGAATGGCATTATGCATTTATTCTATTGTTAGATATGAATTATTGTTTGAATTATAATATTGAATCGGATACTAGGTTTGAATTGAACGCGAGATTTGAGTACATTCGTAATTTAGTGTATGATGATATTGAAAGGAGATATCAGCATTTTACCCAAGTAAGCCGAGGTTCAACATTTGTTGCGAACTTTCATGTTTTACTTTCTGTTTGGCGTAATTGGGTGGATTAGCTCTTACGAGCTTCTGTTGACGATGTACATTCTTATCCGTAAGTCGTTTGATAAACCGTAAAAGTAACATATTTTAAGCCCACATTTAGTATGCTTTTGGATGAATTAAGCCTCGATTTATGTAAAAATGTGCTCTTAATCCTTTCTTTTTATGTCTTATACTCAGGAAAGCACCCGAGGATGAAAAGAACGAGAAACGGGAAAACGGACCAAATTGGGCCAAAGAGGAAATCGACACGGCCTGGACTTAAGCCCACACGGCCGTGCCACGTCAATCTACTAGAACACGGCCTGATCTCGATTCACACAGCCGTGTCTTATTAAAGAAGTCCGAGCACGGCCTGGCCACGATCCACACGGGCGTGTGCCATGGCCGTGTCCCTGTCGTGGCAAAGTGCAATTTCATTCGAATTTGGATACTTAAGGGAGAAGAAACATATTTTGAAAGCCTATATAAACACCCTAAGTGTTACCTGAAAGAGGGCGGTTAGCTAGGCCAAGGAGCCAAGCCGAAAAAGTCAGATTTGTGAAGAATCACTCGAGGATAGCCAGTTGATCCATCTCAAGAAGCCGGAATTATACTCAAGACGGCGGATCTCTCCTTCAATTCCTTCAGGGAGTTTTAGGGATTTCTTATGTTTTGTTTTATCTTTTCTTTTGAGATGTTTTCTTTTATTACTATGAACTAAACCCTTCAGATACCTGAAGGGGATGAAACCTAAGACGGATCTTGTTATTGTTTTATGAACTATATGATAAATATTTGACTTGTTCTTAATTATGGGTTCTTAATTCTTGTGTTGATATTTCCGAGATATTGATTCAAGTATGATGTGCTTAGGTGGCGGAGCAAAAGTCCCTGCTTAAGAGTAGATCTAGCATAATTAAGCGGAGTTGATCGCACACCTAGAGATAGGGTGACGAGATTTTGTCAGATTAGGGTGAAACCTAATATGGGAGTCCATAGATTGAGTTAATGCGATTCTAGGGGTTTTAATTAGAAAGAGATTTCAATTAATCAACCTAGTTTAGACGTTATTCGCTTCAAGAGAGGGTTTAATATAACTTAGGGAATCTTACAGATCAAGTCAAGTGAATACATCGTCTGGTTCAGTGTTAGATAACAAGTGAAGTCTAGGTGGATTCTTCCTAAGAGTATCGTCTTAATCAGTTGGTTTTTCTTCCAAGTTATTTTTCCTCAATTCATTCTCTTTTTGTCTTTGCATCTTTAGTTTAGTTAATAGTTAAATTTATATTAGATAAACATTCACTTAATTCTTAGGCTAAATAATAGAAAGAGAGTTAGTATTAGTACTTTTGGCTCCTTTGGGATTCGATATCCCGGTCTTACCTAAACTATACTACTGTTCGATAGGTGCGCTTGCCTTAAAATCGTTGTCAGAGTTAGTTTCCAGGTTCGATCATTTTTATTATAAATTATAATGCTCTGATTTCGACGATCAAGTTTTTGGCGCTGTTGCCGGGGAACTGAAATATTAAGCAAGGTTAATTTTTATTACTTTAGCCATATTTATTTTTATTTTTTATTTTTATAAATTTTCTTTCTTCTTTCTTTTGTCCCTTTCAGGTACCTCTAGTTTATGACTAGAAGGAACCCGACAGGACCTCTACTTTACGACAGTGATATTGAAGGTACCGTTCGTAGAAATCGTAGAGAAATAAGGCGAACCCTAAACTACATAAACGAAGAGCAAGAAGCCAAAATAAATACCACAGAAGAGATGGCTGAAAATAATCCGCCACCTCCAGAGATGGTTGAACATCATGCTCCATGTACTATGTATGATTATGCTAAACCTAGTTTAACAGGAACTGAGTCTAGTATTGTTAGGCCTACTATTGCTGCAAATAATTTTGAACTGAAACCTAACACTATACAGATGATACAACAGTTTGTTCAGTTTGATGGTTTGCAGGATGAGGATCCTAACACACACTTAGCAAATTTCCTAGAATTTTACGACACCTTTAAGATAAATGGCGTTACTGATGATCCCATCCGTCTTCGGTTATTTCCTTTTTCCCTGAGAAATAAAGCCAAATAGTGGTTGCATTCTTTTCCACGAGGCTCAATCACTACATGGGATCAAATGACCGAAAAATTTTTATTAAAATATTTTCCACCGACCAAAACGGCCAAATTAAGGATGATATCTCTTCTTTTATGCAGATAGATTCTAAGACACCATACGATGCATGGGAGAGATACAAAGATTTGTTGAGAAGGTGCCCACACCACGGACTACCATTGTGGCTACAGGTCCAAACTTTTTATAATGGTGTGAACCCTTCAACAAGGCAACTAATCGATTCAGCTGCTGGTGGAACCCTGAACAACAAAACTCCTGAAGCAGCCTACGAGTTTATAGAGGAGATGTCACTGAATAACTATCAGTGGCAAGTTATAAGGACAAGGCCAGCTAAAACAGCCAGAGTTTTCAACTTGATGCAGTAACCGCGCAATCAAATCAGGTAGAATTGTTACATAAAAAATTTGATAGTTTCTATGGTTCTTCGCAGGCACATCCAGTAATCCAGTGCGACGCAAGTGAAGGAGTGGCGAATCCTGAGTGCCCACCCTACGGACAGGGCATGGAGAGCGAGCAGATGAACTATATGGGAAATAATTTCCGTTCTAACAATAACCCTTATAGTAATACTTATAATCTAGGTTGGAAGAACCACCCCAATTTCTCATAGGGCGGTCAAAGAAATCAAAGATCACAACCATCCCAAAACTTCTAACAACAGCCCTACCCACAGGAAAAGAAGCCGAACCTTGAAGAGGCGCTAACAAACTTCATAACAGCCTCAGACACACGTTTTCAGAGGATAGAAACAAAACTTGAGGCATTGTCACAAGAACTCAAGGATCAAATCGGGCACTTACTAGGTTAGTTTCTGAAATACGATTCGAAACCTTATCTAGGGTAAAAGAGCAGGTTGATCGCAGAAATCAGAGCTTTAAAATTTATAAAACAAAAGATCAAACCTGGAAACTAACTCTGACAACGATTAAAGGCAAGTGTACCTATCGAACAATAGTATAGCTTAGGCAAGACCGAATTGTCGACCCAAAGGAACTAAAAGTACTAATACTAGCTTTCTTCTTATTATTTAGCCTTAAAAATAAAGTAACGTTGCTTTAATACTAAATTAACGACTACTAAGCTTAAAGACACAAGACAAAAAGAACGAATTGGAAAATAACTTGAAGGAAAACTCAATTGATTACAATGATACCCTCAGGAAGAATCCACCTAGACTTCTCTTGTTACCTAACACTGAACCATACGATTTCTTTACTTAGCTTGATCCGTAAGACTTCCTAACGTATATTAAACCCTCTCTCGAGGCGAATAACATCTAACCCTAGTTTAATTAGTGGAACTCTCGTTCGCTTATAATAACCCCCTAGAATAGCAGTAAATCGATCTATGGACTCCCATATTAGGTTTCACCCTAATCCGGCAAAATCTCGTAACCCTATCTCTAGGCGTTCGATCAACTCCGCTTAATTATGCTAGATCTACTCTTAGGCAGGGTCTATTCCTCCTCACCTAATCACATCAGATTTGGATTAAACAACATAATTAAGAACAAACTAACAACATAATTAAGAACAAACTAAGTAATTATCATATAATTCAGAAATCAAATAACAAGATTCATCTAGGTTTCATCCCTTTCAGGTATCTGAAGGGTTTAGTCCATGACAAATAAAGAAAACACCTTAAGAGAAAAGATAAAACAAAACATAAGAAATCCCTAAAACTCCCTGAAGGAATTGAAGGAGAAATTTGCCGTCTTGAGTATAATTCCGGCTTCTTGGGATGGATCAACTGGCTATCTTCGAGTGATTCACTTAACTCTGACCTTCTCAGCTTGGCTCTTTGGCCTAGCTTTGACGCCTCATCAAAGGTGGCACTTGGGGATATATATAGGCTCTTGGAATGCGATTCTTTCTCCCTAAGTATCCTTTTCCGACTGAAATTGCGCTTTCCAGCGACAGAGGCACGGCCATGTCACACGCCCGTGTGGCTCGACTTCAAGCCGTGTTCGGATTTCTAACTTGAAGCACGACCGTGTAAATCAGGGTGAGGCCATGTTCTAGATGCTCGTCAAGGCACGGCCGTGTGCTATTTGGGCCAGGCCGTGTGGATTTCGTGATATGGCCCATTTACTCCGTTTTGGGCCTGTTTTACATTCTTTTCATCCTCGGGTGCTTTCCTGGGTATAAAACATGAAAAGAAAGGATTAAGAGCACCTTTTTACATAAATTGAGGGATAAATCATCCAGAAGTAAGCTAAATATGGGATTAAAATATGTTATAATTACGGTTTATCAAATACCCCCACACTTAAGATTTTGCTTGTCCTTAAGAAATATTCTCAACATACAATTAAAACAAACTTTCCATAATTCACAATTTATATCAACAATGCCTCATTATAATTCATAGATAATTCATACATGGATAATTCAATTCAAAGAGTCCTAAAGATTCAATCAATGATAAGTCATTCATTTGTAATTGAAAACGTAGGTGTTTCCCCTTATCTGAAATATTACCTTTGATTCGAAATTGACAAGAGTTGACATCCTCACTATAGATTCACTCAAATCACTCAAAGTGTTTAAGGTTCATAAAAAGAGGCACTCATACGTCGAACCTGAAAAGTTAATCCCATAGGCTTGCCTGAAAATCAAATCTCCACCACTGTAAAATGAGATGATAAACAGATCAAAAGGTCTTTGTTAGGGTTGTAACGGGACTAGGGTTAAGATGTAGATAAAGGCTGAAATTAGGAGGTTAGAATCGAGATTGAATTGACAAGTACCTACTTAATGAATACTAAAATAATATTTACATCAACTGATAATAATAATCCTAATAATACGAGCTTTTCTTTCGGAATAAAAATTTTAATTGTATAAGCTCACCACTAATACTGGATATACTTTGATTATATATATATTTATAATTTTTTTAAGAACAAACTAATAATAATAATGAATGAATTCAACTCATGCTCTGATTTAATTCAGTAACTAATCAAATCATATCTCGATTAAAGGGTAGTTAAAAAGGAATGGTGATAACAAATAAAAAGGGGTTTTTGGGTTATTAATGGGTGAGTCAATAAAAAGGGTTGTTAGGATCAACGGGGTTCACTAGGAGTTAATTTATGAAGGTAGGCTTTTTAGTGGAGTGAGTGGGTTAAAACCTAGGTGCCTTTATCATCTCTATATATCAAATCATAAATGTGGTCTCAACATGTATAAACGAGGCAAGTTCTAGAATAACAGTTCAAAGTTGACACACTCATAATCAAGAAGTGAGCACGAAAAAGAATATATGTTTTATAAGGCTCAAAATCTCACAAAAATTATGGGCGTTTTGATGTCAACCTCGTAAATTTCAAATTTCAAAGTAATATTCAGATTCAAGCAGACAACCTAAAAAAAAATTTTATTCTGAAAAATAGACTTATCATGCTTGATTCTCTAGTATCCTTTAAATTTAATCATTAATGCACAATTATTAATGACTTAATCTAAAACATGTCAATAAGAATCATAAATCATCAGAAATTTCATCCTAATTGGTAATATGAGAAATTTACTTAAAAACAAGACTAAATTCAGGGATTTGAGAATAATGAAAAAAGTTTGGCCGGATTTGAGAATAATGCAGAAAGTTAGGCCCTTCTTTAGATAAATATTCACCCCTCACACTTAAGATGTACATTGCCCTCAATGTACAAAGATAGTTATAACATTTATGGGATAAATCAAAAGAGAAGGGGGAAGAATACTCCCTGAATTTTTATGGTGTCCTTGAAGAGGTCGGTCTGAATGACGAACCTATGCTAGATGAAGAAATTGGGGAGCTCGTAGAGGATTAGCCAGGGATTATTAAGACACTTTTAAAATAAATTAAATATATAATTTAAAACAAGAAAGAAAAAGGAAAGGAGACTAAGAAGGAAAATAAAGATAAAAGAAAAGGTGGATGGACAGGAGAGTCCTTATTGATGGATGGTTCGCGAGGTAGGTGTGACTTCTAGGGCTGCGGAGGTGGTGGCGGTGGCGGTGGCGAAAGTGGTGTGGTTATCGTGGTGGTCGGCGTGATTCCCTAGCAGCCTGGCGAACCTGACACTAAAAAACTAAAATAAGTTAAACTAAACTAAGCATAAGTTTGTCAAAGAGAAAGAAATTGAAGCAAAAGAGAAAAGAAAAGTAAAAACTAATTGGTCTCAAAGACCCTTGGCTTGGTTTTGAGATGAAGCTGCCGGCATGAACTCATGTTGATCGTTCTTCTTCAAGAAGACTATTGTTGGCCTTTTTGGCTTCTTTAACATGATGTGGAATATCTCAAGGAACTAGAGTTTTGATATATGGAGTGAAAAGCCTGAGAATGAGAAGGTGGAAAAGAAGAAAAGAAAGAAATTGGATGGGGAGAAAGAAAATGGCTGTGGGGTTTAAATAGAAATTCAGCTCTGGCATGTTCCCACGCCCGTGGACCTAGGGCGTGTCGATTTATACGGCCGTCTCGCACGGTCATGTGTCTGTGCGTGTTGAGTTACCATGCTCGTTCTTCAGCCCACCACGCCCGTGGTGGGCAAGTCAGTAGCTTCACACAGTCTAGGGGCACGGGCGTGTTCTTCCCGTGGTGTGCAAGTCAGTAGCTTCACACGGCTTCAAGGCACGGGCGTGCCACTTTTACGGAGCCCGTGGGGTAGTGGTTAGATCCGTAACGTCGAAGAGTGGTTGGGATTGATTCGCACGGCTTCTGCAAAGTCAGTACGGAGATTCTTGGTGGTCCATATGGTCACGGACACGGCCGTGTGTAAGACTATGTGACCTTGAAATTTTGCACTTTTGGTTAGTTTAAAAGAAAAGAAAGAAGGGAAATAAAGAGACTGAAATTAAAATTGAAAGAAAATAATGTTAGTGCTCGGGTTGCCTCCCGAGAAGCGCTTGTTTATAGTCTTAAGCTAGACTTTTCCTTGTAATTGTAAAAATCAGAGAGGTTTAAAGGTTTGAATATCTTCCCTCATGCGTACAGTTCTGTTTTCTTGATAAAGTGTAAGCCGAGAAGCGTTTACCTTAAAAGTGTCAAGTGTTGGATTGCTCACCTCGACTATTCTGTGGGGGAAGATATCATGTACCTTTATAGGAATTTCCTCGCTTACGTTCAGGTCTGATGTGATGATGTGCGGGTCGACTTTGTCTAACAGCACCTGGTCTCCTATTTTGAAGTGGTTTGATGTTCCTATCAGCTCTTCTGGTGGTTACTCTGGTTTTTCTTCGTGTGTATCTGGTTCTTCTTTGACGTATGACTTCTACTCTTCTAATTTGTCGATCCTAAGGCATTGTTCCTTGTGTAATTCCTCTTTGTCAATTTAGGGTTTATGAGTCAACTCAAGGTTGTGTCCTTGCGATGTTTCCTGCGATGAAAGTTGAATAGTTTGATTATCGTTTGAAGTTACTTTCCTACCTTCATCGTCTGTTGTCCTGGCCGAGTCAAGAGCTTGAAGCTTGATTGATTCATCACCTACACAAAGTATAAGTTCTCCTGTGGCAACATCAATTTTAGTCTTTGCAGTTGCTAAGAAGAGTCTTCCTAGAATTAGGGGGATTGAATTATCCTCATCCATGTCTAAGACAACAAAGTCTACTGGGAAAACAAATTTATCGATTTTTACCAGAACATCTTCAATAATGCCCCTAGGAATTCTAACAGTTTTATCAGCTAATTGAATACTTATCCTAGTTTGTTTGGGCTTCCCAAGACCTAGTCGTTTAAACAATGTATAAGGCATGACATTTATGCTTGCCCCTAAATCAGCTAACGCATTATCAATAGTTAAACTACTAATTAAACATGGAATTGTAAAACTCCCTGGACCTTTTAGCTTCTGTGGTAGTCTATTTTGTAACATTGCCGAGCATGTTGCGTTCAACTCCACGTGGTGCTCTTTGTCTATTTTGCGTTTGTTTGTCAAGAGCTGTTTTAAAAATTTCCTCGAGTCTGACATCTGAAAAAGAACTTCGAGAAGAGATAAGTTAATATGTAATTTCTTTAAAAGTTTAAGAAACTTACTGAACTGTTCCTCTAAATCGTCCCTTTTTATTGCTTCGAGATAAGGTATGTGAGGTTGGTACTCTTTGATTACCGGTTTTGGCTTTTCTTGTGTTACCTCTATTTTACCTTCATCTACCTTGTTTTCTGGTATTGTATTGGGTTCATCTAACCCTTTACTGTCCTGAGCTGTGATAGCTTGAATTTGCTCCTTAGGGTTAATCTCCGTGTTACTAGGTAGATGCCCTTGCGGTCGTTCTGACATCAGCTTTGCAAGTTGTTCGACTGCATTAGTGACTTCCTTAACTGACTTAGTAATTTCCACGATTCGGCTCTCGTTGCTTTTGATTGTTCTCTCAGTTTCTTGGAAACGTTTTTCTGTGTCTGCCGAAAATTTTGTCAGCATCTCTTCGAGGGTTGGTTTCTTCTCTTGTGGATAGGGCTGATTTTGGAAGTTTTGAGGAGGTTGTTGTCTTTGATTTCCTTGGTTTCCTTGACCTCCCCATGAGAAATTTGGGTGGTTCCTCCAACCTGGATTGTAAGTGTTACTATAAGGATTATTATTGGATCTGAAATTGTTACCTATATAGTTCATCTGTTCGCTTCCTGCTTCCGGTTGGTAGGGTGGGTACTCAGGATTCGCCATGTTTCCACTTGCGTCGCACTGCATGACTGGATGTGCCTGCAAAGAACACAAACTATCAATCTTTTTATTCATCATCTCTACCTGTGTTGATAGCATGGTTATCGCCTCGAGATTGTAAGCTCCAACTGATTTTGTCGGTTTCGTCCTTGTAACTTGCCACTGATAATTATTCAGCGACATCTCCTCAATAAACTCGTAGACCGCTTCTGGAGTCTTGTTATTCAGAGTTCCACTGGCGGCTGAATCAATTAGTTGCCTCGTGGAAGGGTTTACACCATTGTAGAAAGTTTGGACTTGTAGCCACAAGGGTAGACCATGGTGTGGACACCTTCTCAAGAGATCTTTGTATCTCTCCCATGCATCGTATAATGTCTATAAATCCATCTGCACAAAAGAAGAGATCATTCCGTAATTTAGCCGGTTTTGGCCGGTGGGAAATATTTCAATAAAAACTTTTCGGTCATTTGTTCCCATGTAGTGATTAACCCTCGTGGTAACGAGTTTAACCACTGTTTGGCTTTATTCCTTAATGAAAATGGAAATAACCGAAGATGTATGGCATCATCAAAAACGCCATTTATTTTGAAGGTATCACAGAACTCTAAAAAAATAGCAATATGAGCGTTTGGATCTTCGTCCTGCAAACCATCAAATTGAACAAACTGTTGAATCATTTGTATTGTGCTAGGAACTAAAAGTACTAATACTAGCTTTCTTCTTATTATTTAGCCTTAAAAATAAAGTAAAGTTGCTTTAATACTAAATTAACGACTACTAAGCTTAAAGAAACAAGACAAAAAGAACGAATTGGAAAATAACTTGAAGGAAAACTCAGTTGATTACGACGATACCCTCAGGAAGAATCCACCTAGACTTCTCTTGTTACCTAACACTGAACCATACGATTTCTTTACTTAGCTTGATCCATAAGACTCCCTAACGTATATTAAACCCTCTCTCGAGGCGAATAACGTCTAACCCTAGGTTTCACCCTAAAATAGCAGTAAATCGATCTATGGACTCCCATATTAGGTTTCACCCTAATCCAGCAAAATCTCGTAACCCTATCTTTAGGCGTTCGATCAACTCCGCTTAATTATGCTAGATCTACTCTTAGGCAGGGTCTATTCCTCCTCACCTAAGCACATCAAATTTGGATTAAGCAACATAATTAAGAACAAACTAAGTAATTATCATATAATTCAGAAATCAAATAACAAAATTCATCTAGGTTTCATCCCCTTCAAGTATCTGAAGGGTTTAGTTCATGACAAATAAAGAAAACATCTCAAGAGAAAAGATAAAACAAAACATAAGAAATCCCTAAAACTCCCTAAAGGAATTGAAGGAGAAATCTGCCGTCTTGAGTATAATTCCAGCTTCTTGGGATGGATCAGCTGGCTATCTTCGAGTGATTCCCTCAACTCTGACATTCTCGGCTTGGCTCTTTGGCCTAGCTTTGACGCCTCTTCAAAGGTGGCACTTGGGGGATATATATAGGCTCTTGGAATGCGATTCTTTCTCCCTAAGTATCCTTTTCCGACTGAAATTACTCTTTCCAGCGACAGAGGCACGACCATGTCACACGCCCGTGTGGCTCGACTTCAAGCCGTGTTCGAATTTCTAACTTGAAGCACAACCGTGTAAATCGGGGTGAGGTTGTGTTCTAGATGCTCGTCAAGGCACGGTCGTGTACTATTTGGGCCAGGCCGTGTGGATTTCGTGATATGGCCCATTTACTTCGTTTTGGGCCCGTTTTACGTTTTTTTCATCCTCGGGTGCTTTCCTGGGTATAAGACATGAAAAGAAAGGATTAAGAACACCTTTTTACATAAATTGAGGGATAAATCATCCAGAAGTAAGCTAAATATGGGATTAAAATATGTTATAATTACGGTTTATCACAGGTCTAGGTAGTGACACTAAGAAGTGGAAAGGAGTTAATTGAAACAAAGAAGGAGGTGCCACATGATCCCGATAAGGCAAAGATAACTCCGACCTGTGAGGAAACTAAACCAACAATCTTGTATTCAGCAAAGTTGAAGAAAGACCGCTTAGACGCACAATATGGTAAATTTCTTGAACTTTTCAAACAGCTACATATTAACTTACCTTTTGTTGAAGCTATTTCGCAGATGCCAACATACGCAAAATTTTTAAAGGAGCTTCAAACAAATAAAATAAAGTTTGAGGAAATTTCAACAGTAGAATTTAATGAGGAATGCTCAACTATCATGCAAAACAAACTACCAGCCAAATTGAAAGATCCAGGAAGTTTCACTATCCCTTGTTTAATTGGTAGTTTGAACATAGAAAAAGCATTAGCTGACTTAGGTGCCAGTATTAATCTAATGCCATATAAAATGTTTAAGCAACTTGGTCTCGGGGAACCAATACCCATTAGGATAAGTATTCAGTTAGCTGACAGATCTGTTAAGTATCCTAGAGGAATTATTGAAGATGTTCTGGTAAAAGCAGATAAATTTATATTTCCCGTTGATTTTGTTGTGCTTGATATCAATGAGGACGTAGAGGTACCTTTAATTTTGGGGCGACCCTTTCTAGCTACTGCTAGGGCTGTCATTAATGTTGGTGATGGTAAACTCGCATTAAGAGTAGGAGATGAAGAAATTGTATTCCAAATCTATGACGCCATGCGTTATTCTAGAGAATAAGATGATTCTTGTTACTTTGTTGATGCCGCTGATCACATTTTTCAAGAATCTTTGCATGAAATCATGCACAGTGACACGATGGAACTGTGTCTTTCACAAGGTGAGGGGAATGATGATGACACCGATGAAGAGAATCCCAATGCATCACCTTCTAGACAGATGAAAATAGAGGACATCAAGATTAATAACGAATTAAAACAAAAACCCTCTATTGATGAGCCACCCAAGCTAGAACTAAAATAATTACCAAAGCACTTAGAATATGCATTCCTAGGGGATAATTCTACGCTACCAGTAATCATTTCTTTGGAGCTAGGACCCCAGGAGAAAGAAGAGTTGCTAAGGGTACTAAGGAAACACAAAAGGGCAATAGCGTGGAAAATGTCGGACATTAAAGGAATAAGCCCATCATTTTGCACCCACAAAATTTTAATGGAAGATGAGTATAAATCGTATGTGCAACCTCAAAGACGGTTAAACCCCAATATGAAAGAAGTCATCAAAGCCGAGGTAATTAAACTTCTAGATGCAGGAATAATTTATCCTATTTCTAACAGCACTTGCGTAAGTCCTGTGCAGGTAGTTCCGAAGAAAGGAGGCATGGTTGTGGTAACCACTGAAAAGAATGAATTGATTCCCACCAGGACAGTCACAGGTTGGAGAGTCTGTATAAACTATAGGAAGCTGAATGACGCAACCAGAAAAGATCACTTCCCTCTACCCTTTTGTTGATCAGATGTTAGAAAGGTTGTCTGGGCATATATACTACTGCTTCTTGGACGGACTCTCCGGCTACTTCCAAATCCCAATAGCGCCTGAAGATCAAGAGAAGACAACATTTACATGCCCATAGGGTACGTTTGCTTATCATACAATGCCTTTTGGATTATGTAATGCTCCTGCTACTTTTCAGTGCTGCATGTTGGCCATCTTTGATGAACTTGTGGAAGACATTATGAAGGTATTTATGGATGACTTCTCGGTGTTTGGTAATTCTTTCCACCTTTGCCTTAAAAATTTAGAATGAGTTCTAATAAGATGTGAGGAGACGAATCTTGTCTTGAATTGGGAAAAATGTCACTTTATTGTTAGAGAAGGGATTGTGCTAGGACATAAGATTTCTAGTAAAGGGATTGAGGTAGATGAAGCAAAGATTGAAACCATAGAAAAATTACCTCCCCCTAGTTCAGTTATGGCTATTAGAAGCTTTTTAGGACATGCTAAATTTTACAGAAGATTCATTAAAGATTTTTCTAAAATAGCTAAGCCTTAACAAAATTACTAGAAAAAGATGTTCATTTCAATTTCGATCAGGAATGTTTAGATGCATTCAATGTCCTCAAGGATAAACTATTAAATGCCCTGATTATAATTGCACCTGATTGGAATTTACCCTTTGAACTAATGTGTGATGCGAGTGATTTTGCAGTAGGTGCAGTTCTAGGACAATGAAGAGACAAGCGTTTTTAGCCAATTTACTATGCTAGCAGAACATTGACACCCGCACAAGAAAACTATACCACCACAGAAAAAGAATTGCTAGCTGTAGTTTTTGCTTTTGACAAATTTAGGCAATATTTAATATTATCTAAAGTTGTTGTCTACACTAATCATTCAGCTCTTCGTTATCTCTTAACTAAACCTGATGTAAAACCTCGACTCATACGTTGGATCTTACTCTTACAGGAATTTGATATGGAAATACAGGATAAAAAGGGAGCTGAAAACCTTGCAGCAGATCACCTCTCCAGACTTGAGAACCCACATATCGAAGAGCTTGACAAAAGTGAGATAAACGACTCGTTCCCCGAAGAACAACTCTTTTCTATAACCAACTTTGAGGTACCATGGTTGGTAGATATTGCGAATTATTTAGCTGCTAACATCTTACCAAAAAGGTTAACACATCATCAAAAGAAACGATTCTTTGCTAATGCGAAAAACTATTTTTGGGAAGACCCTTTTCTTTTCCGCATATGTGCAAATCAAGTAATTCGGAGATGCGTTACAAGGGCGGAAGCAAGTAAAATCCTGGAACACTGTCATTCAGGACCTTCAGGAGGACAGTACAGCGGGATTAAGACAGCATACAAAATACTCGAATCTGGATTTTATTGGCCAACTCTTTTCAAAGATGCCAACAGGTATGCCGCTTCATGTGATAAATGCCAAAGATCAGGTAATATTTCTAAACGAGATGAAATGGCTCAAACATATATGTTATCATGTGAAATATTTGATGTATGGGGTATTGAATTTATGGGTCTGTTCCCTTGTTCATTTGGAAATAAATACATCTTAGTAGCGGTTGATTACATGTCAAAATGGATGGAGGCATAAGTTTTACCTACTAATGATGCTAGAGCTATAGTAAAGTATCTTAAGAAACTTTTCTCTCATTTTGGAACACCCAGAGCAATCATCAGCGATAGGGGTACTCACTTTTGCAATACTCAATTTGAAAAAGTCTTAAGAAAGTATGGAGTACACCACAGAACGGCTACCCCTTATCATCCCCAAACCAGTGGGCAAGTGGAAGTGGCAAATCGAGAGCTTAAGCGAATCCTAGAGAAAATGGTTGAATCAAATAGGAAGGATTGGGCAGTAAAGGTAGATGATGCTTTATGGGCCTACAGAACATCATTTAAAACCCCTTTAGGGACATCCCCGTATAAACTCGTTTACGGAAAGAATTGTCATCTACCATTTGAGTTAGAACACAAAGCCTACTGGGCGATAAAATTCTTGAATTACGATCTCAAAAGTACAGGTGAGAAAAGGATGATGCAGTTAAACAAATTGAATGAATGGTGAACTGAGGCCTATGAGAATTCACGACTATATAAGGAGGCAACAAAACGACGCCATGATGCTCGTTTAAAACAATCAAAGCAATTCGAAGTAGGAGACTTAGTCCTGCTGTATAATTCAAGGCTCAAACTATTTCCTGGAAAGCTGAAATCAAGGTGGTCAAGACCATTCGTGATAAAATCTATTTTTCCTTATGGCACAGTCGAGGTAACCCATCCAACTCAAGGAACATTCAAGGTAAATGGCCATCGATTGAAAATTTATAATGGTGAGGATTTCAAGGAATTAAGAGAGGAGCTTTAGCTCCGTGAACCTTCTTTTAGAAATGAAAATAGGGTAAGTCTAGCTTAAGACTTTAAACGAGCACTTCTCGGGAGGCAACCCGAGCACTAACTCCACTAACCACATTAATTTTTACATTTTAATTTTTCAAACTAATTGATGCAGGAAAGTGCAGATTTCATACTACACGGCCTTACACACGGGCGTGCCCGTGGCCATGTGGTCGCCATGGAAAAAAAATGAGCGTGCAGGTAGACGTACAAAAAGAAGAAGAAAAATTTTCCCAACATGGGCTGCGATAAAAAGACCACGACCGTGCGAAGCGGCCGTGGTCTATCCTGAGTAAACAAACACGGGCACAAGCCACGCCCGTGCATATCAACCGTGTGCAACACTGACTATATGTACACGGGCATGGAAAACATAGCACGGGCCTGGGAGAAGCGAACACAATCACACACGCCCAGGGAACACGGGCGTGGCTAACATAGCAACCGCGCCCAAATTTGAAAACACGCGATAAACACGGGCTGAATAAAACACACACGGGCGTGGCACTTGCCTGTGCCACCCTCCCTATTTAAAGAACAATACCACCGTCTCCCTCAAAAATCCTCCCCAAAAAAAACTTAAACCCTAGCCGTTCCCCTCACATATCCCCCTTCCCATTCCGGCCACCATCAAAGAATCTCCCACCATTGCCTTCCCCCATCACAAATCTTCAAATTTCTTCCACATTCACACTAAAAAACCAGTACACGCCCGTGCCCACAGAGTATACGGATGCCGCACAGCCACCCACCACTGTGTTTCCCCAACAAGTTGCAGCACACGCCCGTGGTTCGCCCCTATACGCCCGTGTTCCTACAAAACACAACACTATCAGTCACATCTCACTATCACATTTGCCTCTATTTAACTGTTTTAAACTTAGAATTTTATCTATTAGAATAGAATTGTCATGTTGATATAACCATTGAATCATAGTTTGAATACTGCTTAGAATGAGATAGAATCTTTTCCTTGCTCCTGCTTAAACGCGATTAATTCTATTCATTATAAGTTTAGCCTGTGATATATGTTTTGGTTGAAAATCTACTTGAATCGTTGCCTATCAATTCTTTTCAGGTACATAATGTCATCATCACGAGGAAAGAAAAGCGCAGTCCCTACCTCTAAAAAACGAAAGGGACCCGGTTCCTCATCAGCTAGCGCAACCTCAGAAGTGCGCCATCCATTTTTATGATTTCCCTCGGGTATCCAAGAGGACCGTTACAAGATACTCCGGGCACAACCACTAGGAACAGGAAGATGCATTGATTGGGTCGCCCTAGAACAGGTCCAGTTAGCAGACGACTTACGGGCTCTATTAACAATCGACCCTTGGCATCAGTTCTTTAATATAATCGAGCCTACCTACTTGGAACTCACTCTAGGACTATGTTCAACATTTCATCTCTAGACAATGATGTCGCGGCATGATGACCCCAATACGATCCAATTCTGACTAGGGGGCGTTATAAAAGAACTTAATGGACCACAATTTGGGGCTACTTTAGGTCTTTATACAGATGAATTCGTTGCAAAAAATGACCTTTCGGAGTTGCATCACCATATACATTTCAGTCCCATGCAATGTTGGCATAAGATAGCATCCCACTCCTTCGATTATGACCCTAGTCACTCAAAAGCGACGGCCCTAGCTCCGTATTAGAGGTACATACACGCTATTTTGGCTCACACTTTGATAGGACGATGAGAGAGCACTGGCGTCGTCAATACTCATGACGTATACTATCTATGGTGCATGGCAGATGGACATATCGTCGACCTAGCATATTTTATAGCCCGAGCCATTCAACATCAGACGGAGCAACACCGGCGAGGGATCATATCCATGGACCTTACATCACACGACTGGCTAGATATTTTGGTCTCCTCCATAATGGCGCTCAAACCTCCTCACTCACATTAATAGGGCAAATGGCCCCACAGGGCATCCAGACGATGCTACATATGAAGATGATCTAGCGTCGACGTGGGACCGACCCTCCTTAATACCGACTAGCCATCCTCACTCAGGAGAAGGAGCATGAGGACATTCCTGATGATGTCCCACCACCACAGGAGGAACCATTCCCGAGCCAGCGGCCCTCCCATGCAGCAACGTCACTTTCAGACATCTCTGTACGCCTTACCCAATTCGAGCAGTACTGCACTCAGCAGTTCACTGACACAGCTCGACGTTTTGACGGGATTGAGGCCACCCTTCAGCAGATTTGTTATCACTTCCAAATTTCTTCACCACCACCACCGCAGGACCCAGCAGATGATGAGGACCTCTGAGTCTTTTTATTCTCTTTAATTTTATTTTTCTTTTCTTTATTTTTAGTTCTTAGTTTTAATTTTTATTTTTTTCATTTAAACTTGTTGCATTTTATATTTTAAACTTTCATTCATGATATCATTGGCTATCTAACCTGCGAGTATTGCTAACAACCACTTGTTTAATCATGCCACCGAGACATCTAAATGATGACTTCGTAGTTTCAATTGCACATTCCAACTAACGAATAAATTACTAGGAGTAATTCAACACTACATAAGTCATCATCTTTTCACCTCCAACTCAAGGAATCCATCCATAATTCAGGGAGTGTCACTTTTTCCCCTCTATTTTGATTATCTAATAACTGATATTATATATCTTTGTATATTGAGGGCAATGTACATCTTAAATGTGGGGGGTGAATAGTTATTTCAAGAAAGTGCCTAACTTTCTTCATTATTCTCAAATCCCTGAATTTAGTCTTGTTTTTAAGTAATTTCCTCATATTACTAATTAGGATGAAATTTCTGATGATTTATGATTTTTATTGACATGTTTTTGAGTAAGTCATAGTCAATTGTGCATTGATGATTGAAATTTTAAGATACTAGAAAATTAAGCATGATAAGTCTATTTTTCAGAACTAAAATTTTTGCTAAGTTGTTGAGCTGAATCTGAATATTATCTTGAAGTTTGAAATTTACAAGGTTGATGTCAAAACACCCATAATTTTTGTGAGATTTTGAGCCTTTTAGAGCATACATTTTTTTCATGCTCACTTTTTTATTATGATTGTGTCAACTTTGAATTGTTATTCTAGAACTTGCCTCATTCATACATATCGAGACCACACCTTTGATTTGATATACAGAGATGATTAAGACACCTAGGATCTAACCCACTTACTCCACTAAAAGCCTACCTTCATAATTAACCCCTAGTGAACCCCGTTGATCCTAACAACCCTTTTTTATTGACTCACCCACTAATATTAACCCAAAACCCTTTGTATTTGTTATCACCATCCTCCTTGACTCCCTTTTTGTCGAGATTTGATTTTGAACAGTTGCCTAATTATGTTCTATATTTCAGTTGTAAAAGTTCTTTCCTATTATTTGACTTGTTCTTAAAAAAAAGTATATTCATTATTAGTTGTGTGATTAAGTGAGCTTATGCGTTAAATTCCAAATCTTGAAGAAAAAGCACATATTATTAGTTTTCAATTAATGTAATCAATAAGGATTAGTTCATTTTTCTAGTTAGGTAAATCGTCAGGTCAATCTCAATTCTAACCTTCTAATTCAGCCTTTATCCACACCTTTAACCCCTAGCCCCGTTACAACCCTGTTAAAGACCTTTTGATCTGTTTATCATCTCATTTTACAGTGGTGAAGATTTGATTTTCAGGCAAGCCTATGGGATTAACTTTTCAGGTTCGACTTTTGAGTGCTTAATTTTGAACCTTAAACACTCTGAGTGATTTGAGTGAATCTTTAGTGAGGATATCAATCCTTGTCGATTTTGAATCAGAGGTAATTATTTAGATAAAGGGAGACACCTATGTTTTCGAGCTACAAAATGTATGACTTAGATTGTTTGAATCTTTAGGACTCTTTGAGTTAAATTATCCATGTATAAATTATCTATGAATTATGATGAGACATTGTCGGTAGGAATTATAAATTATGGAAAGTTCGTTTTAATTGTAAGTTGAGAATTTTGCTTGAGGACAAGCAAAAGCTTAAGTGTGGGGGTATTTGATAAACCGTAAAAGTAACATATTTTAAGCCCACATTTAGTATGCTTTTGGATGAATTAAGCCTCGATTTATGTAAAAAGGTCTTTTAATCCTTTCTTTTCATGTCTTATACTCAGAAAAGCACCCGAGGATGAAAAGAACGAGAAACGGGCCTAAAACAGACCAAATTGGGCCAAAGAGGAAATCGACACGGCCTGGACTTAAGCCCACACGGCCGTGCCACGTCAATCTAATAGAACGCAGCCTGATCTCGATTCACACGGCCGTGTCTCATTAAAGAAGTCCAAGCACGGCCTGGCCACGATCCACACAGGCGTGTGCCATGGCCGTGTCCCTGTCGTGGCAAAATGCAATTTCATTCGGATTTGGATACTTAGGGGCGAAGAAACATATTTCAAAAGCCTATATAAACACCCTAAGTGTTACCTGAAAGAGGGCGGTTAGCTAGGCCAAGGAGCCAAGCCGAAAAGGTTAGATTTGTGGAGAATCACTCGAAGATAGCCAGTTAATCCATCTCAAGAAGCCGGAATTATACTCAAGACGGCAGATCTCTCCTTCAATTCCTTCAGGGAGTTTTAGGGATTTCTTATGTTTTGTTTTATCTTTTCTTTTGAGATGTTTTCTTTTATTACTATGAACTAAACCCTTCAGATAACTGAAGGGGATGAAACCTAAGATGAATCTTATTATTGTTTTCTGAACTATATGATAAATATTTGACTTGTTCTTAATTATGGGTTCTTAATTCTTATGTTGATATTTTCGGGATATTGATTCAAGTATGATGTGTTTAGGTGGCGGAGCAAAAGTCCCTGCTGAAGAGTAGATCTAGCATAATTAAGCAGAGTTGATCGCACGCCTAGAGATAGGGTGACGAGATTTTGTCAGATTAGGGTGAAACCTAATATGGGAGTCCATAGATCGAGTTAATGCGATTCTAGGGGTTTTAATTAGAAAGAGATTTCAATTAATCAACCTAGGGTTAGACGTTATTCGCTTCGAGAGAGGGTTTAATATAACTTAGGGAATCTTACGGATCAAGTCAAGTGAATAAATCGTCTGGTTCAGTGTTAGATAACAAGTGAAGTCTAGGTGGATTCTTCCTAAGGGTATCGTCTTAATCAATTGGTTTTTCTTCCAAGTTATTTTTCCTCAATTCGTTCTCTTTTTGTCTTTGCGTCTTTAGTTTAGTTGATAGTTAAATTTAGATTAGATAAACATTCACTTAATTCTTAGGCTAAATAATAGAAAGAGAGTTAGTAATAGTACTTTTGGTTCCTTTGGGATTCGATATTTCGGTCTTGCCTAAACTATACTATTGTTCGATAGGTACGCTTGCATTAAAATCGTTGTCAAAGTTAGTTTCCACGTTCGATCATTTTTATTATAAATTTTAAAGCTCTGATTTCGACGATCATCATTCTTCGAATGGAAAAATCTCGGTAAGGTGATTATTTAATGATTTTGAAAGACATGTTATTTATTTTTGTACTGATTTTAGATACATCTGTATTTATCGGTTGAGATTTGTGAATGACAGTGAATTGTCATGGATAATTTTTATTATTTAACTTATTGTAGTTAGTTCATTAAGATTTTTGTTTAACTCGTTGAACTTACTAAGCTTCAATAAGCTTATTTGGGTTGTTTAATGTCATTGTAGATTTTCGAAAAGTTGGACGATCGGATCAACATTCAAGTCACACTATCCAGCTTATCTCGGTAGTTTTTGAAATGTTAAATACGGTTTATATGACATGTATAGGCTTTTGTACAGTCTTAGTTAAAGTTTAATTTATGTAAATATTATGAATAATATTTTGTTTATACAATCAACCTACATATTGGTAAGGGACTAAGGTATAATTGTGATGTTAGTATAAGTGATATATGTATATATGTATTTGAATTATAGTGAACTTTGGTAACTTGGTTAGGTAAGTTTGGATATTTGGTGGACATATTTTTAAGTTGTCATTTGAGGTACTTAAGGGACAGTATATATGATTTTGATTGATTTTATTGTAAATATTAATATGTTATGAAACGTTTGAAATTTCTGTTTGTTTAATCTGTAAACTCCAGTAATGCTTTATAACCCTGTTCCAATGACGGATACGGGTTAGGGGTGTTACAATCTTTAAACTTGGTATTTTTGCCTTGGATCACCCTCCCAATGGTGAAACATTTGATGAAGAGTTAGCTTTGATACCAATTGTTAGGCCCAAAAATACCAAGAGGGGGGTGAATTGGTATTTTAAGATCCTTTGCTAACTTTTCTAAAAGATGTGGAAATGAAAGAAAAGCTTGGACACTTTGATTTATAGTCGTTCAGCCCCAATTGCCACACTTAGGATTTTCCAATTCACTACTAGAATTGATACCATTCAAGGAGAATGTATAACCTTTACAATCCTTTTTCTTTTCACAAGGCTAAGATAGAATCTTTTCCCTTAGCTTTTATGTCTAAACTAGGGCCCTTCTTAGTTTTGTGATTCAACTAAAATCCTCCAAATTTACAATTGGTGATATGAAAGAGAGTAAACAAAGAGGTCTCTCACAGGTTACCTATTTGCATTTAGGAATTGTGCCATTAGTTGGAAAGCGACACTTCAAGCTACAATGGCTTTGTCAACTACTGAAGCAGAATACATGACAATTACAGAAGCAGTAAAAGAATCAATTTGGTTAAGAGGCCTATTCAGTGAATTGATAAGTGAAAAAGGGGCAACTGTTGTATACTGTCATAGTCAAAGTGTCATTCATCTCACCAAAGATCAAATGCATCATGAGAGAATGATGTACATAGACATTCGATATCATTTTGTTTTAGAGGTGATCATTCAAGGGGATATTTAGATTCTTAAAATTGGCACAGAACACAATTCGACTGACTTGTTGACAAAGAGCCTTTCAGTTTCAAAGTTCGAGTATTGCTTGGACTTGGCAAGCATCCGATGAAGGATCAATTACGCTCGTAACAAGGCTCGGTAAGGGAGTTGGTCCAAATTCGAGTCAAGGTGGAGATTTGCGGGAGAATGCCTTTTATTTTGACCAAAATTTGTTTTGGTTTTTCTTCTCCTAGCTCAATTTTGTTTTTAGTTTCCCACTTAAACTCTAATTACGAATTTCAACTTATAAATAGGCCTTAATTACTCTATGTTTTAACACAACAAAAATATTTAGATTGAGAGAATTTTGTTCTTTGTTTCAAATGGGTTTTCTTGTGGGGTTTTGTGTTTTCGTTTAATTCTCTCTATCTTTTGTACTCTCATCTATTATAGTGAAATCTTCTTTTGTCTGTAATTTTTTATCATTTTTGAGGAGATTTTCTAAGTAAAATTTGTATGTTCAATTTTTTTAATTCTTATTTTCTTCACTTTATTTGTTGTTTAATCGAATTTATCCCCTACATAACATATTAGACTAATATTTTATTAACTTTAAATATTTTTATATAAAAATAAAATCACCCATAAATAAGTTATTTTTTAAAAAATAATTTACACTTTTTAAAAGGATAAGTTAAACAAATAAAAAATCTTAAAGTTTAGAAGGGTTCAAGGACTAAGATTATGCGAAATTAAAAGATTGCTTTTAAATCTGGGTACAATCGATAGTATGACCTAACAATCTCTTTACCCAAAAACTCCTAGGCACAGAAAACAGTAATTAATTGAATGCTTCTCAATTTTCCTCAAATATAAATGCAATAAACACCGTTTGATTTCACCCACAAATGTTAATCAACGGTCTCAAAAACATTCATATGTTGCCAACGTGCACAATAAAAGTACACCTCTAAAACAATTCACTTGCCGATTTTTGGTATTAACATTTTTTTTCTTTTCTCCCTTCTCCTACATTTCAACCAAAAAAGCCAAAGGGCAAGAAAAGGTACGTTTTAGTTTTAATTTTAATTTTGAAGATTCATAGTCCAAACAGAAGCCCTTTGCATTCTTCGTTTTCTTCATTAAAAAAATAATAACTTTCTTCTCCTATATTTCTTTCTCCCATCCTGCTACTCCCCTATTTGAATACTGCAGAAAAAAAAAAAGAAGAAAACCCACTGAAATCTTTGATGGTTAAAAAGTGAAGTTACAGCACTTACCAGAATTTTCAAGTATAGAAAGAAGAACCCAGAAAATGATGGATATTTAATTAAATAGCGGAAAGGGAAGCATACAGAGTAATTTTGAATAAGAAAGGAAACAACAAAGTTCCTCAGATCTTTTTTTCAGTTTTGTTTAAACTGGGTTTTTTTGTCTTCAGCATCTATAGATCCTTTTCCTGCATAAACTTGTTCTATTCTAGGTTTTTATCTCTCTTTTACGCCTTTCTCTTTTTCTGGGTTTATGGGTTTTTAGTTGTTTCTTTGATGGTTCTAGTTGCATGTAGGATTAAGCTTCTTTTTTTATGGTTTTTTTCCAGGTCTAAAAGGGTGTATGCATTTGTTGAAGCATAAAGCCTTAAAACTTTTTTTTGGTAATTTTAGAGTATTTGGTCTGCCTCAAAACGGAGTTTTAGGATTGACTTTTAAAGATCAGATATTTTTTAGAACACTTTCAGGAGGATTTTTGTTGGAGGGGGGGTTCTGATGGGGAGCCCCGATGAGCCCAACATAAAGGGCATTGATGCGTCGGTCGGTGGCTTGGTTTGGGTTCGACGCAGAAACGGTTCGTGGTGGCCGGGTCGGATTATGGGCCTTGACGAACTCTCTGAGGGTTATTTAGTTTCTCCAAGATCCGGTACTCCTGTTAAGCTTCTTGGTCGTGAAGATGCAAGCGTGTGAGTCCAATTTTTTAATCTTTTAATCACTTTTGTACTTGTTTGGGTAGGTGTAATTGCTTGCATTCTTGTAGGTGAGTCATAGTAGTAGTAGTTCTGTTTCAAGCTTATTTGCTTAGTAGTTTTATAGTTCTGGAACCATTTTTTTATGTTGCTAATCAACAAGGGGAAACTCTTGCAGGTGATAAGTATATTTATACATATATATATATGTATGTATATATTGGTCCCATTTTGAAAGAATATTGCAGACTATATAATGCACTTTCTTGTTCATGTCAGTGATTATCATGGCCATGAATGGTGGAAAGTTCAGCATTCACATTACATTAAAATGCCTGCTTGTTTGCTTTGGTGCCTTGTTCACGTTGTTTGTGCTGTCAGTCAACTTTTTAACTCAACTGGTTCGGTCATTTGAATACAATAGTGTGTTCAGATAGTCAAAACTAGAAATTTTGGTCAATTAAGTTCTTTTGATTTTTAATCACCGTTGATATTTTGTTAGACTTGTAGGAGAATGTGCATTGCTTCTTTAAGAGCCCTTTTAATGTTCTACTTTTTGCCATGTCTTTAAACTGTTATTATAGCTTATAGGCATTGGTTAATTTGGTTTGAAAGATAAATATCAAAATCAGTTCAGTAGGTGAGTGTTTGTTCCGTCACACAATAGTAGAGGTTTTATCCATCTCTTGTTGCTATTATCACTAAAGCTTGTAACCTTGAGGTTATGTATAAATTCTAGAGAAAAATACTGAAATTATCCTAGATTTGTAGAGATGAATGCTATTTTCGTTTCTAGATTTTTGTGATTTAGATTCAAGGTTTTACCTTAATATCCCCCATCTTGTCTATCTTAAACCTTGTTCAATGCTGAATGTTTTATGAGTAAAGCACTTTTTGGTGCTGCATTTTCTTCTTTTAGTTTCTAGAATGATTTAAGTTTGAACCCCTTTTCATCCTGATAAAAAAGATGTCTAGAATTGTTGGTCTCTGAAGATTGAAATAATTAATGAGAGGAAGACTTTCAGTCAACAATCACTCATCAACCTTGAATAGAAGGAAATTACCATACTTGGCTTGGCTTCTTATTGCTTAACTTTGTTAGCTAAATTTCATTGTCTTTTTGGCTTTAGGGACTGGTATAATCTTGAAAAGTCAAAGCGGGTGAAGGCCTTCCGGTGTGGAGAATATAATGAATGTATCGAGAAAGCAAAAGCTTCAGCAGCAAATTCTAGCAAGAAAGCAGTGAAATATGCTCGAAGAGAAGATGCAATTCTCCATGCTCTTGAGATTGAGAGCGCCCGTTTAGGCAAGGATCATCCTGATTATTTCTCTAGAAAAGATAGATCTGGTGGTGATCAAGGTTGTTCAGCCAAAGAGTCACCTAACATGTCACGTTCTGGGAAAGAAAATGATGATGAAATGAGTGGATCTGAGGATGGCTCTAATTCAGCTCCAGAATTATCACAGTCTGGCATATCCTTTGAAGAGACAAATCTTATTAATGGTACTAAGGGGCGCTTTATGCTGGTAAAGAGAAGAAAAACCCCAAATGATTCAGAGGATGATGGAGCAGAAGGAATCAAACGAATGAAAGGACTTGAGGATCTAGGCATGGGTGTAGGATCAAAAAGAAAAGCTCAGGCCACAGGGGTGCTCGAGTCAGTTCAACAAGAGAATGCTTCATTCTGTGGACCAAACACTAACAACTGCCTGTCTAATGGAGGTCCCATAAATGGTAGCAGAAACCATTCATCATCAATAAAAAGAAAGAGATCTCAAGTGGCAAATGTTCATGAATTCCTTAAAAGGAAAAATCGCCGGAGACCATTGACCAAGGTTTTGGAGAGTACTGCTATGGTGTCAGTTCCAGTTTCTTGTGATGAACTTCCAAGTTCAAGTAGTTCACCCCTTAGGGGACTTTCTGACAGCAAGGTTTCAGGAATGGATTCTAATGAATCACGCAAAAATATTTCTGCAGTAATTAACAACAGCAGTAACAACAACAATAACAACTCAGACAGTACTGGAATTTCATGTGAGAATGGTGTCTCCTTAAATGTTTCAGAACATGCTGCTGATGCTGATGCTTCTCAAACTAATAATAAGTCAAAAGACAAAGAAATATTCAGCGTACAAGAGTTGGCTGAGAATGAATCTTTAGACAGGCTATTTGATGTGCCGTTTTTTGGTGAAGATAAACCATCTGCAGGTATTAGGGTTTAAACATTTGTAAACTATAGCGTTTCTTATTATTACTGTATCCTTTTTGTGCATAAACATATTCTGCTGCTTTTATAAATTGCAGTTGTATTGGTTATGCTTTTACTTTTACTTTTTTTTTGGGGGGGGGGGGTGTGCTGCAGGTGATGGATAATTTAGATTATTTGTTATTTCATTAATTGTTATTGTTTACCATGTTTGTCATGTGTCTGCATATGTTAGTTTTGTGTGCTTTATTTGGAATATTCCTGCCTGCATTTAGCTTTTGTTGTGGTGAGTTCTCTGTTACTATGGTTATCTTTGGCCCTTAATAAGACTTTTATGTTCTGGTGTTAGATATCTATGCATATGTATGTGTGCATGTGTGTCTGTGTGTATGTAATATACATATATTTTGTAAACTGCATAACTTCTGTCTTGTGTTTGGCTTAGAAACCCTTTAACGTGCATGTATGGATACACACTCACATACACAAACCTGAGCATGTTTCTGATCTGAACATTTGGACCAACTGTTTGTCAACTGCTTTAGTTATTCAAATTTTTTGTTCAGCTATCAAAATTTTGTACAAGTAGCCAAACCGGAAGCGAACTATGTCTGGATTAGTGTTCTCAAGGGTACAAGGTGCACTATAGTGTTAGAAGTGTTATATTGCCTGATCTAAATGTGCTTTTTTAATACAGAATGCATATGTTTTTCTAGTGTACAACTTCTTCCAGGTTAACTAATGAGTTGGACCAATCTGTGATGATCTGTTGGCTGACTAATTATGCTGAGTATTGTATGGCATGGATAAGATTTTGAACTGTACTTAACGATAAGGTTGGATATTTGCTAAATTACTCTTCTTATTGGTTGGGGATATAAGGACATGAGATATCTCTAACTGCAGAAATTGAGTCAGCATGTGACTGGATTGGAAGCTAAACACATTGATGTTTGTGCTATCACACAATAAGGAGCTGAACTGAAAACTGAATGGTAATAAAGGGCATAATTTGGACTGATAACTTCAATGGTCCTGCTAGAAGTCCCTGTTGAATCAACATTTCCTGGGGGCTTGAGTTTAAATTCCCTTTAAGGAATTCTTTTCTTTCTTTTGCCGTGCACCTTTGCTACCATAATTTGTTTCTGGCTCAACCATTTCAGTTTGAAATAGTTTAGTTCTGGATCTGCTTTCTTCTTGCAATGTTTTCATCTGCTCGTTCTTCATTTTTCAAATGTGAAGATGTCGATTTAAGTGCATGGTCTGATGATACATGTGGCTTAAGAAAGTATTCATTATGGGATTGTTTCATTTATAGGTTTTTATTGTAAAATCCCCGAATTTGTGATGACTAGATGCGTATTCATTCTCTTCCTGAACCTGATTCCTTAACCTTCTACTCTCTCTTCTGTTTTGCCATCATACATTTTACATTTTCCTCTATGGAGACTGATAGTTCACTTGATTCTGACAGATTTTTCTCCGATATTTGTATCTTGTTCATCTGAGACACCTGAAGTTGGTAATTTGGGAAGGGAAGCTGAAATGAAGGGACATAATGAGTCTGGTTATACCAGATCAGTAGATGTGCAGGCAACTTGTATTAGCCAGAGGATGGAGAAAGGTACTGCAGAGTGGCAGTTAAAAGGAAAGAGGAAATCGAGACAAATAAGTGAAAAACAAAGACACAACCCTGGAAAACATGCTGACATGGTTGATGAACCAAATACATTTTTGGCAAGTACAGAGCACTTGGATGGATTTTCTCTGGGCTCCAATCAGAAAGTTGATTTCAATGGTGTTGATAGGTCAGGTGATCCATACACTTGCACCTCTCAGTCCAAGTCTAAGTCAGTTGTTGAAGATCAGCTTAATGGGTTTGGGGACTGGAAGTCCATGTCCCGGCAGCCTCATGGGAGAGGGCCAATAGTGGAGGCGAAAGTACTCCCTGATAGTTCCGGGAATCCTCAAAGGTCGCTTCCATACCGTCAGTCACGCTATACCGTAAACCCCAGATATCAGACGACAAATTTCCCTGGAAAAACTTATTCTGCTGATTCATCATTATATGATATTAAGATTGACGTGAAAGCTAACTATCGGCCACAACATGTTCCATTAGTTTCCCTCATGAGTAAACTGAATGGTAAAGCCATAATAGGTCACCCTCTAACAGTTGAGGTTTTGAATGATGATTACTATGACAATCCGAGTCAAGAAGCTGCTGTGGAGTGCACCGAAGTTGACCATTCCTTGAAGCAAAATTCAGGTGGACGAGTCCCTAGAAAGCATATAAAATTGCAATCGCAATTCCCACCACGTAAATCAGCAAAAGTAAAGAAATCGGGACTGTTGTCTAAGAAGATTCGGAAATTGTCTTCATTGACGGGTCAGAAGCTAGGTGTGGGTTTCAGGAAACCCGTAGCGGAGAAGCCCAAAGGTCCTGTAATAGCTTGCATCCCTCTAAAGTTAGTCTTCAGCAGGATAAACGAAGCATTGAACAGCTCAGCAAGGTCAACGCACCGATCATTAACATCAAGCAATTCATGAGTAAGTGATCTAAGCCATACTGAATATTGGAGTATAGAACCAGGCAGGCGGTTCATTTTAAAAGCCTTACCATTTAGCATGGTCAGCATGCATTGTACTCAACAGGTAGAACAAAGGAGATTGGGTTTGTTGTAGAAGGAAACAGGTAAAGCCAATGAAGGATGAAGAACAAGGAGTCTTCCCTGGCTTTGTATATATGAAAATGTAACATTAGTTGGAAGTGTAAAGGAGGCATTAGGTAATATCCATGACTTGGTATTGGGATTTAAAAACAAAAGAAAGCATCATGGAATCAGGCTGATTTAGGGGCTGAATAACCCAAGTTTTGGCAGTTGTACAATTTTTTTCTTTTTTCTTTTTTTTGGCCTTGGGACTTCGATTTGGTGATTTATTCCAATTCCCATAGCCTCTTTTTTTTTTTTTTTTTTCAATTTTGTTTTGTTTTTGGAAATTCAGATTTTTTTCTGGCTTATTCCAATTTTCCTTCTTTCCTCTATTTTTTGTTTTATTTAATAAATTTGAAAAATCAGTTGTATAATATATATATATATATGATTTTCAAAAGTTATATTTTTTTTTTGGGTTGATAATTATTTTTCATATTTGATTAATATAAACTGAAGAATACATAGAAAAGAAAAGGAAACACAAAATTTGTAGCTTATTCATTATGTATCCTTTAAATATTTTTATAGAAAAGAAATCATTTGGAAATAATTCCTTTCTTTTTCAGTTGAAATTGACATAGAATTATGTAATCTATCTATCTATAAAAATTTATATTTCACAATTCACTCAATATAAATTTTAAATTTTGAATTTAGTTATTTTTTTAGGTTTTTAAAATTTAGATTTAATTGTTAATATTATTATATTTTTTATTAAATTTGATAGTAAGATATTTAAAAAAAAATCATTTGGTAGTCATATAAAAAATAATAGTATTGGATTAAATTTCAAATATACGAAGAATACAAGGACTTGGTTAAAATTTAAATTTAATTATTAATACTATTAAAAAAAGGGAGTAATGTATTTTTTGGCCCCTTAATTTAGCAACTAGATTCATTTTGGTATTTGTATTTTTTTTTCAAATTAGTACTTGAATTTGATAATTATATTCATTTTTATATTTTTTTAACTTAGAGACCAAAATTAGTCTAATTATTAAATTTAAATACTAATATGGATAAAAAATACATATATTATAATTAGTCTTATTGCCAAGTTAACCCAAAAGAAAAGCTCACACACGGGTTTTTTACAAAATTAATACAAAAAAAATCAAAATATCCAAAATGGGGTCTCCTTTTTAAAAATTACGAAAATGGTATAGTGAGGGTGGTTGCGCCTCTGCCAGAGGCTGCACCACCCTCCGCAACCCTAGTTTTTCTGTCAATTAAATTTAAAAAGAAAACACAACTGAAACAAAAAAAAAACAAGAAATGTCAGAAAAAAAACATGAAATGACATGACAGGAGCCTGGTGAAGCCTCTGCCACAGGCGACACTGTCGAAATGACAAGTTTCGGCAGGTTGTGGCGGGGGACCTTATAATGGTCCCCAAACTTGTTACTTTCAGCAGCTGAAGAAGAAAAAGAAGAAGAAGAAAAAGAAGAAGAATAAGAAGAAGAAGAAGAAGACGGCGGCGTCGGAAAAAGGAAGAGAAAGGAGGAAAAAGAAGAAAGAAAGAAGAAAAAAATAGAAGTATGTAATTTTTTTTTTTAAATATGGATGATGACCTGATATTGTTGTTTTTATTGTGTTGATTATTATTGATTTTTATTTTTTTATTTGTTGTTGTTTGTTTTGTTTAGTTTAGTTTAGTTTAGTTATTGTTATTGTATTATTAGTTTAGTTTAGTTATTGTTAGTTTAGTTTAGTTTAGGTTAGGTTAGGTTAGGTTAGTTATTGTTAGTTTAGATTATTAAAAATGTTTAAAAAGTACTTTAGTTAGTAGTATTATTAATAAATAGTTATTATTATAATTAGTTTAAAAATGTTGAAATAATAATTTAGTTAGTAAGTTATTATTAGGATTAGTAAAAAGTTAGTAATTTAGTTAGTAATAATATTGTTAGTTAATATTATAATTAGTTACTTAAAAACCCTAAGATAATTGTCGTAACCATTTTTGACAAAACGGGCATCGACTAAAAACAGGGAGTCGCCACCGATCTTTGAATAAGTGTAATCGGATCACCTTTGTTTTAATAAAACATTTTGATTTACTAAAACAACGTTTTTGGTCTACGAAGTATGAGAAAACGGGTTCGGGAGTCGGTTACGTGCGAGGAAGGGTTAGCACCCTCGTCACGCCCAAAATTGGTACCAAATTGATTAATTAATGTCCCAATGTCGAAAGTTGAAAATTGTAAAAAGATTTTAAAATATGATCCCTTTACAAATATTTGAATTTTTGGAATTGAATATCAAGATTTTCTCGTTCCGAAGGAATAAAATATCACATCCAGTACATAGGACACAACGATTTTAATTCTCGAATCCAATGTCATCTCTTAATTCTCGAGACTCATGCATTAGAAAAATCGAAAAGGTATTCAATTGTTAGGCCAAGCGAGAGAACCGAAACCCAACACATAGGGCACGATCTCTCGAATTTCCAAACAAAGAGTATTGCCTTATATTTGAAAATTTTGGTTTTTTGAATGAAGTTGATGAGAAAATTAGATTATGTTTAGTTAGATGTTATTCAAAACATGCATAGGGTCATGCGACGAATAATGATGATATGAAAATAGAAGGATATATGAAATAACATAAGCATAAACATATGAATGAAAGTCAAATAAATAATAACATATGCATGTACATTCGTAATATAATAAAGTAACAAAGATAATAATAATGATACAACTACGATAATAATAGTAATAACAATGATAGTAATAAAATAGCGATAATGAATATAATAATAGCAATAATACAAAGTATACGTATACGTAATAGACTGACATGAATATAGTAATAATAATAATAATAATAATAATAACAACAACAATAATACCATAGTAAATTAATAATAATATGTACAACAAAATAATGCAGTGATAATAATAGTAATAATAATAAAGATAGTAACATAGTAATGATGGGAAATATGTATGATATAATAATAATGATGATATTTTTACTTGCATAATACGAATACTAGTACTAATAACAATAATAATAGTAGTAGATAGTAATGGTAACAGTAACTATAATACTAATGATAATAATAATAAATGGTAATGACGTGAAGTATGTACAATATCAGAATAATATAAGTACAGGGATAATACTTAATATAATAATAACATGAAAATGATAATATGATAATAATAATAATAATAATATAGTAAATAACAAACAAGACTAAAATAAATAATTATATAAACATTTTAAACAAATTGGAAACTAAACTGGAATGAGGTTTAAACTACAAGGGTCGAAATTGCAAATAGACAAAGAGGCGGGTAGGGACCACATAACCACACGCATGAACTCGCGGGGACTAGGTGGGTGAATAACCCGCCCCAAATGCGCTGCGTTTCCGACGGTCAAGGCGCGGGTTAAATCGAAAATGAGATAAAGTGACAGGGCCAATTTAAAAGAAGGGAAAATGCTTGGCATGGAGCTGACCAAATGCGCGGAAAAGGGGAGGGGGCCAACGCGCAAATATCCCTTTTAAGGGATATGCGCAGCTTCCTGAGGCTAAACGGCGTCGTTCTACTTCTAATTAAATACCTAATTTTTAACCCCCCTTTAGCCCTAGACCGATCATCAACGGCCCCCCTTTCTCTCAACTTTCTTCAGCCGTCTCCTAACCCTCTCTCTCAAGAACCAGAAAAACCTCTCCTCTCCTTTCGACGACTGGGCTATCTCCTGCTAGTGTCCGTCACGCTACCACGTCGTATCCGCCGAACCACCATCGAGGTTGGTGGCCGACGACGCACGAGGGAGTTCAGGTATTATCCTTCCCAGCTTTTTGATTTCGTTTGTGGGGTTTTTGAAATGATGAAGAAAACTAAACCACCGCAATCAAAATAGACGACCTAAAAAATGAAAATGAAATTAACCTTTAAACCTCCGTTTTTGTATTCGATTTTCTGAATATGTAGTAGAGTACAGGAGTTTCTTTGATTCTTCCTTTTGATTTTCTCGTTTTCAATCTCTAACCGTAAGGAAAAGAGATCCCCCCTTTTACACTGAGTTTTTTTTGATCTCCCCCCCTCTCCTTAATGTTTTGTTTTCTTTTGGTTTCTTTTTTATTTCTGATTTTCGAATGCCTAAAACGGGGAGCGAAATTACAAAGGTTCTTCCCTTTTTTTTTATCCCCCTCCTTTTTTATCGATTCTGAGCGGCTTTATCCCCGAAAATCCACTATCTTCTTAGTATTATTTTTATTCTATGCTTCTGTGCTCCTCTGTTTCTCTGTTGCCTGTTCTTCTTTTGCAGGTGATGGGCACGGCTTGGGGCGTGTGTAAGTGTCCGGTCGAGGCGCGACAGTGGTTGTCAGAGGCATGGGCGAAGATGGTGCATGCGTGCGCGGGGCGCCTGGGGAGCTGCGGCTGTTGGGAAGTGCAGGCGTGGGGCGCTGGTGGAACAGTCAGAGGGTCGCGCGTGGAGGGCACGCGGTAGCCCAAGGGTCAGATGGAGGGTCGGAGCGCGTGTGCGGGCAGGGACCTTAGGGTTCCAGAAGATATTTTAATTTTGGGTTGTTGGGCCTTAGATTTTGGGTTGATTCTATTTGGGCTAGCTGGTCTAATATTAAATGGGTCATTTGGGTCTGTAATTTGGGTTTGGTTTGTTTTGGGCTTGAACTGGGGTTTTGGGCCATTTTCTGTTGTAATTGGACATTTATTGGACTGATCTTATTTATTGGGTTTAATGGTCATTATTTTTGAACTGCTATTTGTATTTTGGGCTTGGTATTGGCATTGGGTTTAATGGACCCTTTTTATAAATGGACATTTCATGGCTTTTGTTTAACTTGTTAATTTTGTTTTGTTTTTTGGGCTTTCTTATACGGGTACCGGGCCGGGCAAAATTTGGTTATTACAATAATAATTTAGGTAGTTAGTTAGTATAAGTTATTATTAGGATTAGTAAAAAGTTTAAATATTAATTATATTGTTAGTTGTTAGTTATTATTATTATACTTAGTTAAAAACCCTAAAATAATAATGGTTAGTTATTATTATTATTACTAAAAAGTTTAAATATTAATTATATTGTATTAATAGTTAGTTAGTTAAAAACCTTAAAATAATAATTTAGTATATTGTTAGTTAGTTAGTAAATTGTGTTTTAGGATTACTAAAAAGTTACAATATTAATTATATTGTTAGTTATTATTATAGTTAGTTAGTTAAAAACCCTAAAATAATAAATTTGTTAGTTAGTTAGTTAGTATATTGTGTTAGGATTACTAAAAAGTTACAATATTAATTATATTGTTAGTTATTATAGTTAGTTAGTTAAAAACCCTAAAATAATAATTTTGTTAGTTAGATTGTAATAAAAGTTATTATGTTAGTTAAAAACAGAACACTAATTATTATTTTAGTATATTGGTAGTAGTAAAAAACAATGGTTAGTTAAAAACCTTAAATATTATTTTAGTTAGTTAGTATATTGTTAGTAAAAAATTATTATTATTATTATTATTATTACTATTACTATTATTATTATTATTATTGTTAAATGTAATTATTATTTTAGTTTAGTTAGTATTATTATTGTTAGTAAAAATTATTATTGTTAGTATTACCTACCTAACTTAGTTATTAATAATTAATAGATATATATATTAAAAAAATAGTACTAAAATAATATAAAATAATAAAAGACGAAAATTATATATTTATATTAAGTAATAGAGTTTGAAAATAAGGAAAATACAAACAAAGGGCTAAATAAGTGGTTTTTACTAAATTTATATTAAAAAAAAGTAAAATAGGTACATAATAAATTAAATTATGTTATATTTTTGTTATATTAAAATATGTTATGTTTTTGTTATATTATTTTTATTGGCTTGTTATTTTTTTGTAATTTAATATAAATTTAAATTTTTTATGTAGGTTAAAAATTAAATATCTGAGACGATAATGGCTCGATTGATTAGTACAGTTCCACACATATTTGGCGCAGCTAATAATTTGGTAATGCATTGTTATTTATTAATCGCGGGTTATATTAACAAAATAGGTACATAATAAATTATGTTATAATAATAATTTTTTTTCTGATTTAACACTGTCAGGACTCGTACCGTGTATAAGGGGTCGGGTGAATGGGTTAAGAAATCCCTCGGATGAGCGATTGATACCGTATATAGAGCAAGCTGAATTCGGGTCAGCAGCACTGATCCGGACGTTTGACAGGCGGTATGATTCAATATCCGCACTAGTCGAGCGTTGGCGCCCAGAGACCCACACTTTTCATTTCCCGTGTGGAGAGTGCACAGTCACTCTAGAGGATGTTGCAGTGCAGCTTGGGCTCCCAATTGACGGGAGTCCCGTTATGGGCATCAGTGCGATAGCTGACCCATTTACACTTTGTCAGAGCCTACTAGGGGACTCGTACGGCGATGATGAAGAAAATTTTACGGGCTTGAAGTTTACATGGCTGAGAGCGAGGTATGAACAGTTATCAGCTGATGCCACTGCAAGCGAGTTGATGTGCGCTGCTCGAGCGTACATTATGCACATCATAGGGGGTGTACTGATGCCCGGTGCAAACAACAATACGATTCATATTCAGTACCTACCCCTGTTGGCTGATTTGAGCAATGCTCGCTCGTATAGTTGGGGCTCCGCAGTTCTTGCAATGTTGTACCGTGAGCTTTGTCGGACGACAAAGCCAGCGGCCGTAGACATAGGCGGATGCCTTACGCTATTGCAGTCCTGGGCTCTGTATTGGATGCCATTCTTGGCATCAGTTACCCACCAACCATACGTATATCCGCTAGTAAACAGGTGATAAAATATAACTTGTTATTAATTGACAATTTCTTTATATTGATTATATTTGACTTGAAATATATTTTTGTAGGTGGAGTCTTTATCCGGGTATCGGGAGGTCGTACACTGTCCCGATATACCGGCTTATGATTGAGCAACATGCCGGGGAAGGGGTAAGCGATTCCAATATTGGTTACATGTTAGTTTGTATATCTTACGCACACCGTTTTAAATTTTAACAATGTTATTAATTGTGCAGTTTATATGGACGCCATATTGTAGACCGAAAATTGCAGCCGTTATACCCCCGCCTGCCTATATTCATTCGTATATGTGGTGCACAAATGCACCAATTGTCTGTTTCAATGTAGTCGAGTGGTATCACGGGGACCGAGTGCTGCGGCAATTTGGTTGCGTCCAATATATCCCGGATCCGTCATGCCAGGTGGGAGCGGTTCATTGCATAAATAAGAGAGGGAAACAATGCTTGGATTGGGGGGTTAGGCATGGGCAATTTATTGCGGTGTGGAATGATCGCATGTCTCGAATACCCCAGATGGATATGGCATCCGATTTTCAACCTCCATTAGAGTACATGCAATGGTACTCTAGTATGGGGAAGCCATATATACTCGGAGGATAGTCGACTGTAGTCCCCCCACACATGCAGCGACATGGGGCATACGAGCCAGCGGCCGATATGAAGGCCGAGGCAGCTGCAGATCCTGATCCCGAGCCGGAGCCCGAGCCGGAGCCAGAGCCGGAGCCCGAGCCGGAGCCAGAGCCGGAGCCCGAGCAATCACATTCACATTCGGATGCACAGTCGTATCATCCAGATGTGCCGGGCAATGACTACTTCCCGGGCTCGTCAGGAGGTGGATATCAGTACGAGTTTGATATATTTGGATCGTACACATCGCAGTACAGCACTCCCGGCTCGTATCTACTGCAGGACATCAGGCCTCCTGGGTAGTATCCACTGCATCAGGGCACTCCTTCTGGCTCGAGTTCATCTATGCCCTTCGAGCAACATGATTTTTTGGTCATGTTTAGCACACCCCTACTTGGACCCCCATCGGAGCCTGAAGAGGATGTTGGTCATCGCAGGCACCCACGACGTGAACGTCGACCACCGCAGAAGTATACACCTAGGACCACACCATCAAACCATCAATTTTAGGTGTTTCTTGCGGTTTTGATTTTCCTCTATTTTGTATTTGTAAGTATTACAATGTTTGTACATTATTTGTATAAAATTAACTTGGTTGTTTGGCGCTTTAAAATTTCGTAACAATATTTGACCATGCGATGGAATCTTTAAGTTTGATTTTTGTTCATGTATATATATATATATATATATATCCATGCGAAAATATGTATGGTATGTTTGGATTTGGTATTTAAGTGAGTTCGGTTAGGTCTTATAAAATAACTATGTTTATAAAGGTTAGAAAATATTATGCTTGAATGATTGACTAAATAGGTACGGTTGGTAATAGATTAATAATGAATATGCCATATGATTGTTTTGGTTGATAAGTAAAGTGAATATGCAAATGAGGTTAAGGATATGATAATAAATGGGAAGCATGTCATTTTGATTTATAACATACATAAATAAATATATGTTATAATGATATATATATGCTGAGACAAGTTTAAGTTTATAAATGGCATTAATGTTTAAGTCATGTGGTTTGGACATTTTATGTATTAAGTACTTGTAATATGACTTCTTGCATATTGTTAAATTGAATATGTGATTATTTATTTAGATGATATTAACATGGTTAAATATTGAAGCATGATTTATACATGTGGTATGACTAGAAAAAGTATGAAGTGATTTTGGTTGATTATGTGATCCATATATATATATATATATATATATATATATATATATTCGCATGGCTTATATACATTCAACCCAAAATACAACATTTATTATATTACCCATATCGCACAAAATGGAAATCCATACAAATCCATATTCATACAAATCCATACATGTAATTTTTTTTTGCATTTCAGTCCCTAAATTTATTTATTTTTTTGCAATTAAGCCCTAATTAATCAAAATCACCAAAAATCTGAATACAAAACATGTTAATCTGAATATGCTCAACTCCCACTCGCCCATGACGATTGGCCAACATGATAGTTTCGCTGCGGGCATTTACTTCGATTATGACCACCTAACCTGCATATTCCATAGCGCCTATCGTCGGATTTCTCCCTAATGTCCATTTCATTAAGGATTCTGGATGATTAAGGACGACCTCTCGGATTCCTGCGTAGCGCTCTGTCTGAGACAAGCTCGAATGTCGTCCGAGGCACCTCCCATGTAGACAGGTCGGGCAGGATAGGGAACTCATTTTCCTAGACATGCAACGTACGCTCGAGCGTGTACACATCATCGACAAATTGTTCAACATTAAGGTTCGCCTTAGCACACATTGCCACGACATGTGCACACGGATAATGAAGTGTTTGGAACCTTCTGCATTCGCACTGTCTGTTCCGAAGATCGACTCCATAAGACCTAGGTGGCAAACTGGGTCGACAATCGATGGACTCCGTAACTCGAAAAGTTTCCAGGCGTCGTGAATATATTTCTACAGTCATCAACCTCGCAATCCGACGGTTTGCAATCAATGCATCTCTGACATTTTCCACAAACACGTGTCTCGCATCCATCTGGTTGACTTGCTGTTCACCCATTCTTGGCATCAAAGTCGCCAATCTGTAGAATGTGGCCGAGAAGACAGATGAAATTGGAAGATGTCGTGTTTTCAACAACACAGTGTTGACCCCCTCCACCAAGTTCGTGGTCATTTGACCATAACGAAAGCTCTCGTCAAAACTTTGAGCCCATTGCCACGGCTCCATTGTACCCAACCACTCTCGAAAAGATTTGTTCGTTTGACCTTCCATGTCACTCTCAAGTCGAGTCATTCTTTGGCGAAAAATATGTGGCTCTAACTCGTACGCTGTATACATTTTAATAAAAGATAAGTTACGGTAACTAGATAACATAAAAACATTAAACTTATATTGAAAATTTAAGGCTATCCTTTACCCATTTTCAGCACTTGTCTCTTCCAGTCTGCATTCTTATACTTTCGAAGGAAGTTAGCTGCAATGTGACGGATGCAGTAAACAGATCTCCATGGCACACCGGAACGCCTAATTGCGGCAATTAATCCTTTCCCTCTATTGGAGATGATGCAAATATTATCGTTGAAAATAACATACCTCCGCAGGTTTGTAAGGAAAAATTCCCAAGATTCCATATTCTCTTTATCTACTATGGCAAACGCTATTGGGAGCACGTTCCTATTGCCGTCTTGAGCAACCGCAATAAGTAAGATTTGTGTATATTTTCCGTATAGCCATGTCCCATCCACCTGCAAAAATAGCTTTTCGTGTGGAAATGCCCTCACACATGGATCAAACGTCCAGAACATCCGATGAAAAATTCTTTTCCCTGGCTGTAGTTGGTCATCTGGGCTGTAATAAGGTCGTGTCTATAACTCAATCATAGTTCTCGGTACGTACTCTCTCATAGCAGCTATCCATCCCTGCAGCTCGTTATACGATGAGTCATAATCTCCATACAGTTGCTCTATTGCCATCTGTTTAGCTATCCATGCTTTTCGATATGATACTCGATACTGAAATCGTGCTTGTATTTCAGCAATCAGTACCGAAATTTTAATGGTCGGCATGTCCTTCACCATTGGAAGGATACACGTACAGATAGTTTTGGAATCAAGTTTTTTATGATCTTCTGTCATATGTGTCGATCTGCATGTATGCGGTCCAACCAATTTTCGTATCTCCCACATCTGCGAATTTTGAATGAATGCAGCTCGTACTCGCCAATTGCAGCCTTCCGCTACCTTCCAACACTCCCCAATATAAACCGTCGGTTTAGACACTACAACTTTGTAATCCGCTGATATATCCATGCTATACCGTTTAATAGCAGATACGCACTCTTGTTTACTTTCAAATCTCTGGCCTACGAATAACTCATGCTCAAAATTTACGGCCAGCCGGTGAGCAGGATATATTTCAGGGTACTCCGGGAACTCAGCTACATGCGTTGCGTCAGGGTCTATGAGCGACATGTGTGGCCCAAGATTATTGTGTATCATAATACATCCCATCTGGTTCCCGACCAAAGACGCGTTAATGTTTCCATCGTCACTCACGTCTTCATCGTTAATATCATCAGGTATATCATCCATATCAAGATCACTGTCACTATCGACCTCTTTCTCACAATGATCACTACTATCGTGTCCATCATCACCAACCACATCAATATCGGGTGTAATATTAAGATCGATATTGATCCCACGTATATTCGATTCGGCATCAACATACGATATTAGGGGCACCATGCACGGTTCTTGAGCTCCATGTTCTTCACCATATGCATTGATGTCTTCATTTGCCTCAATACCGGCTAACTTAGCAAATAAGTGAATCGATGCATTTTTGTTACTCCCATTCCCATAATAAAGAGCGATCATTGTCTCCACATCTTCGTCGTCTACAAGTTCCATTTCTGTGAATTTGATCGGATCTGCCAAAATTGGAAACTTGTAGAAAATTCTCGAAATCGTTCTCCCACAATGTCTAACAATTTTTGCATTTATCCTTCGCTTCATATCATCCAACGAGACATTTCTATTAAATCTCATTGTTATTTGTTGCCGACATTCAAATATGCATCCAACGGTTGTTGTCAAGATGATTCCATCGAAATAAACGCATACGAAAAACTGATCATCCGTCTACAATATTCAATCTGTTAAAAAATAAATAAAATTGCTCAGAAAAATATCGATCAGTATATACTATTCTTAAATAAAAAACTTAATGTTTCAATATGCTATTTTTTCATTCTTAACCTCACACTATTACAATTATCATTTTGTACATGAACAACATTTATCTTTACATCTAACCACTTAAAGTCAGTTCTACATTTTATTCCATCTCCGAGCTTGTATCTTCCTCTAGGAAATACTGTACAATCCAATTTAGAAATTCTTGATTCTCTTCATATTCATCTTCTACAATCCAATTTGAAAATTCCTCGGGATCTTCTTCCTCTTCAATCTTTATAACAGGTATTGAATTTAGAAATTCTCTTGGTAATTTCCTAATATCTAGTTTATCCATCCATTGTATGTCAAACACACTTTGCTTCCTAGTCAACTTCCGTGAGCCTATACGTTGCCGCACTGTTTTCCTAGCTCCATAAGAGATTATAGACTTCACAAAGCATATAACTAGATTCCAATAGGTTTGTGGTTCCAATGTCTTCCAAAGTTCGTCTAAAATTATTTGATGGTCCCGTTCTATTAATGTCCCTCTAAGGGTTAAGTATTGCACTTTATTCTTCCTAATCATTTCATGACCATTCCACAACACTTCTTGCATCTTTTTATTTACGGTAATAAGGTGTTGAACAATGTCTTCTTCAGGTTTCATTCTGTAATCTTGCACTTCTCTCATCATCTTATCAACTTTCTCCTTTTGTGCTGAAGTTATTATCTCATCAGGGAATATCCAATATGTTTTCATTTCTAACAATATCTACATAAGAAATATTTTCAATTTTTATCACTAATTAACAATTACTTTATAATAGTTTTACTAATATAAAAACTTTCAAATATATTAAAAATTTAAAACATAACATTCACAATAAAAAATTAATTAATATAAACACAAAACTTACTAACTAACAAATCAAAACTAAATAATAACAAAAATAATATTTAGGGTTCTTACTAACAATATTTACTAATAATACTAACTAAAATATAAATACTAACTAAAATATTAATATACTAACATAGTCAATATATGATTTTAGGGTTTTTAACTAACATAACATATTAATATACTAACAACGATATACTAACTATGTTCCATATTAAATAAAATATTAATATACTAACAATATATTATTTTAGGGTTTTTAACTAACATATTAACTAAAATATTAGTAGTATTCTAACATTTTAATTATACTACTAACAATATATTATTATTTTAGGGTTTTAAGGTTTTTAACTAACATATTAATATACTAACAATATACTACTAACTAAAATATCATTTTAGGGTTTCTAACTAACTAACAATAATAATAACTAACTAACTAACTAAGATAATAGTTAACCTAATAATCCTAATTAGTAACAATAGTTATAAACTAAACTAACAACAACAAATAATAATAAAAAAAGCAATATATATCATAATAATAATAACAACAAAAAATTATAAACACAATAACAACAATATCCCATTCTTTTAAAAAAAATTATACATACTTTTATTTTTTTTCTTCTTTCTTTCTCCTCCTTTCTCTTTCTTTTTCCGGCGCCGCCGTATCCTTCTTCTTCTTCTTCTTTTTCTCCTTCTTCTTCTTCCCTTTCTCCCTTTCTCAGCTGCTGAAACTTGATGAATTTTGAGTTGAATGAACGTTGGGGAGCTTTAAGGTAGAAAAGGCCAAGCTGGTGCCGCCTGTGACAGAGGCTTGATCAGGGTCGTTACATGTTTTTTTTTTAAATTCTGTTTCAGTTTTGTTTTTTTTAATTTCAGTGCAAAAAAATAGGGTTGCAGAGGATGGTGCCGCCTCTGACAGAGGCGCAACCACCCTCAATATACCATTTTCGTAATTAATGGAAATGGCACCCCAATTTGGATATTTTTTTTTTTTTGTATTAATTTTGTAAAAAACCCCTCACACACGCTTAGCTTTTTTCTGAAGGGCACACATCCTAAACTTGAACTTGGGGATACCAAGGTCACAAATCCTTGTTAGTTTTTTAAATACATTTTAAAAATATTTTTAATCTACTTTCCAAAATTTATATTTTTAATCCAAGTTTCCCAAAAGTAGTTGGGCTTCTCCACCACGAACAGAGGCCCAAAACTCAACCTTACAACCTTAGAAAGGAACCCTAAAAACCCTAAAACGAATCCCTTAAATTTGACAGATTTCTTACGTTTTCGCTGCGGCTTCCCTCTTCCTATTATAAACCCTAAAAATCAACAGGTCCTTTTCCTATTCTTGTCTCAGTGTTATTGGTTTATTCTTGATTTTGTTTGATTTGTTTTAGAGTGTTTAAATCTTACTAAGGCAGTTGGGTTTTTTTGTGGATCTGTTGCAGAGAAAATGGCGACAGTTCCAGGACAGTTGATTTGGGAGGTAGTGAAGAAGAACAATTGTTTTTTGGTGAAGCAGTTCGGAAGAGGAACTGCTGCCCTTCAGTTCAGCAAAGAGCCCAACAATCTCTACAATCTCAACTCCTACAAATACTCTGGTATTCTTTTGATCCGAAATTTTCCTTCCTTTCTTTTGTTGTTGATTCGAAGATTGATCTCAGGTTTATTGAAAAAAATGATATAGTAGCTATTTTCTTTCTCTTTCTTTTACCTTTCACCGAGTAAAAGGGAGATGACAATAATATTGTCAGCATAAGCAAATGATTAGTGTGTAAATGCTTGCTAATTATCGAGGGAATGGGAAGATAAATTTTGGGTAATTTTTAATGTAATATATTCTTTGCTCTTCCTTTTTTTTATTCCTTACATTGATTTTACTTTTTAGAGAAACTGATATTTTACACTTTACCTTAACCCGAGCAAAATATGATTTGGGTGAGGTGGGAAATTGTAATTGACGTGTAACTCAAAGAATTTGTAAATATGTTAATAATGGTTACAAGTGGGAAACATGAATTTATCACCTGTACAAGTGATGATGTCGTGTGTATCATATATATATTGTTTAGTTCCTTGACTTTGCACAGATTCTAAACATTCAAATACGTCCATTAGGTTTTAACCTGACTTGTCATTTGCTTGATACGTGTAATTTAGGGTTGGCAAACAAGAAAACAGTCACCATTCAGAGTGGGGGAAAAGACCAGTCTGTGCTACTAGCTACCACCAAGACTAAGAAGCAGAACAAGCCGTCTACCTTGCTTCACAAATCTGCCATGAAAAAGGAGTTTCCCAGGGTGGCCAAGGCTGTCAAAAACCAGGTACATAGGAAGAGCCTTGTGATGTCTGTCTATTAATTTTCTAGCTTGCTTTTGGTAATTGACTTATTTTGAAGTGGAAAAGTTGCTTTTCTCTTTTCTTAAAAATGATGTTGAAAGCTTTTCTTCTTTTGCTTGTTTAATATTAGTTCTTAGCTGAGTAGTAAAAGTTGTTGGATTGCTTTGTTTAAAGATGAGTTTTTATCTTGCAGTGATGAAGCAATAACATGTAAGAAGGATCTATTTGTTGGATTCTTCTATGAAATTTACTTGTTACGCTTGGCTTCTGAGCTTCCAAAGTTTAAGCAGTGCATATTCTATGCTTATATTGCTAGTTTTGGACATAATTGTATGTATACGTGCTCAATTTGATCCCTTCCAAGTGCATGTACCTAGCTAATGTCATGCTTGTTCTTTGATTCAAGTCCCTTCCTGTTTTACCATCATTCCCCCTTTTCCCCGCTGTTTCTCTTGGAAGCTATTAGATTCATATAGATTTACAATGATATTAAAAAATTCTTTTCATTAAATCCTTTTGTTCTAGTTTCCAATGATATTTTGAGATTCTATTTTAATTTCCAATGATATTGTTTTAAACAATATATCTAGTCTCTGTTATAATTAGGTTACGAAATCCCTCCCCTCTAATGCTCTGTGTTTCAAATAATCACAGGTGACAGACAACTACTACAGGCCAGACTTAACCAAAGCAGCCCTTGCAAGGCTGAGTGCTGTGCATAGGAGTCTGAAAGTTGCCAAGTCTGGTGTCAAGAAGAGGAACAGACAAGCCTTGAAGATCCATGGCAGGATGTAAGCTAGACAGTTTAAGTTGTATTGTGCTGCGGTTTCCGTTGTTCTAGACAGACCCCCCCCCCTTTTTTTTATTGTTTTACGGAAATTTGAAATTGTGTTATTGTCAACCATGGTTGTAGCTGGGGTGGTGGATTCGGTGTCTATATTTTTGAAGCAGAGATTCATGGTCCTTTTGCCAGTTTGATTTCTGAATTATAACATGGTAATTTTTAGCATTTTCCACTGGAATTGAAAACATAGCATACAATTTGCGCCTGTCACGGTGGCATATACAAATAATTTTTAGTTGTGTGCTAAAGAAACATGTTATTTCTGGGTTTAAACTGTGTAATATCTATACTTTAAGAAGTGTTATATAAACCTTATTATATCTCAGCCAAGATTATAAGTTTTACTTATTTTTGTATTTCGTATCCAAATAATCAAATCCATTTTCCATTTGTAAACTGTCGTTAATTGACGCAAGCCAAGTTTGGTTAAATGTCCAAAGTTGGATGGCGATGTTTGTAATGTCAATCTACGGCATGTGTATGCATATCTTTACCTACCCATAAATTTAATGTTTAATTTGGAGAGCCGTGCTTTGGCTAACTAATAATAAGAAAACTGGGTTTCTATGATTTTAACTTGCATCAGTAACTAAGTTGGAGAGTCAATTCATGCGGTGTCGTAACTCATCTTAATAATAATAATCCCTACCAAAGAATATTCCTACACTTGGAAATCCAAAATCAGCAGAAAAAATCAAGATTGCTACCATTTTGGGCAACCAGACTCGTATGGAAATTTTAATTAAACATCCATTTGTTGGATAATTGACTTGTGGATATTAGTATATAATTTGTTTATTTGTTGGTTTTCAGGGTCTTATACACTAACCCGTGACTTGGTGATCAAGTATATCAACAACCTTGATTAAGCTCAACACCCACCACTTCTAATAAAAATTACACTTTCATGGAACTAATAATTTAGTGCGTACCAGCTACACCTCATATTTTATATTCTAAAACCTTTTTTTCACATCAAGATATTATTTAAGTTAAATCTACAAAATTTTCGATTTTTAATTCAAATGATTCAATAAATTAATTATGAGTTGAATCCTTAAATAAATAAAAAAAATTGAATTCCATCAATTACAAAAAAAATAATAAAACTATTTTATTTTAGATTTTATCATCGGTCAAGTCAATTTCTTTGTCAGACAGTAACTATTTGGTCCATTTTCATCATTGATGCTAGTGTTTCATTAATAATCATAAAAAGACCTTAAAGATTTAACTTTTTCTACTGATATGGATAATTTTGAAGTGTACATCCATGTTAAGGGTACTCAACACGCTTTTATTATACATAAACCAAAGTCTTATGAGAATCTATCTACAACTGCAAGAATGTTGAAAATTTCTAAGTCAAAAGGAAATCTTTTGCCGCACGTTCTCAAATACCCTCCTTACTTATCAAAGTTCAATACCCCCTACCTTATAAAATGCTTCAGCAATGGCTGCAAGAGCAGTCATTTGAAGTCTAACCTTCTTCTTTGGTCCCCCATACGACAAACCATGTCTGTCAAGAAAACTCTTGCTCTTACCAATGGAAACGAAGCCGTCAAGAGCAACGTTATGGATACCAACACAAAGCGCAGATGCTTTAACCATTGTTTCTCCTTCAAGGAGGTTTCGGTCGACCCAGTATCATCATTAAACGACCTTGATTCGAACAAACTCAAGGCTGAGATCAAGAGATGGGCTAAGGCTGTGGTGGCATATGCTCGTCAAGTTAGTGGTAGTTTCGGGAGCTCCGGGAGAAGTTACCGGCGACATGGGAGCTCTCGGAGCTCTCATCACATGCCATAGCCATGGCTAGTTTGAGGTTGAAGAATTGTACATCCGAGATGGTGAGAATTGGCAGGTCACATCCAATGCAAAAATGGGTTCAAATCTTCGAGCAATATCAAGTTCAAGGCAAAACTTATAGGCAAATTATGTCAAAAATTTCATAGAACAAGAGCAAGGCTCAGGACCTGTTTGCCTTGTATATAGTTTTTTTTTAATCAGAGCGGATGCCTGGTTTGGATTCTTATGTACATAGTTTCTTCTGATTCTTATTTGCCTGAAATATTGCATTTCTTCTGTTAAAATTCATTGAGAATATGATGATAATAATGATGGATAAATTAAGCAGAAAGTTATTGCAGTGCATGGTAATGGTAATGTTAATGTTTATTTCATTGGTTAGATAGACTATTTTCGAAATGATTAAACAAAAAGAATTTTGCCAAAGAACACTTGATTTGAGATTCAACTGATTTGAAGATAAATAGACAGTTGGAGAGAATCCCAGGAAAAAACTGTTGCTACTACTTGAATTTACAACAAAAAAATGAAGAAAAGACGAGGAAAACCAAAACCTATACATCTTTGTAACAGGGCTTAGCTTGATAATTGATAGAAGCGTGGCCTTTGATGTTGTTTTGCTTCAATAGGCAACGAGCTTGATGGGACTCTTGGATACCACAATCACTGGTATCTGCATTATTGAGATTTATTTGTTCCAGCAGGTTTCTTTCTTCTAATATATCCACCAAATGCCTTTTCTCTCCCAGATATGGTCCTCAATAGCTGTTTAGAACACATGTCTTGCGCTTGTGTTGCGTTCTTCATTCGCTTTGCTCTCACCCAAGCAGGTTCCTGATATGGAAAAAGAGGTTAGTGCTTCGCATGTTCTTCAGATCAACTATATTTAGCTTATTATAGATGATTATGTAAAAACAAGCAAATACATGCTAAGACTAAGAGGAGATACCTCGGGAACAAAGCGGGAGAACCCAAATTTAATCAATAGCAGAACATGCTCCATTACAAGAATGGCTGCAAGGCCAGGCTCAAGTTTCCATTTTCCTTCCTGATCGTATAACCATACTAGAAGTGCAGAATTGGTGCATATTGACATCAATATTAGGAACTGAAATTCAAATTCGTAAATACCATGGTGAGTGTTGAAGAGCAAAAAGAATATAATAGCCTATTGCATAACTTATTCTATAAGTATGCAGAGATTGGTTTACATTAATATACACACACACACACACACATACAAGCCATGATTGCTATGCACTTCAGCTACCTAGTATTTCAGGAATCAGGATAAGAATCAAGGATCACTAAAAGCAGATTTGGAAGCAAAAGGCAAAGTTCTCTTAGTCAAGACATTTGGTTTACTTGTGATGGCTAATGAAAGGTTGGAATTTTTGAAAGTAAAAATACCTGAAAAATGTTAAGCCAAGCTCCAATTGTAGCGGCAGCTCGTGGAACAGGCCGTCTCAACATGGCAAGCAGCTTCAAGGCGTCTGTTCTCATTTCTGCAATGTTGTTCTATACATCAAAATATCAAGTTTTAGTTTACATTATTAAACCTGAAATCAACACCAAACCATAATTTTAATTACGCGAAAGCACCATTAAAAGCATTATATATACCAAGGCAGAGAAAGCAAATGCAAGGGGAAACGCACAGGCAAACATCATGATCATTCCAAACTGCAGTGCCAACTCCAGAAAGTCTGCAGAGTTTAAATTCTCATTAAGTAGAAGAAATATCTACGTTTTGTAAGTTCTTTGGGGTGTTTTTCTTTTTCAAAAAAAGAAAAACATAATACCTTTATACATCTAATAACAAATTGGAAAGAAAAGTTCACTGAAATTTATGATTATATTCGAATCTATGGCAAAGATCTTATTCTAGGCAAGAACTAGAGGTAGGTACATAAAGTAAACTAATTTTAGCATGAAAAAGTTATTCTAATGTGAAAGACAAACAAAGAAATAGTTAATCTTATTTTTCTGACAGCACTATTAGTTCAGTACTCCATGTTTGGCACGTTACCATCAAACAGCCCATCTTCCAGTTCCTCAGAAATGCTTGCAGAATATGTGGGTTTCAAGTACTCTTTCTCCACCCTGGTAGCGAATTGGATCTTTCCAGTCAAGCCTTTCTCACGCTTTTTCTTGTTTCTTAACAATAGAGATGCGTTAGAATGAAACATAAACTTAAGCGGTACCCTAAGCTAAAATATATTGTAAACACAGAATCACAAAGTCTTACCTAACAGCTCTATACTTTTTATAGCTGTACTTCAGATACGGCAAAGAATTTTCCACCAGATTTTCTAAGACCTAATAACATTGTGTAGTTCAAAAACATTTGAGTCCAGAAAGTTGTAAGGTATTAGTACAAAGTAATGATAGCCAATGATTGTCTTCACCTCATAAAGTATCAGACGCTGGATCAACACTTGGCGAAGGGTCATAAAGTTGCGATGTAAAAGGGCATGATAAAAAACACCAATGTATGATTGCATAAAATAAAGACCAAACACCTGAAACATAACTGTCTGTCAAATAAAATTCTTAAGAAGAAAAAAAGAAAACCGAATGATATCACTTCCTAATCATACTTTGTAGACCAAGCTGTCAGCCTGATATTCAGTATTTTCATTGTTTTCATGCTTAATGAGTCGGATTGATATCTTTCCCCCGATCTTTGTGAAATACTGGATTACAAGAAGATAAACCACAGTTAACCCGAACCTGAAACCAAAAGCATGACACACATAAAGTAAAACATTGTGGATTTAATCAGCATATGAGAAAAAGGAAGTTCCCTAACAGGGAATGAAGTAGCTGCCAAGGGAAATAAATTAACACTATTAATCAAGCATAACATATTTGATTCAAGTTAAAAAAAAAAAAAAAAGCGGAGAGAGGTGTAGGATCTTACTTCACCATATCAGACTTGAGGACCTCGTAGAGATGAGCATAAGCCAACTCAAATGGCAGTTGGAGGCAAATGATGCTCAAAATAATGATGACATCATTTCTGAATCGTTTGAGATAACCAAACCATTCATATCTTTGCAATGCTTCTTTCTCTTTTGTTTTATCAATTCCCGAATTTTTTACAAGTTCCAGGGGAGGCTGCAGTGAGTTCCACTCCCTCCCAGATAATTTGTATCCTTCGCTTGTGCTGACAGAAAAATTAAGATGCCACCTGCCTCACCCGGACAGAAAGAGAGAGAGAAGAACTACATAAGAAAGGCCGAAGAAACATGCCTAATATTCGGAAAGGTGACCTTCTAGTTATATGAAATCGGTTTACCTGGCTGAAAGCGCAGAGTTTTTACGTTTCCAGAATTGGAAAAACAACACAGCCCACAATACTATGCTTATGAAGAAAGCAGGGAATACTAGTAATTTTAATGATCTGGATAAATCATTACACACAAGCAATTAAATTAAAACCAAGGATTAAGCAATTCAACAACTGAGAAGACAATTATAACTTCCAAGAAGAAAGAGAAATGGTGAGGCTTACCCAAAATCAATCAACTGCAAGATAAGTCCAAATGTAGCTGGAAAAATCATCCAACGTGTATACATTCCAAGAAAAGCAAAATAAACTGCAATCTACCATGCGAAGATTCCTTGATTAAGCAATATACTACAAAAGTGATATGCAAAACTTAGCTAGCTGTGAATTTGTAATCACCTTTGTCCCGAAATATGCATAAATTTCATCAATTGGTTGAGCTGTAAAGTCCCACCAATTTAATGCCCAACTCCTCAGTAGTTTCTTCCTCTTTATTTCATCTATAGACAACATTTATCATACTTCAGGGCTGAGAGAACATGAGAACTATAGGTAATTTTGCTAAAAAATGTTAACTTAGAATACCGTGTAAAGGGAAAACTTGTTTAACTATTCCTTCCAATTCCAACCTCTGCAGTAATGATTCCCCAGCTTCCCATGGGATCTCTTTGCCATCAAATTTTAAAGTTACGTCTGAATTCTTCTTATTGACCTGTAAAGTTTCGATTTGATTACTGTTATTCCAAGAGGATCCAAAGACTTCTTTTCAAGCCAAACAGGGCAACGCATCCTTGCATATGCACATAACTTTAACTACATCAGAAAATATTGAAACAGTAGATACCCTGATTGATCATATCACATACACTGACAGCTGAAAACAACTAATGTAGGGAAAACAACCAACAATTGCTCATTTTAAACACGAGCTGATAGTTGAGTAAAACAACATGAAATTCACTAGGGTAAACACAAAAAAAGAGGTGTCAGAAGATAAAGAAGCCATTCAAAGTTAATTCTAGTGACTCCCATTTAAGACCTTTAAATGTAGACTTGCTGTTGTAAAGAAGTAATGTGAGCTAGAAATGAGAGAGTACGTAAGATGGGGGTACATTAAATTAACTCACAATTTCGTATATCAAGTGACGGTAGCATTGGAAACGCTCACACCAACTGAACAATGAGCCATCAGGTTGCCGTACAAAAGCTTTGATCTCCTCCCATTCAAATTGTAAATCAATTCCTGAAGTGCAGTGCTTCATTAGCTATTTTCAGCAAAGAAAGTAGATAACTGAAATGAAGTAAAAGAAACTGGACGACCATCAATATCTAAGCCAAGGAATTAATACCAATATGAGTGGTCTTCTTCATTTGCATCTTGGCTGCTACCCTTCCCAGAGTCTCTAATGGTGCTGCTAGCTGAAAGAAGGATAGGTAGTAAGCAACTCTACTCAAGATTACTTTATATACCATTCCCAACCACTTGGAAACAATCCAACAAAAATAAAGGGGAAAAACCAAAGTCATGAATGACTTTGGACAGTGATCTAAATTGAGCAATAAAACAGATAAGGCAATAAATTCAAATTTCCAAATAACAATCCGGACTGCAAAAACAGGTTGAATTCAGCTCTACAAAGCAAATTAGCTACTAAAGTTCTTATATTTTTCAGGAAAGAAAGGAGGATTGAAAGGGAGTCCTCAAATGAAAGCAATCCTAACAAGGAACACCCAAGTAATTTTGGACCAAGAAATTTCCTTTCACTGGAGGAACCCATTGTCATTAACTAGGATACCATAAAAATATCCCAAGAAAACCAGGATTACACAAAGGAAATAGTTACATATTTGCATGTCCAACACAGATGCTAAAACATTTAGTAGGAGACAAAAGGGCAAACATAGTACAATTTTTATGGTCATGTAGATAATTTCAAAGAGAATAACCAGCAGATGGCAAAATAAACTATTAATTAAGATAATATTAAAGAAAATATAGATGCAAAGCGACAAAAAAATGACTCCATGAGACAATGTAGAGTGTTCAAATCTTGAAAAAGAAACAAAAAAGAAAAGAAAAATATCAAACCTTGATAAACTCGTCAGAAAGGCCAAGAACTCTCTCAACGATCAAACCCACATTTCTGAACTCATTGACAAGAACCTCAACACAGTCATAACCCTTATTTTCTTCATTGAGGTTCCTTTTGGGAACCACCACAGCAATCTCGTAAACAATTAGGTCTTCTGGAACCCCATTCATTTTCCACACCCCAAATTCAGCCCCCCCAAAAAAGAAAGAAAAGAAGCACCTGAATCTCGACACTGTAGCTTAAAAGAACCAATGAGGTGAAGCGGTGGCTTCTTTCCAATCAGCTAAAAACAAACCTATTTGGGGATCCCTTTCAGCCATGGAAATGCATTCGAAAGTAACGAAAGGTGAAACATTTCCTTTTCGCTGTAATGAATAAAAATAAGGGGAGGGCGGGGGGGGTCTAAGCATCAGCTCAAAAGGGTAAATTGGTCTCTCTATCAGAGGAAAAAGGTGTCTACTTTAAGCCTAACAACCAAAAGGGGTTTTCTGTGTTTGGGATCAAAGAAAGATTAATGCAATTCGAAGGACATATATTTTAACCAACATGAAATATGACCTAAATTGGTTACTATTTTTTCACCTTTTTAGCCTAATAAATAGAGGTGAGGAAAGCAAGCTGTGTCTCTGGCGCTAAATACTAGGCAAGAAGCTCTTTTCAAATGCCAAAGTAAAATAAGTACATACATAGAAGAGAACTACATGCACAAATCTATATATATTGGAAAGTAGCATAGCATAAATCTATAAAAATGAATCTTGGCAAAGGTGTCTGAGGAGTCGGCTAATGGGGGGAAGAAAGAGAGAGAGAAAAAAAGAGAGACACATAGGAGGGTTTAACATGATATTGACACGTCCATACTTGACTTGGCACTTTAGCTTTTGTTTGGTTCTTGCCTATCTTCGGGTGAGGCCGGTCTGAACTACGTAACCCTGTAAATATAACGAGCCAAATGATGATGCCAGCCACCATCCATGAGGGGCACGACTCTCTATGCATGTTTCAGTTCTTGGTTTTGTAAAAACACACACACAAAAAATACCAACATCACTTAGCCGATTCCCGATCCATTTCCAGCGTGTGTCTTTGCAGCAACTTGCCCTGAAGCTGGTGATATACGTCGTTGAATGTGTGGGATTTTTATGAAGATGAAAGTGATATACCAGATTCATACATCACCATAGTTTTTTGGAATCACAAGCACTGAAGCAGTAATGCGTGTTGGTTTTAAATATATTTATATTCTTTTACAGAGTCGCAGAACATTCATATGATCACATCAGTTCTTGTTGTTGTATATGTATTCTGAGCATGGAAACTGACACAAAAAATCTTTAAATAGCTTATGCTTTTAACTTTGGTTTAACATATGGATTGGTATAAGATAAGATTCCTTGAATCAACCGATCCATTCAAAGTGGTTTCCCCAAACATCATGGTCATCTAGTCGGCTATGTTGTTTAACTACAACATATATTTTGAAGTACAAAAACACACTTCTTTATCTTTGATGGAGGATCAGTGTTACAACAAAAAAAGTTTGGATTGTGATTTTTATAAAAATCATAACCAATAACCAAAACTAATAAGTTATGCAATCCCAAGTGATAGGAAACGGGCAGCAGGAACTTTCCAGGAAGCAGGGTTAGTTTCATTGGACAATAAGCTAAAATGGTAATACCATATCATTGAAGTACAATTAATTCAAATTTTCTAATAATTAATTCATTTTTGCGTCTGCTGAGCTGATCACACGTTCAACTATCAATTACAGAGGGTGACAGATTTATGGCGTAAAAATGTCACTGAAGTTTATATCAGGAGTGTTGCATTTTGCCCTCTCTATTTAAAAATAGGTAAATTTATTTCTATATGTTAGATCAAAAAGTAAATTGAATACGGACGTAGCTAGGGGGCTGGCAGGAGCCCCACCCCCCTTAAAATGAAAAAAAATTCGTTTAGACCCTTTAAAATTTTTATGTATTTAGGTCTGCCCTTTGGCACGTTTTCTCTATCTGCCCTTTGGCACGTTTTCTTGTTTTCTAATTCTTTTCTTTATCTTTGACGACCATTGAAATATCGTTTTCTCTTTTATTTTGATGCTGGTTGGTTCTATAGATTTTTATGGAAGAAGATCTGGCGAACTTGAGTCTTTTAGATGAAGAGGAGGAAGCAGAGGTGGTGGAAAGGTCATATCAATGCTGTCTGGTGGGGCGATGTTTAACAGATAGTGTTGTCCATTTTCCCTCACTACGGAACACTATGGCAGATCTCTGGCACCCTATTGGAGGTATTTGTATAACAGATCTAGGGGAAAAAAGGTACCTTTTTCAATTCTTTCATGAGGTTGATTTATAAAGGATTCTTGCTGGTACGCCATGGTTTTTTAATAACCATCTACTTATAATTCAAAGAATTCCAATTGGAGGAAATCCATTAACATTGCCGTTAAATCACACTGAGTTTTGGGTACAAGTCCATGAATTACCTCCAGGTTTGATGACTGAGTCTATGGCTAAACAATTCGGCAATTTCTGTAGAAAATTTATTGACTATGTGATCATCGAAATCAGAGCTTTAAAATTTATAATAAAAATGATCGAACCTGGAAACTAACTCTGACAACGATTTTAAGGCAAGCGCACCTATCGAACAGTAGTATAGTTTAGGCAAGACTGGAATATCGAATCCCAAATGAACCAAAAGTACTAATACTAACTCTCTTTCTATTATTTAGCCTAAGAATTAAGTGAATGGTTATCTAATCTAAATTTAACTATCAACTAAACTAAAGACGCAAAGACAAAAAGAGAATGAATTGGGGAAAAATAACTTGGAAGAAAAACCAATTGATTAAGACGATACCCTTAGGAAGAACCCACCTAGACTTCACTTGTTATCTAACACTGAACCAGACGATTTATTCATTTGATTTGATCCGTAAGATTCCCTAAGTTATATTAAACCCTCTCTCGAAGCGAATAACGTCTAACCCTAGGTTGATTAATTGAAATCTCTTTCTAATTAAAACCCCTAGAATCGCATTAACTCGATCTATGGACTCCCATATTAGGTTTCACCCTAATCCGGCAAAATCTCGTCATCCTATCTCTAGGCGTGCTATCAACTCCGCTTAATTATACTAGATCTACTCTTAAGCAGGGACTTTTGCTGTTCCACCTAAGTACATCATACTTGAATCAATATCCCGAAAATATTAACACAAGAATTAAGCACACATAATTAAGAACAAGTCAAATATTTATCATATAGTTCAGAAAACAATAACAAGATCTGTCTTAGGTTTCATTCCCTTCAGGTATCTGAAGGGTTTAGTTCATAACAATAAAACAAAACATCTCAGAAGAAAAGATAAAACAAAACATAAGAAATCCCTAAAACTCCCTAAAGGAATTGAAGGAGAGATCCGTCGTCTTGAGTAGAGTTCCGGCTTCTTGAGATGGATCAACTGGCTATCTTCGAGTGATTCTCCACAAATCTGACCTTTTCGGCTTGGCTCCTTGGCCTAGCTAACCGCCTTCTTTTAGGTAACACTTAGGGGGTTTATTTAGGCTTTCAAAATATGTTTCTTCGCCCCTAAGTATCCAAATTCGAATGAAATTGCTCTTTCCTACGACAGGGACACGGCCATGGCACAAGCCCGTGTAGATCGTGGTCAGGCCGTGCTCAAACTTCTTTAATGAGACACGGCCGTGTGAATTGAGATCAGGCCGTGTTCTAGTAGATTGACGTGGCACGGCCGTGTGGGCTTAAGTCCAGGCCGTGTCAATTTCCTCTTTGGCCCAATTTGTCCGTTTTAGGCCCGTTTCTTGTTCTTTTCATCCTCGGGTGCTTTTCTGGGTACAAAACATGAAAAGAAGGATTAAGAGCACCTTTTTACATAAATCGAGGCTTAATTCATCCAAAAGCATACTAAATGTGGGCTTAAAATATGTTACTTTTACGGTTTATCACTATGATACTTCTATTCTGTCTTCGGGAATTAAGAATTTTATGCGCATTCGTATATGCCTAGACATATCCGTCCCTTTGAAACGTAAAAAGAAGATTCAGATTGGGACGACGATGACAGTTTATGCTCGATTTAAGTATGAAAAACTTAGCTTATTTTGCTTCATATATGGTAGATTGGGTCATGGCGAAAGTTATTGTCCGTATCGACTAAGAATTGAGTCTTCAAAAATTATTTTCGGCTGGGATCTTTGCGAGCAAAACTGAGACGTCGACGCACGGTGGTGAGCAGGTGGTTGCGAGAAGCTGACGGCACAATGTGTACAGATGAAAATTTGGAAAAAATCAATCACAGTATCGCATTAAATGAGGGGGAAGATACCAGGAAAAAAATGTGAGGAAATCGGGAGAATTAGATTTCAAATCCCAATTTAATCCCATTGGGACTCAATCACCAATATACCGCTAATGGGCAAATTTATGGGAGTAATCGGAGCAAAGAGGATTTGAGTAATGTGGGGATAATGCATGGGCCTATGGATTTGGGCTTAGAAGATGAAAACGACCCAATTGAAATATTGGATGGCAAGAAACGTCAGAGGATTGTGGAAGATTCATCGGTCTCACTGGTTTCAAAGGTTGGGATCGGCTCTTTGATTTTATCAGCTAGTTCTAGTGATTAGAGTAGCCGAGAGCAATGAAAATCCTAAGCTGGAACGTTCGTGGTTTGGGGAGATCACAGACTGTCAAAAGGCTCAGAAATAACCTGCGAGCCATTAATCCCCGAATTTTGTTTCTTATTGAGACAAAATTAAGTGCAAAGAAAATGGAATTAGTCAGACTGAAATGTGGTTTTGAAAATGGCATTGATATTGGGGCGATGGGTTCTAAAGGTGGATTGTCTTTGGGTTGGAAAGGGAACTCGTTGGTCAACCTTAAAAGCTTCTCTTCCTTTCATGTTGATGTTGAGGTCCAAGACAATTATTGTAGTGCAAAATGGTGACTAACGGGATTCTATGGAAATTCGGATGAACGGGGCAGGAGCGCGTCTTGGAATCTTCTTAGACAATTAAGCTTTGACCACAATACCCCTTGGGTTGTTTTGGGAGATTTTAATGAGCTCGCAAATTCTTTTGAAAAGAGAGGTGGACGCCTTCAGTCAGAACGACAGATGATGGCTTTTCGTACGGTTTTAGAGGAATGCAATCTTAACGATCTCGGTTTTATATGTCAATGGTTCACGTGGGAAAGAGGTAGAGTCATGGCTACAAATATAAGAGAATGATTAGACCGTGGAGTTGCAACGCTTAATTGGATGGAGCTTTTTCCAAGTTATCAGGTTGAGCATTTAAATCACTCCTTTTTTGATCACTGTCCTATTCTTCTAGATACCATGGGAGGGAGATAGAATGATCAACGGAGCAACGAAAGGAGGTTTCGTTTTGAGGCCAAATGGTGTTCAGAAAGTTCTTTCGAGGGTCTGATTAGAAGATGGTGGGAAGATACCTCTGGGAACCTACCAAACAAGTTAGAGAATATGGATCATAAATTACTAAATTGGAGCAAAACCAATAGTAGATAAGAGAAGAGAAATCGAGTTTATTTAGAAGAAAGATTGAATTGTCTTTACAATCAAGATATTTCGAATGATAATTTAGCAGAGGTTGCGGAGGTCCAGTTGGGGCTCAGTTTGGAGGCTGATAAGGAAGAATTATATTGGGAGCAAAGAGCCCGTGTAAATTGGCTAAAGAATGGTGATCGAAACACGAGTTTTTTTCACAAGATGGCCTACCAACGTCAGTGTCGTGGTAGAATTTCTGAATTGGAAGACGAGGTGTTCTGTATACAGCGCCTGAAGAGATGGTTAAAGTTTCTTCGAGTTATTTTGAAAAGCTCTTCACAGCCTCTGAGATGGGATTGGATGAGCATCTCATTGGCCTTGTGGAAAAAAGGGTTACTGTAAGTATGAATGACTCCTTACTCAAGCAGTTTACGAAGGATGATATTTGTCATGCGGTAAAATCGATGCCACCTTTGAAAGCTCCCGGGGTTGACGGGTTCTATGCAATTTTCTTCCAACGATATTGGCATATAGTGAGCCCGGAGATTTCTAGTTATTGCCTTGCTATTCTGAATGGTCAAATGGAAGTTGGTGATATTAATAAAACATGCATTGTGTTAATCCCAAAGGTTGATAAGCTGAAATCTATGTCTCAGTTTAGACCTATAAGCCTTTGTAATGTTGTCTACAAAATTATTGCGAAAGTTTTGGTCAATCGTATGAGTGATATTTTGGGTAACTGTATTAATGAAGCTCAAGGTTGCTTTTATTCCAGGGAGACTCATCTCGATAACGTGTTGATTGCGTATGAGATCCTTCATTCTCTGAAGATGAAGAAGAGGGGAAAGAAAGGGAATTTCGCTATTAAGTTAGACATGAGTAAGGCGTATGACCGTATGGAAGGAGATTTTCTGGCAGGAATGATGAAGACTTTGGGGTTCCATGATGATTGGATAGTATTAATCATGAGATGCGTATGTTCAGTGTCTTATTCTGTTTGCCTTAATGGTATGAGTAGTGACTGGTTTTCACCATCAAGAGGACTGAGACAAGGAGATCCTCTCAGCCCTTATTTGTTTCTGATTTGTGCTGAGGGTTTTTCTACTCTTCTGGAAAATGCCAAACAGAGAGGCTGTATGGGAGGTGCACCTATTGGTAGGAGAAGATTTTCTATTAACCATTTGTTCTTTGCAGATGATTACATTCTTTTTGGAGATGCTACACATGAAGGGGCCAGAACGGTTCGTGATGTCATTCGAGAGTATGAGCTGTGCGCAGGGCAGAGGGTGAATTATGACAAATTCTTAATTTATTTCGAGGCCAATGTGAGCAATGAGGTGAAGGAGGACATTACGAGTTTATTGGGTGTTCGGGTGGCCTCAAGTCCTGAGAAGTACCTAGGATTGCCGATGATGGTGGGTCGACGGAAAACATGAGCTTTTGCTAATTTCATTGATAGATTTAGAAAACGAGTTGAAGGGTGGAGTCTCCGCTATCTATCAATGGGGGGTAAGGAGGTTTTTATTAAATCGATTTTGCAGGCAACGCCCCTATATGCTATGTAATGCTTCCTTTTTCTGAAAAAGTTATGTCGAAAGCTGGAAAACATTATGAACAGGTTTGGGTGGGCTAACAATAAAACATTGAGGGGTATTCAGTAGAGTTGCTCGGATATGCTTTGTAAACCGAAGTACAATGGTGGTCTTGGTTTTAAAAACTTATCCTTGTTTAGCAAGGCATTATTAGCAAAACAAGTTTGGCGTATATTAGTTCAGCCTCAGTGCCTTTTAGCCAGAGTTAAAAAAGCTCGTTCTTTTCTGTTTACTGATATTTTAGCAGCAAAGGTTGGTTCTTACCCTTCATTTACCCTGGCGAAGCATTTGTAGTGCTAGAGAGCTGATCGAGGATGGTGTGCTCTAGCGGGTTGGTAAAAGGGATCGTGTCAACATCTGGAACGACCCTTGGCTACTTGGAAGAGAGAATAACAGGGTATCAGGTCATGAGATTAGGTCATCATGGACAACTGTTAATCAATTAATGGAGGCAGAAACTAATACCTGGAATAGGGAGTTGATCAGTAGCCTTGTCGATGAGATTACTGCTGCCAGAATTCTCGCTATCCCGATCTCCAGTAGCAGAACGGAGGACACACTAGTCTGGAAATATGAAGGATCCAGGGTTTATATAGTGAAGAGTGGTTATCGAGTCTTAGCTACTTATTTTATCCAGACAAATACATACAGCCCTAACGAGGATGTTTACAAAGAGTTTTACAAAGCCCTCTGGTCATTGAATATCCTAGAAAAAATAAAAATACACAATTGGAGACTGTTTAATAATCTACTACCCCATTTTGGCAATCTGGCGAGAAGTATGTTATCTGTGGATTCTGCTTGTCCGTTGTGTAAGGTAGAACTGGAAGACTCAAACCATTTGCTGTGGTTTTGCGATACGTTACAGTGCGTGTGGTCTCACTTACAGGTTAAGATCCCGGTTTTTGAGGATTCGTTGTGTAGCAAGATGCATTTTGCTCGAACTTTCTCTACAGCTGATGAACAACAAAGACGCATTATTGCTATTTCCTTGTGGAGTCTATGGTATCGAAGAAATAAATTAATCCACGAAGGGGTTAATTTTACTTTGCAAGAGGTGCTGGGTTTTATTCGGGGTTATGTCCAAGAACTTGATATGTACCAGTGGAATCTTTATTCCCATGTCAGACCTAGGTCGAAGGAATTATAGTGGCCTCCGGAGGAAGGTTTAATTAAGCTTAATTTTGATGCGTCGTTTCAAAGAGATGACAGGATAGCAACAGCAGCAGTTATAGCCAGAGATTCTACAGGAGAAATTAGAGGAGCAGAAACTTATCTCATTGTGAATGTGGCAGACGCTTTTATGGCGGAAGCTAGGGCGTGTAAAAGGGCATTAATCTTTGCATTGTCAATGGGGTTTCAGCACCTGGTGGTGGAAGGAGATTCTCTGTCAGTCATCAAAAGCATAAAGAAGAAGGGTCAAGATAAATCGGTACTCAGGCCGATTACACAGCACATCTGTCAATGAGTTTGAGATTTGATTAGATTTCTTACCTCTTTGTGCCGCGATCTGCCAACGGAGTGGCTCACACCCTAGCGCTAGAGGGGAGGCGAAATAGGTACTGTGGTGGGTGGGTTAATGGTATACCAGATTCGGTGACGATGCTTGAGTTGAAGGACCGACTAGAGTGGAATCTAGGTAATTAAGGTGTTTTGTTTGGCTTTGTTCTTGGAGAAGGTTCGCTTAAATCTCCAGGCGATGTTCAAAGGTGTTGTGCAAGGCTTTAGTCCGACTCTTCAAATGGCTTCAATCTCTGATGTTCGAGGACGTTGCAATGGCTGATACGTTGGTGATCGAAAAGATGTGGCGTCTGGTTCAAGATGTTTTACTCTGTTTTGTTTCTTTTCCCAAGTTTCATTTATTGTATTTTGCTGCCAGCTGTGTCCTTTTGTGTTCTGTTCTTTGTTTTTTTATGTTGTTGTGCTACTTTGTTTGTTTTTCTTTTTGCTTTGAGTTGAGCCAGGCCTAATAATATCAGCCCATTTTCTTCAATTTTTTTTAATTTTGAATTAATAAAGGTGAAATTACACTTTGTCCCTCCTAAAAATGACAATTTTAATTTAATACTTTAAAAATTATAAAGATATAGACTATTAAAATGGTGAAATTGTATTTTTGCTATCATAAAAATTACAATTTAATTTTGGCCCCCTAAAATTTTTTTTGGCTTCTCCCTTGGAATTTGTCCTTTTGTTAAAAATTGTATTCATTTCTACTGTTAAAAGTTGGTTCTTGTACATTAGCATGAGGTACAAATGACATGCCATGTGTCGATATTTGTTATTTTGTCAGTTTTTAACAATAGAAATGAATGAATTTTTTTTTTTTAAAATGGCGAGTTTGCTCTTTGATCTAATGCATAAGGATTAATTTGCCCATTTCTTAACTAAAAGGGATAATATGCAATTTGATACTTAATACAGGGCCTCTATAGCATTTTTACCAAATTTAATAAATCATCTGTATTACAAATTTTTAAATGTTGGACACACTTTGAATTAGTTTTATAATATATCAATATATCATAAACAAAAACAACAATAAACCTATTGAGATGTAGCTGAAAAACCCTATTCATCATATTCATAAATGCTGCGAGAGCTTTAGTCATTCCAAAAGGTATAACTAGAAACTCGTAATGTTCATAATGGATTCTGAATGTTGTTTTCAGCACATCTATGTCTTGAACTCACAACTGATAATAATCAGATCGAATATCTATCTTCAAAAACATTGTAGCACCTTTCAGCTAATCGAAATAAATATTTACTCATTATCATGACTTTATTCAATTGTCGATAATCTATATACAATCTCATCAACCAGTCTTTTTTTTCACAAACAAAACAGATGCACTCAGAGTGATACACTTGATCGAATAAAACTTCTGTCGATTAAGTTTTGCAAATGAACTTTTAATTCTTTTAATTTTGTTGGAGTCATTCTATATGGAGAAATCGAGATTGGAGCAGTCCCTGGCACTAATTCTATAGCAAATTCGATGTAACAACCCGTTTTCAGTAAAATCAGAATAGTGGTTTCGGACCACAAATTCGAATCCAAAAGGAAAATTATTTTAATATTATTTCATATCTGCATTATGATAGGAATGTCATATGAAAATTTCGTTAAGAAAAATTTTACCGATTACATGACTAATTTGATAAAGGACCAAATTGCATAAAATGTAAAAGTTGAGTTCTAGTAGCTATAGGTATCAAATAGCTATGAAATTCAAAATTTGAGGTCCTTATATTGCAAATAAACCGTTAAGAGGAGTTAGTAGATAAGTATGCTTAGTCATCCATGGAAAATTAAATAAAGAAAAGGATGAAATTGGAAAGATAAAAAAATAAAAGATGATATTTTAATTAAAAGACAAAATATCATCTTATATCATCATCTTCCCCAAATTATTAGCTAAGAGAAAAGAATTCAAGCAAGGTTAATTAGATCCGGATAACTCAAATACGAAGATAGATCGTAGAAAAGAAAAAGTGTCGGATTAGTAGATTTCAAATACACGAACATTTGTTAAGGTAAGTTCGTATAATTAAATTTGTGTACATTTATATGTTTAAATTAAATGTTATATATGTAAATTGTATAATTGCCATGTATATGAAAGTGATTAAATATCTGAAAAATGCCCGATAAATGTTAAGTCCTGTTTGAACAAATGAAAATCGATGGATGCAAGTTTCCCGTATTGGTTGTATTTCTGCATATGTTGCGGACACACCATAGCTCGAAAGAACGTCCTGTTATTATCCTTCTCGAGCTTCCCATTATATGGTTTTTGCGAGCTTCCCGTTAATAGCTTTTCGGAGCATCCCGATCAATTGTGATCCTGCATGTGTTGTGGACACACCCCAACTCTTATGAGCGTCCCGTTATATGACTCTTCGTGAGCTTCCTGATTAAAGGCTCTTTGTGAGCTTCCCGATATGGCTCGCTTGAACTTCCCAATATATTGCTATCTGGAGCTTCCTGATTAATGGCTCTTCGGAGCTATCCGTTATGGGCTCGCATGAGCTTCCCGATTATGACTCTTATGAGCTTTCTGTTATATAGCTCGGATAACTTCCTGATACATGGCTCATATGAGCTTCCCGTTATATGGCTCAAGAGAGTGCTTCCCATTTAAGTGTTCTTATAAACACTCCTGAATATGAATTGAAGAATTACAAAGTTGTACACTTCAAGTGTACTACCCGATGTCCATCGATATTTCATAAGGTTCAACGAGCAAAGTTCTGAATAAGATAAGGACTGAATGAATTAATAATGGTATCTACTTGAAAATACATGAAAATATTTATACGATGAGCTCATCTCTATTACTTACTTGAAATGCATTTGTTCATGACTAACTTGCTTGAGGATGTATATGTGTTAGGCTATTGATTAATTTGATTTGGATGTACTTTGTATGTAACACCCCGGACCCGACCTATACATTATGGCTAAATTCGAAAGTGTCACAAGAAATGGGTTAAAAACCGTTGTCGTTAAGTTAAAACCTTTCCAGTTCATTAGCCTTTATCGCTTTTATTAATTTCAAAGCTCTTTTTCATTTCATCTTTTTGAGATAAAAAGTATTTGTAGCGGAAGCTTGTAAAATTGTTGTATTTAGAAAATCGTTCAAGACTTGGAAAACCCTCGCTTTTGGTAAACCATCATAGTTATAAATAAGTAAAAACCCAAAACCCAAAACCAACGTCAAACAATTTAAAAGAGTCCAGAATCCCAGAAAATACAAACTCTCAAATGTAACCTAACAGTTTTGATGGAAAGGTGGTCACCTTCGAGTCCCTGCTGCACCAATCCGCCTAAGTTTGTGGGTTACCTGTACGGAATAAACAGAGAAGGGGTGAGTGATCGCTGGAATCAGAGTCTTAAAATTTATAAAGAGAATGATCAAACCTGCAAACTAACTCTGACAACAATTAAAGGCAAGTGTACCTATCGAACAGTAGTATAGCTTAGACAAGACCGGATTGTCGAACCCAAAGGAACTAAAAGTACTAATACTAACCTTCTTTTTATTATCTAGCCTAAAATAGGTGAAGTTGTTTAGATCTAATGACTACTAAGCTAAAGACGCAAAGACAAAAAGAATGAATTGGGAAATAACTTGAGGGAAGACTCAGTTGATTTAAGACGATACCCTCAGGAAGAATCCACCTAGACTTTACTTGTTATCTAACACTGAACCATACGATTTATTCACTTGACTTGATCCGTAGGACTCCCTAATGTATATTAAACCCTCTCTAGAGGAGAATAACGTCTAACCCTAGGTTAATTAACGAAAATCTCTTTCTCACTTAATAACCCCCTAGAATAACAGTAAATCGATCTATGGACTCCCATATTAGGTTTCACCCTAATCCGGCAAAATCTCATCACCCTATCTCTAGGTGCACGAACGACTCCGCTTTAATTATGCTAGATCTATTCTTAAGTAGGGACTTTTGCTCCTCCACCTAAGAACATCTAACTTGAGTCAATATCCCGGAAACATTAACACAATAATTAAGCACACATAATTAAGAACAAATCAAGTATTTATCTTATAGTTCAGAAAACAATAACAAGATTCATCTAGGTTTTATCCCCTTCAAGTATCTGAAGGGTTTAGTTCATAACAAATAAAGAAAACATCTCAGAAGAAAAGATAAAACAAAACATAAGAAATCCTTAAAACTCCCTGAAGGAATTGAAGGAGAGATCCGCCGTCTTGAGTAGAATTTCGGCTTCTAGAGATGGATCAATTGGCTATCTTCGAGTGATTCCCACAATTCTGACCTTTTCGACTTGGCTCCTTGGCCTCGCTAACCGCCTTATTTCAGGTAACACTTAGGGGGTTTATATAGACTCTTGTGATGTGCTTTTCATCCCAAAGTATCCAAATCGAAATGAAATTACTTTTTGCCACAATAGGGACACGGCCATGTCACGCGCCCGTGTGACTAGTCTTCAAGCCGTGTTCGAACTTCTTTAATGAGGCATGGCCGTGTGACTCAGGGGTAAGGCCGTGTTCTAGATGATCAATGTGGCACGGCCGTGTGGATTTAAGTCCAGACCGTGTAGATTTCGTGATATGGCCCATTTACTCCGTTTTGGGCCTGTTTTATGTTCTTTTCGTCCTCGGGTGCTTTCCTGGGTATAAGACATGAAAAGAAAGGATTAAGAGCACCTTTTTATATCAATCGAGGCTTAAATCAACCAAAAGCATACTAAATGTGGGATTAAAATATGTTGCTTTTACAGTTTATCAAATACCCCCACACTTAAGCTTTTGCTTGTCCTCAAGCAAAATTCTCAACTTACAATTAAAACAAACTTTTCATGATTCATAATTCCTATCAATAATGTCTCATCATAATTCATAGATAATTTATACATGATGAGTTAACTCGAAGAGTCCTAAAGATTCAAACAGTCAAAGTCATATATTTGTAGTGTAAAAACGTAGGTGTTTCCCCTTATCTAAATAATTACCTTTGATTCAAAATCGACAAGGATTGACATCCTCACTAAAGATTCACTCAAATCATTCGAGGTGTTTAAGGTTCAAAATTAAGCTCTCAGAAGTCGAACCTGAAAAGTTAATCCCATAGGCTTGCCTGAAAATCAAATCTCCACCACTGTAATATGAGATGATACACAAATCAAAAGGTTTTTAACAGGGTTGTAACGGGGCTAGGGTTAAAGGTGTGGATAAAGCCTGAATTAGAAGGTTAAAATCGAGACTGACCTGACAAATTGTCTAACTAAATAAATTGAACTAATCCTAAATAATTACATCAATTGAAAACTAATAACACGAGCTTTTTTTTCCTCAAGATGTGGAATTTCAACATATAATCTCACTTAGTAGAACTAATACTGAATATACTTCGGGTTTTTTTTAAGAACAAATCAAGTTTACATAATAAGGAATGTATCTGTTACTTAAAATAAAGATAACAACTAGGCAACACATCAAATCAAATCTCGATATGAGGGTAGTCAAAAGGAATGGTGATAACAAATACAAAGGGGTTTTGGGTTAATATTAGCTGGTAAGTCAATAAAAAGGGTTGTTAGGATCAACGGGGTTCACTAAGGGTTAATTATGGAGGTAGGCTTTTTAGTGGAGTGAGTGGGTTAAATCCTAGGTGCCTTTATCATCTCTGTATATCAAATCATAGATGTGGTCTCAACATGTATAATCGAGGCAAGTTCTAGAATAACAGTTCATAGTTGACACACTCATAATCAATAAAGTGACCATGAAAAAGAATATATGCTCTAATAGGCTCAAAATCTCAAAAAATTATGGGTGTTTTAACATCAACCTTGTAAATTTCAAACTTCCAGATAACATTCAGATTCAGCTCAACAACCTAGCAAAGATTTTAATTCTGAAAAATAGACTTATCATGCTTGATTCTCTAATATTCTTCTAATTTAATCATCAATGCACAATTAACTATGACTTAATTTAAAACATATCAATAAAAATCATAGACCATTAGAAATTTCATCCTAATTAGTAATACGAGGAAATTACTTAAAAACAAGACTAAATTCAGGGATTTGAGAATAATGAAGAAAGTTAGGCCGGGTTTGAGAATATTGCAGAAAGTTAGGTCCTTTCTTCAAATAAACATTCACCCCCATATTTAAGATGTACATTGCCCTCAATGTACAAAGACAGATATAAAACTTAAGAGAGAGGCAGAGGTGAAACTTCCTGAATTACGGATGAGATCCCGGAGTTGGAGGAGTCGGCCTGGATGACGATCCTGAGCTACATGAAGAAATTGGGGAGCGCCAGGGATTTTTAAGACACATTTAAAATAAACTAAATATATATTTAAAGATAAGAAAACTAAAGAACATGAAAATAAGAAGTAAAATAAAGTTAAAAGAAAAGGTGGATGGACCGAAGAGTCCTTATTGATGGATGGTTCGCGAGGTGGGTGTGACCTCTAGGGCTGCTGAGGTGCTGGCGGTGGCAGAAGTGGCGTGATTCCCAAGCAGCCTTTAGAACTCCTCGGGTTGCACTGATGATGGTCATGGTTCCCAAGGCATGATTCCCTAGCAGCCTTTTGAACCTGATACTAAGAAACTAAAATAAATTAAACTATATTAAACATAAAATTGTCAAAAAGAAAGAAATTAAAGTAAAAGAGAAAAGAAAAATAAAAGATAAATGGTCTCAAAGACCCTTGGCTTGTTGTTTGGATGAAGCGGTCGACATAAGCTTAAGTATAGGGGTCACTCTTGGTGAGATTATGCTTGGCTTCTTCCTCTTCTTCGGCATGGTTTTGGTGTAGCTCAAGGGTTGGAGAGACTTGTTATGGAGGGGAAATTTGAGGATAGGGAATAAGAAAAGAGGTGGGAAGTAGAAGAATGGGGAGGGGGTTGTTGTTTAAATAGAGGCTCAAATCTGGTACGTTCCCACGCCTGTGGTGTGAGGGCGTGTCGATGCACACGGCCACTTAGCATGGCCGTGTGTCTAGGCGTGTTGTTTCTCCATGCCCGTTTTTCAGCTGGCCACGCCCGTAGGGCACAAGTCAGTATGTTGGCATGGTTTTAAGGCACCGGCGTGTTCTGCCTGTGGCTTGCAAGTCAGTGGCTTCACACGGTCGTAGGGCACGACCGTGCCACTTTTTCGGTGCCCGTGGAGGAATGGTTGAGTCCGTGAATTCAAAAGTTGGTTGGGACTGATTCGTACCGCCTCTAATATGTCAGTACAGAGATTTTGGTGGTCCACACGGCCACGACCACGGCCGTGTGCAAGGCCGTGTGGCTTGGAAATCTGCACTTTTGTGTTAGTTTAAAAACTAAATTTTCAGAACTAGGAAAAGAAAAGAAACTGAAAGTAAATATGGTTAGTGCTCGGGTTGCCTCCCGAGAAGCGCTCGTTTATAGTCTTAAGCTAGACTTTCTTTGTATTTGAAAAAAATCAGGGAGGTTTAAAGGTTTGAATATCTTCCCTTATACTTACAGTTCTATTTTCTTGATAAAGTTTAAGTCGAGAAGCGTTTACCTTAAAAGTGCCGAATGTTGGATTGCTTACCTCGACTGTTTCGTGTGGGAAGATATTGTGTACCTTAAGAGGAATTTCATCTTTTACTTTCAGGCCTGATGTGGTGATGTGAGGGTCGGCTTTGTCTAACAGCACCTGGTCTCCTATTTTGAAGTGATTCGATGTTCCTATGAGCTCTTCTGGGGGCTCCTTAGGTTTTACTTCGTTTCGTTCCTGTTCCTCTTTGATTTGTGTTTCTTGCTCTTCTGAATTGTCAACCTTAAGGCTTCGTTCCTTATGTAATTTTTCTTTGTTGGTGTTAGGTTCGTGATTCGGCTCAGGTTTGTATCCTTGTAGTGTTTCCTGCGATGAAGGTTGCATAAATTGATTATCAACTGGATTAAGTTTCTTACCTTCATCGATTGTTGTCCTGGCTGAGTCAAGAGCTTGAAGACTGATTGATTCATCACCTACACAAAGTATGAGTTCTCCTGTGGCAACATCAATTTTAGTCTTGGCAGCTGCTAGGAAGGGTCTTCCTAAAATTAAGGGGATTGAATTATCCTCATCCATGTCTAAGACAACAAAATCTACTGGGAAAACAAATTTATCGATTTTGACAAGAACATCTTCGATAATGCCCCTAGGAATTCTAACAGTTTTATCAGCTAATTGAATAATCATCCTAGTTTGTTTGGGCTTCCCTAGACCTAGTCGTTTAAACAATGTATAAGGCATGACATTTATGCTTGCCCCTAAATCAGTTAACGCATTATCAACAGTTAAACTACCAATTAAACATGGAATTGTAAAACTCTCTGGATCTTTTTGCTTTCGCGGTAGTCTATTCTGTAACATTGCTGAGCATACTGCGTTTAATTCCACATATGGCTCTTCATCTAATTTGCGTTTGTTCGTTAAGAGTTGTTTTAAAAATTTCCTCGAATCTGGCATCTGAAAAAGAGCTTCAAGAAGAGGTAAGTTAATATGTAATTTCTTTAAAAGTTTAAGAAACTTACCAAACTGTTCTTCTGTATTATCTCTGTTCATTGCTTCGGGGTAAGGTATGCGAGGTTGGTATTCTTTGATTTCTGGTTTTGGCTTTTCCTGTGTTGCCTCAACTTTTCCTTCATCTACCTCGTTCTTTTGTATTGGATTAGGTTCGTCTACCCCTGTGCTATTATGAGCTGTGATGGCTTGGATTTGCTCCTTTGGGTTAATCTTAGTGTTACTCGGTAGACGTCCTTGCGGTCATTTAGACATTAACCTTGCAAGTTGTCCGACTGCTTTAGTGACTTCCCCTAATGACTTAGTAAGTTCCCTGATTCGATTCTTGGTCTCCTCAGCCGATGTTTGTTGACTTTTAAGTGTTTTCTCGGTATCTTGGAGACGATTTTCTATGCTTGCCATGAATTTTGTCAGCATCTCTTCTAGGTTTGGCTTTTTCTCTTGTGGATATGGCTGATTTAGGAAATTTTGAGGAGGTTGTTGTCTTTGATTTCCTTGATTTCCTTGACCTCTCAATGAAAAATTTGGGTGGTTCCTCCAACCTGGATTGTAAGCATTACTATAAGGATTATTATTGGATCTGAAATTATTACCTATATAGTTCATCTGTTCGCTCTCTATTCCCGGTTGGTAGGGTGGGTACTCAGGATTCGCCATAGTTCCACTTGTGTCGCACTGCATGACTGGGTGTACCTGCGAAGAACACAATCTATCAAGCTTTTTATTTATCATTTCTATCTGTTTTGATAGTGTGGTCACTGTATCGAGGTTGTAAACTCCGGCTGATTTTGTCGGTTTAGTATTTGTAACTTGCCACTGATAGTTATTCAGTGACATCTCTTCAATGAACTCGTAGGCTGCTTCAGGAGTTCTGTTGTTCAGAGTTCCACCGGCGGCTGAATCAATTAATTGCCTCGTTGAGGGGTTTACACCGTTATAGAAGGTTTGGACTTGTAGCCACAAGGGTAGACCATGGTGTGGACACCTTCTCAAGAGATCTTTGTATCTCTCTCATGCGTCGTATAATCTCTAAATCCATCTGCACAAAAGAAGAGATATCATTCCGTAATTTGGCTGTTTTGGCTAGTGGGAAATATTTCAATAAAAAAATTTCGGTCATTTGCTCCCATGTAGTGATTGATCCTCGTGGTAACGAGTTTAACCACAGTTTGGCTTTATTTCTTAATGAAAAGGGAAATAACCGAAGACGTATGGCATCATCAGAAACGCCATTTATTTTGAAGATATCATAGAACTCTAAAAAATTAGCTATATGAGTGTTTGGGTCTTTATCCTGCAAACCATCAAACTGTCCAAATTGTTGAATCATTTGTATTGTGTTAGGCTTTAATTCAAAATTATTAACAGCTATAGCAGGCCTAACAATACTCGATTCTGCTCCTGTTAAATGAGGTTTAGCATAATCAAACATAGCACGTGGAGCATTGTTTTCTCCCACATCATATGGTTGTGGATTATTCTCGTCCATCCCTTCAGTAGGATTGGATCTGCCTTCTTGGTCTTCCTCTGTGTAATTTAGGGCTCGCCTGATTTCTCTGCCATTTCTTCGAGCGGTAGCTTCAATATCACTGTCGTATACTAAAGGTCCTCTCGGGTTCCTTCTAGTCATAAACTAGAGGTACCTGCTGGGAGAAGTAAGAAATAAAATTTAGCAAAATCAAAATTTAACCTAAAAAAAAAATAAATTGCGAAAAATAAAAATAATGGCTAAAGTAATAAAAATAGAGCTTTCTTAATATTTTAGTTCCCCGGCAACGACGCCAAAAACTTGATCGTTGGAATCAGAGTCTTAAAATTTATAAAGAGAATGATCGAACCTGCAAACTAACTCTGACAATGATTAAAGGCAAGTGTACCTATCGAACAGTAGTATAGCTTAAGCAAGACCGGATTGTCGAACCCAAAGGAACTAAAAGTACTAATACTAACCTTCTTTTTATTATCTAGCCTAAAATAGGTGAAGTTGTTTAGATCTAACGACTACTAAGCTAAAGACACAAAGACAAAAAGAATGAATTGGGAAATAACTTGAGGGAGAACGCAGTTGATTTAAGAGGATACCCTCAGGAAGAATCCACCTAGACTTCACTTGTTATCTAACACTGAACCATACGATTTATTCACTTGACTTGATCCGTAGGACTCCCTAATGTATATTAAACCCTCTCTCGAGGCTAATAACGTCTAACCCTAGGTTAATTAATGGAAATCTCTTTCTCACTTAATAACCCCTAGAATAGCAGTAAATCGATCTATGGATTTCCATATTAGGTTTCACCTTAATCCGGCAAAATCTCGTCACCCTATCTTTAGGCGCGCGAATGACTCCGCTTTAATTATGCTAGATCTATTTTTAAGCAGGGACTTTTGCTCCTCCACCTAAGAACATCTGACTTGAGTCAATATCCCGGAAACATTAGCACAAGAATTAAGCGCACATAATTAAGAACAAATCAAGCATTTATCTTATAGTTCTGAAAACAATAACAAGATTCATCTAGGTTTCATCCCCTTTAGGTATCTGAAGGGTTTAGTTCATAACAAATAAAGAAAACATCCTAGAAGAAAAGATAAAACAAAACATAAGAAATCCCTAAAACTCCCTGAAGAAATTGAAGGAGAGATCCGCCGTCTTGAGTAGAATTCCGGCTTCTAGAGATAGATCAACTGGCTATCTTCGAGTGATTCCCACAATTCTGACCTTTTTGGCTTGGCTCCTTGGCCTCGCTAACCGCCTCCTTTCAGGTAACACTTAGGGGGTTTATATAGACTCTTGGGATGTGTTTCTTCGCCCCAAAGTATCCAAATCCGAATGAAATTACTTTTTTCCACGATAGGGACACGACCATGTCACACGCCCGTGTGACTAGTCTTCAAGCCGTGTTCGGACTTCTTTAATGAGGCACGCCCGTATGACTCGGGGGTAAGGTCGTGTTCTAGATGATCAATGTGGCACGACCGTTTGGGCTTAAGTCCAGGCCGTGTGGATTTTGTTATATGGCCCCTTTACCCATTTTATGTTCTTTTCGTCCTCGGGTGCTTTCCTGGGTATAAGACATGAAAAGAAAGGATTAAGAGCACCTTTTTTATATCAATCAAGGCTTAAATCATCCAAAAGCATACTAAATGTGGGATTAAAATATGTTGCTTTTACGATTTATCAGTGAGTTTCCATAAACTCAGTGTGAACCCAGCAGAATTAAGCATGTACACACACAGAATATCACTAATCAAACATATTCATATTCGGGCCTAGGCCCATGTCAGATACAGATACCGATTTAGGCCTGAGCCCGTTTCAGATGCAAACACAGTTACATATATACAAATCAAATATCAGAGATCAGAGTCCTACCCCCATCCTCTACACACCATCTCCGTCCATCCCTACACACCATGTAGGATTTAAAACTCCCACTCAGCCTTACACACCATACTATACCGATATGACACATAACAGATATAATGCAGCCATGCTGCCAGATAATAGGTACAAGTGCCTTTCAGAACACTTCCTCCAATAACAATCCCACCCCAATAACAGTAACATAAGTAGAACATACATACAATAATACAAATAGTACATGTTTAACATGCGTATATATATACAGATAGCAGATATGCATGGCATAGACAAGCTCAGAACAATACATCAGTCTAATAGAGCACATAGTTCCAGGGTTCAGTAGCCTTTACCGACCATTTGGTAGGTCCACAGTCGATTAAGACAACCCGTGCGACCCTACGGAAAATTTCAGTATAATAGGCCCACATGCCCTTGTGGGCCTACACGCGGCCACGCCCAGATTGGCCTTGCCCGTGTGGATCACACGGCCTGGCCCAGTTATCCCACACCCTATGGGGTGTGCCCATGTGGCCCACACGCCCCATCTGGCCTAGCCCGCGTGGCTCACACAGCCACACTCTGGCCATCACACGGTTGTGTCTTGAGCATGGTCTGGCCTTCGTCGATCACACGGCCTTGTCGTCGCACAAGGCCTACCACACAGCTGTGTGGCATCGACAGATTTCTATTTCGACTTTTGCCGAATCCCATTTTTCTGTGTTTTGGGTACACACTTGGTACTATTTCGCAATGAAAACACTCCCGAGCCTTCTGAAACCTAAAATTGACCAAATAAACCCCAAAAATTAATTTCAAACCAAGGTTAAACCATAACCACGAAACCAACAAAAGCTTAGATTCGACCGCTCATCGTTTACCTCTAAACTTCACGCGATTTCAACTACAAATCAGTATGAAAGAAGCCCCGCTCAACCTGATTCTCTGCTGCCAAAACAGAAACATAAAACACCAATCGATAATTCAGAAATCAGAACTACAGTTCACTTAAGCCACTTACCAGTAATCGACAAAAATAGAGAAACGAATTTCGGCGAGTAACAACCGAACGAAACAGAATAGAAAGGAGTAGCAATTGAAATCAAAAAACAAAAGAGAAGGAAGGGTAAAAATGAACGTCGGTTTCTTTTCTGGAAATAGGGAAAAATATCAAAAAGAATAAAAATAAAAGATAATTAAGAATCACTCCCCCAATCCCTCAAATTTCTCCCCACTAACCCACTACTAATAATTTCCTCAGAATTTTTGTTTGACCGAAACTCTCTCGGTCAAATGGGAAAAAATAAACTCCCACGCTCGAGCAGGGATTCAAACACAAAACCTTCACCCACACATAGACTCTTTTACCACTCGAACCACTAGGTTCATTCTAATATGGTATTACAAATAATTAAATATAAACCCGATGAGCAAGTATAAGGCTTAAGTCAAAAAAATACCAAAATTTACCAAAGGTAAAGCTTGAACTTGGGACCTCACACACACACCCAAAACACTTAACCACTGAAGTGAATACACAGTTGTGTCAAGATTTCATAGAAATAAAGATAGAAATTTTGGGGCGTTACATTGTATGCTTACTTTAAATGAATATGAATGATAAGTCAATTTCCCGTTATATGAACTTACTAAGCATTCAATGCTTACTCTGTTTTATTTTCTCTGTTTTATAGTAGTTGGAAGCTCGTAAAGGTTGGAGTGGGTCGGAGCAAGATCACACTATCCTTCAGCTCTTTTTGGTATAAATAGCAAACTTTAATTAGAATATAATGGCATGTATAGGTTAAATTTGTCAAATGTTGGCATAAACATGTTTGGTTGTAAATAGCCATTGAAATGGCTTGTAATGGTCATGTTTTGATATATATATATATATATATATATATATATATATATGGTATTATCATGTTTGAAGTATGAATGTGATTATGCATATATACATTTGGTATCTAGGTAAGTATAAGTTTTAGAATGATATAATAATAAAATTATCTATTGGGAAGCCTAAGGGTATATTGGTTATATGTGAAAAATGTCAAGAGTAAGACTTGGTTTTGACTTGATTTAAAGGTCTTGAATTGGTTGGTGAAAGTGATAAAATGTTGATGTAGATGGAAAACAAGTTTTAGTGAGAAATAAGGCTTGGAAATGGCCTTATTTTGTCTACACGGGCAGAGACACGGGTGTGCGTCTCAGCCATGTGTGACACACGACCTAGTACATGGGCGTGTGCTTCTGCCATGTGTCCCCTGCATATTAAAATTTCAAAACAAAATGCTCAGGTATTTTCACACGGGCAGAGACAAGGGCGTGTGTCTCAGCCATGTGTGTCATATGGTTTGGCACACGGGCGTGTGACTTGGCCGTGTGAACCCTGTACCTTAATTATACAATTCAGTATGCTCACACGGCCTAGCACATGGGCGTGTGGCTCGGCCGTGTGACTAAGCCAGTATGTAACCTAATTTGGACATGGATTGGAACACGGTCGTGTGTTTCACATCGAATGCCTACATGGCTTGAGACACGGGTGTGTCACATGGCCGTGTGTGCCACACGGCCTAGCCACACGGGTGTGTGTCCCTTGCACCTAGGCAAAATTTTGAAATTTCGTGAAAATTTTTATGAATTTCCAATTTAGTCCTGACTTGATTCTAATGTGTATTTTGGGCCTCAAGAGCCCATTTAAGGGACAATATGTTTGATTATGTTTGATTTCGGATATGAATAGTGAATGATATGAGTTAACTATATTTGATCTGAAAACTCTGATAATACTCCGTAACCTTGTTTCGGTGATGGATATGGGTTAGGGGTGTTACACTCGACTTCTCGCTCTTGCGGTAAACTTAGCAATTCCTTAGGAAAAACATCTGTAAACTCGTAAAATTGTCAATAATAGATCAACTTTCATTTATGAAACTATGGAATCTAGAATATCATCAAAAAAATGCATTACAACCTTTTCCAAATCAATTTATGTGTAGACAATGTCGAAATCATATTTGCAATACAATCAGATTTAGTAGATTTAGCATAAATCAACTCACCGTTCTGACATCTTAAATCAATTCATTTCCGACTGCAAATCACTACAACATCATGTACCATCAACCAATTCTATCTCAAAATAACATCAAACTCATTAAAAGATAGTAACATCAAACCAACAAGAAAGTTATAACCCTAAATTTTCAATGGACATTGCTTGTAAATAGATTGACTATGACACTTTGGTCTAAAAGGTTTGTTACTTTAACAACATTTGTGTAGTTGACTCAACCGGTAAACTTTTTTCTGTTACTAACTTAGTATGTATATATGAATGGATAAATCAATGCATACACAGTAACATCAAAGATAGAAAATGTACCAGCAACATCATCAAGAGTTGAGGCCTCCTCACGCGCACGAAATGTGTAAGCTCTGATAGAAACTCGAGCTTCAGATTGAACCACTGTGTCTTTTGTTCCCTTCTACTAACTCTAGTTGTGCCAAAAGTTTTGGTGGCCTACTTCTCGTATAAGTGACAATAGGTTTTACATTCTGATTTCTATTCAAATCAGCTCGATTCAGGCAGTCCTTCTTCTAATGATCTAGAGATTCAGAAATGAAATAGGACCGGTCTTTAAATCTACATATCCCAAAATGATTTCATCCACAATGGCTATGTTCAAGTTTCCATTTTGTACACTACCAGCACTGGTTACTGAAGTCATCAATGGTCACACATCACTCTGTATCATTCTATCTCTGCCAAAAAAGCCTGATGGTGTTGAAAAATGGCTACGCAATTCTTTCATCTTCTTGTATGGGGGAGCAAAAAATGTTCTGGTTAAGTTATGTTTATTGAAGTCACGAACTTTCATTTCATCCAATTTCTTGTTGTTGCATATTTCTTCTATTTTTCTGAGCTCGATCAACCAAAAACAAACTCTCAAATTTCTATCGCATCAACCAACAATTTGATCTCAACATTTAAACCATCTTCAAAGCAAGTTCACATTTCTCCCTCAGTTGATACAATTTCATAGGCTAATTTACTGATCTGAACAAACTCACGCTCATACTTGCAACTGATCTATTTTCCTATTTCAACTCAAGAAATTCCTTCTTCTTCTTATCAAAGTATCGTTTGTTGACGTATTCAGTTTGAAATTCAGTTTTAAATAATTCTCAATTAACCTGTTCTTTCGGTACAACCGCAATTAAAGTCGACCACCAGTAAAAAGCCTCTTCTCTTAATAGTGACACGATACATCTCATATAATCTTCGGAAAGACACAACATTTCATCCAGAACTCTCTTATGTTTTCTAACCAGTACTTAGTTTTAGCCGAATAATCACTTACATTACCACTAAACTCTTCGGCTCTACATATTCAAACTTTATCAATAGAAAGTCTATAAATATTTTATTGTATAGGGTTTTAAGGACGAGGGGGTGAAGGTCGTTGAGCCACGAATTTGACTGTTACATAAACATTAAACATATCACTCATCGTACTGGAAAAAAAATTGTGAGCCTCTTCTCTAGGCTCTTGAAACTCAAGCTCATTAATAGCAACCCCTTAATCGGTGGTTGGAACATAACTCTGTACTCCGTCGGAATCTCCTCGATTGGATTCAGTTGACATCTTTAATCTATAAAAAAAACAAGCCAAACTGATCGGGAGTCATCACACTATCACAAGTTATAAAGTGGCATGCATTTCTAGACACAATATATGCTACGTTCAGTCCTAGAATTGACTAAATCGTAGCTTTGATACCACTAAATGTAACACCCCTAACCCGTCTTCGTTGTCAGGTTCAAGTTACAAGATATTATGACAGTTAACAAGACCAATAATACAGTGCCACAATTCAAAGATTAATTTAAACATTATAAATTAATAAATAATCATCATATGTAGCATAAATTCGAAACGAGACATAAATTGAGCCTACGGTACCTTAAAATCAATTTAGAAACAAGTATGGACTAATTTGAAACAAAACATTAAAAAATATGGTAAAAACTGAAAACATCAGTCACATGGCCATGTCGCCAGGCCGTGTATCTCTCTGAGATTGTGTGGACAAACCTATACCAAAAATCAAATAGGCCACATGGCCATGTCATGCAACCATGTGAGACGCACGATTGTGTGATAGATCATGTGTGCCCAAAATACCTTCAAACACAAGCCAAATCACCTATAATTTCTTAGACATCAAGCTATTCATTTACCATCACATTAACCTATTCAAAGCGTACCAAAACATGCCAAAATATGTCAATTCACATTCAACCTATGCGCCTAACCAGTATGCCCTTATTGCCACCACATTTCAACATAAATAACAACCATCCAATACAAGACATAATCAACATATTAACTTTATTCAATCATCCAATAATTTCCAACTAATAATATATGCTATAATTAACAATTTCACCAATTAACCTATCATGTATGTACCAATTCAACAAACCAACAATGCATTAAGTTTCAAGCACACCTATGCCAACCTATGCCATCAAATACTAAACCAATCAAAATACCATTAAGGATTTAGATCAATACACATATTTCATAATTCAAATGGCACAAAACATGATCAAATGATCACCAACATGCATAAACCAAAGCCCTATTTACATGTCACTTATAATCGACCAAAATAAACGTATAATTATCAAAAGAGTTGACAGATAGTGTGATCTCCAAAAGCAATCCAATCGTCAGCTCGTATCCAACGATCTACAAAGATAAAAAAAACTAAATAGAGTAAGCTTACTTAAAGCTTAGTAAGTCCGTATTAAACTTACACTTTAACTTAGCATAAATGTTGTAACTAAAACATTTCACAATTAATTTCATTAACAAGGTCATGAGTTCATCTATTTCCTATACACACCACAAATCTCACAAGGTTAGTGAGTTCACACATACAAAATGTATAACTTTATCACGTTATAAACATTACAAGTAAACACATTTAAAACTCAATTCAACTAGCATCTATTTATTTAACAACTCACATTTTATTTCAAATATCTATATCCATTGTTCTATTTCGTATATCTATTTCCATATAATTGATTCATATAACCACTTCATATATCTATTTCCATATAACGATTTCATATATCTACTTTCATATAATCGATTCATACATTCATTTTTCACCTGATGAACCAAATGAAATAATGTCGGATACGAGGAAAAGATGCTCAAACAAGTTGTAACTTTAAATGCTCACACAAGCTATAAAATGGGCCTGATCACATGAGCTGTGGGTTGGGATGTTAGGCCACACGGTGCTGCTCACATGAGCTGTGGAGAATCTACAACAAATGCATGACCTCAACCATCGGTAGGACATCCAAGACCAGCACCCGAAACGATAAATAACCCTAATGACATGTCATTTGTATTCTAAACATTCACGAGGTTCATACGGGTCGTGTTTCATATCTATATCATTTAATCATATACACATTATTTCAACATAAGATTTCATGCATGTTGTTTCCCATTTTCAAACTTAACCTTTAATTCAATTAACATTACAACTTAGTCCATTTCATCCCTTACCATTTAACAAGTAAATGAACTCAATCACAACATATATGGATAGATATTATATCACAAAACAACAACTAATTAGTTTAACAAATTTACGAACTTATCCAATCACAATAGCTACGAACACTTCAACGACAACTATTCAACGACTTTTCTTTCTCGTGATTATTAACCAATTGATTCGTTTATTGATCTCAATATAATATTTTCATTCAATTAATCAATTCAAATACTTCAAAATACTTAAATTCACATATATAACCATTTATCAATGTTTTACACTTTTACCTTTTATTTAATTTAGTCCCTAAACCTGAAACTTTTACAATTACCTCAATTAAGCCCAAAACCAAGCTAATCGAATTTTTAATTATACATATATAGCGCATAATTTCACAATAATTTCATGCTAAATTTATTATTTTATCAATTTAGTCCCTAACCTTAAAACTAACCAAAATCATTTTACCAAATAGATATATTTAACAACCAAGCTAGTAAATCTATCATCAAACTTCAAAAACATCACAAATTCATCAATGGTATAATTCAAAATATTTAACAGTTTTATGAATTAGTCCTTGAGTTAGCTAGATTAAGTTACAATGATCTCAAAAATATAAAAATTACTAAAAACGGGCTAAAAATTCATACCATGTATGAAAGAATAGCTTAAATGAAAGATTTTGTTTTATGCTAATGGAGAAACGAATTTGGGAAGAAAGTTAATGAAGATGACAATGTTTTTTTTTATTACTTAACATATAATTATTATAAATTAAACATATTTTAACACATAAAATTATATAATTCCATCCACTAACTGACCAATAGTATTATTCAAGGTCTAATTACATTATAAAACCATCAATTCATGTTTTTATAACCATTTAATTCCTATAAACTAATAACGATTAATTTTTACAAATTTTACGATTTAATCTTTCTTTCTTAATTAACTATCCAAACACCAAAATTTTTAGACAGGCTCGGTTTATAGAAACGAGGTCCCGATACCAAATTTTCTAAAACCACTTTACTTTAGGGACAAATCACTTGAACTTAACTATTCGTCCAATTAACAAAAATTATCAAATCAAAATTTATTATTTACGTACTCGCTCGTCAGATTTGTGGTCCTGGAACCACTGTTTTCGACACTACTAAAAAATGGACTGTTACAAATGCCATATCAGTCGATCCATTGTCTGAATGTAGATAAACGAAATTCGAAAACATGTTTTCCATCATCAGGAGCTAAAATGCCTTCCACAAGTTCCTATTTTGTGCACAACCATCAACATTAAATAAATTAGCAATCCACAAATCCTCAAAACCTGCTAATGGAAGTGACTCAACATAAAAATTCATGTCATGAAACAACCATTAGTCACGAAATACTAAAATACCATTGACATTCCCAACTCGCCATCACATACCACGCAAAATCACATGTTTTAGTGTCAAAATACTATGCCATACAAACTAGGGATTACCACCCTCAAAAGCATCAAGGAAAGATCTGTTCAGAAAAATATTTTACTTCTAAAATTTTTAGAGCAACAATTAATCTCTATTGAGATTATATTCAACCCATAGTATCATTCATTTAATATATATAACCTTAAAAAAATTATTGTTAAGTTTAAAATAAGCTCGAAATCTTTTTAGTTTTTTATTGTTGAAATTTAGTATTCTTATTTTTATTTTAAAAAAATATTTTTTTATTTTTTAAATTTAAAAATGTAAGTCCAATTTATAATATCGTTAAAATTCTATTAAATTTTGGTTCATTGCAATGTCGCCTTTTTTTGTTATATGGCTAGCAAGTGATTTTTTTTTATTTCAAAATGCCACACTAGTGAACTTAAAAATTTAAAACATTAACAATTAGACTTGAATTTTGAAATCTAAAAAATAAAATGATCGAATTCTTTTTCAAAAAAGTAAAAAGATTAAATTCCATATATATGTAGAAGAAAGATTAGAAACATATTTTAATCTTATTAATACTTGAAATAATTTTAAGGCCCAAAAATAGTGTGTTAAGTTAGTCCCACCCGTTTAGGGTGCTTTTCCACTTTCGCCCTGATAAATCGTAATATATACATATTTTAATCACACATTTGGCATACTTTTGGATGATTTATCCCTTGAATTGTAGAATTTGATGCTCCTAATCCTTTAATTTCATCCTAAGTATAAAACATGAAAAGAACGATTAAGTTACAATGACCTCAACAAATGCATGACCTCAACCATCGGTAGGACATCCAAGATCAGCACCTGAAATGATAAATAACCCTAATGACATGTCATTTGTATTCTAAACATTCACGAGGTTCATACGGGTCGTGTTTCATATCTATATCATTTAATCATATACACATTATTTCAACATAAGATTTCATCCATGTTGTTTCCCATTTTCAAACTTAACCTTTAATTCAATTAACATTACAACTTAGTCCATTTCATCCCTTACCATTTAACAAGTAAATGAACTCAATCACAACATATATGGATAGATATTATATCACAAAAAAACAACTAATTAGTTTAACAAATGCCATATCAGTCGATCCATTGTCTGAATGTAGATAAACGGAATTCGAAGAACATGTTTTCCATCATCAGGAGCTAAAATGCCTTCCACAAGTTCCTATTTTGTGAACAACCATCAACATTAAATAAATTAGCAATCCACAAATCCTCAAAACCTGCTAATGGAAGTGACTCAACATAAAAATTCATGTCATGAAACAACCATTAGTCACGAAATACTAAAATACCATTGACATTCCCAACTCGCCATCACATACCACGCAAAATCACATGTTTTAGTGTCAAAATACTATGCCATAAAAACTAGGGATTACCACCCTCAAAAGCATCAAGGAAAGATCTGTTCAGAAAATATTTTACTTCTAAAATTTTTAGAGCAACAATTAATCTCTATTGAGATTATATTCAACCCATAGTATCATCCATTTAATATATATAACCTTAAAAAATTATTGTTAAGTTTAAAATAAGCTCGAAATCTTTTTAGTTTTTTATTGTTGAAATTTAGTATTCTTATTTTTATTTTAAAAAAATATTTTTTTATTTTTTAAATTTAAAAATGTAAGTCCAATTTTTAATATCGTTAAAATTCTATTAAATTTTGGTTCATTACAATGTCGCCTTTTTTTGTTATATGGCTAGCAAGTGATTTTTTTTTATTTCAAAATGCCACACTAGTGAACTTAAAAATTTAAAACATTAACAATTAGACTTGAATTTTGAAATCTAAAAAATAAAATGATCGAATTCTTTTTCAAAAAAGTAAAAAGATTAAATTCCATATATATGTAGAAGAAAGATTAGAAACATATTTTAATCTTATTAATACTTGAAATAATTTTAAGGCCCAAAAATAGTGTGTTAAGTTAGTCCCACCCGTTTAGGGTGCTTTTCCACTTTCGCCCTGATAAATCGTAATATATACATATTTTAATCCCACATTTGGCATACTTTTGGATGATTTATCCCTTGAATTGTGGAATTTGATGCTCCTAATCCTTTAATTTCATCCGTTTAATAGGAGGATGGAAAGAACGAGAAACGGGCCAAAAAAGGAGAAAATGGGCCAAAGTAAGAAATCAACACGGCCTGGAGTTCACCATACGGGTAAACCACACGGCCGTGCCACTTTAGCAGACTTGAACACGGCCCTGGGCTCGATTCATACGTGCGTGTCCCTACCGTGACCCGTTTTAATTCCAATCAGAATAGGATACTTGTGGGCCAAGTAAGGCATCCCGAAAGCCTATATAAACACCCTAGAGGGCAACCTAAAAGGGGAGTTCGACAGAAGGCTTCTGTCAGGGCTTTTGACAAGGGGCGAAGCCAGAGAGGGCTGAATATAAGGAATTACTCGAAGAAAGCCAGTTGATCCATCTTAGAAGTCGGAATCACGCTCAAGACTGAGGACTTTCCCTTCAATTTCCTTTAGGGGGTTTTAGGGTTTTTCTTTATGTTTTGTTATTTAATTTCTTCTGAGATGTATTCTTTTATAAACATGAACTAAACCCCTCAAAGACCTGAGGGGGATGAAACCTAAGATGGATCTTGTTATTGTTTTCTGAACTGTATGATAAATACTTGATTTGTTATTAATTATGTGTTCTTAATTCTTGCTTTAATATTTCAGGATATTGATTCAAGTATTGATGTGCTTATTCAGAGGAGTAAAAGTCTCTGTTTAAGAGTAGATCTAGCATAATTAAGTGGAGTTGATCGCACTCCTAGAGATAGGACGACGAAAACCTGCCGGATTAGGGTCAAACCTAATATGGGAGTCCATAAATTGAGTTAATGCAACACTAAAGGTTTTAATTAGAAAGAGATTTCAATTAATCAACCTAGGGTTAGACCGGAATGAGTTACGAGGCATTACCAAACAGTCACAACCTATACACAATCATATAACCACTCAAGTCATTTAAAATATATATATGTATGTACCCTTAGAGTATTCACGAATTATAAATCAAATATTCAACTAAATTTAATTCGAACTCATATACATATACATGCATGACATAAGATTTCATAATAATATACATGCACTCACTAAACTCAAAATCATATGCGGCATCTTCATTATAAAACATGATCAACCATATTAAAAATACTTATTTGAATCACAAAATAATGCACCATTCATATTATTCATTATCCATGTACTATGTACCCAAAACAACCAAACTATTAATTTATATCCATTTGGATAATATTTCAACCACCATTTTCGATTTCATTAGATAGGTTCATAATATAATTAGCTAAGTAACATTTAACTTATACATATATATTTAAATTATGCATAGCCGAATATATTCACACATTAAATAACCTATTATTTATCATTCAAGTAACCAGATCTATCACATGTACATGTAACATAAATACAATTTCAAAATAACTTTAAATCAAAACCCAATATACACAACTCTATCATACCTATTAGCAAAATCATAAAATAAAATATAACCATCTAATTCATATGTATTACATAACCGAAATGGTCATTCTTTAGTCTTAATAAACCTTGCATTTTATCTCACTAACCAAACCACATTTCAAATCTATATCACTAAGCATCTACTAAATATATATATCACATACATGATATAAGCATATTATATTCAAAACATGATTAAACCATAACCAAATCAATCAACGATTTGTAAAACATACTAGGCACATCTCAAATATATATATTATGAGTGGATTTGCATTAACTTAAACATTAAAACTAGCCATGTTCGCATGGCTTGTAATTACAACATCAAAATTTACCAAAACATAGGCTAGCTTATACATGCCATAGACCTTAAGTTATTACTCAAAAGAGGTACCAAAACTTTGTTGATAGTGTGACGAGCTTCAACTATGACCCTCGAGCAAGAGATGAGCATCCAAAAGAAATCTACAATACATAAACAACCACATTCTAAGTAAGCTTCCAAAGCTTAGTAAGCTTTAAACAATTTAAAACTTCATATCGAAATTACATTTATAAAGTCCATATCGAATTATCAAACAATTAAAAACAATGTTCATAGTAACTTATATAAATATATTCTATCTTATACCAAACTTTATGTATCACCACCACATAATAGTAATAGGTATTCACACCATCTACTTATCAATTTCGATACTTCTATTTCGAGTTACCAATAAATTTCTAATGCCATGCATACATGTGTATGTATATTTTTGCACATACCTTTAATTTACTTAGCTTTCTCCACTTAATCGTTCATGCATAATGTATGATATTATATTCAACCCCCTTTCCGCATACATAACAATATTATTAATTACGGTCATATAAAGAACGTTGTACCTGCACATTTAATGATAATGTTTAGTAACGTATCGCACACTTGTGCCGTTACTCATCTTTTCCGCACACTTAGTGCAAATCTTCCCGTAACGTATCACACACTCAGTGCCGTTACTTATTATTCCTGCACACTTAGTGCAATATGATCGGTATCGCACACTTAGTGCCCGGTTCTGTATTTGTACACTTAGTACCCTTTACAAGAATAGTCAAGATCTAATTTGCCGCAAAAACATATAAACATAACTTAATGAATCCATACCTCAATTAGAAACATTTTATTCGGCAATTCCCAAAACATACAACCAAATTATAAATACAAACTTTCATGTCATAGTTTAATATCTTTCAATCTATATGCATCGTTAACCATTAATATATATATATATATATATATATATATATACATCTCATGAATTCATAACCAAAGTTCTAAAGGAAAACACATAAAGTCAACCATGACTAAATATCCAATTCATAATCACCATATTCGGCAATATGCCCATTTTCATACTTACCAATATTTACATGGATTCACATATATATAAAAAGACATCGAATTAACTAAATTACTTAAACCTTACCTCGGATATCGACGGATCAACTTCCCGATTAATCGTTCAACTTAGCTTTTCCCCGGTCTAATCCTTTTTCCTTTTGTTCTTGATCTAAAAATTCCAATTAAACTCATTTAATTACATTACCAATCAATATAATCAACAAATTCTATATTTTGAAATTTACTATTTTATCCCCTAACATTTACATTGTTTACAACATAGTCCTTATAGTTCAAAATACAAAATAGTAAGAATTTGACCTCTCCTATTAAGGGCCGAATGTTCATAGCCCCTCTAGCAACTCATTTCTTCCTTTTATTTTGCTATTTAATCCTTTAAAAAAATTTTCTTTTTATGAATTCATCCTTATACTAAGCTACAACAAAATTCCAAAGAAAAATCTTGTTAGTCAAACATGCTTTTATACTATTCTATCATTAACCACTCAAACCTTAAATTTCCATCCATGGCAACATTAGATTTTTAGTACCAAATCCAAAAATTCGGGTATAGCTAGATAGATTTCATGTCAACAACTTCAAAAATGCTAAAATTAACAAAAACCAAGTGAAATTACTCACCTTATTAGAACATGCATTAGCCGAATATTTGAGAGCTCAAACCCCTCTCTTCTTCTTCTAGTTTTGGTGATGATGAGAGAAGAAGATGATGATATTTTCTATTTGTTTTTCTTATTTTAATGATAACATATTATAATATAATTTTTTTACTCTCCACTAATTTTTTTACAATCAATGCCGTCCACTACCTTTCCAATAAGGAAAATTTACCACTCAAGTCCTCATGTAAAAGAAAACAATTAAATTTTAATCACCCTATTTAATTATTAGCTATTTTACCACTTATGCAATTAAATCCCTTATCTAAAATTAAACATCCAAACAAATAATTTATCATACCATATTTTAAGTCATGCCCAAACACATAACATAAATATTAAATTAAATATAAAAAAAATGTTTATCTAACCCGGATTCGTGGTCCTGAAACCACTGATCCGATTAGGGCTAATTTCGGGCCGTTACATAGACGTTATTAGTCTCGAGAGAGATAATAATATAAATTAGGGAATCCTACGGATCAAGTCAAGTGAATAAATCGTCTGGTTCAGAGTTAAATAACAAGTGAAGTCTAGGTGGATTCTTTCTCGGGTATTGTCTTGATCAATTGATTTTCTCAAAAGTATTTTTCCTAATTCATTCTCTGTGTCTTGGCATCCTTAGCTTAGGAATTAGTTAGATAAACATCAATCCCCTTTATTTTAGGCTAGATAATAAAAAGAAAGTCAGTACTAGTACTTTTGGTTCCCTTGGGTTCAACATTCCGGACTTGCCACTAAGTTATACTACTGTTCGATAGGTACGCTTGCCTTAATCGTGGTGATAGTTAGTTTCTAGGCTCGATCATTCATTATATAAATATTAAAACTTCCACACAGACACGATCACGCCCCAATTTTCTTGAACTAATAAATTTAAATACAAACTACAAAAACAATCACTTTTGTTTGCCTTAGGTTACATTTTAGTCACTTATGTTTAAAATGTTATGTTTTAGTCACTTATGTTATTATTTTGTTACGAAGTGATCACTCTGCCATTAAATTCCGTTATCTCCCTAATGGACTAACACGTAGGATTACCGTTAGGGAGATAACGGAACTTAACGGCAGAGTGATCACTTCGTAACAAAATAATAACATAAGTAGCTAAAATGTAACGTTTCAAACATAAGTGACTAAAATGTAACATAATGCAAGTAAAAATGACTATTTTTACAGTTTACTCAATAAATAAATACAAATAGAACTTCAAAATAAATAAATACAAATATAAAAGAAAAATCGAATCGAAAAACACAGAACGGTCAAAACGCGATCAACACACAGAAAAGCCCCATTCTGACCCACATTTGCTTTAAAATCCTCTCAAACATCAAAATTTGTTTGCAAACAGACCAAAAAAATCCAGCTATGGGCAATACGGAGAAGCTGTTGAACCAGATCATGGACCTCAAATTCACCTCCAAATCGCTGCAACGCCAGGCCAAGAAGTGCGAGAAGGAGGAGAAATCTGAGAAATTGAAGGTGAAGAAGGCGATCGAGAAAGGTAACATGGACGGTGCTCGGATCTACGCCGAGAACGCCATCCGTAAGCGCACTGAGCAGATGAACTACCTGCGTCTCGCTTCCCGACTCGATGCTGTAGTTGCCAGGCTCGATACCCAGGCTAAGATGACCACCATCAACAAGTCCATGGGAAATATCGTCAAGTCTCTCGAATCTTCCTTGGCCACCGGTAATTAATTTCTCCTTAAAAAAATTCATCTTTCTGGAGATTTAGGGTTGATTTGAACTAAAATTTGTCTAGATGTTAGCCTTTTTTCATTTGGCTTTTCGAAATTTTCATCGTCTTTTTTCGTCTAAACTGGAAATTAATTTTGATGTGCATATGGTCAAGTTTGAGTTCCCCCCCCCCTTTGGTATGATGCAGGCAATTTGCAGAAAATGTCAGAGACAATGGATAAATTCGAGAAGCAGTTTGTGAATATGGAGGTCCAGGCAGAGTTTATGGAGAGTGCTATGGCTGGCTCTACTTCATTGTCCACACCAGAAGGTGAGGTCAACAGCTTGATGCAGCAAGTGGCTGATGATTATGGGTTGGAGGTCTCTGTTGGGTTGCCACAGCCTGCCGCTCATGCTGTGCCAACCAAGACACAGGAGAAGGTTGATGAGGACGATTTGTCAAGGCGCCTCGCCGAGCTTAAGGCTAGAGGTTAAAAGAACCGTGGTATCCATTTGAATGAGCTTGTAATAAATAGTAAGACTTTGTTATTTAGGATTATATAATTTCAGCTTAAAGATCAAGTTTTATGTGTAAATTTTTACTGAATTGAAGTTTGCTTTCTAATATTACATGTGGTGCTTGTTTCAAATAAATGAGCTTATACCTTTAGTGTGAATTTTAACTCTTGAACTTTCCTCAAAATCCCTATGAGAGTGTGGTATCTGGGATGATTTAGGGGCTTTCTAAATGCTTTGGTAGAACGGTTGGCAGGTTGTTGTTGATGTTTCAGCTTAACCCTATGGTTAAACAAGGTATTTAGGGTTGTGAGGGTTGGTAAGCGGGGTACAATCATATTTTATTCATCAAGTGAATGGATTAGGTAAATGCTGTTGATAGAATGGTGGAACCCATTTGAATTAGCTTGTGATGTATAGCATTATAGTTTCTGCTTAAAGATCTTGTATGTGTAAATTTTACTGAAATGGGTACTTCTTTCTAATGTTGAATGTGGTGCTTGTTTCATATTAATGAGCTGATGCCTTCATTGTGGATCTTAACTGTAAATTTTCCCCAAAATCCCCTAAGAATGTGGTATGTAGTATGTGGGATGGCTTGGTCTGTGTGAATGCATTGGTATGGAGGCCAGGTTGAGTTGTTTTCTTTTTTTAAATACAATTCACATACTACCGGCAAGAGCTAATCACTGCCTCCCACACCCTAATGGCAAGCAATTCCTATGATTCGATCCCAAAATGTGAGCTAGGTTCACCAGGTTGAGGTTGGTATTTGATGTTTCCGGCCATGATATTTAAGCTTAATCCTAAGCTCAGAGATGGTATTTATTCTTTTGGTTGTGAGGGTTGGTAAGTGGTTCAACCATTTCTTATTCGTCAAGTTAATGGATTAGGTAAATGCTAAAATACTGTTCATCTCAATCAATTTTGGACCATTCGTTGAAGATGGTTGTAAGAACCGATTAGATCAAGTCTTTCTACTCTACTCCTTTATTACTTTTTTTTTATTCATTTGGATAAATATTTTTGTGTTTTTTTAACTTAAGCTCTGATAGTTTTATTGGAAATGATTTTCGAAAAATGATTTCTAGAAAATGATTTACTTTTTTGGGAAAGTAGATATTTTCTGGAGTTCGGCAGATGTTTTGAAAACTTTTCATAAAAGTTGTTTTTAATGGAACAAATATACATTTGATATTTATGATAAGTAGTGAATTGATTATAAAGAGATATTAAGGTGGCATTATTTACAAATAATGAATCTTTATGATGTTAAGGATTAAATTGTAAACTTTGTGCAATTTATAATTTTAACAAGAAAAGTGATATACATTAAAATTTGTTATGTGAAATAAGATATTATAATGAGTTATTTGATTAAAGTGCTTATATGGTGAAAAATAAATTACATGGCAATAGGAACTAAATTGAAAAATGTACAAAAGTTTAGTGTGAAATAATTTAATATGTGAATAAAGAAATTCTGATAAAAGTTTAATGAATGTGTTATGAGATGATAAAATATGCATAAAGTATTGTAAAAATGAAATTATGGAAAAATATGAAAATTTTATGATGACAATGACTAAATTGTTAAACTTGAGAAAATATGTTGATGAAATAATAGAAGTGAAATACATAGAAATTTGATATGTGAAACAAGATGAGATAAATTATGCGATTAAAGTTTAACAAGAAAAAAAAGATTTAATATTATTAATTAGTAAATGTTGAATTTTTACGATAAAAAGAGACTAAATTGAAAAATTATGAAATTTTATAAGAAAATATTTGATAAGTGAATAATATAGTAGAGAATATAAAATCTTGATGCTTTGACCCGATGTTTGGGTCGGTTGTGGGAGTGTTACTATGAACAAAATCTTATCAATTTAGAAAATGTCTTATGGAAAAAAAAAATGTTAAGACATTTTACAAGAATAAGGGAATAATTTTATGTTGATTGGAAAATTTTTTATGTTTGATCATCTTATTTTACATGAAACAAAGATTAAAAATATTATTCGTAAAAACTTATACGAATCAAATCTCTACTAGAAAATAACAAAAATGATTTAAATAAAGAAAAATATTTTAAAAGGAGACAAAATGTTTCATAAATTCATAATTCAAGTAAGAAAAAAGACGATACATTTGGAACCCACTGAATATTTACTGCAAACTTTGTGCTTCCAATCAAAATATTGGCGGTTCCCAACTCAAGAAAGCATCAATGCCATTTCTATTTTCACCTCAGATTCTCCATTAAAAAAAAAAAGTTAAATTGTACTAAATACCCCAAACTATAATTTTAAAATGAAGATATATATTAGGAATGTAATTAGAATATATATTATAAAGGTTGGAGAACAATTTAAAATGAAGATAATAATTTAGGGATGTATGATGCAATTAAAAAAAACAAAAGATGGAATATGGTTCTCAAATTATTTATACATGTTATTCTTGTTAATGTTTTCCGGAGAATAATGATTTCAAGTTATCCTATTTTTTTCTAGTGAGAGAATGATAAATTAAATTTTTATTTACTAAAACTCAGGGAAAAAAAATTTATTTGTCATTTTTTTATAGAAAAGGGAATGGGATAAAGATTTTGAATACCATTTCTGCACCAACAATTAAATTAAACCCGGATTTTTTCTTTTTCTTTTTCTTTTTCAGTTTAGTATCCTTTTATCTTTGCTTTACTCATTTTCGTGTCAAAAAGCAAACGAGTTAAACACTAATCCAATCATTAATAACATCAAATAACATACGAAAGACAACAAAATCCGACATGTCTATATATATATATATATATCTGTATACATTCAAGATTGTTTGATTTTAAACTCTTGCTGCTATAATGTTGATGATGAACTTTAGCACCTCCAGGTACTAATGGAAGGGGCCTTTTGAGTGACAATCCTCTCTAGGCTAGGCAGAGGCTTTTGAGACCCTACTAGTAAGCCTTTGAAATCCTTTCTGCACCTTCTGAAAGAGTTTAGGAGATTGAACAGGACACAATCGAAATCCGATTGAATCAACATACCATCCACTTCTCCCGTTGAACCCCGCGATTCGCGCTCCCTCTACGGAGAAAGCGAAGGGTGTTCCTTCTTCAACTCCATACGGACCAAACGTCCTTCGGTTACTCTTTAACGTCAGTGATCGAATCACCGGGCTACCACCATAAACCACAGGACAGTAATAACCAGTTACGCTAATCAAGAATTCTTCTGGGAATTTTAGCTTAATCTGGACACCAATTACAATGCAGTCTCTTGAGTGTGAATATAATGATTATACAAACACATCAAAAGACAAAAAATTAAAATTGTTTAGCCTAACCTCAGCTGTCTTGTTTCCTCCTACACCGCCGTGTTTCTCCGCCGCTACAGGCTTACCGTTCTTATCGTAAACCACTCTGATGGAGTCGATGCAACGATCATAAACAAGAGTGATTTCTCTTACCCCATTATAAATTCCATCATCCCAAGCAGTTCCACCATTGCCTCCCCATGGTCCTACAACCACACTCATCTTTTTCCTACTGCTTGACTTCTCCTTGCAACCATCCTATACATTCAAGTGTCATATGCAAGTTAAACTATATGTCCAATATATTACAACTCAATGCAAATATAGAAGAAAATAGGTTTAGCCCTTCTTTTTTGAAAAAAGCACAAAGTTAATTAGGATTTTCTCACCATATGAACCGGCAGAAGTTGTAAGAGCAGATGCTGAATTGGGATTAAACAATGAGGTTTGATATTTGGTGTAAGTGGTGGTAATTAATATGGATAGCAACTGGAATCAGATGCCATTTCCAGCACCTTCTGGGTATTGTGAATTATGCCTTATTTGTTTGTGGTCCAACTTATTCAGGTGGCTAGCTGGTACCTAACAAACAGTACCAAGAATCATAGTAGGTTCCTAAGAGATTAAAAATAAAAAGCTTGGGTCATAGTTTCTGTTAATAATGGCAATATTCTTGATAAACAGTGACAAGTAATGTATATCAGAAAGTTGTAAGAATGTCAAATGTGGATGATAGGTAAGAAACAAAAAAACTTTATTCTTTGATAAAAAAGCAGTAGAAAAACAGGGCTGGAAAGGAAGATACCTTACTGAAGAGGACCACCAATTTTTGAATCCATGGCACCTGTACTTGAGATCTTCCTTCAGATCAACAAAATGCTAACATAAAAATTATTATTATTATTGGATAAATTTGTAAATATTATTTATCCAAAAGCAGAAAATGTGCTACAGCAAAGTAACATAGGAAATTCTGATGTAAACAAAAGCTATACAGTAAAATCACTTTTTACCCTAAGCTATACAAATTCTATTATTTACAATATTATCGGATCTAATTCTACTATCAAATAATTGTAAGGGTTGGTGTTAGGGGGTATATTCCCATTTTATGTCTCTAACACGTATTACGTGTACATCTTTTTTTTTTTTTAATGAAAGTTTTATTATTTTTGAGAAAATAATATCTTTAACAATTTTATTTTTTCCAATTTACTGTTCCAAAAAATCTTGTACTTTTTTACTATTAGGTTGTTGGGCGTGAAAATAGTGGGGCACTTTTAGTGTATTTTCTTATTTATTTGCCATTGACTAATTATCGTTTTGTCCTTCCGTCGTCACTAGTATAAGTAGAGAGTTGTTTTCCTCGTTTTACACACAGAACAAAAACACAACTCTCTCTAAAAAATATTTTTCTCCTCTGCCTTTCTTTCCATTCTGTTTAAGAGTTTGACCTGAGAATTGATCCTACTGTGATATCCCGATAAGAGCAACACTAATTGAGTTTCATCTTTCATATTCGGGTGTACGAATATCGAAATATTGTGTTAACTTTAGAAGACGACATCTACTACATGATTACACTAATTAGTGCGAATTCGTTTCTAAGGCAATAGATTTACTACGACGCAGTAAATTTTTTATTTCATATTTCATTATTCAGTGCTAATAGATTTTATTTGCAATAGCTTATTTCCAACAATAATCTCATACCAACAACATCTTTAGTCTTTTCTAAGATTAGACAGATGAGTGTTACAAAAACTTCTGCTCTAAATCCAGTAAAAGAAAGCTCCTCATGCCAAAACCGCAATACAATTGAAATCAAACCTTTCCCTCTTAATTTTAGTACCACCCATTGTAACTCAAAATTTCACTGTTCAGAAGATCTTTGCAATGAGCAAAGATTTAACACCTCTTTCCCAACCGTCTTAAAATAGTTGCATTAGAAAAATAAATGATTTTTAGTCTCCATCTCACTATGACAAAAACAACCACCACTATAAACTTAGAATCCCCAAGCCAATAGCCTATCCTTCGTAGGTAGTCGATTAAACATTGCCATCCAACAATCATTGAATGCTTTGGCATATGATAAGGAACCAGAGCAGCTTACACCGATTTACTCTGGCTACTCTACTTCTAATTTCATTCCAGACTTCACATAAAATATTTTTATCTTGGGACAATGAATTCATCAAATTAAGGATTTCTAATCAACTCAATCTAACACCTCAATTTGAGAAGTTTCCTTCAGCTTCAACTACTAGTATGAGAAGGAGAAACCTGCATCAAATCCCTACCCCTAACAACTTAAGGCTTAGTTTGGATGGGTCGTGTGTTTACCCCCGGTGAGGTTAAAAACTGCGGTGGCGGTGAGATTAGTTACTGTAGCAGTGAGATTGGATACTGTAGCATTGAGATTAGAAACAATGGTAGAGTGTGTGTTTAGATTCAAACGTAGCTGTAGCGGTGAGGTGAAAATAAAAAATGACTATTAAAATGTGTGAATTTTACTTATATAAAATTATTAAAATATGTGAATTTATAAATTCATTTAATAAAATATTAAAATGTATCTTCCAATATTTTATTATAAATATTTTAATGAATTATATAATCAATTTAAATTATTTATTAGATAAAATGATAATTATTTTTAATTTTTTATAGTTAAATATTCTTTTATAACAATGATAAATATTATTTTCAAAAATAGTAACATTATACTTGGGTCAAATTTTGAAGTATCTAAACGAATGATTTTTAATAAAAAAAATATAGTAACATAAAACATAACAAGTTTCATTATTACTAGAAATTAGGTTATGATACAAAATTGTTTTTACAAATATTGATTCATTAAACTATTTGCAATGGTTTTCCTTAACATTGCAATTTCAAGGTCACTTTCACTGTTAGAAGAACTCGATTCACCTCTATCAAAATGGCCTGAAGAGATTGGCATGTTGGGTATATTCTCAAATTGTCGAAAATCCTCATCATTTGACCAAGCATGTCTTTGAATGTAATTATGCAAAACCATTGTTGCAATAACTATTAAAACTTGCTTGTCGAATGAATAGCTTGGAATATCTCTTAATGGCCATTTTTTTTCCACACTCCAAATGTTCGTTCAATCACAGAGCGTAACGAAGAATGGGCATGATTAAAGATTTCTTTTTTTGTAGATGCTCGATGATTACCTCGACGAAAGTCAGGTAAATGATATCGTTCCCCCCTATATGGACTTAGAAAACCTGCCATTTGTGGATATCCTGAACCCACAAGATAATATTTTCCTACAAAAAAGTAAAACATAATATCAAGTTTTAAAATAAATTAAAAATTTTAATATTGTTTTTATGTAAAGATTAATTAAAAAGTTAAAGTTCGACCTAGTGGAGGGTGTGAAAACTTTAACTCTTGTTTTCTAAGTGCTTGTAAAAAAATTCTACTGTCATGCGTTGTTCCTTCCCAACCAGGAAATGCAAAAATGAAGCACATGTTGAAGTCACAAACTGCCATAATATTTTGAGTTGGTTTACCTTTTTGTCCGATATAAGGTATTTGACAAGAAGGCGAAATGCATGCTTTTATGTGTGTTCCATCTATGGCCCCAATACAATCCTTTAAAATAAATACAAGTAATGAGATAAAAGTTAGAAATACTTTATATTTTAAAAATATAAAGACTGTGTAAATTTTACCTTAAAGTGAGGCCAATATCTTGTATCATGTCGAATATGGTTCGGTACTTCCTCGAGTTGACCTTCAGTGGGTTTAATCGTGTCTATTCCCATTCGAGCAAATATATGCAACATATCAGTAAAAATTCGACTAACAGTTTCCCCAGATCGTTGAAATCACTCTGCTGCATTTGAATTTGATTCTCTATTTCCAAGAATATACAATGATAATGCTAACTTCTCCATCGCAGATACCTTCCCATGCTTTAAGCCATAATTTGTTTGCAAATCATGCAACAAGCTGTTAAATATATTTTTTGGCATCCTAAAACTATTCATGCAACGACCATCATGCCCATTTAATACTTCGTCCACCCACATTTGACCTGTATAATTTGAATCCATACACGGTTGCATAGTGAAATAAGTTTCATGGTGTACCAATACACTGCTTAACACTTGTTCTTCCTCTTCATGATAATTGTTGTGCTCAACTTGTGTAACAATTGTGGCTATTCTTCGTTGAGCTTCTTCACTTAATTTAGGGGTATCATAATTCATATAAAAACTATTATACATATTGTTAAATTCATCCATAACCTGAAAAAGTAATCAAATGAAAATAAATTAATAACTTGTGACATTCTATACAACACAACAAAGTTGAATAAAAGTATAGCATAAAAATACCAAACATAAAAAATATCATACATTAGTTTTACATATAAAAAAGTAGATCATATATTAGGTTACATATAAAAAAGTAGATCATACATTAGTTTTGCATATAAAAAAGTAGATCATACATTAGTTTTACATATAAAAAAGTAGAATAGTTATATTACAATAATAATTCTAAGGAGCTTATGGTGGAGGTGGTGGATGGTATGGTTGGAAGGGAAATGAGGATGTTGCTATCAAGGATGAAAATGATGCAATTAGATTTTGTTCAGCATACTTACGTCGAAGCCACCAAACCCTAACATCTGGATCTAAGTTCAAAAACACTTCTCGTTTCATCGGTATTGGAACATTTTGATGGCAAAATAGTACAGTTCATCTTTTTTTAGAATTTCATCTCCCAAATCACGCAAAGCATCCATTGCATTTGAAATAGTATATTGAGAGTGAGGAAAATTAATTTCATTCATTGACTTCCTTGGACTAGCCATACTTTCACACAATTTCTCAATATGAGTAGCTAATGAATTTCTTGATGATTTTCTACTTGAACTTGATTTTTTTTCCTTTACTGTGTACAACGCCAAGTGTTTCCTTTCTTCGATTAGGAGTTTCGTGAGAAGGGTTTGATGGTTCCTCATTAGGAGGGATACCTTCATTTTCATTACTATTTTTATCTGAATCACCAAATCCCTCATTAGGTGTATCATCTCTCATAGGAACCCCACTTGGAAGAACACCAGACGAAGGTGCCCATGCATTCTCTCCAGTGGCTACAATGCCACCAAACATTTGCCACATTAAATCATTCAATCGTGGTTCAATTCCTTTCTTCTTAAATTCTTTAAAATCAAGATTTTCCTACAAAATATGTTAAATGTTAAATGTTATACTCAGATTTTTATATTTGTAAATTATTAATTTCAATAAACTTTATGCATTAAAATAATGATAAAGTTAACACTAACTTGTATTTTTTCAGCCTACCATTCTTCGATAGCATCGACCGTCTTTTTAGATGGACACCATCCAATACTTGTAGATTCCTTAAGCAACTCCCTCCATAACCTCTATTCCTTTTTTTAATGTATCCCACTTATTTTTCAATTGAGGTTTTCCATAATTTTTTTGTGTTTTTGCTTGAAAAAGAGCAACGACATTTTCCCATCCTTTTGAGTTTAGATGAGTTGTCGGTCTATTACCAGCATTTACTTCATTCACGCAAAGTTCACAAAATATCAACGTCAGCTCATCATCCCAAACAGCTTTTGCTGCTAAGGTACTATCTGCCTCCACAAATTTTCGTGTCTTTACCATCTATTATTATTATTTTGATTTTAAATGTCAACCGACATAAAACCATAAATATATAATTAGATAAAATAATATAGTTTCATAAAAAATTAAGAATAACACATCAAAAAAAGATGAAAGCTATAAGACGAACACTAAAGAAAAAATTCTCAAAGATCCATGGTAAACAATAACGAGGATATAGAAAGGATAATTGATTATGACTATCTTTTCAAAAGTGTAAGCAAACTTGAGCAGTTTGGTTTTTCTTAGCAACACTAGTCATCAAATTTTTACTTTAGTCTCAAAAAAAGCATGCATTTAATCACTCAAGGTTATGGCATCAATCTCATAGTATAACTAATTATTTAAGATGATAGTAATTTCAACTAATATACGATGACAGTGCAGGAATAAAAAAGTGGAGTTCATTCTTTATGTTTCAAAATTGCATTAATTTATAATGGAAGCAAAAACCTTGATTTTTTTTGGAAAATTAAAAGTTTCATTAAAACCTCAAAACGGAAGATTAAACCAAAAGTTATACAAACGCAACACACTTAAGCCTCAACAACACTGCTGCCTAAGCGAAAGATGAAACACCTAAATGTGCAATAAAGATGCACAAATACACCCAAGACAAGCATCCTAACAAGCACAAAAAAAACAACAGTTAAAAAGCCCATAAAAAACCAAAAGGCAACTGCAAAGTAAAACCATTTCAAGCACAAATGCAAAAGAATGTTGAATGAAAAGCTGCCTGAAACCACCTAATTGAGCAAATTTCAAATAGTAAATAGTATAACAGGGTGTCCCTATATGCAAAGTCCATAACTCTCAAAAACCATAAAACAGTAAGCTTCATTGCCCATTAATATCTCCAGCCTTTCGCAAAATCCACCACCACCATGAGTTAAACATTGACCTCCTCTCCATTCAGACTTTAGCTAAAGAATCTGCCATGCCATGCTTTTCACGAATCGCATTATGAAAAACACTGAACCAATCTCTGTCACCATCCTAACAATGTCTGAAAAGATGCCCCCAAGCTTCCATGGATTATCCGATTTATTTTCACACCAACAAACTGCTATGTTTTACACCAAAGCAAAAACCTTGATTTTTTTTTTTGCCAAATTAAAAGCTTCCATGTTTTACACCAAAGCAAAAACCTTGATTTTAGTCAATTTTTTCATTCTTCTGCCAAAAATGACATATGCGGCCTCTTTTCGATAATAGAGAGGAAGAATGGGTTTCAGACACAAGATGTAACACCCCTTACCCGTATTCGATGTCGGAATGGGGTACGAGGCATTACCGGAATTACAAATTTATTTATCAGACATTTTATTTCATCTAGCATTTATATTTGAAATCAATCAAAATCAAAGATCAAAAAGAGAAGTAGAAAAAGCGTCTTTAATATTAATAAAGGAAGGGCCGAGTCTTTCAGCTTGCAACCCATACAAGTAGAAATCTCAATGTTAGGTACAAACGCCCAACATTCCAGTAGAAATAAAAACGTAAAAAAGGGTAAAGAAATGAAAGAATGAAAAGAAATGACAAACATAAAGCATCAAGAAGAAACCAAAGGGATAAATTTGCGCTTAACACTTACAACCACAGGCTTATCGGTCGCCGATTGAGGAGGAGTTGACACAGCTTGCAGCAGAGGTATTTCTTTCCCCGTTATCAGCAGAATTTGGCTGCCAAATCTGAAAAAAAAAATAAGATTGAGAAAGAAATTAGTTTAACTTTCAAGGATAAAATGGTAAAATAATAAATAAAAGTATGGGCATTTTTGTCTGTTAAAAATACATCTACTGCACCAGTGAACTTACTGCTGCTGAAAGGTCCAGTTGGCTTTTGGGGTATCAGTGTGGTGAAAATTGATTTTGGTTGCATTGAAATGCTCAACCAAACAGGTTGCCAGTGAGGTTGGTAGCCCAACTGCACCTCACTGGCGTTAAACGGTGAACCAAAGGAGGGCTAAGAACATAAGCTTAGATCTAAGCAATCCAAAGAGATCCTGCTTGAATCAAAATAGATCACAAATTTTACATAATGCAAGCTTGATTCCAACTATCAAGTTTCTGTTGAAAAAAAACTCGGTTTAAAAAAGATTTTTTGTTATAGCAAAAAATTAAAATTTAAAAAATTGAGTCGGTTTGTGATATTTATAATTTATAATAATAAAATTTTGCCAAAAAGTACCTGTGTTTTGACTAAGATGGATCCTAGATGTTTCCAGCTTTCAACCGAATGACTATCTCTGCTATTTCCATACCACGAATCACTTCGAGTGTGGGTTCGAGCAATCACAAATTAAACACAGAACCAGAAATAATTTCTTTCTTTCAGTAGAAAAGTAGTTTTTGAATAATTATATCTCTAATTTTTTTATTTTTAGCTCTACCAGTGCCTATAAAGAGATATAGAAGAATCCTAATTGAATTAGTAGAATACAAATAATACTTTTTTTTGAAACAATGATTGGGCTTTTTATTTCAAAGAAAGAAAACTGAAACAGGATTCAAAATCCAAAGCAAAAAAAAGACTGGAGCCCAACTGTTGTAGGCCCGAATCAGTTCAAAAAAAGACAATAGAACTTAAACAAAAAAAAATATCTAGATATTTTGTAGACCGGTATCCTAATTTGAAATTTAAAAATTAAAAAATAAAATTAATACCACCGACACACCACCCAATCAAAATGCATTGAAATCTGCAACCTTCTCTTTCATCATAATTCCTTCTTGAAAAATAGATTGCATTCCTGAAGAAGCCTCCTTCCTTCCAGATTCTTCATTTTGTTGCTTCTTCTTTCTGAAAACTCCTCTCCGAGACCCTCCTTCAGTCCGGTTCTCGCAACGCCTCCCTCAACCGCTGGTGCTCATTCTGCTCCGGTTCCGATCTGCCCTGGTAAGTCCCTTCTTTCCTCCTTAGCTCTTTCGTTGCAATATTATGTGTGAGGGTGTTCGCTATTCTTGAAACATGCCTGAAATCAAATTTCTTTGATCTGTATGCCATCATTTTAACATCCTGAATATAGGCGCCTATCATAGATCTGTCTCGATCTCGATTCTTACACTTTTTTATTACTGTTAAGGAGTCCCCCTCGATGATAGTCTTCGGCCAGTTGTGTTCCACGCCGATCTGCACAGCTTCCCTACATGCAAGAGCTTCAGCGACAAAAATCGAATGGACCCTTGTGTGGATTTTTTACCACGAGAACAAGACGGACCCTTTATTATCCCTTACCATGATTCCTGAGGCCGAAATGCTGTTGTGACCTTCGATGGCCCCATCAAAGTTAATCTTCACAGATTCTTGAGGTGGGTGATTCCATTTCTGTAGTTGTTCTATTTTGCCAGATTTTTTCCTTTCCAGTCCATCGATTTCTGCCAGATAGTGTTTTATAAAATTTTTGATTTCTGTTCCAGTGCTAACTTTCTTGTTGTGTATTCTCGAGTTTCGATCCCCCCAAATGGCCCAAAAAGCGCAGTAAAAAATTCGACAGCTGTGCGTGTTAAACTGCTCAAAAGCCCAAATAAGCCACTGTTCAAAATTTCTATCATCATTTACAAGCACATCTCAAAACAACAATATTGACCATATTTCCACTGTAACAGGGCACTCTCGGAAGAGATGATCAATCGTTTCAGCTCTTTCTCCACACCTCAGGCAATTAGGATCAGCGAGTAGCTTCTTGTGTTGCAGATTAACTCTTGTGGGCAAGAAGTTCCATGTGATCTTCCAAATTGTGATTTTTATTTTTGTCGGTAGATTTAGGAGCCATAGTTTCTTGTAAAGTTTTCTGTAGCTGGTTTGTAAAGCGTAAGCTCTAGGGTTATCATCAGTATTTTGTAATAGTTTATAAGCACTACGTACCGAAAACTCCCCCGAGGCTTCACCTCCCCATGCCAAAAAGTCCTCGTGTGGGCTGCTTGCCAACGGGATTCGAAGGATTCGAGCAGCGTCTTCCTCAGCAAAGATATATTTGACTAATGGCTCCTTTGGATTAGCTTAAAACGTTAGTGTGGTGCAATTGAGGTGCCAACCTCACTGGACTGCTGTTTGGTTTAGTATCCCAGTGCAGTGAAAAATGATTCAATCTCACTGCTGTGCTGAAACGGGAGTGAAGAATTCAGCAGCAGTTAAAGGCAATTGGGGCAGTAGGTATTTTTAACAGACAAAAATACACGTTTTGCTTACCTTCAACATATGGGTAAGCTTCCTTCTTCTTTTATTCTTCGTTAATGGTGGAAGCCATCTTTGTAATTTCCACTCTTTTTCTTCTTCTTCTAACACCATTGCTACCCACATCGAACCCCAAAGTAAGAAACCTATGCCTGTTAGTGGAAAGGGAAAAAGAGACCACCGCTTCGATAATGTTGATGATGCTCTGATTTTGTTCAATAAGAGGATTGAAAAGTACCCAAAGCCTTCAATTGTGGAATTCACTAAATTATTAGCCGTTGTTGTTTCTATGTGTAGCCAGATGGAATTATTGAGGTTTCCCACAATGCTTATTCTTTGAGCATCTTGATTAATTCACTAAATTCATCTTGATTCACTCTCCTAATCTCCTTGCATATTCTCTTTATTTTTCTTTTCCTGCTTTACTATTTATATTAATTTCTGTAGACAATACTAAATTGTTTCTTCCATTTCATGCAAGCTGATCCAGCATTCTATTTCCTTTGTTTTTCTTTTCACTTTTTCCATGATCTGTAAGTTCCAATTTTATTTTTCTTTTTTCCTTTGCCGTTGAACTTTTTTTTTCTCTCTTAAATTTAGGGTTTCAGTAACTAGACATTATCTTTTTATTTTGGTTCTTCCCCCCCTGCTTCGAGCTTGTTTAATATAGTGCTTTGTTCTGGTTAGAGTTTAGATCATTTCTGTTTTTTTTGTTCTATACTTTTTGTATATATTACGTTATGAAGCTTAATGGAAATATCAATGTATATTATCTATGCTTAGTTACTAAACTATAGATCATCCGAGTGATATCGGTTTGTATAGTTAGATGTTTGGCACTTAATTAGATAGATGGTTAGCAATGACCTGCATTTTAGTTTAAGCTGTTAACAAGTCTTTATTTTTCATAATGAATTTTCCCTTCTTAACCATCTTATTACACTTGTTCTTTCTTTGGTGATCTAATAGAGTGTAGATTCAGAACAATGACGAGGGTAAGTTGGAATTTTAGCGGTACTGTGGAAAAGGATGCACTTCCAGTTGTATCAGCTGATTTAATATTTGCTTCGAGTCGTTTTCCCAATTACAAAATTGGGGCAAATAATCATATTGTGAATGTCAAAGGAGATCCTAAAGTTTTGTCAATGAAGGAGATTGTTGCACGTGAGACTGCATTGTTGTTGGAGCAGCAGAATCGCCTCTCTGTTCATGACCTTGCTAATAAATTTGAGAAGGGGTTAGCTGCTGCTGCTAAGTTGTCTGAAGAGGTCAAATCCTTTCAAAGTTGATTTAGTTGTTGCAGTTTTCTTAGATAGATTGCTAAAGACATTTGTATAATTTTCTACCTTTAAATTAACTTATTTCTACCTTATGAAGAATCCAAAGAATTGAAGATAGGTTGTTCAAGACTACTTGTAAGTTGGTTTGTGTTTAAATCTAATGCTAAAAGGTTAGCTCAATGTTCTGCTTGAGTGGCATTAAGTGATCAGTTGGTTGATAAATTTTGGTTTATCCTTGGATTATCACTGGCTTGAAGAACTAGGTTGCTCTCTGCGAAGTCTGTTCATGCGAGTCATTCTTCTCTTTTTGTCTGTTGTTTCTGTTAACAATTGAGAAGCATTGGGACTGTTATTAATTTTTAATCCCTACAGATTGTCATGTGAACAAACTATAGTCATTTATTGGATTCAGGCTAGACTCAGAGAGGCAGCATCACCGGAGAAACATGTCCTTTTGAAGAAGCTTAGAGATGCGCTCGAATCTTTAAAAGGACGCGTGGCTGGAAGAAACAATGATGATGTAGAGGAAGCTATTGACATGGTTAATGTTTTGTGTTTTGCTGTTTTATCATTGAATTATGATCTATCAGTGATATGCCGGTCCTATTTATTATATTTTGAAAGTTAAATGCTAATATTTAAAATGCATTACTACTTTTTAGTATTCGCTATTTGTCTTGGTGCGTAGGAAATAATGTTCATGGTGAAATATTAGGGAAAAAAATGCTGTAACTTTAAGGGTGTGATTGCTGATTTGTTGCTTCAGTTGAAATTGCTAGGTTCAATGATGCTAATATCATTCATCTCAACATTTTCCAAATGTTTTGCCACTTTGTAATTATTGAGAAAGTACTATGTCTGGAGTTTAATTAGCAGTTAAACATGATATGCCGTACCCATTGATGTCTTCTATTAAAGAAGGGTTTGGGTTTAGAAATAGCAAGGAAAGTGTTTTAAGTTTTGCGGTCATCATCTATAGTATGGTTAGATATGAAGCCAACTTCTTTTCTAGGAGAAAACTGGTCACCTTGTTTAAATATATCACCTTTGAGAAAGCTTGTTTTTTTGCAACATCTTGGGTGGGATAAATGGATATAAATAAAAAGTAAATCCTTCAACGCTTGAGATGTTCTATTTTCATCCCTGATTATCACTATCCCCTTTGTGTGATTCATTAATGAGAAAGCAAGGCATTGAGCCTGATGTTGTCACGTATAATACATTGGTTGATGCGCTTTGCAAGGAAGGAATGGTCTCTGAAGCTGAGGATATTTTTGACACAATGATAAAGCGAGGCATTGAGCCTAATGTTGTTACTCATAATGCATTAATCGACGGCCATTGTTTGCGGAACAAAATGGATAAAGCTAGAAGAGTTTTCAACTTGATGATTGATAAGGGTTGTGCACCTGATATAGTTACTTACAGCACCATGATCAGTGGATATTGCAAAGCAAAGAGGGTAGACGAAGCAATGGAACTCTTTCATGAAATATCTCTAGTATTGTCACATACAACACTCCCTTGCAAAGTATGTTTCAATTAGAGTGAGTTTCAACTGCATGTGCTGTCACCTTGCAAAGTATTTTTCATCTTATCAAATTATATCTTATTGTCACCTTGCAACAAGGATTAAGTTTTGTTTCGCATGGTTATAGAAAATATCATATTGCATTATACCTGAGCATGCTGTTGCATCTTTTGTTTGCTGCACAACATAGTATTCATATTATGATTAGGCTGGAGATATTAATAGGTAATGACTGTTTGATGGTTTTTGAGAGTTAATGGGCAATAAAAATTAAAAATAATTATCATTTTATCTAATAAATAATTTAAATTGATTATATAATTCATTAAAATATTTATAATAAAATATTGGAAGATACATTTTAATATTTTATTAAATGAATTTATAAATTCACATATTTTAATAATTTTATATAAGTAAAATAATTTAAAAATTTCTATTATATATCAATTCTAATCTGATGTCCTTAATAGTCATTTTATATTCTCACCTCACCGTTACAGTTGCGTTTGAATCTAAACACACACTCCACCATTGTTTTTAATCTCATTGCTACAGTATCCAATCTCACCGCTACAGTGACTAATCTCACCGCCACCGCTGTTTTTAATCTCACCGGAGGTAAACACACTGTCCATCCAAACTAAGCCTAACTCCTCTTTCCTTTTTCGCATATTACTGTCAATCAGCGTATTAACACAATGATCACCCATTGACTCAACTTGTGATGATAATCTGAAATTAAAAGCATCTGGAATCCATGCATCATGATTAATGGAAATAGTATTGCCTGTACCCACACGCCAAACTAAACCCATCCTCAAAACATCTTTTGCGGCCCATATACTCTTCCAAGTGTAAGAACTCGAATTTCCCAATCTGGAATTTAAAAATTGATCATTTGGAAAATATTTGGCTTTTAGAACTTTCGCTACCAAAGAATCTGCATTATTCATAAGTCTCTAGCCCTGTTTCGCCAATAAAGAGATGTTAAACTTTGACATATTTCTAAATCCCAGACCCCCTCCTCCTTAGATCCGCACATAAATTTCCATTGACACCAGTGCAACCCTCTTTTATCTTTCTCGTGCTGCCACCAATACTTAGCAAACATGCTTTCCAACTCACCACATAGAGACTTTGGTAGGAGAAAACATGTCATTGCATAAGTTGGACTAGCTTGAAGAACTGACTTGATGAAAACTTCCTTGCCTCCTTGTGATAAATATCGTAAGCTCCATTGGCGAATCCTTTGATTAATCTTATCCTTCAAGTTCTGAAAAGACTCTTTCTTCCTTTTACCCAACACATTAGGGAGTCCTAAGTATTTCTCAATATTTGTAGAACATCTCATCCCCAAAACATCCGATGTTTCTCGTTTCACCCCTTCCAAAGTGTTAGAGCTGAAGAAAATAGTCGACTTATTGAAATTCACACATTGGCCCGAACATTGCTCATATTGCTTCAATGTCTTTTTTAAAAAAAGACGCTCGTTCTTTAGTGGCTTCCCCAAATAGAAGGCAATCATCCGCAAACAATAGATGAGAAATTTCTGGTCCCCTTCTACTTGCCTTGACTCCCCGAAGATTCCCTACCCCCACTGCCTATCTAATTAAAGCTGAAAGACCTTCGCTACAAATCAGAAAAAGACAAGGACTAAGCGGGTCACCTTGTCGTAGTCCTCTTGTAGGATAAAATTGTCTGCCCCAGTTCCGTTTATATTCACTGTATAAGAAACTGTTGAGATGCATTTCATAACTAAATTTACCCAGCTCTCAGCAAACCCCATTTTCAACATCACGTCTTTCAAATAGCTCCATTCCACTCTATCATAGGCTTTACTCATGTCAAGTTTAACCGCCATAAACCTTTTTTGCCTAAACGCTTCTAGCCCAATGTATGAAGAATCTCGTACGCAATCAGCACATTATCCGAAATTAATCTTCCTGGAACAAAAGCACTCTGAGCACTATCAATGCACTGTCCAATAAAGTCCTGTAGTCTGTTTGCTATTGTTTTTGCCACTAATTTATATAAAATTGTGCAAAGACTGATGGGTCTGAAATTAACAAGATTTGTAGGGTTTGGGGTTTTTGGAATTAGCACAATATCTATTCTGTTTACAGAATCTAGATCCTTCCCCTCATTCAACACTCCAAGACAAAACTCCTCAACATCTTTGCCGACAATATGCCAATATTTTTGGAAAAACAAAGCTGGAAAACCGTCATAACCTGGTGCTTTGGTAGGGCCCATCCCTTTAAGCGCTTTCTGAATTTCATCTACCGAATATATTGATTATAGAATTGCATTAATTTCAGAGGAAATACTCACATCGATACTATCTAAAATATGTGAAGAATCCCCCACTCTATTCGACGTGAACAGTTGCTGAAAATACCTTGAGGCTGTATCGCTAATATCAAAAACAGCAGTAACTTCCTGCTCTTCCTCTGTTTCCAACCTATTGATTGTGTTAATTCATCTTCGAGCTGAGGCATATTTGTGAAAAAATGCTAAATTTTGATCTCCCAGTTTTAGCCAATTTTCTCTTGCTCTCTGTTCCCAGTACATTTCATTTTTGTCAATCTCCATGTTTAAGCTAATTTTGGCCTCAATAATCTTTGCCATTGTATCATTATTCCTCTCACCATCCAAAAGGATTCCCAACTCCTTTGTAAGCTCCGTCTTCGATCTGACTCAGCCACATTTGATTAGGCTTGCCCAGCTAGTCAAACAGGACTGCAATCTCCCCAATTTCTCAGAAATCGTGCCAGTTGATGACTCCCAAGACTTTCTAATGTCTTCCTCGAAAGACTCCTCAAGTGTCCACCATGCTTCAAACTTAAATCGTGGCCTTCTCCTAAACGTCTCATCGTAGCCCATGTTAATAATAAGGGGACAATGATCCGAAATTGAATGAATTAAATAACGAACCGTTCCTTGTGGGAAAAGATGCATCCATTTCTCATTAGCCACCCCCTATCAAGTCTTTCTCTGATATTCGTCTCCGGTAAATTTCCTCTTTCCCATGTAAACCAAGTGCCCTGAAAGCCCAAATCTATAAGTTGACAATCTTCTAAAACTTCTCTAAAAGCTACCATTCTCCTTTCCTCTCTCAATTGACCTCTACTTTTCTCGAAAGAGTAAAGAATCTCGTTAAAATCCCCACTAACCATCCACAGAAACTGTTGTTCTTGTCCCAATGCCCTTAATAACCTCCACGAAGCATGTTGATCATTAGCATAATGTGACCCATAGAAGCCTGTATATCTCCATTCTCCTTGAACATTACTTTCTTCAACCATTACATCAATGTGATTCTTAGAGAAAATTTTTAGACTGACTCTGAAATCTTCCCTCCACGCAAGATAGAGCCCACCCCTCGATCCTTTTGCTCCCACATCAATCCATTCACAAAGCCACTTCTTCTTCGTATCCTCTCCATTCGCTTACTATCAACTTTGGTCTCCATTAAGAAGACCATATCGGGGTTGTGTTGCTTCAGTAAAAATTGAAGCCTTCGAACTGCCCGTGGGTTCCCCAAACCACAGACATTCCAACTTATGATTTTCATTGCGTCCGGTCGGCTTGCCAACTAGCAGCCTCCAATCGATATTGGGTGGGGGAAACATCATCCTTCTGATTTCCTTTTACCAAACTCGAATCCTCCATTCTTACACAGCTCTGATCAGTATGCTTCTGTCTCTTCCCAATGTCTTCCAATGATTCTTCCTTCTCATGATTCCCACTATCAAGATCTACCAATTTCCTTTTTCGCACTAACCGGTCTGCATCAATTATCTTCATGTCTCTCGTCTTATTAACTCGTCTCCAACTGGTCTTCCTATTTGTATGCAAATTCCCATCCAAAATGTCTAGTTGTAAATTATCCTCCACATTGCGTAACATCCCTTCTTCTTGGGGTTTCTGTGCTTTCGCCACTTCTGCTAACTGTGTCTCAACAGCTGGCCTCAAAACACAGATATGTTGTGATTTCAAATTCACCTTCTGATTTTCTTCCACTTGACCCGTATACGAACTCTGATGCTGTACCTTATTTGAAATAGCTCTAAATTTCACATATTCTTTCCCAAAAAATTAGATTCTACTTTTAACGCGAGTGAAAACGGAGGATCTTCCTGTATTTTCTCTCTTTCATCTTCTTTAAAAAACACACAACTTGAGACCGCATGTCCCATTCTGCCGCAACCAAAGCAAAAGGTCAGAAGCTTCTCATATTTAAAAGAAATCCAGCATTTACCCTGATCACTTGTGGAAACAAATATTCTCCTCCTAAGAGGTTTCTGCACATCTAATGGAATTCTAATACGACAAAAATCACCTTTGATCTCAGATCTAATAATTCCGCCAAACGTGGCCCCTATAGCATGCATTAAATCTTGTTTATCAAATTCAGGCAGACAGGGCCCTACTTTAATCCAGAATAATGACAACACAAGCTTGATTTTACTCCTCTCCATGGGTTGTTTTAATCTATCAAAAATAATCAACTGTTTTCGAAAAAGCCATGGCTGACCCTCTAATATTAATTCTAAATCATCGTCAGATTCAAAGATAAGCAAGAAAAGATTTTGACCTACCAATTGAATTTCAAATTTTCTTTTTGTTTTCCAGATACTTTTCATCTGCGCTCTGAAGCTATCAGGATTATATGACTTTTGAGTCCATACTGTACATATTAGTGCCGGTTTGTCACATGGATCCACTACTGAACTTTTCACTGACAACTGGATGAGTTCTTCTGCCAATAAGGAGACCGCCTCTTCTTTCAACCCTTCGTTGCCACCACTCTCCTCCATCCCAAGTCGCAGCAAAGACTAGTTTCGCTAGGATACTGAGCAAAGCACTCTTGACTTCTAGGGTTTTTAATGAATACAAATAATACTTATTTGATAGAAAAATTAGTTTCCTAGTTTAACTAGGAGAGGGGTGGTACACCCTAGTTAAATATACTAGGGTGGTTGTCACCTCTGATATGTATTATGAGGGGTTTTGGGCTTCTCCAGTACTAGGTTTAATTATATGTACTTCTTAGATTTTTAATCTAACACTTTATAATTTAATTCAACTCAATATATATTTTATATTTCTCAAAATAAATATTATGTATTAATTTAATTTAATTAGATAAATTAATTTTTTCAATTAACTAATTTTCTCAACCCAAATTTAATTTTGTTAAACTTATGATAACTTTACTGTAAAAGAATTTATAAGAAAATATATTTAATTTTCATATTTAGCGGATTCTCAATGATTAATTAATTTAATTCTATTTTCGAACTTCAATTATTTGATTAAATAATAATTCAAAAAACTTAAATTAATCCTCAAGTCAATTCCATACTCAGTGAGAAAACACATTCATTTTCGAATCTAACCTATTTCTCTAACTTTATTATTTCCATCCATTTTTGTTTATTTGATTCTTTACGAAATTCATTTTTTATTTCAACGAACTAGCAGTGGGATCGATTGGACATATATAATTAGAGTTTAAATAATTTATAATTAAGTTCTAGCTTTTTGATAAACTGTAAAAGTAACATATTTTAGACCCACATTTAGTATGCTTTTGGATGATTTATCCCTTGTTTTATATAAAAAGGTGCTTTTAATCCTTTCTTTTCATGTCTTATACCCAGGAAAGCACCCAAGGATGAAAAGAACACAAAACAGGCCTAAAACGGAGTAAATGGGCCTTTACACGAAATCGACACGGCCTGGCCCAAAGCACACACGGCCGTGCCTCGATGAAACACCTAGAGCACGGCCTCAACCCCGTCACACACGGCCGTGCCTCAAGAGAAATCCGAACACGGTCAGGTCTCGATTCACACGGGCGTGTGGCATGGCCATGCCTCTGACGCTGGAAAGAGCAATTTTAATCGAAAATGGAATCTTAGGGAGAAAGAATCGCGTTCCAAGAGCCTATAAATAAGTCCCAAGTATCACCTATTAAAGGGAGCGAAAGCGAGGCCAATGAGCCAATCCGAGAAGGTCAGAGTTAGAGAATAACGCAAGGATAGCTAGTTGATCCATCCCAAGAAGCCGGAATTATACTCAAAACGGCGGAATTCTCCTTCGATTCCTTCAGGGGGTTTTAGGATTTTTCCTATGTTTTGTTTTATCTTTTCTCTTGCGATGTTTTCTTTATTCATTATGAACTAAACCCCTCAGATACCTGAAGGGGATGAAACCTAGATGGATTTTATTATTTGATTTTTAAGTTATATGATAAAATTACTTAGTTTGTTCTTAATTATGTTGCTTAATCCAAATCTAATGTGCTTAGGTGGAGGAGGAATGACCCTGCCTAAGAGAAGATCTAACATAATTAAGCGGAGTTGATCGAACGCCTAGAGATAGGGTTACGAGATTTTGCCAGATTAGGGTGAAACCTAATATGGGAGTCCATTGATGGATTTACTGTTATCCTAGGGGGTTATTATAAGCGAACGAGAGTTCCACTAATTAACCTAGGGTTAGACATTATTCGCCTCGAGAGAGGGTTTAATATAGGTTAGGGAGTCTCACGGATCAAGCTAAGTAAAAGAAATCATATAATTTAGGGTTAATTAATGAGTGAAGTCTAGGTGGATTCTTCCTGAGGGTATCGTCGTAATCAACTGAGTTTTCCTCAAAGTTATTTTCCTACTCGTCTTCTTGTCTTTGTGTCCTTAGTTTAGCTGTCGTCGATTTAGTTAAAAAGTAATCTTCACTCTAACTTTAAGACTAAATAATAAGAAGAAAGTGAGTATTAATACTTTTAGTTTCTTTGGGTTCGATAACTGGTCTTGCCTAAGCTATACTACTGTTCGATAGGTACACTTGCCTTAATATCGTTGTCAGAGTTAGTCTCCAGGTTTGATCATTCTTTTATAAATATTTAAAACTCTAATTTTACAGCGATCAGGTTTTTGGCGCCGTTGCCGGGAAACTAAAATATTAAGAAAACTCTATTTTTATTACTTTAGTCCTAATTTTTTTATTTTTTTTCAATTTATTTCTATATTTTTTTTCTTTTCTCTTTTTGCTGAAATTTTTCTTTCTTTTCCAACAGGTATCTCTAGTTTATGACTAGAAGGAACCCGAGGAGACCTTTGGTATTCGACAACAAAATCGAAGCTACCGCTCGTAGGAATCGTCAGGAAACCAGGCGAGCCCTAGATTACACGGAGAGAGAGGAAGTAGATAGATCCAATCCTATTGAAGGGATGGACGAAACCAACCTACCACCACGTGATGTGGGGGAGAACAATGCTCCGCGCACAATGTTCGATTATGCGAAACCGCATTTAACAGGAGCAGAATCTAGTATTGTTAGGCCTGCTATATCTGCTAACAATTTTGAATTAAAGCCTAACACAATACAAATGATTCAACAGTTTGTCCAATTTGATGGTTTACAGGACGAAGATCCAAACACGCACATAGCTAACTTTCTAGAGTTCTGTGACACCTTCAAAATAAATGGCGTTTCTGATGATGCCATACATCTTCGGTTATTCCCTTTTTCATTAAGAAATAAAGCTAAACAATGGTTAAAATCGTTACAACGAGGGTCAATCACTACATGGGATCAGATGACCGAAAAGTTTTTGATGAAATATTTCCCACCGGCCAAAATGGCCAAATTACGGAATGATATCTCTTCTTTTGTGCAGATGGATGTAGAGACGCTATACGACGCATGGAAGAGATTCAAAGATCTCTTGAGAAGGTGCCCACACCATGGTCTACCCTTGTGGCTACAAGTCCAAACTTTTTACAACGGTGTAAACCCCTCAACGAGACAACTTATAGATTCAGCCGCCGGTGGAACACTGAACAACAAAACTCCAGAAGCAGCCTACGAGTTCATTGAGGAGATGTCATTAAACAATTATCAGTGGCAAGCTTCAAGGACCAAACCGACAAAAACAACAGGAGTTTTCAACATCGATGCCATGTCCATGCTATCAACACAGCTAGAGATGATGAATAAAAAGCTTGATAATTTGTGTTCATCACAGGTACATCCAGTCATGCAGTGCGATGCAAGTGGAACTGTGGCGAATCTTGAGTACCCACCCTACCAACCAGGAGTAGAAGATGAACAAATGAACTATATAGGCAATAATTTTCGATCTAATAATAATTCTTATAGTAACACTTACAATCTAGGTTGGAGGAACCACCCATATTTTTCATGAGGAGGACAAGGAAACCAAGGAAATCAAAGGCAACAACCTCCTCAAAACTTCCGAAATCAGCCCTATCCACAAGAAAAGAAACCATCCTTCGAGGAACATCTTCAAGAAACTGATAGAGCAGTCAAAAGTAACGAGAGACGACTCGATGAAATTGCTAAGTCAGTCAAGGAAGTTAGTAATGCAGTTGAACAACTCGCAAAGCTAATGTCAGAACGACCGCAAGGACGTCTACCAAGTAACACTGAAGTTAATCCTAAGGAGCAAATTCAAGCAATCACAACTCAGGACAGTAACGGATTAACTGAACCGAATCCAATACCGGAAAAGAAGGTAGATGAAGGTGTAAAAGAGGTATCACAAGAGAAGCCAAATCTGATAATTAAGGAATATCAACCCCGCATACCTTATCCTGAAGCCTTAAAAAGAGACGATTCAAAGGAACAGTTCGGTAAGTTTCTTAAACTTTTAAAGAAATTACATATTAACTTACCCCTTCTTGAAGCTCTTTCTCAGATGCCAGACTCGAGAAAATTTTTAAGACAGCTCTTGACCAACAAACGCAAAATAGATGAAGAGCATCACATGGAATTGAACGTAACGTGCTCAGCAATGTTACAAAATAGACTACCACAGAAACTAAAAGATCCAAGGAGTTTTACAATTCCATGTTTAATTGGTAGTTTAAATATTGATAATGCGTTAGCTGATTTAGGGGCAAGCATAAATGTCATGCCATATACATTGTTTAAACGACTAGGTCTAGGGAAGCCCAAACAAACTAGGATGAGTATTCAACTAGCTGATAAAATTGTTAGAATTCCTAGGGGCATTATCGAAGATGTTCTTGTCAAAATTGATAAATTTGTTTTCCCAGTAGACTTTGTTGTCTGAGACATGGATGAGGATAACTCAATCCCCTTAATTTTAGGAAGACCATTCCTAGCAACTGCCAAGACTAAAATTGATGTTACTACAGGTGAGCTCATACTTCGTATAGGAGATGAATCGATCAATCTTCAAGCCCTCGACTCGGCCAGGACAACAGTCGATGAAGGTAAGAAAGCCACTTCAATAGATAACCATATTATTCAATCTTCATCACAGGAAACAGCACAAGGCTTAAACCCTGAGCCAACTCATATCGACAAAGTAGAATTACACGAGGAAGAACCGAAATTACACAAAGTAAAACTGGAGGAACCACTAGAAGAGCTCGTGAGGACATCAAATCACTTTAAAATAGGAAACCAGGATCTGTTAGATAAAGCTGAGTCTCACATCCTCACAACAGACCTGAAAGCAAAGGGAGAGATACAATACAATACTCGGCACTTCCAAAGAAAACGTTTATCGACTTTAACATTATCGAGAAAATGGAACTGTAAGCATGAGGGAAGATATTCAAACCTTGAAACCTCCTTAAAATTTTCAAAACACGAGGAAGTCTAGCTTAAGACTATAAACGAGCGCTTATCGGGAGGCAACCCGAGCACTATCCTTATTTTTCCTTTGCTTTTATCTATCTTTTCCTTTTTCTTCTCTTTTTCCTTTTTCAACTAACAAAAATATGCAGGTTTTCCAGACCACACGGCCTTACACACGGCCGTGTCTGTGGCCGTGTGAACCACCTAAACCACCATACTGACAGGGCACAGGTCGTGCTGTCAGCCCAACCACCGTCCCCAACATCACGGATCCAACAAACTCTACACACGGGCATCGACAGATAGGGTACGGCCATGCCCGAAACCGTGTGAAGCTACTGACTTGCACACCACGGACAGAACACGCTCGTGCTGGAAACCGTGTGAAGCCACTGACTTATCGAACACGGGGGAGACACGCCCATTTAGCACGGCCGTGCCAAAAGAAAGACTTCATAAGCACGGGCATGGGAAGAGCAAGCACAGGCATAGGGGGACACCACCCTCTATAACACGGCCGTGTGAGGTGGCCGTGTAAATCGACACACCCTGTGACCACGGCCGTGGGGGAGCATAAAATTTGAAATTCTATTTAAACCCCTCACTCCTTCCCCTTCCCTCCATCTAAATTCTCCTTTATTTTCTCTCCTTCATCTCAAACTCTTCAAAACTCTAGATCTTTGAGCAAATCAACACCATGCCGAAGAAGCGGAAGAAGCTACGCATAGACGCCTTAACAAAGAATGATCAACATGAGTTCATGTCGGCAGCTTCGCCTCAACACCAAGCCAAAGGTCTTTGAGACCAATTAGTTTTTATGTTTTCTTTCTCTTTTGCTTCAATTTTCTGCTCTTCTCCTTTATTTTCCTCATCTAAGCTTCTCTACTGCTATTTTCGTTTAATTTTCTTTTAGTTTCTCACCACCGCCACCACATCCCAATCTTAGCATTGATTCCCACATTGCGAACCATCTCTTAATAAGGACCTTATAGTCCATTAGGATTTTCTTTTCTTTTCAATTTTCTTCTTAGTCTCCTTCACTTTAGCTTGCTTTTCTTTAATTTTGTATTTAGTTTATTTTTATTATGTCTTAATAAACCCTGGCTAATCCTTCACGAGTTCCCCAATTTCTTCATCTAGCGTAGAGCTTGGGAACCAACACCACCACCATACCGACGCCTTCGCCGTATTTGCCACATCCTCCACCATAACCTCCACGACCCCTGCCCTCCTCCAAGGAAACAGTCCACACCTCAAGAAGTATTCTATCCCCTCCCTTTTGATTTTGAATATAAATGCATTATCTATTTTTATACATTGAGGACAATGTACATCTTAAGTGTGGGGGGTAAAAAGATCTAACCATTTTCATTATTCTCAAATCCCTGAGGTTAAAAATGGAATAAAAGAACCTAACTTTTTTCATTATTCTCAAATCCCTGATTTAGTCTTGTTTTTATGCAAAGTTGTCATATTACTAATTAGGATGAAATTTCTGATGACTTGTGATAATTATTGACATGTTTTAGAATAAGTCATAGTTAATTGTACATTGATGATTAAATTTAAAGAATACTATAGAATCAAGCATGATAAGTCTTTTTTTCAGGAATTAAAATTTTTTTTGCTAGGTTGTTGATCCAATTTTGAATATCACCTTGAAATTCGAATTTTCTAAGGACGATGTCAAAACACCCATAATTTTTGTGAGTATTTGAACCTTATAGAGCATACATTCTTTTTCATGCTCATTTTTTGATTATGAGTGTGTCAACTATGAACTGTTATTCTAGAACTTGCCTCGTTTATACATGTCGAGACCACAGTTATGATTTGATATACTGAGATGATAAGGGCACTTAGGTTTTAACCCACTAATTCCACTAAAAAGTCTACCTTTATAATTAACCCCTAGTGAACCCCCGTTGAGCCTAACAACCCTTTTTATCGACTCATCTACTAACTTTAACCAAAAATCCTTTGTATTTGTTATCACCAATTTTTTTAATTACCCTTTTTTTGTCGAGATTTGATTTTGAACAAGTTTCCTAACTATATTCTGTATTTCAGTTGTAAAAATTCTTCCTTATTATTATGTTAGTTTGTTCTTAAAAAAAAACACGAAGTATATTCATTATTAGTTCTAGGATTAAGTGAGCTTGCATGTTCAAATTTCAATTCTCAAGGAAAAAGCTCGTTTTATTAGTTTTTAATGTAAGATTAAGTTCATTTTTTTTCTAGTTAGGAAATTTATCAAATCAATCTCGATTCTATCCCTCTAATTTCAGCCTGTAACCACACCTTGTACCCTAACCCCGTTACGACCCTAAACAAAGACCTTTTGATCTGTTTGTCATCTCATATTACAGTGGTGGAGATTTGATTTTCAGGCAAGCCTATGGGATTAACTTTTCATGTTCGACTTATGAGCGGTCTTCTTCTGAACCTTAAACACTTTAGAGTGATTTAAGTGAATCCTAAGTGAGGATGTCAATCCTTGTCAATTTTGAATTGAAAAGGTAGTTATTTAAAAGAGGAGAGACACCTATGTTTTCAAAGTACAAAATTATGACTTATCTCATTTGAATCTTTAAGACACTTTGAATCAAATCATCCATGTATGAATTCTCTATGAATTAGGATAAGACATTGTTGATGAAGAATTACAGACCATGGAAAGTTCGTTTTAATTGTAAGTTGAGAATTTTGCTTGAGGACAAGCAAAAGCTGAAGTGTGGGGGTATTTGATAAACCGTAAAAGTAACATATTTTAGACCCACATTTAGTATGATTTTGGATGATTTATCCCTTGTTTTATATAAAAAGGTGCTTTTAATCCTTTCTTTTCATGTCTTATACCCAGGAAAGCACCCAATGATGAAAAGAACACAAAACGGGCCTAAAACAGAGTAAATGGGCCTTTACACGAAATCGACACGGCCTGGCCCAAAGCACACACGGCCGTGCCTCGACGAAACACCTAGAGCAAGGCCTCAACCCCGTCACACACGGCCGTGCCTCAAGAGAAATCTGAACATGGTCAGGTCTCGATTCACACGGGCGTGTGGCATGGCCGTGCCTTTGACGCTGGAAAGAGCAATTTTAGTCGAAAAAAGATACTTAGGGAGAAAGAATCGCGTTCCAAGAGCCTATAAATAAGTCCCAAGTATCACCTATTAAAGGGAGCGAAAGCGAGGCCAATGAGCCAAGCCGAGAAGGTTAGAGTTAGAGAATGACGCGAGGATAGCCAGTTGATCCATCCCAAGAAGCCGGAATTATACTCAAAACGGCGGAATTCTCCTTCAATTCCTTCAGGGGGTTTTAGGATTTTTCATCTGTTTTGTTTTATCTTTTCTCTTGCGATGTTTTCTTTATTCATTATGAACTAAACCCCTCAGATACCTAAAGGGGATGAAACCTAGATGGATTTTATTATTTGATTTTTAAGTTATATGATAAAATTACTTAGTTTGTTCTTAATTATGTTGCTTAATCCAAATCTAATGTGCTTAGGTGGAGGAGGAATAGACCCTGCCTAAGAGAAGATCTAACATAATTAAGCGGAGTTGATCGAACGCCTAGAGATAGGGTTACGAGATTTTGCCGGATTAGGGTGAAACCTAATATGGGAGTCCATTGATCGATTTACTGCTATCCTAGGGGGTTATTATAAGCGAACGAGAGTTCCACTAATTAACCTAGGGTTAGACGTTATTCGCCTCGAGAGAGGGTTTAATATAGGTTAGGGAGTCTCACGGATCAAGCTAAGTAAAAGAAATCATATAATTTAGGGTTAATTAATAAGTGAAGTCTAGGTGGATTCTTCCTGAGGGTATCGTCGTAATCAACTGGGTTTTTCCTCAAAGTTATTTTCCTACTCGTCTTCTTGTCTTTGTGTCCTTAGTTTAGCTGTCGTCGATTTAGTTAAAAAGTAATCTTCACTCTAACTTTAAGATTAAATAATAAGAAGAAAGTGAGTATTAATACTTTTAGTTCCTTTGGGTTCGATAACCGGTCTTGCCTAAGCTATACTACTGTTTGATAGGTACACTTGCCTTAATATCGTTGTCAGAGTTAGTCTCCAGGTTTGATCATTCTTTTATAAATATTTAAAACTCTGATTTTATAGCGATCACTTTTCGCTTATTAATTATAAACTCATTTAGTTATAAAGTCATTTCACTATAGTATCGTAACTGAGCTCTTCCTAATTATATATCGTTATGAAAGCTACTTAATCAATGTCATTCAATGACTTTGTATTAAGTGTGTTACCTTTATAGGGTATTCTTAATCTCTTTTGAATAAATCTATTCTCCCAATATGATCCTACTTTATCTCATGGTAATTATTACATCTTCTTTCATAAAAAGTCAATTACTATCAAATAGTAATTAAGTTGTTTATCACAAAGACAAATGACCCGTGACCATGTTTACTTTTCATCTATCTGGTAATGCCAATGAGAGGATATCATTTACCCATTTCTTAGGTTATGGATTTCACTATTGTGAATGATGCTAGATATTGTATGTAACGGCCTGAATTTTAGTGGTGTTAGAAACTGTGGTTCTAGACCACTAAATCCGACGAGTGAGTTCAAAAATTTTATTAATTATTATTTATGAGTCAAATGTGACTTTAGAAAGACTTTTGAATTAGTAATTTGTGATTTAGAAGAATTTATTAGGTAAATTGGGTTTGAAAACGAGGTATCGAGACCTCGATTATATAAACCGAGCCGTAAATATTTATAAAAATATTTACAGAGTGCCATCAAATTAGTATTAAATATTCATTATAAAATTTTAACATTTTGATAGTTAATTAAATAAAAATGACTAAATTGAAAAAGGTGCAAAAACTTGCTAATTAAAGAAATAGTGATTAAATAGCTTAAGTGTTAAATAAGGGAGGACCAAGAAGGCAATTGAACACTTATTAAAATGCTGAAACGGTATGTGCAAAGAAAAGATCTTGAAATTGGATGACTTAGGGGCAAAATGGTCATTTGGGAATTAAGATAAAAAGTAAAACAAGTGACTAAATTGAATTCTAGACATTTCTTCATCAATATTCAGCCAAAAACACCATAGAAGGGTCTCCAAAAGCTGGTTTTTCATATTTTTATATCATGTGAGTTCAATTCTTGCTCTTTTCTTAAAATTTTTGTGTTTTTAAGACTTTTACAATTAGGTCCAACTATCTAATTCATTAATTTTTTATTTTATGGATAATTTTGAAAGTTACCATTGATGAGTTCTGGATGTTTATGATGAATTAATATGGATTTAGAGCTTTAATTTTATTATATGGTGATTTTATCAAGTGATTTTGATAGATATTGATTTTAGGACCAAATTGTGAAAAGGTTAAGAATTAGGATTTGGTGTTGAAATTCTGGATATCAAGAGCTTTATATTAGCCTAGAATGTTTAGATAAGTTGTCAATTGAGAAAAACTAGCTCAATTGATGGATTAATTAGTAAGGGACTAATTTGCAAAAATTGTTAAAATTTGGGTAATTGTGTAATTTCAAAAATTGTGGGGTATTAATTATGAAGTGAATTGAAACTGAAATATATGCTAATGAATGAATAATTTTACATTTTAAATCAAGAGCCCGTAGACAAACGTGAAAAAGAGAAAATAGTAGAATAGTCCTTGAACTTCTACAAATCTTGCAACTTAACTGAGGTAAGTTCATATGGTTAAATTTAAATGTTAAATGTTAAATTGATGAATGGTATTATGTATTTATTCATATCATTTGTTGACAATAAAATTATTGTTAAAGTTATGAAATTGAATTGAATGTTCGAAGTGAAAGGAACGCGGGATTGAGTACAGTCGTTCTGTGCAAAGGAGGAATTGACGGCAAATTACCCAAGTAAATCGAGGTTCAGCATTTGTTGCGAACTTTCATGTTTACTTTTTGTTTAGCTCTCATAAGCTTCAGTTAACTCATATGAGTTTTCGTTTAACCCTAGTGGGTTTTCGTTTAGCTCCTTTGAGCTTCAATTTAACCCTTTTGGGTTTCCGTTTAGCTCCTATGAGCTTTCGTTCAACCCTTATGGGTTTTTGTTTAGCACTCATGTGCTTCTGTGCAGCCTTTGGGCTTCTGTATACAATGTATTCAAATTCGTAAGACGTTCTTCGGTTTGTCAAGGCTTGGTAAGTGACATATGGAATTAATGTTTGAAGATTTAAATTTATTACTGTTATTGATCTGAATAAGTGGATTCATCAATTGAAGTTGTGATTGGCAGGAAGTGTATATGAAATGATTTATTTAAATGAATTATTATAATATGTTCGGTAAGATTTACTATTAAAGCCAACGAACTTATTAAGCTTCATTAAGCTTACTTGTGTTGTTTAATTTTCTTTGTAGATTTTCGAGAAATCGGGAGATCGGATCAACACTTCTAATCACACTATTCAACTTACTCCGATAGATTTTGCTATACTATTATGGTTTATATGACATGTATAGGGATTGAAATGGTTGTGTAAATGCTAAGAATTATATTTTGTTTATGTTTCAAGTTAACTTATATATATAAATAGTTCTATCATGTTTGGTATAGTGTTAGTATGGTTAATAGATAGATAGATCCTAGGCTTAGAGATGAATAAATTGATAAAACCTGTTAACATAAGTAGTTGCATGTGTGAATTGTTTTATGATCCAATTAGAATGTTAGAATATATGTGATAATGTGATCATATTAAAGTTAGAAATTGGTTGTTTTAGAGATATTCTTATAGTCTATATGTATGAAATTTCAAGTGTGTAGGTTGAAGTCAAGAATGGGTAAGAAAAGAGGCCATTTCGTCCACACGAGCAGAGACACGGGCGTGTGTCTCAGCCGTGTATGACCACGGCCCAACAAATGGGCATGTGGTCTGGCCGTGTGTCCTTTGCACCTTAAAAATTCAAAACAGAATACCCAGGTGTTTGCATACGGCCTAGCACACGGGCATGTGACTTGGCCATGTAACCCCTACACCTTTCACACGGCCTAGCACATGGGCGTGTGGTTGGCCGTGTGACCCAAGTCAGAGGGACACGACCGTGTGTCTCATATCGAATGCCCACACGGCCTAAGACATGGGCGTGTCTGCTCACACGGCCTGGCTACACGGGCGTGTGTCCTCTACTCTTAAGAAAAATTTTAATACTTTGCAAAAAATTCTCTGAATTTCTAATTTAGTTTCGATTCACTTCTAAGGCGTATATTGGGCCTCGAGGGCTCTCACAAGTGACAATATGAATATTTTATGATTGGTTTATGATATGTTTATTAAATGTTATAAAATGTTCTTATTTATTTCGTAAAGTCCGGTAATGTTTCGTAACCCTGTTCTGACGACGGATAAGGGTTATGGGTGTTACATTGTAGAAGTCGTATACCCAAGGTACCAACTTTCGATTCCTTTATCTATTTGAACTCAGACTTTTAATTACATTAAAGCATACGAGTCATGCATTCATAGTCAATCATCCACTTAGGATTAAGGTGTGTCACACTATGAACATCACATGTGAATAAATTCATAAATGAATTTATGATCTATTCTACTTGGGTCATATCTGATGTATAGTAAGTCCAATCAGTCACATTTATATTTCTATCTTCTGAGAGTCATCTACTCCGATGCTCAAGACCAAATATCTCCCAATTGGACTTGACAAACAACATATTTATTTTTCAATCAATTTGCTCATTTCCAATTAGATTAAGGAAATGTTTAGGCTCATCTATTAATACAAACTATTTTTTTGTATTACGATCCGATCACGTAATATTACTTACTATTAGTTTAACGTCGAATAATCAATGAGTTAATATTTACTTTCATTTTGTTTCGCGTGCAAAAACCATTAAAGACAATATACAAATGTATTAATGTAATTTATAAATATTTTTATTAAATCAATTTATTCGAAAAATACAAATATATATAAATAAGATAACTACACTTAAAAGCACCAAACCTAGCAACTCGTTCAAGCCTAACCCTCCCTTTGATATAGGTTTGGAAATTATAGACCATCCCACTCTTGCACTCTTATCATCCATAATTACTTTTTATTAAAAGGGAAAATTGTAAGGATTCTTGATGAAAAAACATTCATCAGCCTTGAGAACTCTTAAAAAAGAAAAGAAAGAAAAACCGACTTGTATACTTGTTTAGCCTTAACTGGTTTAAAGGGTCTGGTGTATTTATTTGGGTTTTTTTTTTTTTTTATACATTTTCAATTTCAATGTACAACATTATTTATTTAATTTTTCTTTAGATTTCGCAAGAACCAATACGAAAGTAACACACGTACTAAGAGAAAGAAGAACTGAGCTTATTATTTTTGGCTAGGCTGTAGATAGTGTGGGAAGTACATAGCACACAAAAGAAATGTTTTCATACTTGATGTTTAGTCCAGCTTCAAAACAAGTAAACAACCCTTTTTATTTTCGCTTATATGTTAAAAAAGCTTTTTAAAATGTAAAAAAAAAATCAATTAAATTTTTATCATTAATTAAAATAATCAATTAAGCTTCCATGTTGATGGTTTCTAACATTGACCACATAAACCGTTAAAAAAATGATGAATCAATCAGGTGACACATGATAATTTCTAGTTTAATATAATATTTTTCTCAAAAAATAAAATATATATGAAAATTGATAAAAAAAAATAAAAAATAAAAAATCTAATAAATTATAAAAAATTATAAAACATATTTAAAATTTTATAAAAATGTATGAAAATTCTATAAAAATTATAAAAAGTATTAAAAATATAAACCTATAAAAATTTTAAAAAAAATTATAAAAATTTTAATTGAACCAAACCAGTTTGTTGGATTGATTAAACTAAAATCAACAAGGGCATAGGTCCGAAGAAAGTCATTAGATCGGTTGACTTGGGAACCAGACGGTTGAACTAATTTTTTTATTTTTTAATATTTTTAATGTTTTATGTAATTGAACTAGTCAGATTAGTCGAATTGATAAGCCGATGGCTTGATCAGTTCAAACACTGGTCTAATTATGAAAACTTTGGTTAGAATATTTCATTTTGACATATGTTAATAGTTGGATGATGAAATTATTATTTGATAAAATAATTAAAAATCAGTTTAATCGCCTAGTTCCCAAGTCAACTGGTCTAAAGGCTTTGCCTAGACTAGTACCCTTGTCGATTATAAGCTAATTGGTCTTATTCAAGTTTTTATGATTTTTTAAATATTTTTTATAAGTTAATATTAATATTAATATTAATATTTTATAATTATTTTAAAAAAGAATTTTAGTATTTTTTAATTTTAAATATTTTAAATAAGCTTTATTATTTATAATTGATTAAAAATTTTATATTGTTATAATATTTATAAGTGTTTATAATTTTTCATAATTCTAATAAGTGTATATAAATTTTAATATTTTTTTAGAAAAAATATTAGATTAAACAATAAAATACTACTTGTCACCATCTGATTAGCCTGTCAGTTTGTTTTACCATTTAACGTGATGAATAGAAAAATTTAATTGATTACTTTAATAACGACATGACCTTAATTAAATGTGGATTTAATAAAAAAATTTAACAGAATTAATTAATTTTATTTTATTGTAATAGATAAGTGTTGAAAATGGGGTGGACTGTTCTGCAACTTCAATCCTCTAATAGTGCAATCCCCTTGGGATGTATTGAAAAAGCCTTCATAAGATCTGGAATCTGGACTATAACTTATTCACTACAATGGAATGGAAGGTCTAAAACCCAAGCCCATAACATTTTTCATGGTTTAACTTAATATTAAAATCACTTTTGTAAATTGATTTTTTATTTATTAATATTATAAATATAAAAAAAACTATATTTTTTTATAAATTTATGACTTTTAAATAAAATATATAATGACTTTTTTTCATTATATTTACCTCATCATCATAGTTGCGATTTAAATTAAACATATATTTCATCACTAATTTTAATTTCACTATTACCGTATTCAATCTTACTACTACTATTAATTTTAATATTGCCAAAACCAAATTCATTGTTCATCTAAAAGAATCTTAGGCCAGTGTAGAAATGCTTATTAAAAGTGTGCTTTTGAAAAAAGTGTTTTTGAACTAATTTTTAGCTTAAAAAAAATACTTTTTCAATTTTTTAAAATACAAATATATATATTTTTTCAAAATGAAAAATTTTTACTCTATTTTTATATAGCGTTGTTTGAAATGGATTGATTAAGAGATGAATTTAGTAAGAAATTTTTTAGTCAAACTGTAATTTAAAAAACATTACCTTTTCTATTTATTAAAATTTACCTTCGTCCACCAGATAAAAAATAATGTTAGCTAAAGAAAGGAATTATTGATGGAAGTAGTATTAGAAAAGTGGGCGGTGGGTAGTTCCCTTGAAAACCAAGAGTGCTCTCTAAAAGAGTCCTAGAGAAAACAGGTTTCTTCTGTGGCTTGGGATGGCAGAGAGTAGTGGATTGGAAAGGGAGAGCAATGGGGAGATCTCATTGTTGGCAGAGGAACTCATCCAGTTATCAATCAAAAAGTCGATGGTAGAGCCAAGTGCAAAGCCAACCCTGATTTGCTCGGTGTGGACAATGAAATCTTTTAACACAGAGAGTTTTAAGGCTCAATTAAAAAGTATTTGCAAGACCAAGAAGAAATTTGATATACAAAGCGCTGGGCAGAATCTGTTTTTAATTATCTTTGACTCGGAGGACGATCTGGAGTTCATTATGGAAGGTCGGCCCTGGCTTTTTCGTAAGTATTTGATTCTTTTTGATAGATTATTAAATCCAGTAGAACGAGATAATATTAGATTGGTTTATTCGCCGTATTGGATTAATATTGGCCCCTGCGCACCTGAATATGATAAAAAGGATTTAATGCATGCCATAGGTAGTACCTTTGGGGGTATTCTCAGATCTGAAATTAGAGAGGATATCTGCAGAATAAGGGTTAATCTGGATGTTCAGAAACCCCTAAGAAGAGGTATTATTTTTGTCTCTAGTGAGAACAAAGTCAAGTCGTGGATCCCCTTTAAATTTGAAAAACTTCCAGTCTTCTGTTTTGGATGTGGTAGAATGAACCATGGCTTGAATGACTGCCTGCTAATAGATCCTACAGAAAAAGACAAAGTCAGAGAGGATCCTCCTTTTACCATAGCTTTAAAAGCAGAATCAAAAGTGGTAGGTAGAGAAAGTATAAAGTTTAATGCTTTCGAGAAAAAAATGAGGCAGCAACGTACTTACACTGGGAACTGGGAAATTATCAGAGCAGACTGAGCATGGAAGGGATGATGGAACTAGGGTGATGAAGGATATTTTAATAGGAGGAAAAATTCTTGTTTGCTGGGAAGATGGATTAAAGGATCAGGCGGGTACCTGTGAGACTGAAAATCACAAACCATTGGAGGGTGACAAACGTATATCAGGGGGTTGTGTGCCGGAACCTAAACAGTCAACCTGGAAGAGGATTACTTTTATGAACCACACTGATGATAGGGTGTTCGCTCATGTTGGATCAAAGAGGAAAGGACTTGCTGAGGAGGATGGGATTGAAATGATGGATGAGTTCAGTAGCGGTGGTGTGAAAAGAATGAAAGGAGGGGAAATTAGGGGGACGGATGAGGTTATGGAAAATGTGGGGGTTGCTGGGGACTATTTTTATGCTACAATGCTTAAAAGATCGGCGGCTGACAATCAGTCAACTGACCGGGCACAATGAAAAGCTTGAGTTGGAACGTCCGTGGGTTGGGGAGTCCACGGGCAATACGTAGGTTGCGTCATTTAATCAAGCAACAGAATCCCCAACTGGTCTTCTTAATGGAGACAAAATTAGGAAAAACACGAATGGAAAGAGTTAGAAAGAGTTGTGGTTTTCTAAACGGCATCGAGGTTGAAGCTGAAGGGACTCGAGGTGGATTGTGTATAGCCTGGAAAGATACCATTGAGGTAAATTTGCGTAATTACTCAAAATGGCATATAGATGTTGTGATTAAAGAAGACAGGCAGGAGGAATGGAGGTTTACGGGTCTGTATGGTTCTCCGTATTTACGGGATCAGTCTCAGGTATGGAATTTACTTAAAAGATTAAGCAGAGACGGTGATTATCCGTGGTTTGTTGTTGGTGATTTTAATGAGATTTTGTACTCTTTTGAGAAAAAGGGGGGACTTCCGAGAGATCCTAAGCGAATGGAAGCTTTCAGAGATACATTACAGGATTGCCAATTAAAGGATTTAGGGTATACAGGAGTATGGTATACGTGGGAGAGGGGAAACCTACCAGAGACAAATATCAGAGAGAGATTGGATAGAGGGGTGGCTAATGATAAATGGATGAATTTATTTCCAATGAGTATCATTCATCATCTTCCCCACTCAACATCAGACCACTGCCCCCTACTAATAAACACAAAGCAGCTTTGCAGATATCCAAGAAATAGAGAATTCCGTTTTGAAGCCTGGTGGACGATGGAGGAATCGTTTGAGGAGACTCTAAAAGAAATTTGGGGATCATCATCAGATCCGGTGTTGGAAAAACTGAGAACATTACAGACTGGCTTAACGAAATGGGCAAATACAATGAAGAGGAAAAAAGGGGAAACTTGAAAGAAGCTAACTGATAAACTTGGATCTTTGATGAGATTAGACGCAGATGATGAGTCATTGGCAGAGATCATTGATACGAAATTGCACTTGAATATGGAGATCGATAAGGATGAAGTTTATTGGGAACAGAGCTAGAGTGAACTGGTTAAAGTTAGGGGATAAAAACACATCTTTTTTTCATAAATGCGCTACAGCCAGACGACGAGCAAATTTCATTGATAAACTGATACAAGGGGATGGTAGGGAGCTTATCGAGGAGACAGAAATACAAGAGGAGGCCAGGTTATATTTTGAGAATTTGTTTAAATCCCAAGGAGTTGATTCTTTGGGGGAAGTATTAGATGGGATTGAAGGGAGCATTTTCAACCGAGGCAAATGAAAGGCTACTTTCTCCCTTCACGGAAGAAGAAGTTCAATTGGCTTTGAAGGGGATGGGTCCTACGAAGGCACCTGGTCCTGATGGATTTCCA